>CM046471.1:26793676-27993676 GCA_025506415.1 Flaveria robusta | reverse complement strand
GAGAAGGAGATATCTTCTGGTACCAATTGAACTTGAAACAAACTTTTTTTCAATTGTAGTTGATGTACAGATAATTAACAGTTTGATTAAGAGAAAGTTGGTGAATCTTTTGAAATATAGTTGAAAGACCTGAATTGAAAGAACTGTAAAATCAACTTTAGCAAGAAGATGGGTTTTGTTTTGTTTCGGCAACCGTTTGGAATAACTTGTTTATACATTTGCAAAAAGATTCTTTTAACCATATTTACAGCCGTGATGTGATGGAAGATGCTTCTGCCTTGGCTAATTTGTGATAGGTTCTGCACCGTTTGATAGGCGATGACGATGAAATAGAACATGGGCATTGTTATGGCGTGGTAGATGCATTATTTGCAGCCACAATGCACCATTGTTTCTGAGCATTTAACTATAAAGAAAGTCTTTTGATCACCTGACCTTTGTCATGTTCGAACTCCGCCGCGAAGCGCGGGTCGAAAAACAACCTAACACGGATCCGCGAAAAAGACGGAAACTAAATTCGCGCAACGCGTGAACTGGTCACACACTAGTTACCCTATATGTTAAAATTGCAATGGGATGAACAGTGAAAGCAGGCAGGCTAACAGCTGCGTGGCATTCCTGTTCTCCCCACCGTCCCTTGCCGTTAGACGCGTGTCCATGTTCTTTGATAATCTCTCTTCTATCACTTCATGAGCTTCTTTAGGAGGGTTTCTCTCTTACGTATACTCCGGTCGCCGGAATGTCTCTACCACCGTTCTACTCCTTTTATTAGGGTTTTGCCGGCTGATGGATTGGCCATTGGGAGATGTTATGTTCATGAGGTTAGGGTTTTGCCGGCTGATGGAATGGATGAACCGTCGATTTCCTCATCTACGGTGTGGACGAGATTTGTGTTGCTTTGTTTACACGCGTCATTCTGCGTCAAGAGAGAAAGATACAAAAACAAATCAACCAAGGAGAAGGAGATGAGAGACAGGCGAATATGAGGACATTGAAGCCATGGATAGATCTTCAAAGACCTTAATGATCTTCAAAGACCTCAATGATCTTCAAAAGGAACCTATGCTGAGGTTGTTTTTTCCTCGGAGATGGCGGCGGTACAGTGGTCGAGCGGTGGCCGTTTATAGGGTTTCGGTGCTAACCCTTAACGACGATTCTTTTCCCTCTTCCTCAGTAGAAAGTCACCGCCTACCGGTTAAGTTTTGAGTGAGATCTGAAACCCTAAAGTTCATGACTAGCGGCTTAAACCTAATCTTATTGTCGTTTCTTATGTCGTTTCATGCAGATTGTTTATCTCTCATATAACAATCTATTTTGTAATTGAATATTAGAAAAACGTGAATGCATACAACAATCTTTGCACTAAGTACAATCTTTAAAGCATTTCATTATGTTGCTGTTCTGATTTATTAGATGATATGATATGATTGTAGTATGTGCTTAATTTTTTGCTACAATTGTGTTTTTTTAGAAGGAAGTCGTGCTGCATGAATTATGATTACTCATATCAAAAGAGATAGATGTGAATCTGGACTTGATTCGTTTTATTTGTTTCATTCAACTGATTTAGAGACTGTCAGTCTGGATGGACTTACCCTGCTTAAGGTAACAAAATCTCTATTTATCCAATTTTGAATTTTGAGGTCAAATGTGTAACTAGGTAAGAATCTTAGGTCCCACATACAAAATTCATCATACGATGATTCATGATGTTTGGTATCTATGGACAATTTGGTAAAATGATTGTGATTGTTTCAATGATGCTTGATGATTTATGAATTCTAAAAATATTAATTCTGTTGATTGCCTTACTTGAAAATCATTTCATTTGAACTGCAACGTGATTATGCTCATGATGTTTTTGGAATTGTCAAAATTTGATGTAGTACCTGAAAAAATGAAGGTTTGTGATGGTGATCAAGCACATTTGCAAGTCGTGTTATCGTGCTTAAATAATCATTAGTAACCCTGAATCCTACATACATCGATAAGATTTTCTTAAATTTTTTCTCAAACGGTGCTTTGTTACTGGTGGTTAAATTGTCATGGCTGTTTGCTGATTTGGTGCCATCTTCTCTGTAACACGATCGCTAGGGTGTGATTAGACATGTTATTCAAGGATTTAGGTCAATGGAGTAAACTCACGCAACTACATCGGTATGATACGAAAGCATATTGACAACTTCAGCCTATCTTTTAACGCGTATTACTTTCTATGTTTTTTTTAAAGAAAATTATCCATAAGTATGAATTCTTTAAATTCTGATATGGTTTCTTCTGTTACTTCTCAAGAAGACAATATTTATTCATGGAGCAAATGGGAGATAAGGTTGTTAAATGAAGTTTTAAGACATTTTACTATTTTAGAACACAGTTAACCAATTACAATCTAAACCCAGAACCCAACCTTAATTTTGCTCCTGATTTTTGAAATTTAATGATTCATGCTCATGTGTCTTGGGGTAAGGTCTGCACATAATTACCATTTTATAGTATAGAAGCTGATAAATTATTAAGGAAAACAGTTTATTTTAGTTTGAAAAAAATATTTTTCTATGACAGGAAAGAAATATAAATCAATACAGTTTGTTTTTGATTAGGCCAATTTTGGTCATTTCATTTACATGTTAAAAGATGTCATTTAGGTTTAAAATATTGGTTAGTTTAATTGCATAATCAATAAAAAATATCGACTTTACACTGTTTTGTGTCAATGCAAACATCAGTTTTACAACTATAAATAGTGGGATATATTAAACGTTCACGCTATGACCCTGCCGTGTAGGCGCGAGGTATATATTATTTAAGTTCTTAGAGTTAAGTTGTGTTCTTAGCCTTAGACCTTATGTGGTGTATAATATTTCATGGGTTTGTAGAGATCAACGAGATGAAGGAACGATATACAAAGTTACTTCTTGGTGAAGACATGCCTAGAGAGGATAAAGGTTTTTGTACAGCCCTAGCAATCTCAAATGCTATAACAAATCTGTATGACAGTGAATTCTTTAATGTATGCTTATGTTATCAAGGTAAAAGTCAACTTTATTATTCAAACTACAATTCTTAAGATTTACTTGGAAATAATAAAGTGTCTATTTTGACAACCTCACAGAGAGCTAAGGAAGTCGCAAATATATTTACAAGCCAAGTTCGAGTTTAGATTTAAACAACAATTTCTTACCTATATTAAGAGCTAATCGCAAAGTTAACCTATCATGGATGGAAGGACTGATGAATAACAACTACGAGTAAGTTTAGTTATTTTCATTCAACGATATTCATGGTTCATTGGTACAAGTTCGTTGGATATGATGCTATTGATATAGTCTACATGTCTAGAAGCACTATAATACACTTGATTTTTATTGTAAAAAAAGTCATATAAAGTTTATTGTTTGTTAGAATTTAGAAAGAATTGGCGTCAAAGTTGAAATTAGGTTTAAAATCTCAATTATGCACTAATGTGTTTCGGAGTTTATAATTGCCTGAGACAATTTGTGATTATTATTGTAACTATTTTGTTTGGATCTAGAAATCTGACAATTCTGTTGACAATTTTGTTTGTAACTATTTTATTTTCATTAACTATTGTAACTACTGGAGTTGGTGTCATATCTATGACTAATGCAGCAAATGGAAGTTATTATTCTAATCATTGTGGTCCATCTCTTTTGGGCTCTGGTTTTTGAATCATATGAGGTTTGGGGCAAACATTTTAGAACTTCAAACAACAGCAATTGACCTATTTCATTAGTTCATTGTTAAGCTTCTGCATGATTTTAAAGGTATGCTTAAATTTCTGCCATATAATGAATTTTTATGGGTGTTTTGCTGCAGATTTGTTTCTTTTCAATTCTGAGTTGACTTTTGATTTCTAGGCATTTAAGTTAACTTATTCTCAATGTATGTTGTATATGTGCTGCTATTCTGATTGCACTTTGAACTCAATGACTCAATCTAGGAGAAGTATACTTGATAGTGTATCATGGAAATTTGAAGATCATCATCACCTAATTGATAACTCAATGTTTCTTATGGCAATGAGTGACAAATGGACTTCAAAACTTTGTACACCCGTAATGAAGAGAATATATACCTGGTCTTTGTTTGTGCATAGCTTTTTTTAAAGAAAAATGTCAAACCTTGCCAGGTTAAAGTTTTAGCAATACATTAATGCTTTGTCAAATTTTTCAATTTTAGTATTGCTGTTTGGACTCAAAGACATTTGTGCACTATATGATAAGCATTTTGTCTGGTTTTCTTATCAAGTTAAACCATGTTCTCAGGTTAGCAGTTGTTTTTTTTAATTTTTTCTTTATATCTACTTCATTCAAGTCTTTTCATTCTATATATGTTTGACTTTTAATTCTATATATGTTTGAGTCGTTCACATAAAATATATTTTTTGTTAGATGTCTTTATTAAATCTATTAATTTGTTGGTTATTTAGATTATTCTTTTGAATTGTAAAATTAGATTCTATCAAACTTGACTCCTGCAATGACGATGAAGCTCCAGTTAACTCAAGCGACCACACGAATCTGCTCTGTCGTGATGGATTGAAATGTTTATGAGCTAGCAACATCGTTGTCATTTTTTATATTACTATAAGCAATATCCTTTTCACTTTTATGGTCTTTACGGGTCAAATTAACGGGACCAAACTCCCGTAGCGTAACTCGAGGAAACAACCGAATTCCCGCCGCGAAGCGCGGTGGGAAAAAACTATTATCTATATATTAAAAAACGAAGGGCGTGAACAGTAAATCATGAATCCTAAGCCGTTAATTTTGTAATCGACGGTTGTGGTAATTTTAAATGCAATGGCAGTTGCTTAGTCATTGTTATGCATGCATTGAAGTTTCTTTGCTTCCCACGTGTCCTCCAAGTGTTTTCTTTCCTAATTACATGTAGCTTTAAAAAAAAAAGAAATAAACAGAGGATATATATATAAGAGTCAAGAGGAAGAGGAGAAGGCCAGTGGAGTTGGGGGAGAGTTTGTTTCTTTCCGGTCACCACCTGAGCTTCAAACTGCCGCTGCTCAGTGTTTACCATTGCGTATCTTCAACGATGGCCTCCGGGCTTTGTGATTTACAGGAATAGGCGTGTTAACATCATTTCTTTACTTTTATCCATTGAGAAATTTTAACTGGATTTTCTCTATTTCCATGGATTCATGCACTCTTCAGGTTTCATCTCTTTAATTTTTCTAAGCCTTAGAAACATTCTTATATAGCATGTATCGTAGGAGATCAAACAATATGAAGTTGCAGAAGATGTTGAAGACACCGCCCGAATTCATATACCAGTCATAACTCTGCTCAGCCGTAGATTTGGCGATCAAACACCAAGTGAATGATATTTTTGCTTTCTGGTATTGCAAACTTATTCATTCGATTTTAATTTCGACAACACCGAGTTCAATGACGGGCCAGAAGACAAATATGAGAGGAACCTGGTGATGGATTGTAGCCGCAAAGGCTTCTATCCAGCCCTCACAAGAGATGCGAAGAAGATGGTGATTGCCCGATGGACATCGAAACCAGGGGAAGGTCTTGGGGTCCTTGACCCTTCAACCGGTCAGCTTTTTTAATAAGTAATAGTTAGATTGTTTTTCACACCGTGGACGGCAACAGTCAAACCGACGACTTATTTTATTTTATTTTATTTTTTGTTAGTTAAATCACTTGCTAAACTTTGTGTTACCTGCATGGGCACTTAGCCTCCGATTGACACCTATATATATTGCTATTAAAAAAGAAAAGAATTTGATAGATAGTGATAATTTGGTTAAGCTTCTATTAGTAATTCTCATTTTTTTGTTGCCTTTGTTTATCTTAATATATTTCATCATTTATTAATAAAATTAAACAAGTATCTTTAAAAAGAGAGAATTTTTGAGTTTGTTTTACTGGGAGATTTATGAAATCATATGTTGGGTATTGTTTTAAAGCTTTCTTTAAAAGCAATAATTTAGAAAGTGGTATATAAATATACAATTTAAACACATTTTATATTTTTATTTGTATTTGAGATGATTTTCACCCACGTTTTAAGTAGGTCTACATTTTGACGTATATTTTGTTTACAGTCGTGTCAGATGTAATTCGTGAGTTCATAGATTCAAGTATCACTTTTAGCAAAAAAATGCTCAGAGTTGAGCCAGAGGGTTTTCCCAGTAATGAGTTTCTTTCTGCGGGGGCTAGGGGTGCAGTTTTGGTTCCAACTGTAAAACAGATAAATGGACCTGATTAAGATAGCACATATTCTCTGAAGTAGAGTCGTACATTTGCCGTTAAAAAGATATAATTCGTTTTCGTTGTAGAGTTGTTTTTTGTTTGATTTTTTTTATTTTTTTCTTCGGAAGGGTTTCCGGTTGGAGTTGACGGTATAAATTCAAATTAATCTACGTTTCGACGTAAGTTTAGTTTGGAAACGTCGATTGTAGGTTATCCTTTATCACGCTGCGTACGCCGCCGCCGTCGCAACGCGCGGCGGGTAAAATAACTAGTACTATTAAAAAACCAAAGCGATGAATAGGGAAATACAAGAAGTTATTGCGATGGAGTACAAGTGGTTTGTGCGTAAGTTAGAGTGCATGTAGGTGACAAACAGTCCACTCAGTTCAGTCCACCGTGCCTTTTGCATGTGGACGTGTCATGCCACGAAATAGATTTGCCTGACACTACCTTCGCCTCACTACAAGAAAAGAGAGAGAGAGAGAACAAAATCAGAGTGATAATAACCATGGAGAATCAATACTCCATCGTTTTGAACCGTCATTGATGGCAAGAAGAACAATTAGGAATCAGTGTTGGAGTCGATGATCTACAGAGATCGCAGGCGGAAACCTAACGTTGAAGAAACGACGAATCTGGAAACCGAGAACCAAGATGAAGGCCTACGAGGTCTGAAAATTTGTGTTCTTTTTGCTACTGCGACTTCTTCGCTTTGTCTTCTCTATATCTGGTTCTCTCACTTCTTCGTTTTAATTTGGGGTTTAGGTTGTGTGCCTGCATGAGGTCTTATTGAACTTCGACCATCTTTGTTGTCGTTCTTTGTTTGGTTGTAACTATTTTGGGGTGTTTGTTTATGGTGTATCGGCTTACATTTGATGTTCCTTTTTGTGTATTATGTTGTTGAAGGGAGGTAATTGTAATCTGTGGTGTTGTTTATTTCTTCCTCTTTGTTGGTGCAGGTTTAAATGGGTCAGTGGTTCTATGAGGCATAGATTGGTCTCCTCACGTTTTCCGTTCTAAAGGTACGCGTCGTATGATGCGAGAAATGTGTGCATATCTTTTATCTTTTCAATAGATAGTACTGTTTTTGTTTGTTACGATTTAGTTTAAAAGTTCCTTTGAACTCTGCTTCATGCTACTTTGTTTTGAAGTTGATGGTTGGTTGTAATGTGAACTTAATGGTAGTAGTTCTTTGTTTTTGTAAATGATGCTTCTATTGGGATTATGTTTGAACATTAATGGGTCGAATGGGATGGATGGTTTGCAACTGATGGCTTTTTATTATATAGCACTAACTTGAAATTTGTTAAGCTTGATTAAAAAACCGTTAGTGATGTTAAATATTAAAAAAATTAGCATTTTACTCGCATAAGCCATCTATTTAATTTACCTTTTAAAATATTATATTATTTTTATTTAAGAAAATTTTATATTTTTATTTTTCAAAATTTTTTATTTTTATATTATTATTATAATTTCATTATTAATAAGATTATTATTTAATAAAATACGTTTTAAATACACAGATAAAAAACTTGTTAAAAACATGTTTTTTAAAATGTTTGGTTTTTTAACCGTTCATTTTTTATACGTAATTCAAAAAAATTTTGATTTTTTAAACTTTTTTTTTAAATTGGTTGGTTTTCTAAAGTTCTTTTTTTTAAAACCATTCATTTTTTAAAACATCGTTTCTTAAAAAAATTCTTAGTTTTTTAAAAAAAATTTAAAAAAATAATTCAGTTTTTAAACGTCTTTATAAAAGAAGACATGTTATAAAGGTTTAAAAAAACCCACATATTGGTTTAATAAAAATTATAAACCACATTTAAAAGAAGACGTTTTTTAAAACAACTTTTTATTTGTATATATATACTACATAGTTTTAAAACAACTTTTTATTAGTTAATGCCTACTTGAAAAACCATAAATTAACTACATAGTTTTATTAGTACATATATTTTACAAAAAACACACTTTCTTCAAAATATAAAAATATCATACAACAAAGATGTTTACAAGAAAACATACAAACTTCAATTTGTAATTAGTGCAATTTAATTACATTACTTACAACATTCTCATGTTGTAATTAGTAATTAATATTGTGATATAATTTACATCAAATAATGTCGTTATAGTGTGATGTAAAATAATATAATGTTAGTGCTAGCAATGTAATTTACTAAATTCACAACACAAGTAATGCCATTGTAATGCGACGTAAAATTTGGTAATGTAATATATTTAAAAAGTTATTTAACGGTAATGAAATGTAATTTACTGTAATATAATCTAATAAAAAAAGTAATGTAATCTACATGTATTCTTTAGTTGTTAACTAAAAACTTATGCACACACATTAAATTTTATATTTTTATGGATCGATGTTATGTTATTATGCATCAGGTTAATGTTAAAATATGCAATGATACAAGATTAATTCGAAGTAAAAAAATATTTGATGCACAACAATAGAAATCTAATTCAAGAGAATTTATGCACAAAAATACAAATAATAATAATTAAAATGTACAAATTAATTCAAAACTATTTAATGTATGTTTCTTTATTGAAAATGAAATATTAAACTTAATTGAAAAAACAACAAATTAAAAGTTAGTATTTGTTTCCAACACATACTTGTTTGAAATTATTAAAAAATATTTTAAAAGGTAAAATTTTTAAATTTTTAAATAAAAAATTAAAAAAAATAATTATATTGTGTTAATACAAAAAGGTAACAAAGTTTTTAGCTAGTGGGGATGTGCACAATGACCACATGGGAGAGAAATGTGAATTAATCTCGCAACTTGACGAGCTCTAACATTATCTTGATTTATTTTCTTAATCTTGGTTAATTGTTTCTTTATGTGATTTTTTTAAACACCATCATAGTACAATTTCAAGTTTTTGATGTCAGAAAAAAATGACAATACTATGTCACCATTATCGAGGGTGTACATCTTAATTTATAGAAATACCCTCATAGATTAGTTTTACTCCTGCTGATTTGTTGCTTTTTTATTGGTCGAATAAGTTAACTAGTTCTTACAATTAATAAGGGTTCTTATAGGATTTCAACCATATATAATATATATATATATAGTTCTTACAATTAATAAGGGTTCTTATAGGATTTCAACCATATATATATATATATATATATATATATATATATATATATATATATATATATATATATATAGGGGAGGGTTTCTGAGAAAACCAATAGTTATGTGAAAATCAAAGAAAATCACGAAAATCAATAACATAATTCATAACTTTTTTGTTATTTTAATTGTTAAAATGTTATTTAAGTATGTGATACATATATGTTGAGCATACATACGAGAATGAAGAGTCTTACGTATATGTAGCAATATGTCGAATGAAAAATGGTTAGGTATACGTAACCTATGTGTGACGTATATGGAAAACCATGCTACGGTTTTCATTTGATTCATAATTTTATTTATATATACTCACACATATATATAGAGGGTAGTGATAAAAAAATTTATACATTATGTGACCGTTTTCATTGGTTTTCTCTAGTTTTCTCATAACTTTATGGTTTTCTTAGGATCCCTCCTCTATATATATATAGGGGAGGTATCCCTTGAAAACCACATTATAATTGAAAAACAATATCTAACCATTAATCATTAATTATATTTAATCAATGGCTTATATTAATAGTGGCATTATTGTAAATATAATGAAGTTTAAATGGTAAGATTTTAATAACTAGGGGCATTTTAGACAAAATAAAATTCATATTTCTTTCTTATCTTTCCTAATTAATTATTCACTCTCCTTTCTTATAATCATCTCTTCTCTCTCATCTCTCCTATTTACTATAAAAAAATTAATACAAGTTGTGTTATTTATATGAAACTTAGTAGTTACGTACACGAGAATATAAATTTGAAAAAAATAAAGAGTGTTACATATGTATATGTTACAAGGTAACAACATATATTACGTATACGCAACAGCATATGTTACGTAAGCGGAACACCTATATGTAACAACACTTTTTAGTTATACATAACAACACTTGTTAGTTATACATAACAAAACTTGTTACGTATACGTAACAACACTTGTTACATATACCATTACCGAACCCACCATATATGTTACAGAAAATGTTACGTATACGTAACAGCAAATGTTACATATACCATATACCTTTACACAACAGCATATGTTAGGTATATGTAATAGCTATACATAACAATATTTGTTAGGTATATGTAACAGCACCTGTTACGTATAGGTAACATTCTCAAGTTAAGCTACACTTATTGAACCCACCTTATAATCAAGGATTTAAAGATAAAACGATAAAAGAATGAATATATAAATCAGATTAAAAGTAATAAAAATGATTTGTGAATTAATTAGTGAAATGTGGTTATAAATGTAAATAGGGATACAAAAGTCAAATAAGGAAACGAGTTATATCAATAATAATAGTTTCCAAAAGTAATTATGTGTATGTTACTATCTTGCCCTTTGAAAAAATTAGAAAATAAAAAAAATAAAAAATATTTGATTGGTTGAAAGTAGTTTTCATGGTTTTCAATTATAAATACGGTTTTTATTTGATCCCTCCCTTGTATATTATATATATATATATATATATATTATATATATAATAAGTTTACGATACAAGCTATTAAATTCGTGCAAAGTGTGCGAAGTAACAACTATCATTAATCTAAAAGATGAATAGTTCAGATTTAAGATTAAATAATCACACAAAAAATATAGCTGGAGAGGTAGATTTAAATAGGTTATAATTTTTGACTTTTTGTAAATTCCCCTTGTTTTTTTAAACGCATATAACTTTTTAAGCAACATTATTTTAAAAAAAGTCATAAAATCAAGCATTTTATCCTATTTAATATAAGTATAGTATTGCTATACTTTTGTTTAAAAAAATAACATCTATTAAATAATTTGTAGATCTTGAGACTATGCCACTCGAGGAGGCTATAGGGAATTTAAAGGCTTTTAAAGAAAAATTAAGTGGTAAAGAAGAGTCGAATGAGAATCGTAATAAATTATATCTTTCTCGATCAAATAACCGTGGGAAACAAAGTGGCAATAGCAATCGATATGATGGTCGTGGTCATAGCTATAATAATAAAAGAGGAGAACAATCTCATATGAATTTCAATCAACAAGTTGATGAAGGTGATAATCAAGAAAATTCAAAGGACAAAGTGTGTGAGGATCTTGGCTTAGGTAGGCGTTTTGAGCATGGAAGAGAATACAGACGGAGATATTTCAAAAGAAAATTAAGGTGTTAAGAATGTGGGAGATCAGACATTTTGCTTGTGAATGTCCTGATTTAAAAGAAAAGGAAGAAGCAACAAATTTTGTTAAATTTCATGATGATTATGAGCCGTTATGAGATACAAGTTCATATCAAGATAAAGAAAAAGAATGAAGATTTAATCTTGATTGAATAATGAAAGATAAGTATTAATATTAGTTTAATAATTGTTTAGTGGAGTTTGAAATAGACTAGGATTGTATTTATTATTTGCTTAATTATTTAATGGTGTTTGAGTTAAATTAGAAATAGATTATATTTAGTAAATTAGAGTGTTATAGGGTCATTCTTTTGTGTGGTCTTTCAATATCAATATTAAGTGTTCTTATTTTTATTTTCTTGTTGATTATTTATTATGTTTATTTGGGCCAATTTTCCAACAAATAGCACCAATGAATGTGTCTCGATTCATAAAAAAACCAAATAAAATTATATATTTGTGCAAGACGAGAATGATGATTAATTTAGCCTTTCTTTTCACTTAAAAAAAATAAATAAAACTAGCCAACTCTTGGACAACTAGGCAACTAGTGTTTTAGAAAGTTTGTAAATGCTCGGATAACAAACCGTGAATTTGTGACCACACAGTTGGAATAGGTGATATTATTGTGATAAAGAAGTTGACGGGTCACTAGGTAAAAGAAAAGGAAAATATAATTATTAAATTAGAACCAGGGCCGGTCCTAAGGATTTTAGTGTCCAGTACGAGCCTGAAAAAAAAGTCCTTTTGGCCCTAACGAATTGAATTATATAAACTAATTTTTTAATAAAAACAAACGTTTTAGAAATAAACAAAACAAAATCATAGTATTACAATAACATAGCGTAATTGTTTACCGATAACTCATGAGGTTCAGGTATTACAATAAATATAACAAAATTATTTATTTTTTGGCTACTCGGTTGACCATCTAAATAATTAAACAAATAAAAATAAACCATGACACATGAGATTTAAATATTTTATTTTTTAAAAAGAGGATTTAATTGAATAATTAGGTTAATAAAATGGGCTTAAAAATTAAATTGGGTTTAAAATATAATTGGGTTAATTTTTATGATTGAATTATAGTTTATAACTATTTTTTTTTATAAAAATATATATATAATATAAAAAACAATTTAAAAAAATTTTGTGCCCCCTGAGCGAGTGGGCCCTGGACGGGCGTCCATCTCGCCCCTCCTCAGGGCCGGCCATGATTAGAACTTATTTCAGGCGCGTATGCACATATAAGTTCATGAAAATGTTTAATAGTTAGGCGTTGTTTGATATCCTTTTAATTAAACCATTAAAAGGCTACCTCTGCATCTGTAAAAATTTGAAGTGTTTGGTTCAAAAAATATTACTCTTAATGATTTCATTTAGCTTTTAACGTGTAAGTGATAGAAAGATGCTGAATATAATAATTGACAAATCTACCCTCCTTCAAACAAAACCCCATCCATCTCATATTCATCACCATCGACCTCTCACCATAGCCCCTCTCCCTCACGACTTCTACTCGCCAGCATCACTAATACGGACTATCCACCTTAGCCCGTCAAACCACCCGGTCAAACTTTGGCTCCATGTTCACGTTCTTCTTTGAAGTAGTCGTACCACTTGCATGTAGTTAGGAGACCCACTTGCATTGTTAGTTAAATTTTCCTTACACTTCAATGTTGCACATGATTCCACTAGCCACGTAGTCAGTGGCGGATCTAAAAGAAAATTTTAGGGGTAACGTAAAAATTTTTTTTACCGAACATTTATATAAATACCACCTCCGTAAGAGAACGGCGGACGGCATGGGGCGGTCACTCTGATCAGGTGATGGTTGGTTGGCGACAGGGACAAAGGTTGTTGGGTGATCGGCAACAGGGTGAGGCGGTGAGAGTTATGGGTATAACTATTTAATTTTCAAGTTGTTTAGTTTGGGTAATGGGTATTTGAGCTTGTAAACTTGTTAGGTTTTTAAGTTATTTAAATTTTGGGCTTATTATAATTTTGGTCTTATTATAATTTTGGTCATGTTATTTGGTATTTTGGGTTTGTTAGTTATTAACTTATTAATGTTTTTATAAAATGTTATATGCAATTTTGGGTTTGTTAGTTGTTTAGTTATTTAAATTTTGGGCTTATTATAATTTTGATCATGTTATTTGTTTAGTTATTAACTTATTAAGTTATTAATGTTATTTGGTATTTTGGGTTTGTTAGTTGTTTAGTTAGTTATTAACCAAATAACACAATTCAAATTTATAAAATTTTAAATCAAATACAACTTCAAATCCCTAATTTCATCTTCCAAATAATATTACAAATTCATTAATCATTAATCAATCTCCTAATTGCCAATAAAACTTAAAAATTAAATCAAATTCACAATAACATTACAGATCCCTAATTTCAATACAAATCCCTAATTTCATTACAAATCCCTAATTGCCAATAAAACCTAAAAATTAAATCAGATAACCATTAATCAATCCCCTACTCTTCAAATCTTGCAAAAAAAAAAAACTTAGAAAGTAAAAAGAATACCTTCAAGTAGCAGGCCAGTAGCAGCAACTGCCAACTAGCGAGCAGTGAGCAGCAGAACTCGAAACTCCAGAAGGCCGCAAGCAAAGCAGCAACGGTCGAATGGGTTTTTTAAAGGGGGGGGGGGTGTTCTCTTTTCAAGTTAAATGAGTTTTATAATAAATTGGGCTTTTAAAACTTAATTGGGTTGAAATAAATTTTGGACTGAATTAATATTTGGGCTTTTGATTGGATATTTTGGGTAATTGAGTTAATTTGTTACAATATTTTTATAAAAGGTAATATTTTTTATAAAATATTAAACTAATTTTTATAAAATTTAAATTTTTTTATAAAGTTTTGAGTTTAAAAAAAATTTAGGGGTAACGTAATATTTTCTCAGAGGTAACGTAAAACCGTAAAAAAAAATTTTTACATAAAAACGTAAAAAAAAAAATTTTTCTTTTACACTACGCGTAAAAAGTTGAGGGGTAGCCTCCGCTACCCCTCAACCCTTAATAGGTCCGCCCATGCACGTAGTTCATGCATTTTATTTCCTATAAATTGTACTTGCATTTCATGGAGAAAGAATAGAAGAAATTTGCAGCACAAATCTTTTACTTTACATATTTATATTTTTGTTTGTTTGGGAGACCGCCGATCTCGAATCCGGCTCTATCAGTCACCCTCTCGCCGGTGCCACCACCTCGCCGACGCAGTCTCTCTCTGACGGCACCCCCGCACCGTCACAACACAACACTTCTCATCTCTGTTTGGTTGTGCAACTCCCTCTCACCAATGATCTGTATGTGACTGTCTTCGTCAGAGGAGCCACAATCGCGTATAATATTGACCTCTCTCAAAACCCTGCGTGAAACGAGCATTTCATCATGCCGCCCATGCATCTGGCGTCGGAAATCGAGTTTCAGGTGTAGGGCGCGATGATGTTTTCAGAGCTGATTTAATCAGCATTCTCCCCATTTCTACCGTGAGAGTAATGTCCGGTGAGTTGATGACTGAAACAAGAGAAGAAAACCCAATTTCATGCTTGTAAGGTGTTTGTGAAATTACCTCAATGATGAACTTATATAAACCTTCATAATTTCATTAATCATTTTATGTTGTTTTAGCATCAGCCCATTTGATCATGGATGATTATCTTATCACCAAACAACTCTTTGTCGAAAATCACAATTCATATATCTGTGCTTGCTCTTCATGATTAGGCCTCCATTAAAGCTTACCCTACGGTTCTCTGTATGTTTGGATCATATAAATTTGAAAAATATTAACTTTATTTTCTCGAAAATTATCAAATATATGTACACAATAGTTAGTATAGTGCAAAACATAAATATATATGATTTGTAAAAGGCATGTGATTATTGTCATATATTATTACATTATGATAAATTGAGTTGAATGAGTAAGGTGTAATTTGGATTTTTTTAATGATACGTTGTATATTTTATAGTTATTCATCAATGAGTACGGTCTTTAAGAAATCTAATCAAACAAATGCATTTCATTCAACATAAAATAGTTTACAAGGTAAAATAGTCATTTTATATAGTTATTCAAATATATATCCAACCAAACAACACAAACTAGTTTAGCACATATTGACTCAAAGCCTCTTACCCAGTCATACCTCTTACTGGTTTATAAACTGCCAAACAGCCTCTTAGAAACATATGTATTGGTCTTGGTTCATTAACTTGATTGTTTTATAAATCTTTAATGCGTAAATATATTTAACCACATAATAATATATAAAATAAATACTCACTTCATGAAATGGAAATCTCATATGAAATTAAGATTTATTGGATACAAATTAAATAGCGAAAACAAACATACAAAGATTCGACAATCACTTACATCGAGCTAGTAGCTTGCTCATGCTTTAAATGAGATGTTTAAACCATCAAACTTTTCTTTGGCGACGCTGTCCAAAGTTTGTATAATTTCACTTGTAAGATATTTAATGAAATCACCAACAACGCCTTTTCGAAAGTAGATATTGTCTGATAAAACCTTAGAAGATTGCTTTCCATCCTTATTTGCCATGCTTAACTTCTCAAAACCACATAGTTCGATTATCTTTTGCATTGTTCCATCAAATTCCTCAGCTTCTGTAAATGGAATACCTATGAACTTGGCTAATTTCTTAACCTCGTTCTCTAGATCCTTCTTCAAATCCTCATATTTTAAAAACAATACTTTATCAGGTCGTTCCAAACTTGCCTTATAGTACCCCTATCACATGATTCCAAAAAGATCCCATTCCACTCATACCTGTACTAAAAAGCTCAAATGCATCATCTAGTTTTGTTAGTGTAGAATCATCATCTTTCAACTTGTTTAAGAAGTGCCAATAAGAAATGAACACATCTTTAGGGTTTCTACATATATAAACAATCCAACAGTCGGAAGTAATGATGGATTTTGGTAAAAAAAGTGTAAGGTATATGGGTGGCCATGAGACCGTTGGCATAAGAAGGGTTGTTTAAGAAAGACTCAGTCTCAATGAAGGGGACACAACCATGGGGGCTAACGATGAGCAACGGGTGGTTTGGGGACAAGAACCAATAATAGGCTTGAATTTGATTCGGTTCAAAATGGCAAATGCAAGGACCTTAAGCCAGGTTGTGTCTGTTTTTGGATGACTTGCCAAGAAAATATCAGTGGATAGAGCTTGAAAATCATCCTACAAGGCCATAATTGCTTCGATCAAGAAGTCAGCTTTTGATTGATACCAAAAACCATGGTAATACCAGAAACCCTCATACTTACATAGATGATGATCATCATTTGTTGTAAAAGTGGAGACTTTATCCTTGTATCGCTCAATGATGATCGTCATCTTTGCTTTTCGCGACTTCTCTTCATCTTTAGTAATGGCTGCTACAGGTGAATAGAAGGCGAAAGGGTAAGACATCATATAACCCTTGCAATGGAAGCAGGTTCCAAATTAATGTCTATATTAATTTGCAGCTTATTTGTGCATGATCACTACGAAAGTATAATAGGACTAGGTTAGTGCCCCGTGTATTACACACGGGTTGAATAAATAAAATACTAAATAATTAGTAATAAAAATTTATGAATTATAAAATTATGTTTGAAGATAAAATATGATTATATGAATACCTACTTTAAGTAAATAAACAATAATATACTTTTCTTAAACTTTTATTTTATAAAAAATATAGGTTTTAAATATTTTATCTTAAAAAAAAGGAATTTATTTTTAAAAAAGTTTGTTGTATTCTGTATTTTATAAAACTTTTATTTTTAAAAAGTGTGTTTTTAATAAAAAGGTTTTAATTTATTAAATTATATAATTTTTAATATGAAAATAGCATGATTAATATTATTAGTAGTCAGTATTAATAATAATAATAATAATAATAATAATAATAATAATAATAATAATAATAATAATAATAATAATAAGAAATGAGAAAGTTAGTATGATAAAACTTACAATTGTGTCAAGTCTATTTTAAATTTTTATTTGTTATAGATAGATAGATTGATATATAGATAAATAGATATGCTAGAAACCTATATATTAAACGGATTATAAGTTAGTAATAAACACGAACAGTTATAGTACGATAATTTAATATAAGATATGATTAAAATTATATATACGTAATAGTTTAAGAAATAAAACAATTATACTATTTTTTTAACTCTCTTATCTAAATAGTTTCATTTTTAAACATAGTTCTCAGATTTTTTTATAAAAAAATTTTTGTTTATAAAAATCTTGTTTATCAAAAACTTGGGTTTCTTATTATTCTGGTTGTTTTAATAAAACTGTTTTTAAAAAATTTTATATTTTTTATAATTTTTTTTAAAAAAGACTGATTTAAAATATTTTGTTTCAAAAAGATTTAGTTTTTTAGAAAATTTTATATTATATATAAATTTTATTTTTTATTATTTCTATTTTAATAAAAAAATGTGATTTTTAATTTCCTTAATAAAATTTATTTTTTAAAAAACATAGCTTGATTTAAAAAAATATAGATGAGAGAGAAATATTATAATTAATAAAATTAACTTTTATTAAGAGAGAGAAATTAATGTGAGTGTTAAATTACAATAATATCCTTTTGAATGGAAAATAAAATGAGAATACTTAAAATAATAACAAGTGTCAAAAATATGATTTAAAATAATGACAAATGTCAAAAGAAACATTATTTTACAAGAGTTTATAGATTCCCATAACCATTAAATGCAATAATTGTAAGTATTAAAGTATCTATGATTTATATTTGAAATTGTCTTTGCATGTAATTATAGGATTAGAATATCTTAAACACTTGGATTTGAGACCTCACTTGATATCTAAAATTGATATCACATGTGCATCGATTTGCAATATTTTAAAAACAGCACAAGTTTGCAATATTTTATATTTTAGATTTGATATATACAATTTATTGCATGAAATCAAATATTTTTTTATAAGATGATAGTAATCTTCGATATGACAATTAATATTAATAAATATTTTAAAAACAATAATGATGCATAGGATCCACCAATTCATTAGATTTATTCTTTTTCTCAAAAAAGAATCTTGACAAAATCTCTTCTTATCTTTTTATAAGAACAATAACCTTTTTTTTTTTGGTGTTCAGATGATCACTTATTCCACCTAATATATGAGATCAGCGCCAGAGGATTTTAATAAATTACATAAACTAATTTTTTTAAATGAAAACAAACGCTTTAACAATAAACATAGCAATATCATAGTATTATAATGACATGCCGTAATAGTTAACCAATAACTCGTGAAGCTCTCCTTCTTAGTTAACCTCTGTGTGATTCATTATTCGGTGAAAATAATAAATAAAGGGAGTTTCATCAAGCTTTTTTTCGTTAGTTATCGAAAGAAAAAAGTCAAGAAGGTGCTGCTTTTGGTGGCTTGGAGTTCAGAGGTATTGTTTAAACTTTGAGTTGTTAGCTAGCACCAATATCAAGCCGAAAAGTCGTTAATTGATTTTTGGTGTTTTGTGGTCTTAAAAATAAAAAATAAAAAAAGCAGAAGTTTTTAATCTTTTTGCATTCATTCAATATTCATTCAAAAACTAAAGACAATAAGAAATTTTGGGTGAAGAAAGACCGGTCGTAAATGCTATGGTCCCGGTTAGAGAGCAGTTGAACATATATCACCCTTCAATGTCTCAAGCTAACATCTACTAGTATACAACTTGGACCATTAAGATGAAGTCGATCTTGCATGCTAATAGTTTATGGGACGCAATCAATCCAGTAACCGGAGGTGCAGTAGAAGCAAGAAAAAAATCTAACCGCAAGAGTGTTTATTTTTCAATCTTTATCCGAGGAAATTCTTTTGCAGGTGGCAAAACATGAGGATGCAAAAGACATTTGGGAATATGTATAGGTTTATTTTCTTGGATCGGATCGGGTGCTAAAGGCTCAACTTCAAACACTTAAAAGTGATTTAGAGAAACTGCAAAGGGTGATGGTGAATCTGACTTTGCAAGGAAGATTACAAGTATCGTGGCAATATTACAAGTATCGTGGCAAGATTCAGTAATATTGGGTCAACAATTGAAGAGGAGGTCGTGGTAAGAAAACTTCTTAATTCTATTCCACGTAAGTTTATGTCAATTATGACATCTATTAAACAATTTACAGATCTTGAGACTATGCCACTTGAGGAGGCTATAGGGCATTTAAGGGCTTTTGAAGAAAAATTAAGTGGTAAAGAATAGTCGAATGAGAATCATAGTAAACTATTACTTTCTCGATCAGACAACCATGGGAAACAAAGTGGCAATAGCAATCGTGGTCATGGCTATAATAATAAAAGATGAGAAGAATCTCATATGAATTTCAATCAACAAGTTGATGAAGGTGAAAATCAAGAAAATCCAAAGGGCAACGGGTTTGAGGATCTTGGCCAAGGTAGGCGTTTTGAACATGGAAGAGGATACAGACGAAGAGATTTCAAAAGAAACTTAAGGTGTTAAGAATGTGGGAGATCGGACATTTTGCCTGTGATTAGGGCTGTTCAAAGCGATCGTCGCTCGACAATCGTTTGTAATTTGCTCGAAAAATACCAGTTCAAATTTATGCTTGGTTGTAAACGAGCCGATCGGCTCGAATCGGTTTGTAAACGAGCCAAGCACGAGCAAAGGTCCGCTCGGCTCGGTTCGGCTCGAATTATTTTATATTATATACATAATTTATACATAGCATTATAGTAGATTTGATCCACCATATACAAATATATAATTATATTTATACATATTGGATCAATTAACCTAATAAAAAATTTAACACTAAGCATAAAAGTGAATCACTAAGTCGTTATAAGAAAATTTTTGATCCCGCTTTTACTCTTAGCCGATTATCTTTCGCTCTCATGTATCGTTCTCTGCAATATGCTCATTGCCTCATCGGCTACAGTATTAGCCTCATAGCTAGCCGGCCACAACGTATTGTCATAATTGAAAATGTTTTTTTTTATAAAATGTGATTGTTTTCTTAAGTTATTAAAATTTAAGACCCAAAATTGTTATCGTCTCTTATTACAATATAAATCGGATGACACACTGGATAGTTGAGTTGTACAAACTGTTCGTCGCTCGTTTGTGCTCGCTCGACGATCGATCGAAAAATTAACGCTCGAAAAATGCTCGTTCGATTTTTCGCTCGGTTGTAAACAAGCCGATCGGATCGGTTCGGTTTGGAAACAAGCCAAGCACGAGCAAAGGTCCGCTCAGTTCGGCTCGGCTCATGAACAACCCTACCTGTGAATGTCCTGATTTAAAAGAAAAGGAGGAAGCAACAAATTTCGTTAAATTTCATGATGATGATGAATCGGCATTGTTTTGATAAGGTACGAGTCCATATCAAGTTTAAGGGAGAGAATGAAGATTTAATATTGATTGAATAATGAAAGATAAGTATTTATTAGTTTAATAATTGTTTAGTGGAGTTTGAAATAGACTAGGATTGAGTTTTATTATTTGTTTTATTATTTAATGGTGTTTAAGTTAAATTAGAAATAGATTATATTTAGTAAATTAGAGTGTTATAGGGTCATTCTTTTATGTGGTCTTTCAATATCAATATTAAGTGTTCTTATTTTTATTCTCTTGTTGATTATTTATTTTTTTTATTTCGGCCAATTTTCCAACAAATAGCACCAATGAAATGTGTCTCGATTCATAAAAAACCAAATAAAATTATATATTTGTGCAAGTCGAGAATGATGATTAATTTGGCCTTTCTTTTCACTTAAAAATATAAATAAAACTAGCCAACTCTTGGACAACTAGGCAACTGGTGTTTTAGAAAGTTTCTAAATGTTCGGATAACAATCCGTGAATTTGTGACCAAACAATTGAAATATGTGGTATTATTGTGATAAAGATGTTGACGGGTCACTAACATAAAAAAAAGTAGGAAAATATGATTATTTAAATTAGTTTCAGGCGCGAATGCACATGTAAGTTCATGAAGATGCTTAATATTTAGAAACATATGTATTGGTCTTGGTTTATTAACTTGATTGTCTTAAAAATCTTTAATGCGCAAACATATTTAACCACATAATAATATATAAAATAAATACTCACTTCATGAAATGGAAATCTCATATGAAATTAAGATTTACTGGATACGAATAGCGAAAACAAACATACAAAGATTCGACGATCACTTACATCAAGCTAGTAGCTTGCTCATGCTTCAAATGAGATGTTTAAACCATCAAACTTTTCTTTGGTGACACTGTCCAAGGTTTGTATCATTTCACTTGTAAGATATTTAACGGAATCACCAACAATGTCTTTTCGAAAGTAGATATTGTCTGATAAAACCTTAGATGATTGCTTTCTATCCTTATTTGCCATGCTTAACTTCTCAAAACCACATAGTTTGATTATCTTTTGCACTGTTCCATCAAATTCCTCAGCTTCTGTAAAAGGGTTACCAATGAACTTGGCTAATTTCTTAACCTCATTCTCCGGATCCTTCTTCAAATCCTCATATTTTAAGAACAATACTTTATCAGGTCGTTCCAAACTTGCCTTATAGTACCCTATCACATGATCCCAAAAAGATCCCATTGCACTCATACCTCTACTAAAAAGCTCAAATGCATCATCTAGTTTCATTGGTGTAGAGCCATCATCATCATCTTTCAACTTGTTCAAGAAGTGCCAATAAGAAACGAGCACATCTTTAGGGTTTCTACATATATAAACAATCCGACACTCAGAAGTAATGATGGATTTAGGTAAAGAAGTGTAAGGTATATGGGTAGCCATGAGACCGTTGGCATAAGAAGGGTTGTTCAAGAAAGACTCGGTCTCAATGAAGGGGACACAATCATGGGGGCTAACGCTGAGCAACGGGTGGTTTGGACAAGAACCAATAATCGGCTTGAATTTGGTTCGGTTCAAAATGGCAAATGCAAGGGCCTTAAGCCACGTTGTGCCTGTTTTTGGATGACTTGCCAAGAAAATATCGGTGGATAGAGCTTGAAAATCATCCTGCAAGGCCATAATTGCTTCGATCGAGAAGTCAGCTTTTGATTGATACCAAAAACCATGGTAATACCAGAAACCCTCATACTTACATAGATGATGATCATCATTTGTTGGAAAAGTGAAGACTTTATCCTTGTATCGCTCAATGATGATCGTCATCTTTGCTTTTCGCGACTTCTCATCATCTTTAGTAATGGCTGCTACAGGTGAATAGAAGGCGAAAGGGTAAGACATCATGTAACCCTTGCAATGGAAGCAGGTTCCAAATTAATGTCTATATTAGTTTGCAGCTTATTTGTGCATGATCACTACGAAAATATAATAGGATTCCCACAACCATTAAATGCAATAATTGTAAGTATTAAAGTATCTATTATCTATATTTGAAATTGTCTTTGCATGTAATTATAGGATTAGAATATCTTAAACAATTGGATTTGAGACCTCACTTGATATCTAAAATTGATATCACATGTGCATCGATTTGCAATATTTTAAAAACAGCACAAGTTTGCAATATTTTAAATTTTAGATTTGATGTCTACAATTTATTGCATGAAATCAAATATTTTTTTATAAGATGATAGTAATCTTCGATATGACAATTAATATTAATAAATATTTTAAAAACAATAATGATGCATAGGATCCACCAATTCATTAGATTTATTCTTTTTCTCATAAAAGAATCTTGACAAAATCTCTTCTTATCTTTTTATAAGAACAATAACCTTTTTTTTTTTTTTGTTTTTCAGATGATCACTTATTCCACCTAATATGAGATCAGCGCCAGATGATTTTAATGTCTTGGACGAGCAGGGAAAAAAAATGCCTCTGAAAACCTAACGACTTAAATTATATAAACTAATTTTTTTAAATGAAAACAAACGCTTTAACAATAAACATAGCAATATCATAATATTATAATAACATGCCATAATAGTTAACCAATAACTCGTGAAGCTCTTCTTCGTAGTTTATAGTCTCTAATATTTCGCTTTCGATAGCTATCATCGTCAGTCCGCTAATTAATCCGCTAACTTTGAATAAAACAAAATTTGTGGGCTACCCTATAAATTACTTTGTGGTCTTTAATTACAAAATTTAAATATTTTAGTGGGCTATTAGTTGAGTAATTGGGTTAATAAAATGGGCTCAAAAAAATTATATTTGGTTTAAAACATAATTGGTTTAAGTTTTTAATTGTAGTATATCTTATAATTATTATTTTTATAATTATATATATAATATATAAAAAATTTTGTGCCACCTGAACGAGTGGGCTCTGGACGGGATGAGGTTATAAGAATTTAAACTTACATTAATATTACAAGAACATAAATCATATCAATAGATCACTAGCATATGAGTAAAAAAAAAATTTATCTTCATTTACCAAATACAAATCACCTACAAGTAACAAGACTTGATAATTAGATATTACAAGAATGTAACCAGCACGTGTTGCATAAGGGTTGTGACAGACGTGTAAAATTTTATTAATTGCCAATAAGATGTCATGTCATTAACTGAATAGGTTATTGGCTGTTACAATCAGTAACAAAATCTAACTTGATTTTTAGTTTATGCCTAGTTTCAGGTTTGTTGCTAAAATTAAAAAATATGAAGTTCGCTTATATTTCATGCAGTATGTCCTTTTTTTTAATAAGAGATTATCATCAAATCATGCAAGTTGTAACTTGCATAAAGATAATTATGGACTTAATTATTACATAAAAGGTCTATGTGTTTAGGTCTGATTTCACTTTCCTTAGGTTTAAAATTACAAGGTCGGTCCAAACGTAAACAAGAAAGGTCCCTAACGTGGATGGACTGACAAACTTTTAAAAATAACTAAAACTTTCTTTTAAGTTAAAATAGAAAGATAGAGAGGCATAGAGGGACTCAGGGATGAAAGGAGAAAAAGATATGGTGGCAGAGGGACTTAGGGATGAAAGAAGAAGGTGGGAACTTGTGGTGGTGACAGACTGGTGGCGCTAGTGGTAGGTCGCGATGGCAGGAGGTGGTGCTGGCGGTAGAAGGTGGTGGTGATGATGGTGGTGGAGGATTTAGTAGGGTTAATAGAGAGAGGCTGAAGGTTGAAGATGAACTGGTGGGTGGGTCCTATCTAATAACTAACTTTATTTTTTAGTAGTTAAGGGCACTTTGGTTATTTTACATGTACTTAATAGATTTTTTTAACGGCTATCCAAGCTGGGCATCTATGTAGTATGTTTTGTCAAACGTTAAGACTGATCTTGTAATTTCTCAAAACTAGAGATCAAAAGTAATATCAGTTTTAAGCACAAAGATTTTTCATACAATTAACTCATTATTATATTATCTTATTCACCACTGATGACCAAACGAAAAACAACAACCATTCTATATGGATTTATCGTGGATGAAGAAAGCGAGACTTTTCTAAAAGTGGCTCATGGGGTTCATCAATCATCATAAGGACAACAAATTATAGTTTTAATTCATAATAAACCTGGTAAACAATTACACATATCACAACTGAATTGGTGTTCTCAAACATACGTAAGAGACTTCTAATCTCCTATATAGTAAGGCAGGATAAACTTTCTATATCAATATATCATAACATTGAGGATTTCCATAAATTCACATAACTGAAACATAATGTAACAAACCGACATTACTATTCATTAAATTTGAAGATGGAAATAAACCACACAAACATCACTATTTCAATTAATGGAAAACTAAACTTTTGCCAAAAATTCAAATACAAACCAAACTAAGCAAAAATAATCAAGTCATTAATAAATTAATAAACTGCACTGAGATTAGACATTAACGCAGTTACGAATTATGAGCTTTGGATGCACAACTTACTGAAAATCTTCACGAACCGATCAATAGAGCTAACCTAGGGAAATCCGATGGTTGGCTGGCGTCGATGAGAACACATCCGACATCATTGGGCTATCTTAAACTCATCAAAATAGCCTATCATCATATGAAGCATTATACATAGTTTTAATAAGCAGTCTCAAATGCTCCTAAAAGACTCGGGTCACATTAAAATCACAAAGGGATATTGCAGCCATAATCATAAATCAGTGACAAATACTAAATACAAACTAATTATCTATATTATATTATAATGCATTTCCTAAGGACTTCTTAAAAACTACCATCTTCTGTATAATTATCCGTTTTTCCATAATGACCCAACCTAGAACCGGTATAACTGACGATGATGGGCTTTTGCTTTTGGCGTTAGCGGTTCAGGTTTTGGTGATACGTAGTATCGAAAATTGAACGCTTAAGTGGTTCAGCTTTCTCTGGATCAACATGTACAAAAGTTTTACCATGATCCTCAACTTGATTAGACATGCTATCAAAGTAAAAAATAAACGTCTTTTGAAAAAGCCCAAGGCTTCTAAAAGATGACTATTCTATGACCTCAAACACTCAGAATAGCAAAAGACAAGGATCTCAGCTCAAAGCCATCAATAAAACATAAACACCAACCAAACTATATATATATAAGAGAATTACAAATTCAGTCCCTGTGGTTATACCCAAATTATGGGTTTTCTTCCAAAAGTTCAAATGATTAACAATTTCAGTCCGAAATCAAGATCAAATGATGTTGTATTTAACAGGTGTGAACTTTTGTGATTGGTTTTAGATGGTGGCCGGTATGCCGTTAAATGATACACCACTTCAAACTAACAAAGTGTAAAGCATGAGTGGTGAACAAATTATTTCACCTTCCTACAGCCTCACCCTCGAGATCGATCGGTCATTGCTTCCGTGATGTAAGGTAACCGGCGACCTCCATGCAATCGTAATCTATAAAACACCAACTGTTTTAGTTACGGTCCAAAAGTTTCACATGTTGATCTCTGTTTAAGTCCAAGAATTTGAAACTTTTAGACTGAAATTAAAATAAATGGTAACACTTTTGGATTAAAACTAATGTCTTTAAACCTTTAACGGACTACAAACACAATCTTACCTACATTATTGCATAAATAGAGCTCCAAACACTAGTTACCCACTACATTTGATTTAAAGAGAATTAAAACATATGTTGCGACTACATTTAGTCGCAATAGATCAGCTGTAGAGATGAAATAATTTCGTCTCTAAACATTTAGTCACAATAGATCAATTTTCTTGTAGTGACATATGATTTTAGTTATAATTATTATTAGTTTTGCTACTTTGATTTTTGTCCCCCTTTACTGATTTACTGGACTGGACTTTCTTCTGGGCCGCTCAATGTAACCAGAAGCCCTAAATCTTTCCTTTCTAAGACACATAAAGCCCACACACTTTGATCCCAAATAGTTAAATACTAAAATTAACCTATATGTTAATAAAGAAGTTGAATGAATAGTAATTCTCCTGGATGACACGTGCGTCCAGCTCAACATGCTGACATCAGCGGATGCCACGTTTCATGTTTCAGCTACGTGTACACCCACCTTCAGAAAGGAACAAGTAGAGAAAAGAAAACCAGCGATCGAAATTGTAAGAGAGACTGACGGAGGAAATCTCAAGCATACTGTTTCCTTCTTCTCCGGCGACCTTCTCGGTCATCATTGGATGCCTTCACAACAGCCAATTTTGCCTGGCAGCTTTTAATTTCTTTCATAGATTTAGTGTTTGGCTTACCCGAGTTTTCTCGCTTCTGTTTTAGGTATTGCTCAATTACCGTTCAAGTAGCTGTCGATCTTCTTCAACTCAACCTACGCATCAAGATTTGAGGGCACAACCAGGTATCAATCTCATTAGCACAATTAAAATTTCACTTCTCTTTTCAGATCTTAAGTAGTGTGCAGACAGAACTAATTCAGTCTATCACTTCTTTCAAACCTGTTATGGTTACAACAACTATATGAAGAAACTCTTCCACCGTTACTGCCACGATCTTCGTATGTTGCACCCATTGATGATGAGGTTGTTGTGACCTTCGATTACAGCCACAACATCACCATAAACGATAACCCTGAAAGATATGTCGAGAGGAAGGAAGTTTTCTGTTGGGGATGACGATTTCGAGACTTAAAGGTCATGGCCAAGACTAAAATACGGTAGTAGGATAGGGTTTCGCGCAGCAGAAGGCCCGATGATGGGTGGAAACGAGGGGAAGGGGTTGATGGAGGTGGTTACAACGGTGATGGGTCGAAACGAGGGTGAGAGATTTAGGCGATGGTGACCCAAGCGGATTTGGTGGTTCCGGTCATGGAGGTGATACCTTATCCAGTTCGGTTTCATTGTAAGCAATCATATTCATCTGCAGATTACACCATATAACATAAAATATTTGTCGATTCCATGTTGTGTTTCAGTTTTTATGTTTTTTTCTTATAGGGTTGGTATGCTTTAACTCATGGTCTAAACTCATTGAATATGAGGTTTGCTTTCTAATCAATAATCATTCTTTTGATGCATTTTGTGGCATTTGATTTGTATGACGAACATAAACTTAACATTATGAATGGATTTACACGTGAAGTCATTAGCATGTATTAAGTTTTCTTTTTGTTTTATCATTAGCGGGTTTTGTTGATTTGTGTTGAAATTTTATTATTCAATAGACATCGTTTTCCAAGCATTTAAGGGAGGATATCCTACATGATTGTCTTATTGCTTTGCTTTTTTACACTCACAGGTATATCAATTAGAACTGTATTTTTCTTATGAATATATCTAGCAAATATTTCTTTTAAGCACGCACATGCTTTTCGTTAAGTAGTTCAGCTTGCAATTCATCAAATTTTAACCCAAACGATTAGGGGGATGACAAGATTTGGCCTTGAATAAAGCTTTCTTTTTTGATTAAAGTAAGTGTCCCTGGTTAGGGCTAAACGATGAATTGAGTTTTTTTTTTCTGGGACTTTGACTCTTTTTGATTGATTTTGGGTAGAAATTCATCTGCCTTGGCTTAGCTTCTTTATGTTGCTTTAGGGTTCTTCTTTGGCTAAATCAATTTTGTTGATATGGGTTTCGTTGATTACAATTCTATCCGGTTGATAAATATACATCATACATCAGTGCGATTTCCAATTATTATCATTTCAAAGTTTACCGGCTGAAACTCCCATGTTTGGATTTGGTTAAATGACCCTCAAATCAACATTCTTGGTTTTATATCTGTACTCTGTTGATTTAGTTATTACCATACAGTCAACTCTTCATTGATTTAGTTGTTACCATATAGTCAACTCTTCATTGTTTCTTATTTACTGATACAGATAATTAGACATAAAGGATTCAGATGGAGATCAATAAATGAGGTATTATTGCCTCCCCTCCCTCATCTCTCATTCTTCGTGTTTTTTAATTCTATGTTTAACCATATAGGCAACTGCCAAGTGATAAATATGATGTGTGTGCTAAGTTTCTCAAGTGTAACATAGTGAGGATTGAATTTTGTTATTTTTTTACTTTAGTTTTATCAACATTTAAATATATGTCTCTGATTAAATGTGTGAAATTGAAGAAGATGTAGATAAACTTCAACTTAAGCACAAGATATAACAAACAAGTCTCATTTAACTAGAATAAGTAATTTGACTTTAATGTAGTTTTGATAAATTCACATGTGAAAATGAATCAAACCTAATCTAATAATGATTCATATCATCTATGTTTAATCCTTCCAAACCATGATTATGAGTTTATCAAATCATTGTTGACAAGAACGAATCTTTGAAGTCTTGCTGTTGTTCTAAAAGTAGAATTTAGTCATAATTTGTTGAGCCTAAGCCAATGAAGACAGTCTCTGTATGGTTGCTACATGTCATTTTGATTGAAGTTGCATCGAATTTTGTTTTATGTGGATGTTGAATAACCAATGGAGAAATGTAAGGTTCCAGGTGTCATATTAATCTGCTTCACTTTAGGTACATTTTTGATCTGTTTCACTTGTAAGACATTACCACAACTAGGTATTTATCAATTAATTTAGTAACCAAAGTTCAGGGCATTTTTTCATTGGGATTCTGATATCATAACATGTAATATGTATCCATTGTATAAAGAATAAAATTTTATGCAACTTAAATGATTTGTATTTTAAGGAGAAACAAATGAAGTTTTACAAATCTTACTAAATACTTGGTATAAAGAATGAACTTTTATATATAGCCTAAATGATTTGTATTTTAAGGAGAAAGGAAATGAAGTTTACAAATATCACTAGATACTTTATTTTGTTGTGATAATCATAATTCTTTGTGACAAAATTGATTCTATTGCACTCTCCTAATTAAGTATACGGTTCTTTGGCATTAAAGGGCAAGACAACCACTAAGGAAACAAGAAAAATCAATAAGTGGATTTCAAATTAAAAACATTATCTGATTTTAAGGTTCTGTTTAGTAGTAAAGGTAGATAGAGTTTTAATTGATCTTACCTCTGAAGCCTATTTAAGTTCCTAATAGAAATAAATTTTTAGTCAGAATAAATCAGTGCTTTTGTTTTTACTAATTAGTTTCTTTAGTTTATTAATCTTCTCTATAGTATAGAATTATGTCTGTAGTTATTATACATAAATCAAAAAATTGGTCATAGCACCCTGTTGTTAGCTTTGTTTTTAGAGATAAATTAGGCGAGAGAAGTTTGATACCTTTTGGATTGAAACCCAACAATATGATGTGGTTATATGTTGTTCAAAAATATAAAAAATCTGCCACTATTTGCAAAATATATAATTGTATGTCGTATAAAGTAGATAGCAAGCACACAATATATTGCAAGGAACGTCTTCGCTTTGCCTGCATATGATTATATTATTCTGTACATTATATTATTTATCAGATATTGTGAGGGATAGTTTGTTTACAACCACGAACTTCGTTGGCAACGTTGGCGGTGCAACTGGCATGCTACATCCTGTGCATAAATTGTGACAAGGTTAAAGTCATTCTTCTCTATAAAACAACACTTGTGTGCTATCAAAAGTTGGGATCTTTTTAGTTGATTCTAAGTTATCTTCAAAAAATTTTGTGCAGAAGGTTCAAAATACCAACCATGGGAATGGATGTGGCCAAACTTTGGGCCAATTAGTTGCATGTGTGAAGTTCTTGCTACTCTATTATGTTTGAAAAGTTATTTTATTAATAGTGTGTAAATGGAGCCGAAATCCAATATTTGATCAATCTTTATTTTGCAGCTTCAACGACCAGATCCTAACGATATCTTGCAGATCACAACTTTCATTTCAAATAAAGTTGTGTCGGGTCTGGTTTATTTCTGTACATTCGGTTTTCCCACCGCAACGCGTGGGTCGGTAACTACTAGTTAAATTAAAACATCCACCTTAATAAAAAAATTCCATTTTCAATAGAAAGTTGTAGGTTAATTAACATTACCCGTTAAATTATAAACTGTTGGATTCTATAAATAAACTTCGTCAAACTTGTAATGTACTAATTTTTACGTAACTAGAAAGTATAAAAATGAGGATTGTTTTTATAAAACGTAGCAATTCAAGAAAAAATTAGTGTTCTTTTAACTTTGTAATTAATTATTGTATAAGTTATTATACAATAACAACTAAATTGTATAGGAGATGAAAGAATCAATGTTTTAAAATCGGACCGGACATCGAGCCGGCCATTTTACCGGTTCGATGGTCGGACCGGTCGGACCGGATTTAATAACCGGATCATATTATAAATAATATATTTTTTTTAAAAAAAAATATATACCATATTTAAAGAATACAATATATTAAATAAAAGAGTAAAATCTTATTTTCGTCCCTGATGTTTTGTTGAATTTGCCATTTTAGTACAAAAACTTTTTTTTTGTCATTTCAGTCACTGTAGTTTACCAAATGTTGTCATTTTCATCTACTCCACTAACACCGTTAAAACTATGTTAAATATAAGGGTATTTTATTCTTTTCGAGCACCCTAATTATCCAATTAAAACAAATTAATCAATTAATATTTAATTAAAATTAAAAAACACATGAAACGACTAGTGAGACCAGCCGCTTCGATTTAAAAGCTTCGATTAACTCTAACCCGTGTTTTTCGATTGAGGTTTGCCGTGAGATTTCAATTAATCTTCACGTTTTGTTCGAATGTGTACGTTTTGTTCGAATGTGTACCGTTATTTGATTGAGATTTCAATTAATCTTCACGTTTTGTTCGAATTTTATGAAGTACAAGTTTTAAAAAACGTTTTATGATCAAAATTTTGAATTGGGCTTTCTGACCCAAAACACACAAATATAATCAAGGTTTAAAAGAAAACCTTAACATAACCATCACCTGTTCTTTCTCTTGGGCTTTCAACACCTACAATCACATGAATCCTTTCTGATTCATTATCGGTTGCTTCGGTTCAAAATCAATTGCCATTCAAAGCCATTGTCCCTGTTTCTTGGATGTGTCGATTTCGCGCTGCTGCTGCTGCTTCTTTTTCTTACCCGTTTGCTTACAATTTTGAATTAAAATCTTCAACTGAATGTGTTTTCCAGCCTAACCGCAGTTCCTGGTCAGGCGGTTCAACCTTTAGCCGCTGTAACCGGCCGGTTCATTTAAAGACGGTTTTAGAGGGGGTAACCGGACCGCCGACGGTGACGGTTCCTGGTCCGACCGGCCGGTCCGGTCCGGTCCGGAAAACATTGGTTCAAAGAATATAAAGAGTAGAGAGAGTGGTTAATGCTAAATTAGTGAGAAATTACATTGTAGTTTTTTTTTTCCCCGCAATCCGCATATTTGGCGGGTTTGCCCTTCAACTTTTTAACTACTATAAACATGAAACTAAACATTGTAAGTTAACATCTTGCAGGTTAATATTTTTATTGTTTGAAGAGTTAATTATCATTTTCATTCATGAGTTTTCGTCTATTTTATCAGGTTCATAAAAAAAAGTTTTTTTTTCCTCCCTGGGTTATTGACGTTTTAAAAACTTGTTATTTTCATCTATTTTTATTAACTTAATTAATTGATTTTGTTAAGTTTGAGGTATATAAGTCATTATATAAATAAAAAATTATATTATTTTCTGTATCTCTAAATAATAAATAATACTATTAAAACTTGAGTGGTTCAAAATTTCCTTAAGCTTTTGTTGAATGGTATTGCTTCTTTTCACTATGAATGCAAATATACGTTGGCCCATTTTGAAAACACTTATAAATTTTGTTTCTTCTATGTAATTATTTTGCTACTATTTATTATGAGATGGCGTATTGGTGTTGATTAACTAAACATGTGCAAGGAGTCACGGACAATGTGACAACAAATGCAATGTTTCGAGTCTGGTACATAAAAAGGAAACAAAAAAGAGAAATAAAGATCGCATTGGGGCAGTGATTGAATCCGACAATAAAAATATTTAATATAAAGACGATAAACAGTATTGAATCCGACATTCTATCCGCTTACCGCTTACGGTTAGACTGGTCAAATCAATTGGACTAGGCATAGAAATCACGTACATAACATTATAATTATTAATTTATAATAATAACTAATTATAAAAATTATACAAATATAAAAGTATGGAAATTCAAAATTAAATTAACAAAACATATGCAACTTTGAAGTTCAAGCGTTAATAAACTTAAATATATTATGTATGTTTTTTGTAAATTATATAAAAACTCAACAAATGTTAATTTTTATAATTTTTTATTTTGATCCAAATATCTGTTACTTTATAAACATATTTTAATAACTTATTAAAATTAAATTTAAATTTAATATCAATTTTAGTTCCCTCCTAAAAACTATTATTTCCCTCCATACCTCAACATTTGGAGTCGGCAATACCCATTACCCTGCTTTGAAATAATTGTTCTTTTTTCTCTTTTGAGATTGAGAATAACCGAAGCAACACAGTTCTAGGGATTTTGAAAAGCATGAGATTTTGATTCATACTTCTTTGAATTCACTACGTTCTAAGAGAAGGCTGTAGAGGTATAATCCCTAACTCCTTATCAATTTTCTATTTTCAATTACGACCTCTAAATCCCTGATTCTCTTATACCACCAGACTAGGATTTCATGAGAAGGATAACCCTACTGGATTTGCCATAATATATTACTATAAACTTAATTGTAAAGGTCGGTGGAATTTTATTATATATTTACGTATGCTGAAATTGATATATACTTTTCCGGCAGGATTGTTACACAAAAGGCGTTGTTGCTTTGGTGGTAATTAATCCTTTTCCCACAGTACCATCCCGAGTTCAAAACTCAGTCCCAATTTCTCCAATGCCACTTTTGCTTTTTCTTCGTTTTTTTTCCTTTCATTTTTCTTTTATCTTTCTATATATTTTTTTCTCTGAATTACTTGTTTTTATCAATTGATTGAGTAATAACTCTGGACAATAACCTCAAGCGTAGCCTCATGTTATTTTTCGAATGGGCTTTTACATCATGCATTAATAAGAAAGCTTCGGAAAAACTAATTTCTTACATTCTTATTTTTTTGGATCTGTCGGTGCAAATTCAAGTTCATCTACCTTTTGACGTAAATTTTGTTAGGACACAAGCTGAGTCAATTGTAAAACGCTTACATCCTGTTTTTATGTATGCTTTTAGTTAGTTTACGTTTTGACGTTGATCTTATTTGAAACGAGTGTGGTTATATGTTTTCGTTCGATAATATAAATTCGAGTAACTCTATATTTTGATGTAAATTTAGTTTGGGAATGAGTCGGGATAATTGTTGGTTATACTTTATCACGTCACGTACGATAACGCAGCAACGCGCGGGTATATTTACTAGTTCAAAATTAAATAACAAAAAACCAAATGTAATATAGTAGCTACAAATTAGTCATGATCAGGTTATAAAAAATATCAAGCGTTATTTACAAAAAAAGTTATCACAAAATTCTTCCGAAATATAACATACTAGGTTAGATACCCGTGTAATACACGGGTTGAAAATATAAAAACTATATAATTCATAAATGTATAAATATTTCGTATGATTAAATTACGTATTACATAAAATAATAAAAAATAAAAGTTGCATTTTCAAGTTATATATATTCGAATACTTCTTTGGATAATATAACATACAATTGACCCGTGTGAAATAGAAAACCAATTGTCTTAAATTAAAATTAACCCAAAATATATAAATATATCAATAAATGTTTTTTTAAACTTTTATTCAATTAAATCTTATTTTACGATAAAAGTATGTACAATTCAAAATAACATATGATTACACAATTTAGTTGATAATATAAAAAAATTAAATTAAAAACAAAATCAATTATTAATTTAGTTTCTTAAAATAAAAAACTTAACTAAAATAATACAATAGTTTAGACGGAAAAATTTTTTTGAGAAATAACAGAAGAGTGACATGTGGCATATTAGTTACTCTTTTATTATATACTATAGATATAGATTATAAAGTTAATATTTTGATGCTACTTTGCTTTGGCTATTATTAACTGAACCATAAAAACCGGTTATAAAGTAAATCAAAATTAAACCGTCAGCTTTATAATCAGTATGAGTTATATTAGTTATGGTTTATCTATTTAAGATTTTTGGTGAAGTACAGAAGGAGTGTTCACACCACACTACACAATAAACATACCAATCAAATTTAGTCATGTCACATCATAGCACATCACACACTCAAATTTGATGAAGGTAGTGTAACCACACTACACCACAACACCCCGCGCACACAATTTAAGTTGTGCCACGGCGTAGTAGATGCCGTAAAAGGAAGTGGTGCGGCGTGAATTGAGGGTGACGGCGATGATGTGAGGCGACGTTGAGACTTGCCGTGAAGTCACAGGGCTTGTGCCCCCACCTTTAACTCATCCCATCCTCATGGATTCTATTCTCCATATTCAACAACGAATTTGCAATTATAGATAAAATTGGCCATGCTCCTAATCATTGAGAGGATAAGAACTCAAATACACAATGATATGGATGCAATCATCGAGGATAAGAACTACTCAAGGATGGGCAAAGGGGCCACAAGGTGACAACCAAACAATTACTTTATAATATATATTTTATTTAAATTATAAATACACTTTAAATTAGATAAAAACATGTCACAACCTTATCACTCTCACGTGAAATCATAAATCGTCACTTCTTGTAAAATCGGATATAAAGCACGTCACAAATATTATTACTTTCACGTAAATTCTTAAATCATCACTCGTCGTAAAATTGATAGTAACTCCTTAAACATTTACTTTTCTAAATTTCCTATGGTAGTTGTTTTGCATAATTATTTAATATATGGTCTAGAAAGAAATATATGATTAGGGAGAGAAAGAGAAAGAGAAAAGATGTCAAGACTAAACAAAGATTAGAAAAAACGGTGGTTAGTTTGAAAGAAAGAAAATTACTATCAATATCAAAACTATAAAATCTAACTATTCATCAAAGTTAATGGTTAAAAAATATGAGTTATTGATTTTAATACAATCAAAGTTTTAGATTTTGTTTATTGGTTTTCTATATATACATATACATATACATATACATATACATATATATAATGATCACTTACACCATAATTATGATAACCCCGTTGACACTAATGTAACGAACACTTACACCATAATTATATAGTATAACTAACTTTACATCGAGGTACACAACTGATATAATAATTTTCCCATTATTTTCAAAATTTTCCTCTTTTAAAAAAAACATCATTTTTTTTAAACATTCTTAACATTTTTGTATGACATTATTTTTTATACAAATTACACCATTAACTAGATCATTTTAATATTTTTAATTCGATTATAGTCTTGCTATATATTTTTTTTTTTTAAATATTAACGTATATTGTGGACCACTAGTTTTACCAAACCCTAGCAAGGTTAACATTCGCTATATACATGTGAATGTATGTATATATAGGGTAAGGTTCAATTGTAAACCACTAGAAATTGTATAAATCAATAACCATTTCATCACTCATAATTTGACACGTGTCATGTTTTATTAAAAAAAAGAAATATAATGTTGAGGGTATTTTTGTCCTTTTTTATTTTTCCTTCCTTTTCATGTGTATTATTTATTAATATTTTATTAACACAATAACCTATGTGTTTATGTGTTAGTGATTTGATATTTTCTCAGTATCTTAACACATGTGTAAAATATTGTTTTAAATAATTTAACACATGTGTTAATAGTTTAATGAATACTTTAACAAGATATTCTAGTAATTTAACATATATTTTTCTTAATACTTTAACAAGATAATATAACACTTTAACACATGTTTCTCAGTGCTTTAACATATGTGTAAAAAATAGTTATAAATACTTTAACGTGAGTAAAAATATTTACAAAATCAGAAAACAATCTAAATCTAAAATCAAAAAAAATATCTACATGCTTCTTTGTTGATTATGTCTTGTTCACATCTCTGGATAATTCAACATGTTTTGAAAAAAAAAAAAACAATATGAAACATTAGTCAGCAACTAATTAAAGTATAGAAATATAAATCTGAAGAAAAAAAATAAGTCTACATATGTTAATATTCAGTTTACACATTTCTGTATTCGATTTACACATGTGTAAAACAAAGTTTACACATATGTAAAACTTACTTTACACATGTTCATATAAAAATATCAGTATTTATATTCAAAATATATAGTAAAAATAGATCTAACCAACATTAAAAAAACATATAAGCATGTGTAAAGATAATCATAAATGGACACAGCAGCTGGATGTAGAAACCGATTTGCAAACCACCTGAAACAAAAAGTTAAATTATGATGAACAATCAAGAAAAACTCAGATCTAGAAAAATATGTAACCCACATCTAGAAAAATATAACCAACAAGAAAAACTCAGATATAAACTTGAACACCAACAAAATGTTTTAAAACAATAAAAAAACCACCAGTCCGTTGTCAGATATGTCGTCGCCACCATCATACATGTGCAACCCGGATCTAGACAAATATAACTAACAACAAAAACTCAGATCTAAAGTTGAACACAAAAAAAAAAGTTCGTAAAACAACAAAAAACTTAGATATAACCTTGTCGACGTGGTCATCACCATCGCAGCCGTCGTCGCTACCATTGCAGTTGTAGATGGTGGTTAGCCACCGTCGCCCCACTGCTGTAATTTTTAGAGAGAGAAAATGAGTGAGAGATTACCACTAGTCCATCGTCGGAGACGCCATCACAACCATCGCAACCACCATCGCCACTGTTGTCATCAAAGTTGCTTCTATAGATGGTGGTTAGCCACTGTCGCCATCATCGCTCCACTGCTGCCATTGCTATTGTCGCCACCGTTACCGTCGCCTACTTCCACCGATGGTCGTACAGAGAGAGAAATATGTGAGATACATTTAGGGAGAGAGTGTGGGTGTGGTAGAAATGATGAAATAGGTGGGTGGTTGTAATTTATTTAAAAAAGTTAGATTCAAATCGTAAGAAAATGACCAATATACATTTTTTTGTCTTTTTGTATACAAATCCCAACAAAAGTATCAAATTCAATTCAAATTTATTAGATATAAATAGGGAACATGTATATATATGTACTAGCTTTAGTAAACCCGTGTATTACACAGGTTGAATAAATAAAATATTAAATAAAATAAAATTTATTAATTATAAAATAATATTCAAAGATAAGATACAATTAAAATTACATATGAATAAGGGCTATAAGTGATAAACAATGATATTAACTTTTTAAGTTTTTTTTTCTTTTTCCAAAAAATAAATTAAATATTTTTTTTCAAAACAAACCGTTTAAAAAAATATAATTTTTAGAAATTTCTTACAATAACTCTCAATTTTAATTATTTTTTATTTATAAACATTTTAATTTCTTAAAACATCAATTTTAAAATTTTTCATATTAAAAAAGTTTGATTTTATAAAAATTCATTTTTATAAAAGTTTCTTTCTTTTAAATAACATTAATAAAGAAATTTCTTGCTTAATTTATTAAAATTCTATTTTATACTAAAAAAAATTATATAATATTATTAGTAATTAATAGGAGAGAGAAGCGGGAAAATTTTGATAAGGATTAATGTGATGGTGACATGTGTCACCCTTAGTTACCCTTTTATTAGAGTAAAAAGATGTATGTATATATATAATGACCAAACATATTATGCAACATTAACATATAAAATAAACATTTACTAAAGTCATGCGATTCAATTATCATAGGAAATTCAATTCAGATTTATTAGATATAAATAGTGAACATGAAGATGCATAATACATTGATTCAACAATCACATTAAGTAGCTTAAAATGAGATATCTAAACCATCCCATTTTTCTTTAGTGATATTGTCCAATGTTTGAATCATTTCTGCCGTAAGATAGTTACCAGAATCACCAACGATGCCTTTTCGAAAATAGATTTCATCAGATAAAGCCTTAGACGTTTGCTTTCCATGCTTATTTACCTCACGTAAGTTCTCGAAACCACATAGTTCGATTATCTTTTGCACTGAACCATTAAATTCCTCCTCTTCTGTAAAAGGTTTACCTATGAACTTTGCTAATTTCTTGATTGCATTTACAGAATCATTCTTCAAATCTTCATACTTTAAGAACAATACCTTATCGGGTCGTTGTAAACTTGCCTTATAGTATCCAATCACATGATCCCAAAAAGATCCATATGGACTCATACCTCTACTAAAAAGCTCAAATGCATCATCTAGTTTCGTTGGTGTAGAGTCATCATCATCATCTTTCAACTTGTTTAAGAAGTGCCAATAAGAAATAAGCACATCTTTAGGGTTTCTACACAAATAAACAATCCGACAACCGGAACTAATGATGGATTTAGGTAAAGAAGTGTAAGGTATATGGGTGGCCATGAGGCCATTGGCATAGCAAGGGTTGTTCAAGAAAGACTCGCTCTCCATGAAGGGAACACAATCATGGGGGCTAAGGGTGAGCAATGGGTGGTTTTGACTTGAACCCATAGTTGCTTTGTGCTTTGTTCGGTTCACGAGGGCGAATGCAAGCGCCTTCAGCCAAGTTGTGCCTGATTTTGGATGACTTGTCAAAATAATATCAGTGGGCAGAGCTTGGAAGTTGTCTTGCAAGGCCATAATTGCTTCAATCGAGAAGTCTGCTTTCGAGTGGTACCAAAAACCTTGGAAATGCCAGAAGCCCTCGTACTTACGTAGATTATGTTTGTCATTTGTTGGAAGAGCAGACACTCTGTCCTTGTATCGCTCAATGATGATCGACATCTTTTCCTTTCGTGCTCTTTCTTCATCTTCTGTTATGGTTGCCACCGGTGAATAGAAGGCGATAGGGTAGGACATTATGTATGGTTTGCAATGCAAGTGGCCTTTAAATGTTGTATTTTGAAGTTCATGATGCACAATACATATGTATATATACGGGTATATACTAGCTAGGCTCACTTATTTGGGTAAATTACGAAAATTACAATTTGACCAAATCGAATTACTAAAATAACCGGTCAAAAATAAAGTTTATTAAATAAAACAGCTAATCCTATCGCTCCACGTGTCCATCCCTCGCTGACGTGGCGAGGGATTATGGGAATCACTCGCCCAGAAAAGCGTGCCAGCGAGGGATTATGGGAATCCCTCGCCCACGTGTACATCCCTCGCAGACGTGGCTTTATCCCTCGCTGACTCAGCGAGGGATTATGAGAATCCCTCGCTCAAAATTATGAAAATACCCCCCCTCGCCCATAATTAAAAAAATAAATATATATATATGTTTTTAACCAAAAAAAATCCGTATTTTTAATTATTTATTGTTTTTAAATACATAAAAATTTAATTTAATTTTATTTTCACCTATATAATACAATGTTTACCCTTAACAAAGTTATCAAATCTTACATTCTTCTCAACCTTCTTGTTATTTTCTTACTAAAATTATCTCAAATCAAAAAATATCAGTTAATATCATACTATACAGTGGTGGTAAATGTCATTTTGTAAACGGTGTTGAAGAGTATCTACCATTAAAAGGTAAATGTGTGGTAAATGACATTGGTAGATACTCTTCAACACCGTTTAATAAATAATAATACTTATTTATTTTGTTCCTTCTTTTATAATATCTTTTCCTTCTAAAACTAAACAAATTGCTAAAAGAGCAAATCTTTTCATTTTTCAAAACTTTTTTTATAATATATAAAACTTTATCTAAGAACGTTTATAGAAAGTTACATATTTATATAAATTGTTTTTTATAAAATTATTAATAATTAAAAGTTACGAGATTTTAAGAAAATAATAAAAAAGGTTACAAATTTATCTTTTAAATAGTTTTATATTAAAAAATATAGATATTATTTTATAAAATTTGTAAAATATGGGCGAAATTAAAAAAAAAATACGTACATTATTTTATATGAATTATTTTTCATATAATTAATAATAATTAAAATGTAGTCATTAACTTTTTAATTAAAAACTGTTTTTTATTTTTATTTTTTAAATTCGGGTGAGATTTTTGGAGGATATCTCGCTTAGGTGGAGGGGTGGGGAAGTCAAATAATATTTTGATAATTTTAAAAGTCAAAGTTTATTTTGGTAAGTTTTGTTGGTCAAATGATCATTATGGTAATTTTCCCCACTTATTTCATATGGATATTAGTTGTCAAATACAAACTTAATTGAAAGTCGATTTAATTAATATTAGTGGTTGTCATCAAATTGATAGTCAAATCTCGAATCAGTTGTGGTCCATACGTAGTTATCATTACCAACATAAAAACGTGGAAAAAACAATGTTTTCAGAACCGGATCGGACGTCGAACCGGACGCCTTACTGGTTTGGTGGTCGGACCGGTCGGAGCGAATTTAAGAACCGGATGACGTCATAATTATATATATAGTATATTATATATATAGTTATATATATAATTAAATATAAGTAATTTATATATGTATTTTATAATTATATATAAAACTTAACTATATTTTTATATCCAACACACTAATATATGGTTCAACACCCCGTTTTTACCCATTAAAATCAAAAAAATAAAAAAAATACAAAAAAATACAAAATCCGGTCCGAACCGGTTCCCGGTTCCCGGTTCAACCGCCGAACCGGTTCTAACAGGCCGGTTCAACTTGCTGAAAACGATTTGGGGGGGGGGGGGATCGGACCGGTGGACCAGCCGAATCCCGGTCGGACCGGCCGGTCTGATCCGGTCGTGAAAACAATGGGAAAAAAGGCTTATGAACTTCTGACGACAACTTAGTTAAATGTCGCATCCGCCTTCCTAACTTCTAGACCCAACGTATGTGCTATCTGTTATTTGTGATGTCTTATCGTCATCTCGTGTAAGAAAAGAATGCCGGTGAAGTTTTCGAGTGATATAACAAAATTAACGTACTCTTATTTTAATCGATATTTTTTCTAATATTGACAAACACATACAAATCTAATATTGTTCCTAAATCTACACTACCATTCAGAATGTGACTCGAACCCTCAAACTTACAAAAAAAACATAATTATATAAACACCAAATACTATTGAGGTACATGTCGATCATTTGATTAATTGTAACTTGTGATGGACATTCCTAACTTATGCTAGAGGGTTGTTATTTCAGGAACAAAAAAAAACAAAGGAACAAGTAAAATAGTTTGACGAATGATATTAATCTCTTGACTCTAATTACATGGATTAGCAACAACGTCGGTTTCTTTTGGCGTTGAGAGAAACCCAAATGAAATAGCATCAGCTTGCAAAATCAACAAAAAGAATTTATTTTTAAAATTAAAATATTTTAAGCATAGATAATAATTAAATCAAATAAACTAACAACATAAAAACAAACAGTTATACGTATTTTTCCCCCTTAAATAGGCATCTCATATGAGATACGTTTTATATATATTTATATCTATAAAAGATAAATAAAAATACTAAAACAAAAAATAGTTTAAAAATAATACTATTTTTTAATCTTTGTAATTAATAAAAATATAATCATCGACGGGAAAATTTCATCGGTGAAAAACTAATTAGTAAATATTGGAATCCATTAGTGGAGCACCATGGTAACAATCACCTTATCTAATCCACCGCCTAACCATAGTAGACTGTCACATTTCTATCCATTAATTATGATCGTGACTCCAAACAAGACAAAATTAATTTGTTGGTTTTAAATTGCTTTTCTTTTTAACCTTTGGCTCTTACCAATTGTCATCTTTGGTCGGACCCTCTCATGTTTTCTTTGGATACAAATTAATACATCTTTCTACAAACTTCCTTATACCGATTTTCGATTAAAGAAATTGTAAATCATTGCAGTCCATTATTGGCTACATAAAAAAGTAGAAAAATCAACGTACCAACATCTATTGCACCTAATAATTTCAAATTTTAGTATTATTTCACGCGTAATGGCTGCTTGCTTACAAGTAAGTTATAATTATAACGAAACATGGATTAAAAGAAGCATGACCAAGGGTATTCAATTTGTTATGAAAATGAGTGGTAAATTAAATTGTACAAAGAAAATTAAAATATATTATATTTAACCCGGCCCAATTATAAATAAAACTTTTTTCTAAACTTAGGTAAAAATAAAAATGTAACAACAGCATATTTGGAATATTAATAAAATTGTGTTTTAATATTACTATACAACAAGATTTAAAGATTATGCGAACCATTTTTATAAATTGTTAAAAGGTGATATAAGAAATTTGGAAAATTTGTTTATAAGATTCAGTGGTTATACATATTTTATTATATGTATAAATTTGTATTTATAAATTAATGAGATAGTTTAATTAATCGTCACACTTCTCTTTCAAATTTTTCAAGAAGCGCCAATAAGAGATAAAGCACATCTTTAGGTTCCTTGCGTATATAAACAATGTGACGTTCCTGAGTAATGATGAATTTAAGTAAAGAAGTGTCAGGTATTTGGATAGTCATGAGACCGTTGACATAAGAAGCGTTTGTTCAAGAGAGACTTGCTTTCTATGAAAAAAACATATTAATCACAAGGTCTAATGGTGAGCAACGAGTGGGTTAGACAATAACCAATAGTTGTTTTTTGATGAAATGCCAAGAAAATATAGATAGATAGAGCTTGTAAATCGTGTCATAATCGCTCCAAATGAGAAATCAGCTTTTAGTAATACTAAAAACCATAAAAGGTTTTGGTGGAGTATGTAGTATTGATAAATTTAAGTTAATATTTCCATGCTAGTGAGACGAATGCTAAAAGTTTGTCATACATATAACATCATTCGTTTTTCAGACCGATTCAATCAATCCGACCAGTGAACCGATAAAACAACTCAATGATTGGTCCTATTTTCGACCCGTTGCTTATTTTTTTAGGATTCAAGTTTTTTTTATAATTATTAAAAAAAGAAATTAATAATATATATTTAATCAAGCAAATTTTTGACTAATTATCCCAACAAGGATTTTAGTCGTCTCAAAACCGCCTCAAAGGAACCCCGGTTGAACTCAATTATGCGCTGTTGAAGCCGACTCGTACTGTAGTTGGGTCTTGGCAATAAACCATTCCCCTAACTATTAAAATCATATTTGGACAACACAAATTTCTAAAAAATATAGCACATGTTAAAAAAATAATATAAAATTCTATTAGAAAGTACAAAATTTAATCAAATAGCATAAATTTATAAATATACAATACCAAATGTAGTCAGACAAAATAAGTTTTAGAACAAACAGTAAAACTTAAAAAACGATAAATCGTAGGTTTTTAGTTCTACATATATTTTCCATTGAAAAAAATATGTATATATGACCTTTGTATTATGAACAGATAATTTATCTCACCATTTATGTTCATTTATAGTTTTTATTTGATTTTATAATACTTATATACATATTTAATTTAAGTAGTCTATTTGTGTAAATAATTCTATTTTTATCACAGCTTTTAAAAAAATTTAAACACAATTGTCATGATTTGAGTACACCCATTTTGTGTCAGATGAAAATAAATAACATATAGAATAGTCAAATTAGTTAGGTAAGTAATTCATGATATTGTAAAAGCTACCGCTTCATAAAAATATATTTACTTATAAATAGAACAAAATATATACTGATTGCTTATATATCAAGTGCATGTATATATTTTGGAATCTATATAGATAATTTTGAGATGACTAAATAGAAGTATTGTCCACTATAAAAGATTTGTAAATGGTTTTGTTATAATAAAGCTATTAAAGCTGGCCGGGTTTTAAGCAAGGGTCACATATAAAAAAAATCAATGGACTACTTTTAGTTTTATTTTAAAACAAGAACATTAACTTTCTTTTTTGTGGAATAATTTTTCTATCCTTACTAGTATTTAATACCAAATTAACATGTTACATGTTGACTTAGATATAAATTAAGTACATGGTTTGCAAGTCTAATAACCATAGCAAGAGAAGATACCAAAATGTTTCATCCTTTTACTTTTTTTTCTTGACGAGTGTATTTCTCTTGACACTATCATCATCAGCATTCCAGAATCGTCAAAAACCACTTTCGGGCACTAGCCATCGTTCGATCCGCCCCTCTATATATGTTGACCACATTGATAAGGAGGTGAACGCCTAGATTAACGGTAGAAGTTTACCGATTTCTTCTTATCAAGTAACATTGTAACTTTATTTGAGTAAAATCATGACATGTAGGTGTATGTGACTTATTACGCCTTTCATTTGCATTTACTTTCATTTCAATCAACAAATTAAACACAATACTTTGAATTCTAAAATCATAATATAATATCATAAATTCATTCTATTATATCGATTCCCACGTATGATTGTTTTTATTTCCCTTTATATAGATGCTTATGACATTCTATGCATATGTATATATGTGAATATGCATATACAAATACATATATGTGGATAGCTTACACTTTTTTAACGTTTTTCACCTTGTAGTAGTCGTAGGGAATGACATAATTTGCACTAATGCTCTCCATCTCGTACTTGAGAAGCATCAACTCGAGCCGAACCCACAAGTCAAGCGCGCAAGACAACATATACCTTCCGATCGCTCTCAATAACACCTTCACGATCATCCTCCACACCATTTGCATAATCATCATTGCCATCGATGATGTGACAACCGTTATAATCATTTTCTTCATGAATTGAGATTCCATTATCGTCTTATTTTCTTTTGGATAGGTTTTGTTGAAGATAAAAGAGGAAAAATGGTTTTATTAGAGGAAGCAGGTGTCTTTTACACTTCTATCAAAACCCGTAAAGAATTTATTATTATTATTTTTTAACTAACTTGGATCACTTAAACCCATAAAAATATCTAATCTTGTTTTTAGGGGTATAAACATGCCAAAAGATTGGCTCACTAAAGGTTTGAATCAAGTCAAGCTAAAATGAGCTTAAATCAGAGTTTTTATCGTTGATAGGCTTGCGAGCTCATACAAACTAGCCTAAATGGGCCTATTAGTTATATAATTTAAATTTAATATTTTAGATATATATGTGTTTATAATAATAATTATATATAAAATTTCCATAGAAATAGCTATGATATACATTAAGTCATAATAATAGTTATAATTATATATATAGTAATTACAAATTTATAAAAATAAAAATAAATAATAAGTAATAAACTAGTCTAGTTTAAGCTCGAATTATCTTGAGTTAAATGAGACGAGCTCAAACGCAACTCACTTGCACCATCTAATCTTACAATCACATATATTTGTTAAAAACATATTTAATCTTAAGTGCCATGCTTCAATCAATAACTTTTCAATAAAACATTCCAAAATTATAGTTATATGAACTTCTATAATATGTTTATTGCGGAAACGTGTGATTATTAGAAATTCCTTTTTAAGCGATGAAAAGAATGCAAACACGTTTAGTTTGTGTTCTTGATATGTGCTGATATTTAGGTCACGAAAGGAAAATGTCAACAAGAAAGTGTTTTAAGTATAATTATGTAATTATATAGTAACAAATCTAGTGATTTCGTATTAATTAAGATATTTACCATTAATCAAGATTGCTAGTTGAATTAAATAACTGAAACCCGATCGGTTCATTTATGTCATGCTCCTTGGCTTGTATTCATGTTGATGGTACGGGCGGTTCCATGTTTAACCATTCAGACCGGTCAACCCTGACCGATTTCTAAACTTAGACAACTAAAGATATTTATATTTTTAGTTTGATATCATAAATCTTGAGTAATATGTTTAAATAGAATTACAAACAAATTTATAAAAACAAGAAGAAAAAGAATCATAATCGGAGGGGGGAAGGGGGGTTTGATCGAACGGTCGATGCTTAAGTAATGGTGAAGCGCGACGAGCACTAAAAGAGACTTTCTTTGGTGATCAAGCTTCCAACCAATCTAGTGTGCAACTTAAAAAGAAAAAATTGGTACGAGGAACTATTCAGTATTTATGAACAACAGAAATTAATAGTATAGTCATACCATTTCTTTCTTTATGTACGAAAAACATGCTTTGATATTGTCATTTTATGTGTATGAAACATTATACTATAATATATTTTGTGGATCAGTTACAATTTACAAAGACGATAATTGTTTATTTTGGGCCTTTTGCTACATACAACATGTCCACTCAAAAGCCCAAATAAGAAACGCAACAATAGTACAATACTAAATCTCCTATATGTAATCCCCCTACATCTCGAACTCGATACACATGTTTATGCATTTTTACAGGTTTTCAGTAAAATTAATTTTGTATTGAACACGACTAATAACCACTATGTGTGAGACCGGAAACAGAGCAACGTTAGCTTTGCAGAAATTCGGTTAAGAGATGGATGAGATTGAACACTTAAAATAAGTCGATTTGGTTAAAATATCGATAATCGAACACTTGTGATTTAGTATAGAGGAAAAAAAAGCAAACAACAAAGGGGTAGTAAAAGAAAGTAAAGTCTCGTTGAGCCATCCAAGGATTTCCATATCCATTACTAATAGGATTTTATAAAAAATCTTATACTATGTCAATCGAATAAACTATTATGTAACATTATGGTTCGATAACCTAGTGAAGTGTCACCAGATCATTTCGTTTTGACTATTATTATAGTTATATGTTTACAAATTACAAATCTTTTTGGGAAATTATATGTATTTGAGCAACACCCAAATTTTCATACCCAGAAGATAAATGACGGATTGTTTATTGTTTATTTGAAAATTGTTTACGGCGCTAGAAATGTAAGTTAAAATATTTCTTGTCGTTTTAAGAAAGTATGATATCCATTCAAGTTTATAAAGATTAATTACATAATTACTCCACATGATTCGACTTTTGTAATATTAGATTTAGGGTCTAGATAAAAAAAATTGCATTTTAATAGCTTATATGTTTTTATTTTGTAACAACTTTAGGTTTTAACACTAACTTTCGTTAAAATAGTTGTTAAGTTTGTGTTAAATGATGAATTTACCTTTAAACAAACTATGAACACTAGTTATGTAAAGGAAAAATTCACACTCAGAAACGTAAACAGATAAAGACATACGGCTGCAGAGGGTTGCGGGTAACAACCCACCGTCCTCAAGATCTGCCACGCCAATACTGCACCTGATTCAAAGTTTATGTATTGGGTTTAAGGTCATCATAGCCATACGATAAAATCCAAGCAACGAATCTTGACCACAGAAAGATAGAGATCAGGGTGATGCCTCAGACGATCTAATACCCGCCATCATTGGCCTAATGCAATATACAGAAAGCCAACAACATCAAACATTGATAGATAACAACAGATTTATGTCGTAACTCGTGCTTGTACGCATCCAACTAATATCTAAAGTTTGAAACAGATAAAGAAACAAAGGTATTTCAAGCAAAGCAAGGTTTATACCTGTTTTTATTGCTAAAAAATCCCACGGTAAATTTTATAGAAAAGCAATCAAAAAATCAGCCAAAATAGGCCTACAACAATCACGACGCCAACGACAGCGAAACCATCGCCACCAACGCTAGTCCGGCGGCGATGGCCCGACATCGATATATGGGAAAAATAGGTATGAAAATCTATTGTTACTACCCCAATATACGAACCTGGCGGTGATGATCGGTGATCCCATTTGCTCATCTTTTCAGGCAGTAAAAAACCACCGCCACCCCTAAACCGCGACCACCACAACACTACCACCACCCCACCACTGCTGCCTACGGACTCGAAAAAGGGAATACGAAGCGACAACCCTTAGATCTGGGCAAATAAACCCTAACCACGGCCATGCATCGACGGCGAAGGTGTCGGAGTTACCGACACGAAACGGACCATCGCGATTACTATCCGCATACAAAGGGGTGTTGGAACAACAACGACCACCAGCGGTGGATCTAAAGATGGAGGTGAGTGGCGGTGGTAGTACAAAGAACGATTGGATGACCACCGGTAATCGACGCGACAAAGACGCCACCTAAGGCGGCACACGGAAACCACCGGCGGCGTCATCGCCTTTGCCGACAACAACAGCCGGAACGCCACCGCCCAAAGATACCGCCTTCTACACCACACACATAACCTTTCTCTTTATAAACATATATACTTATAAGAAAAGAGGGTAAAATGTAAACCTTGCAAATTTTAGTGGTCAAACCATAAAACAAATGAAATAAACTGATGATGCACTTACTCTTTTCATATATAGGTTAATAGTAACAAAATTTTTAAATGTTTCACAGAAGTAATCCAAAAGTTTGTTTTCATTAAAGTCATCCAACTTTTATTATGTGGTATATAAATATTTTTTTAAATTAATTGATCTAAATAAAATAGTTATCAATTTTGGTTATCATTTAATGATTATATGATCAGTATGACTTATTTTAAAAATTATAAAACTTGGTTTTTATTTAGTGTATCTGTTTCCTCCTACTTCGAGTTAAACTTAAAAAATCACTAGAATGAAAAACAACATTCATGTATGTTTCATTTTGATCACTTAATTTAAAAAATTAATTAATATTTATAAAAGACATTTTACTACACTAGAATATATATTAAGCATTTAATTATATAAAAACAATGTACACTGATTTCTTATAGTTCTCCTTTTCCTGTGTACAATCGCTAATGTCCTTCTTCTACCGGACATAATTTAACAATTTTCGATTGTAACCTGCTAACAATTTAATGAACTCCACCGTCACAATGACGGAGTTGTTCGCACTGAGGCCGGAAAATGTATCGGCCTCATTTGAAGCGGCTGAGCCGCCACCGGCGAGGTCAGAAAGCGCTCTAAAAGTTATGAACGGGACCTTTTGTTGATAGCAAATGAGAGCAACACCAGCACTTTCCATTTCCACGGGGCTAACGTTAAATTTTTCATATAAAAAGCTTCGATAAGCCACGTTATCAAGATAAATGTTGGCACTCGTCCCCCTTTGCACGGTCGTGACCTTTGGTGGCTTGGACAAACATGTGGTGGCGTTGACGCAATCCTCGAGTTTTAGTTTCTGTTAAGAACAAACAATATTTTAATATAAGTGATTAGATCGAATCGTTTATAATTGATTTGTAATAGTTTTGGTTATTAAAATTTAATTTGCTAATATAAAATTGTGTTAGATTCATACACATAATAAACTAGTTTAGTCTAAAAGTTAAGTTGTTTAACCTAGTCGATTGAAACTTTTGAAAAGCCAAACGCCATTAAGTCACGAGTTGTTCTGCTCGTTTACATATAAGTTAAAAGTTAAAGAATTGCAGCTAGTGTTTGTGTTTTAATAAACAGGCAATCGCCATATGTAATTGCATTTGTGAATATTTTCTATAAAACTATATATTATTCTAAGAAATATTATTATATTCATAGTAACTATCTAATTAATTGGGTACTTACCTCAAGGGCTTTAGAGAGAGAAAAATAAGTGGAATGAACAGGGATCCAAAATATTTGTCGAGTTTGCTCAGGTGTAGAATCAACTGGATAAACTTCTTCTGCTTCATACCACACATTGTTCAACAAGTTATCTTCATCACCATTTGATGAATATGTTCCGAATTTCAAATACCCAATTTCTCTTGTAAATCCACCTTCCCCTTCAAATGGCAATGGATCTTCAGGCCCATTCCCATACCTCTAAACATTATTAATTTCATGCATTAAAGATTTATACAATATCAGTATATATATATTTTTAAAATAAGAATCTGTTATCAGAAAACTCACAACAGTTTGCATTCAATAGTAAGTTAAAGGTAGAAAAGCAGTAGCTGGATATACAATACAAGTCATTAATGCATGGCACCAACAATTATACAAGTTGTGTACCTGCCAACTCCAAAGAGCAGAATGAGACCAATATTGAGCAATGGTCACATCTCCAATATTTAGATTTGGGTTTGCATTCCCTGCTATTCCAAAATGTATCACACCCTTTATCTCAAACAAACTCAATAAAAGTTGTGTAGCAACTGCTGCGTTCACCTGTCGTATTAAAACAATGCATTTACGAGCCTAGAATACATTACTGACGAACCCAGAAAACCTTTTTGATGTCATTACTTTTTAGTATTTGGATGTCCTGATTCAACACATACCAAAAGCCTAATATAAATTCAAAATCCTACAAATTACGTGAAACAAGTGAACACGTACCATCCCCATTCCGCTCATGACCAAAATCACTGGCATTTTATAAATGTTACCAAACCGAAACCTCCTTCCTTCAAACCAAACACAAACCAACACATCTTTTACTAAAAAACAAATGGTTTTTCAACCTTTATAAGCAATTATTATGTATGAATAAACGATATAAGCGTACCCGCGTAGTCAATAATGAGCTTGGTGGACTTGTAATGAGGACTATTTAGTAGAGGATTCATTTCAAACATGTTGGGAATGACCAACCCTAAATAAGGCCCATTTTTATTGGCTTCATCAACTATCTTTTTTGTACTTCCGTGTAATGCACCATTTGCTTGTTCTTGAGATATAACAACAATTATTAAAAGATAAATAAAAGTGAAAGATATATTTCTGAACATTTTTTTGTTTCTGAAAATTGAGAAGATAGAAGGTGGAGTGGATGAGATGATTGGTTTCAAATTTGACAATTTATGGAGGCTAGAAGGCAAGTTGAATTTCACAAGTGGACGTTCCTAGTATATTATATAAATATTAAATAATCGTGGCTCGTGCTAAAGTATCAGAACAAATCAAGGAAAATAATAAATAACTGTGATGACTATTGGATTCACATTTCAAATGTTAAGAACATGTTTTATAATTGATAAAAAATAAACTTTTGACATGATTTGAAATTGTAACAAAATAAAAATCAAAATTAGTTTCAAAGTTTTGTAAATGTTTCCGTACGAGACAAGGTTGTTTGATGATAGCTAGATGGTTCAATCGTTCAACCGATTGACCCATCTTGAAAACCAATCAGTTAGCAAAAGGAGGAGGCGAGCATGGATGGTTTTTCATTGGTTGGTTTTGCTCAGCTTTCATCGCTTTGTCTAGTTTGAGCAAAGTTGATTAGTTTATTTGTGCTTGGTCCATTAAGTCGTATAAAATTGTTGAGATATCTTTATGAGAAAAAACAAAAAGTTTTATTATTTTTAATAATATTTGTCTTATTACTTAATAATTACTGATAAAAAAAGATGTAAAATTCCAAATTCCAACACACTTATTTAAAAATAGAACACGTTGTCAAAGGACTGAGTATTCAAAAAAAAAAAGTTGGAACAACAAAATAGCAGGGAAAGTGATATTAATAGTTTAGTAATTGATTGAATTCTCTAACCAATAAAATACACACATGTTTTTCATTAGTGACAAGTTTCAAAATTTGTAATATAAATGATAACATGTCGATTTTCACGTTAGCAATGTTTTGATTCCTATTAGTATAGAAATCGACTTCTACTTACTGTTTAGCATTTAACTAATCCAAATATAACTTTTAACCAATTTACTAAGGCTACGGGTATACTCACACGAGTGTGAGTATGAAGAGAGACGACATAAACTTTCATTTACCACTCATATATTAAGAAAGTGAAATTCCAGTGACCGGAAGTAATTGAAATAGTGAATGTGTGAGTGAATGTCTTCATTTGTCACACTTCTCATGAGCATGAGGCCACTTATAGTCTGCTCATGGTTGAGGGAAGGAGTGTTTCGTGTGAGTGTGAGCCACGTTAACTCTTATGTTTTGCATTTCACAAGATATATAAGAGCATATAAAATTTATTTGTTCTTTAAAAAAATTATATTTAGTAAGTATTTTACTATCAATTAAGTTTATTCAGTTAGTTATATAAAAACGAAAATTCACTAAATAGTAATCAAGCTTTCTAAATGTTTTAAAGTTGCTTAACTTTTTGTTGTATTGAATGATCACTCACATGAGTGTAAGTATGAAGAGAGACAACATAAGATCTCGCTTACCACTCACATATGAAGGGAGTGGTGTTCTAGTGAATGTGTTGAGAGAGTGAATGTCTTCATGTGCCACACTTCTCATGAAGATGGGACCATTTACGAACGTTTGACAGTTGAGGAACTAGTTATTTCGGTAAGCATTAGCCACATTAACTCTTACGTTTTGCCATTCACAAGATTTAGTCATAGACCAAATAGCATAAAAAATATATTGTTCTTTTAAAACCATTAAGTTTAATAAGTATTATATTATCAACCAAGTTTATTTAACTAGTTCTATTAAAGTCATTTAAAAAAATTTATTGTAGAAAAATCCCTTAACTCTGGAGTGTGTTTCATTGTTGTAAAACTTTTTCATCTCTTTATACTACCTTATAATATGGCAAAATTAATATTTTATTTAATTTTAAAACACGTACTAGTATTTTAGGTATTTAATAACTTGATACTTATAACATAATTTGTTATTTAATTGCATATTGTGTGTAGTTGAAAGACGGTATTGTGTATTATTGATAAGTTAATGATTTAATGTTTCAGAGTTAAAATATGAGAAATATTATGAAAATGGTCAGTTGACCGGTTAATTTTACACTGCTCCACTAACTTTAAGTTTTACTAGTTTGACCATTTGAGCATGATGTATCGTCACGTGGTGATATCAAACCATAAGGTATCGCCCATGTGGCAAATGTTTTAATTTCTTTTTGCCGGAGATAACCTGAGATATGAAGGCATGTATTTGTGTATTGTCGACGTTAAATATAACATATTTTTCTTATTTTATTTTTAATTTCATTTTTGTGAAAATTTAATAATTAGGCCTCTAAGACATCTTTGTTCCTATAACTCGAATATATCATTGTGTCATGCTACATGCATACCTTATCAATGTTTCATTGTAACTTTAATTCAAATTGAGTAAGATAAAATATAATATATTTTTACATTTCTATTTTCAAATTCAATTTACTTTTTAATGCTCATTCTCACAACTACGTTCTTTTATAACTTGCAATCACGCCGCACCGCGCGGGGAACTCCATTAGTATTTTTTAGATTAAGTGACTTTAATGGAACATATATGAATCTTAATTACTAATAAATTATTAGTGTTGTTGTATAGTAAAACCATCATCGCCACCCTCTATCACAAGTTTTCCATCGCCGCCCCCATCAACCTACCAGGTCCTTTGCAGCCAACGACAAAACACCCCCACCCCCTCCCACCATGCCGCTTTTGCCATGCTCATAATCATTGTCTAGACAATTCGCCACTCTTTGCCACACCTTAGACACCACTGCTACAACCAACATATCAGGCATCACCGTTGCCACCGCCTAGCATTCGTCGCCACAACTATCATCATCATTGGCGAGTGTAGCAACGTTGTAGATGTCAAGGTCATGAAGTTTACAAAATGAGTATCATTAATCCATAACTCATTTAAACACAAAAAGTGATAGCGAGAGATCTTGATGCATCAACGGTTTTTATTGACGATTTTGATCAGAAATTTCAAAGGTTTTTAAAGTCACATTATCATTCGAATTTCATTGTGTCGCATTTTGAATTCACCAGAATTTACGAGCAGACTCTAAATCAAGTACGCTGAAAAAATGGTTTGTTAGATTGGTCAACTACTCAACTAGTGAACCAATAGTGATAATAGTGATGCATGATGATGAGCCGTACGATTTTCGTATAGAAAAGTCTGGTTATGAAGAATCTAGAAAGTAGAAACCTAAACATGATCATAGAACTTAAACATACATTTGAAGTAGCTTTAACAGGATCAACCTTTAATAGGATCAAAGTCTAATAGCTTTAACAAAAATCAAACACATGATCATAGAACTTAAACATACATTTAACAAGATTAAAGCCTGATATACGAACAAAAGTAGATACACAACCAATAATTCACGTATCAGATTACTAAAAACTATGAAGTAGTTGAACCAATTTCCTGATCTTTTCAGTAAAACACATTGATCCAATCTCTTTGACAGATCTGTAAATAAAGCCTTTGTACGTTTGTATTGTAACTTCATGTGACTCAAAACATATTTTTTCCGTATGATTACGAAACAAATGTCATAATGCACTGCCACTGTCACTGCCAATATGGTCGATACATACATGTGCTTCCTGCCATAACACACTCACCATGCACCTTTCAGATTCAGCACCTACTTAACCACCACCACCACCACCACCACCGTCGCCGCCACCACCATCGCCGCCATGAAAACTCACCACCCTAAACTCAAAACACCACCGCGACCATTCTTCTCCTGCGGCATCTTCCGCCACTGCACTCAATCTGTACTCAGCCCCACCAATGCTACCCCACCGGTGCTCCCACTTTCACCACCGCCACCGCCACCGCCACCACCACCGCCACCGCCATTGCCACCAACGCAACCCCACTCCGAATCATCTTCTTCCTCCAACACCTCACAAAGCTTCACTCAATGGAGATTCTCTCACACACCCATATCAACAAATTTCCTAACAAACCCATCTTCAGAAGCAACGGAATTATTACGCCCCCAATCGCCACCTCCGCCGCCACGGCCACCACCTCCCGTCATCATCTCCGATCTCCAAGAGCTTTTTCATGTAGCAGAGCTGCAACTCACTACAGGTGAAGAGTCAGACAGAATCAAAGCTATTTACATGCTCCAGCATTCTTTAGTCAACACACGCGCCGCCGCGAACGGCGGCGAACCGGTGGCATGTCCGCCGGCGGTGATGAGGAGAGTGTTGAGTTGTTTAAAAGATAACCACGTGGCGAAACCTGCGACGAAGGTGTTGCTAGCGTTATGTTTAGGTGAGTGCAACCGACACGTGGCGGTGGAAGAGGGTGCGGTGGGGAAAGTGGTGGAGGCGCTGGTGGATTTGGGCGGTGGTGCGGTGGCGGAGAGGGCGTTGGCGGCGTTGGAGCTGCTGTGCACGGTGGCGGAGGGTGCGGCGGAGCTGCGGGCACACGCGCTGGTGGGGCCGGTGATGGTGGAGGTGATGCGGCGGATGGAGACCACGAGGGGTAGGGAGAATGCGATAGGGGTGTTGGCGGTGGTTTACGGTGGTGGTGCTGGTGGCGATGCGGTGGGGTTTGCACCGCAGGAGGAGGTGGCGCGTGTGGTCATGTTGGCGATGCAGGGGGATTGTAGTGCACGAGGGAGGAGGAAAGGGGCCCAGTTGCTGAAGATGTTGCAAGAGAATGAACGGTTGGATTTGACTCAGGAAGTGGGATGAGTGGTGGTGATTCTATGTGGAAATAATAAGTGAAAGAAATGGTCAAAGTTTGATTTGGAGAGTGTGTTGTGTAAAGGACCATTTATTAACCTCTCGTTTGTACCCTTATGATTAAAGGGAAATAAATAGTAGCTTGCTTAAATATGAGTAAAATTAGATTTTAATAATTTAAATTATTTATTATTATCTAATAATAATCTCAACTAATAATTTGATCACTAAAAATCTTAAATTTTGATTTTTTTACTAATAACATTCATAGTTTAACTATCCGCTAACTTTGTTAGATTTTTATGACGTCGCATGTGACGTTGCTCGCGGCGTGACATGTAACATAATTTATTACATAGTTTATGTAATAACATAGTTTATTACATAATTAAAATAAAAAAATATAAATATATCACTTAATTTTTGATCTCTTTGTCCAAAGCTACTCAACCAGTGACAAAACGTTACGTTGAATAACTTCAGATTATTACCTTTTATAGAAAAAAATTGAGTAATATATTTATATTTTTATTTATAATCATTATACATCATGTCACGAGTCATGCCACATGATAAATTATAAAAAATTAACGGAGTAACGAACAGTTAGACTAGTACTGTTATTAGTAACAAAATTAAAAGTTGAGATTAATAGTTATAAAATAGTTAGTTAAAATTAATATCAACAAATAGTAAATAATTTAGATTATTAAAATATAATTTTTCTAAATAATATTAATATATCTTTTTTCCATTGTTTCACGACTTGTCTACTATGAGATACGAGGGCTCAATTTTATGACGAGAGACACTTTATTAAACGTTTTAGTTCTATTTGGCTATAAGCCCAAACTAGGAGTTTACAAAATTGATATGAGTGATTGTATTTGGATGAGAAACTTGATTTTATTCGCAGAAAATAAAAATACTGATACATTGAGATTAGGCCCAAAGTCAATACAATTCATGCCTCAAGACTTACCAAGAAAATACCGGTTTCTAGAATGTTTGAATGTGTGTTTCTAAAAGAATTATTTAATTATTATGGTTTTGATATATTATATATATAATAACGTTAATTCACTATTTTACAACAATGGTCATGCCATGAGATGATTCACACCAAAACATATATTAAAGTGTACTTATATTTTTCTTTTGAAAAAAAATTATAACTAAATGATGTACATGATAACTTTTTAATATATATATTTTTTTTATAAGTACGTTATTGCTTACGCATCCAAGAATTATAATCTTTTTGAGTAGGCCACAATGCGATTAATTATACCGAATTTTAGTTTTTTCCACTTTGTCCATATTTGTCTCTAGAGGTATACAACGTCACAGCATAACTAGGCATTCCAATATGTTCATCTTCATCATGTTGACTTGTGATTTTGTGCATTGTAATCTCAGCCTACTTTGACTGTTTGATCGATAATCTCTCTGTTTTCGTCTTCAGATTCTGTTATTGTATCCGAATTTGCAGGTTATAAACCGATAGTTTGAAGTCCGATCGATCAACGACGGTGAATTCTCAATTTTCCGATAAGAAATGGTGAATTCGATGGTGGCAAGAGCCACGAGCAACATGCTTATAGGTCCTGATTGGGCGATGAATCTGGAGATATGTGATATCTGCAATCGTGATCCTGCGTATGCTCTATTATCCCCTTTTGATCAGTTCTTTTCGATTGTAAGAAATTAGGTTTAAGTGGATATAACTAGAATTGCAATCGAAGATACTTGGTTTGATTGTTGTTATTATATGATTTGATCATGTGATTATGTGTAGAATGTAAGAAATTGGATGAAGTTGACCGGAAGTTGGCATAAACCTGGTGGTTGTTGGGGCTTTGACTTAAGGCTAACTAGATAGAGGCTTTGCCACTTAGAGGGGAGGTCTTGGGTTCAAACCCAAACATGGTGTAATATGGAGTAATTTAGAAGCAGGAATGGGATAGATTTGCCGTTCAAAAAAAAAAAAAAAAATCTTAAGGCTAACTAGGGTTTGCAAGTATTCTACCATAGCCGTTGATAGAAACAAAACACGAAAACAATCAAGAAGAATTGGATTTTGGGTTATCGTATCTAACCTTTTTTTTATAAACTTATCGGGTTCGAATTTGCTCGTTTAATTAGATTGGTTATGTTCTAATTGATTTGTTTACCCTGTATAATTACACACGCTGGTGGAAAATTTGAACAAAAAAAATATTTATGGTATGGTCAATTCTTTTACCACCTGTTTAACCTGATTAGTATACGTTTAACCCCTTCAAAACTTGATTGGAACCCATTTACAACCTGCTAGATGTTTTACTACATTGTTTTCCCGATAATTTTTTTTATCTGTTTGACTGTTGGAGATTAGACATAACGTGGATTGACCCATTCATAAGTAAATGGGTCGAAATTGCCACCTTAATTGTTGCTTTTATATGTACATTGGTTCATGTTTATGATGGTCATACTGTTCGAATTGTTTTGCAGGCAAGCGAAAGATGTTGTTAAAGGAATAAAAAAACGTTTGGGAAGCAAGAATCCAAAAGTTCAGCTTCTTGCTTTAACAGTAAGCACACAAAATCTACAATCCTTTTCATATTTGGTTGTTGAGAGTCATGATATTGTTTAATTTTTAAACAAGACTAAAGTTTAGGATAATATGTAACACCATGCCAATCCTGCATTATCCATGAAATAGAAGAGATATTGGGCTCATAAGAGATCCTGGCCCAACAATTGAGTGTGCTTGGATGGGAGCAATTCTAGGATGGGTGACCTCTTGGAAAGTCTCGTCCCTCGTGAACAAAAGGATCGGCAAAGCATACAATATTGATGGTTTGATGGGCCAAATATCACATAATATCTCCTTAATAAGTTTCATTTATTTTGGGGCAGGGTAAACAACTAGGAAGTGCATACTTCCTCCTTTTGTTTGGCAGCTCATTGGCAAAGTTTCATGCTATTTGAAGAATAAATTTTTATGTTTATTCTTCATATGCATTGTGATTCGCATCCTTAGTTCAAATGTCTCATTTGTTTTATGTTAAGCTATTGGAAACAATTGTGAAGAATTGTGGCGATATTGTTCATATACATGTGGCTGAGAGAAACTTGCTTCAAGATATGGTGAAAATGGTGAAAAAGAAGGTTAATACTGTTTTCTTTTTATGAATTGATTTATGTAAAATCTTTCTCTTTTGTTAATTTTATATATGACATGGTAGTGATTATTAATATTGCAGCCTGATTTTCATGTAAAAGAGAAGATATTAATTCTAATTGACACTTGGCAAGAAGCTTTTGGAGGAGCAAGGGGAAGTTATCCACAGTACTATGCAGCATACCTTGAATTACTGGTAATTTTATGATAACTTCTTCTGCGCACTAAACCTCTAATTTTAGTTTTTTTAAAAATATATCTGAATTGTGTTTCAGCGTTTAGGGGTAAATTTTCCAGAGAGATCTGCCGATTTGGCACCCGTTTTAACACCTCCGCAAACACAGCCAATATCATCAATTCCACATAATCTGCATAATCCAGAAAATGAAAATGAAACCAGAGTGCATTCTGCAGAGCCTGATTTTCCAACTCTGAGGTATATAAAACTAATCATTTTATTTTTGTATGAATGAAATAATTTTATGTCGATCCACATTGTCGTGATTAAGTTGTTTGTTCTTTGGCTCCTTTTTCCCTTTTAAGTTTGTCAGAATTGCAAAATGCACGCGGTATCATGGATGTCCTCGCGGAAATGCTGACTGCAGTAGATCCAGAAAAGAAAGAGGTAAATTTGTAAACTGGAGTTGTAATTATTAACTCATCAAAAGGTTTAATGTTTTTTTCCCTGAAAGTACTCGTAAATAGATTTATTAAATTCTTTTCTTTTTATTTTCTAAATTGCAAATTGAATCAGGGGCTTAGGCAAGAGGTTCTTGTAGACTTGGTGGAACAATGTCGTACATACAAGATAAGATTGGTACACCTGATTAACTCGACATCGTAAGACCATAACCCTTTTTGTCCGTTTTTATTAATTATTAATAAATATTCTTTGCGATGAAATTATCACTATAAAAATTGAAATCTTTGAGTTAAATGCTTTACGAGTTTGTAAGCATTAATAATTACATTTGGTCAACTTTCAGCCTAGTCAGCCCTGTTTGATCTGTTACCATTTAAGCTAATTCTTTCAATTTACACATATAACCTATTTGAGATTAAAATAACACCATTCAACCCATTCATAGGTAAATATGTTGAAATTTTGTGTCTTATCTATTTTCTTTTTTCCACGTTTAATTTCATTATTTCATTTTCTGCTGTCTAGATTTTTATTTCTATCTTTTTGTCCCAGGGATGAATCACTATTATGTCAAGGATTAGCGCTTAATGATGATTTACAGCGCGTCCTAGCCAAACATGAAGCACTTCTTACAGGAACTCCTATAGCTTCATCTGAAAAGTCAAAGCCTGAAAAGTCAAATCCGGAAACTAGTCAAGCATTAGTACCTGTTGTTACTCCTCCTATTGACGCATCCCGCACTAAACAACCCGGGTAATCAAATTACTTAAATTATTTCAAATATTTTAAGTACCATTCACTAAAAGACTACATAGGAACCTTTGATTGACTGGATCATTATGGTAATAATTGTTTCTCTAATCGTGCTAATTTTTCATGGAAATGATAAGAAATGGACCATAAAGCATTGACGGGTCAACGCAACCCTTTTGACTCGGTTGTGTCATCTGCAGATCTACCAGTGGTGCCAGTGCTGAGCCAGATTTGATCTCTCTTGAGCCTGTTACAACCAATGGGCAGTCAACATCTCTTGAAAAAGTCCAAGCCAATTTTGACCTTTTGAGTGGAGATGATTTTGACTCACCAGCTTCAAATTCCTTAGCTATTGTACCAGTGGGTGAAACTCAGCCTGCTACTCCTGCATCTCAGCAGAATGCATTAGCTCTTGTGCCAATGTTTTCACCTCAAACCCAACAACCTCAAAATATTTGGGCCCAACAACCTCCAAATATGTCAGCCCAACAACCATCATTTTATCCAAATGGAAATGTTGCCCAAAATCAGTCATGGGCCCAATACAATCAAGGGAATAATCCTGTGTGGAATGGACATATGGCTCAACAACAGCAGCAGCCACCTTTACCAGGTTTTGGTAAGTGAAACATTATGGTGCTAAGTAAAATATAATTTTGTGACAACTTTTTTTTCTGTTTTTATTATAATATAATATCGTTTTCCTCACATAACTTTTAATCTCTAATGTTCTTACATAAATTTGGATACACCACTACGGTATATTTAATTTTATCTAGAAATTGATGTAAACTTTCTCACAAGCAAACCCATAACTAATATAATATATTGTCTAAAAAAACAAGATTATAAAATAAGCTTCATTTTAGGCTTGAGCTCAGGGTTGAGCAACCTTAAGCTCTGCTTGATTCATGTGTGGTATAGAAAGTGTTCAATAAACAAGGAAATAGAATATGAAAGACCAACCAATCATGTGGCGACACGTGGAATAGAAAAAATGAAATGAGTGTTTCATGCACATGAGGAGGCTTAGTATGAGAAGGAAACAGAAATCCATCCAAAGGGACTACTCGTGTGCAAAATTTTAAAATAAAGGACCGAATCTGTAATTTCCATTAATCAAGAACGGTTTATGAAATTTACTCTATAAATAATAGTACTTGAATCCTATTGTGGTTGTTCTTTCTACAGGTGCTGCCATAGGCAATGGTCTACCTCCACCACCCTGGGAAGCTCCACCAGCTGGAAATCAATTAGTAGGCGTTGGTCCGCAGTACCCACAACCACATGGTTTACACATCAACAACCATATGCTGCCAGTGAACAACCAGCCAGTGTACACCCCTCAAATTCCGCAACAGCAAATGCCATACATGTATCCTCAACAAATAGGCCAACAAATGTACGGTAATCAAATGGGACAGGTTTATGGCTATGGCGCCTATGGTTACGGGTATGGATATGGATATGGATACGCGCAGCAACAAAATGCACAAGTTATAGGCATGAGCATGCCTGGGATGCCTATGAAAGATAACTTTTTAACAAGCACTGTTTACACGGGTCCGTCAATGGCTAATGCATCTTATGTGCACATGCGATCTCGAAAGCCTCAAGACGCAGAGGATAAGCTATTCGGAGACCTTGTTGACTTTTCAAAAGTCAAATCTAAGAAAAACTAACAAGCTTTCAGTTTTGTTTTCGTCAATAATTGCCATCACATACTCTTCTCTAAGGCTTATATCTGTCCTTTAAGGTTTTTTTCTCTTATTTGTATGTATATTCATATTTTGGGCTTTTTTGTATATAGGTATGTTATCAGCACCTGAAAGGATTATTTATATGTTTGTATATTTTTCTACCTACCTTATACTTTTGAATAAATGGATAATATTTTCTTTTTTGTAATGTGTGATCTTGTGGAAATAGTATGACTAACAAATTTTGTAGTCGTTTAATCGAAATGTAGTCGTTTAATCGAAAACAGAGATTGAAATCATTAACATTTGTCTGTTGTAGGTTTGGTTTAAGGCTGATCTAGTTCTAGATTGATTGCAAACCAACACTGACCTATTATCACATGTGTCGGTTTATGCCTAATGGTTGATCACTTTATTTTTTTGTTAAATGACCTTTCGGTAAAAAGCAGAAGAATACCATTTTGAACGTGATCCAACGTCGTTAGATTTTGGGGTTTCCTCCAACCGACGTAACGAACTTCAATGATAAGAGAAGAAAAGATGAACAGGAAGGAAGAATGATCAACCAATCGAATACCTTTCATTACTTCATAACGACTACTTATAACGACTAACAACTAACCGTTTGATTAGTTACAAAATAGCAATGAGCTCCCTCTACTATCAGCTAATGACAGAATTACCCCACTACTATCTATTTATTGCAAATGACAACTAAAAAGGACCACTGACACACTGACACGTAACATTGCTCCTCCCTTAACAACATTCTTGTCCTCAAGAATGGAAAGAAGGAAAACGAAGTTGCAAATCCTCCAAATTCTCCCAAGTAGCTTCGGATGGGGGTAATGAGTTCCAGTGAACTAAGACCTCCACAGTCGCCCTATGACCACGTTTAACCAACTTCCTATCCAAAATAGCTACTGGATACAAATGGAAACGAGGCTCTTTAGGCAATGGTACAACCTGTGTCGGAGGACCTGGAGCTTGTTTGAGAAGGGAAACATGGAAGGTATGATGCACTTGAACATCAGCAGGAAGATCCAACCGCTAAGCCACTGGACCTACCTTTTCCAACACCAAAAATGGTCCATAGAACTTGGGAGAAAGTTTCGAATGTCTAGTGTACCTCATAGTAGCTTGACAATAGGGATGAATTTTAACAAACACCCATGTTCCCACCTGGAAAGATCGTTCAGAACGACGCTTGTCAGCTAACTGTTTCATCCGATTTTTGGCGCGATCTAATGATTGCTTCAAGATTCGGATCATATCTTCGCGATCACAACACAATTCATCCGCTGCTGCTACTCTTGCATCTTTCGGAATATACGGAATGAATAAGGGCGGTGGATATGCGTATAGAGCTTGGAATGGTGACATTCGAATACTCGAATGATAGCTAGTATTGTACCAATACTCGGCTAGAGACAACCATTTGCACCAATCAGAAGGTTTTCCCATAACCATACAACGTAAGTATGATTCAAGACAACGGTTCACCACTTCCGTTTGCCCATCCGTTTGCGGATGGTATGCCGTGGACATAGCTAATTCAACCCCATGCAATCGAGTAAATTCCTTCCAGAAAGCACTTAAGAACACCGGATCTCTATCTGATACAATCGTATCTGGCCATCCATGCAACTTAAAGACATTGTCTAAGAAAGCACGAGCAACTGTTGCTGCTGTATAAGGATGAGATAGAGGAATGAAATGGGCATACTTAGTGAGCCTATCCACTACCACAAAGACATCTTTGCCTTGGGATCTAGGTAATCCCCCAATAAAGTCCATAGATATATCCGAAAATATGAACTTTGGAGTGGCTAAAGGCTGCAATAACCCTGGCGAAGATACATTTTCATGCTTTGAACGTTGGCACACGTCACAATTACGAATGTATTGGCGAACATGCTTGGAGATCCCCTTCCAAGTAAAAAGACTCTTCAATCTCTGTAAAGTGGCATGCACACCTGAATGACGCGCAGTGGGTGATGCATGACATAGAGCCATAATATCGGTCCTTAGTTGCTCATCACATCCGACTAAAATTCTATTATTCTTCGTAAGAGTTGTGCCATCCCATTTGAAATAAGGCCTGTACATTAACATCTGAATGCCAAGAAGAGACAATACGATCAAATAGAGAAGGGTCCAAGGTAGAAATTGCAATATAACATAAAGCTGGACCCGTTACACGAGATAAAGCGTCAGCAGCATAATTCTGTACCCCTGATTTATATACGATTTCGAAATCATACCCCATCATTTTGGATAACCATACATGTTGAAGATGGGTAGTCACCCTCTGATCCGAAAGGTGTTTAATACTCTTTTGATCGGTACGGATTGTAAAGTGCCCCACAGACAAATAATGATGCCAATACTTGACCGCGAATAGAATAGCCAGAAGTTCTTTTTCATAAACTGAAAGGCTAAGCTGGCGCGGAGATAAAGCCTTGCTAATAAAAGCAATTGGGTGATGATCTTGCATCAAAACTGCACCGATACCTTTAGAGGAAGCATCTGTCTCCAGAATGAACTGTTTTGAGAAAGCAAGGCTAACACCGGTGGAGAACTTAAAGCCGTCTTCAATTCAGAGAATGCTTGTAATGCTTCTGGAGACCAATTAAAGGCATCCTTCTTTAACATGTCCGTTAATGGTTTGGCTATAATACCAAAAGAACGGATGAACCTCCTATAATAACCTGCAAGACCCAGAAACCCCCGTAATTGTTTCACCGACTCCGGTTATGGCCAAGATTGAATAGCTTCAATTTTCTTTGGGTCGGTAGATACCCCTGTTGCTGAAATCATATGACCCAAATACTCAATGGTATGACCCCCAAACGTACATTTGGATTTCTTTGCATACAGGTGATTGGTGCGAAGAATCTCCAAAACTTGTTGGAGATGGAATAAATGTTGTTCCAACGACGTACTGTACACGAGTATATCATCGAAGAAAACTAGAACACCTTTACGTAATAAGTTGCCAAAGGTGGAATTCATCAGAGATTTAAAAGTTGCAGGCGCGTTAGTAAGCCCAAAAGGCATTACTAGAAATTCATAATGCCCTATATGAGTTCTAAAAGCCGTCTTATGCACATCATCCGGATGCATACGGATTTGATGATAACCTGAACGTAAATCCAGTTTAGAGAATATAACAGCTCCTTTTAATTCTTCTAATAGTTCTTCGATCAAGGGAATAGGGAACCCATTCTTAATGGTGGCATCATTAAGTTTCCTGTAATCAATGCATAAGCGCCATGATCCATCCTTCTTCTTTACAAGTACAACGGGAGCTGCAAAATGACTGGAGCTGTTACGGATGACTCCCGTTTCTAACAACTCCTTCACTGTTTGCTCAATAACATATTTTTGGAATGCCTGGTAACGATAAGGTTTTTGAGAAATAACCGTGCTTTCATCTTTGAGATAAATGCGGTGGTCGCATGAACGAGTTGGAGGAAGACCCTTAGGAGTTTGGAACACATCTTCATATTGCTGTAATAGAGCTTCAAGTGCGGCCTCTGGAGTGTCTCGGTGTAATACAGGAACATGTTGGAATTGATCCTTGGTACAGGCTAGGTGAAGACTAAGCAACTGTGCATTCACCAACTTGGGTTCCTTTGTTAATAACTCGTTCATGATCTCAAAAGAACAAAGGTTGACTTGATTATTGTCACAACCTTTCAACTCGTGAACTGTATCCCCCACTTTGAATTTCATGGTTAGATTTTTAAAATTCCATGTAATGTCATCTAAGGGTAATAACCATTGTATACCCAAGACCATATCATAATTGTCTAGTGGAATTACCAGAACATCTGCCTTAAACCATATCCCTTGCATGGCCCACTGGAAATCCGGACACATTTTCACACAATTCAAGGGATTACCATTAGCCACACAAACCTTCATACAAGAAATATTCTCCACCTTGCAATTCAACCTTGCTGCTAATTTCTCATCAATGAAATTGTGAGTAGAACCAGAATCGATGAGGACTTGTATTGGTTTTCTCCAATAGTACCCATAACTTTCATAGTGGAGAAAGAAGGGATACCGGTAATAGCATGCATTGATATTAGAGGATCTTGTTGAGTTACCATAGAACTCTCCGGATAACTAACCTCCTCGACAACATCATCCTCATCATCATCCCTTTCCACTTCCAACACATACACTTGTTTGTTCTTGCAACGATGACCAGGAACAAATTTCTCATTACACCAAAAACATTCCCCCTTCGCCCTCTTTTCCTCAATTTCTTTACTAGATAGTTTTTTTGAAGTATTAAATCGTTGTGTGGTTGGAGGTGCAGGTAATAGAGGTAAATGATTAATATTGGTGGGTGGACGGATTGCGCTAATAGGATTAGGAGCTTTAAGTGTCTGGTTAGAAGAATACCTACCGTGAGGACTTGCTTTGAAAGAAGAGATTAGTGAATTGCTGGTGTTCTGGATTTTAGCCAAATAATAAGCTTCCTTCAACGTTTTAGGTTGAAACATCCGAACTGGACCCCTATTTCCGGTTTCAAACCCTTGAGAAAGATACTAATAACATATTCTTCAACAATCGTGACTTTCAACAGGTATTCATCAAACAATTCACAATATTCTTCTAGAGTTCCTGTTTGAACTAAAGAAGTAAGGATTCCCATAGCATCCTCTGTTAATCGCATCGAAAATCTCGCTCGAATCTCCTGCGAGTAAGCCTCCCAAGTAACCCCGCTGAGAGTGTCTCCCCTGGTTCGAACGAAGTTCTGATGCCATTTCACTGCTTTTCCTTCTAAGTGAATCAATGCATAACGGACTTTGAAATTCTCCGGTGTCTCATCAACTATAAAAAAGTGATTACACTTGTAGATCCAATCATCAACATCTGTACCGTCAAATTTTGGAAAATCGATCGTTCCAATTCTGTGCAAACGATCCAACCGCGATCCTGTTTGAGCCTCCTGAGTTGAATTTGTATGATCACGAGTAGAATTCGTATGATCACAAGAAGAATCATGCGAATTTCCACCTCCGTTGGATAATTTCTCCAAAATCAATCGAATAACCGAAAATGATTGTTGAATATCAGAAAACGATCGTTCCGCCTTCTCGGAAAATGCATCCAATCTCAACAAGGTTGCGGTATGCTCCTTCACGATCTTCTCGATATCCAATTGATTGTTCGTTTGGCCGGCTTGACTACGGGTCGTCATCACCGGAATGTTGTGATAGAATGAATTCTCCGATCAATTTCAGAAGAACTCCGGTAATAGAGCAGCTAGAAGAGCTAGCTCTGATACCAATGATAAGAGAAGAAAAGATGAACAGGAAGGAAGAATGATCAACCAATCGAATACATATCATTATTTCATAACGACTACTTATAACGACTAACAACTAACCGTTTGATTAGTTACAAAATAGCAATGAGCTCCCTCTACTATCAGCTAATGACAGAATTACCCCACTACTATCTATTTATTGCAAATGACAACTAAAAAGGACCACTGACACACTGACACGTAACATTCAATTTCTAGGGTTTATAATTGATCACATCAATATCCAAATACCAAATATGGCGATTATGGGTGATGCTCTACGACAAACATTCATGCCCAAACACAACTTCACGATCCCACATGACCAACATAAAGCTTCGATTAAGCAACAAAGCCCCATCTCCATCTTCTTTCTCGTCTTCGTTTTGCTTTTGATCTTCATTTCTACTGCAATCGAATTCAAAATCGTGTTTTCTACTGATCCTCAAACTTGGCCTTTCTGCAAAGATGTTTCAATCGAAAAGGACCCACAGATCGCTGCTTTCTATTGGATGATTCTGTTCGTTCCTTCCGCTATCGTGTTCTTGTTGTGTGCAATTTACCTCGTTGCAGGTGAGTATTTTGAATTGAAGGCGGCAAACATTTTGTTATTAGATTTCATCAGCATTAGTTCATTTCGATTTGATCATTGAGAAACAAAAGGAAAGAATCAGAACTAGGGTTATTTGATCATCAATTCATAGTGCTTCCCTCTGTTAATTTTGTATTTAAAGCACAAATTATGCATCAAGTAGAATTCAGGTTTGTGTGTAATCAGCTACTGTTACTGATCTGCAGGGATTTCTGTAGCTTATACTGCTTCAACAAGACATGGATGCTTAAAGGTGGTTGAGAATAGCTGGTGTGCTGCAAATAAAGGTACGTTTTGATAACTTGAAACCTAAATATGTTGAATTGTATGCCTGCTACCTGTTTGATGAAATGCCTGAATTATTCAAATGATAGTGAAGTGTTCCGATTGCTTTCTGCAGGAGGTTTACAATGTCTTTTCCTTCTCAACTTCATGTTTGCCATCATTTTTATTCTTCTTGCATTGTTTCTTGGTCCACTTCTTCTCTTACTTAATAGCAGCTGTTCAATACCATTGTTCTGGTGTTATGAAATTCAATCATGGGGGTTTGTTATTCTAAACGGGGTGACTGCATCCCTGCTGAAAAAGAAAGCAGCCATGGTTCTTGATGATGGTGAACTTGCTGGCCAGAGTGTCGGGTTGGAAATGCTGGAAGTTCATCCTGTTGAATTCACACCAGATGTAGAAAGACGAATAAATGAAGGGTTCAGATCTTGGACGGGAACATCATATTCGTCATCTGATGATGAAGATTAATATTAGAGGAGGATTCAGATTCATCGCCAACTCATACAGGTAAAGAGTGTGAAATTCAGCATACGTATTAACCTTTTCAAGATTTTGCATACAAAAAATACTAATTACAACATATTATTAACTTTAGCAAATCAGGTTGGTAAAGTTTTGTCACTCGTAGGCTAATGTTGATAGTTTTTGTAGAGATTTTTTTGGCCCACTTGGCTTAGTGTACGAGCTTCAAATACCTGATTTTGATTTTAGAATTGTGCTTCCATGATAGATGCTCTGCACTTCAGGTTTTAGTGGATGTTACAATGCATGGGACAGAAGGCGGGTCACAGACTAAAATGGGTTCGGGTTGAAGCGGCCAACAGGTCAATTTTTAGTATGGGGTTGAAAGGGGCGAAATTGGGTAGGGTTGACCCACAATTTTTTGGTCCTGTTTTTTTAAATTACTACAAATAATTAACGTGTTGATAAAAATGGCATCAAATATTATTGTTATACTACAAATTTCAATAGTTAGACGAAGCAATTTAGGAGGTTGTATGTACTAGGGTTATACTTGGACAACGTTTAACCTGATTCATCTTGCCCCCTTTTAGCAGTTTTTTTAATGTCTATCTGAGATAAATAACCATTCAAATTGATCACTCATAAGTAAATGAGTTCAAATAGTCACCTCTAGGTCTTAGCAATAAGTTATGCGTTAGGGCTTTGTGTTTCTGTTTGGTGGCAGCATTGTGATGTTCATAATGAAAGTTGGTAGTGGTGGCAAATCAGTCGGGTCAAGAAAGTTTGGCTTGAGTCAAAATGGGTGATTATTAAGTGTGGGTCAAGGGGTTGAGTGGTTTACCTGATCCTGTTGGCTTGTTAATTTACAGGCAACCGGTTCTCATCTTCAAATTTTAATTACCAAAAGGTTAGTGGTGGACAAAAGCCGGTTTTGGGCCGAACCAATCCGGTTTTTGAAAGTTGTTCATATCAGAGTTGATGAAAGTCAAAGCCAGTTCCTTAAGGAAATCATACCGGATCAGTTTCAAAACCGGATTGGTGGTTCTCCCAAACCTGCTTCAAACCGATGCATTGGATCAGAACCGAATCGTTTTGCAAAAATTGGTTTTGGATCCGGATCCGGTTTAGTCATGCGCCTCTACCAAAGGTGTGATTTGTGAGTGTGTGACAAAAAGTTGCGGTCCTACTTTAACCGATCATTGCAAGACTAGGATGAAATTATGATGCAACTCATAACCACCGTGTGGCCAAAACTTGTTGAAATACCAACATCGTTGGCCTGTCTAGTCCCAATTATTATCAGTTTTGCAATTCAAATATCATTAAACCCAACGTAACAAGTAGACATTTTGGTGGTAAGTGTTGTGTCTTACCATCAAAATATTAGAGGTTCTAGTTGTACAAGATGCGAGTTATGATATATTTATCCTAAAATATCTGCTTAACAGAAAAGTAAAACCCAAACATTTACGTTAAATGTTATTTAATATAGATTGATGATGAACATCAAAATAAGGAAATCCAATTAGGTTATATCCTAATATGGAACACCTATTTTGTGACTCACGTCAATCCATGCCAAAAATATACGAGATTCGTTTTTACATCAAATCACAACAAACACAATGAATATTGTATTTTTAAGGTATTTTTAGTTTTTTTATTTACTTTAAAGAATAAATTTATATTTCTTTTGTATTTGTTAATATACTATTTCTATATGATTTTGAATACATTTTCACGATGCGTCAATAGATAAAAACAAATATATCGTAATTCGTAACGGTGTATTTGAATTTGTGTTTGATGTTATATAAACTTCATATGCTAAAAGTTATAAAAGCAAATAAAATTATATTTTAAATATAGAAGAGCAAAAAGAAGTTAAAAAACAAGTCAATCACTTCAAATTGGATATGATAAGTTATAATGATGGAAGTAGGTGATTTACTTCCAATTAAATTATTGAGTTCAAATGCTGTAAATTGCAGATATAATGATTTTAAAATTAAAATATGTATAGAGTAAAAAGTATGTATTCAACTTAAAAAAAATAAGTGGAAATTTACGTTAACCATCTAACTGTCCAAACTATGAAAATGTCAAATAAGGTCCTTCAACTTTTAACTTTGTGTCACTTGCATCAATTTGTAAGCAAGTGACCATTATACCATAAACATAACAATGGGACATTTCATCAAAAAGGACTACAATCAGTAAGTTTCTAACACAATCATTGGTGTATTAACGTCGACTGCCAACTTGATTTGAGTACATCTTTCACGGCATGAGATACAAGTCGCCAAGTCGGCCAAGCATAGAATTTAACGTGTTCATCTCATTTTAGATCTCATACTTGCAAAGATTCTCGAATCCCATGTATTCATCCCGCTGAATTTTCCCAATCATGTTTGAAATCCCAACTCCACCTGTAAAAAAACACCACTTAGCCATAGAATTTTCATCAACAACTTCCCTAAACATTAAATTTGTAGTGAATATATATATTTTCAATCATGGGCAAAACTAGAGGGAGTCCGAGGCTTCATTGACCTCCTCCGCCCAACAAAATTTCCCTGTATTTTGACCCCTCAAGGTGTTGTTTCGACCACTATTCCCTATAACATATTTGAATTATGTAACTGAGATACTCACCTAATGATATTGCACTGACAAATATAGTGAAGGCTAGGATGAATATAATTAGTGAAGCACGTCCGAGTATCATAATCAGTTTTCTCACGACATGTTGTCCGATAAAAGCAGCAATTGTTGCCACAAGTAGAAAATAAGCAGCTGCCAATATACAAAAAGAATTAGAAAACTAATTACTAATTTTTGTACATGTCAAAATGAGTTTGGTTGGGCTGACCCAAAACCCTTTCTGTCAAGTTTTTTGTTTAATGATTAGTATGACAAATATAAGATACAAAAAGAATATTATTTCAATAATCATCTAATTTTTAATGAAATAATTATGAGGTTTTATGAAATGGAAATACACAATGGGTGACTATCAATCTCTTCTACCTTTCTGACCCATTCTCTATTAAGCTATGCACTTACCATAAGGAACGGGGAAACGCTTTAGAAGGTAGTATTCTACAACAGACATAGAGGACGAAAACGTCATTGCAAATGTGGCTGTTGCACTTGAAACCTGCACAATATATTCAAAAACATTGAGACTAATAATGGTGTTAATTAGATAAAGAAAAGGCAGAATCTTAGAAAACAAATTATGAATTTCTCTTGTCTTATAATAACTTTTTCCTTCTTTTGAGCTTCATGGTAGAATAGGAAAAAGAAAAACTCACCTGGGGAGGTACCCCAAGCTCCAAAAAGAGTGGGCCCATGATAAAACCGCCGCCTAAACCAAGTAAGCCGCCAACCAAACCAGCTAGAACACCACAAGAAGAATATAACACCAATTGCCCTATGCTAAGGTTGCGGGCTGAATCTCCCATTGATGATATAGTTCTTGTTCCGTTATATAAGCTAACTGCCTCATACCCAGATACCCCAAAGGAAATTGGAATCTGCATGATCAATTATTTGATGTGAATTAAAATATAATGATCTAATCTATGTAACTTTAAAAAAATTATGTGATTGAAAAACAATGAGAAAGTATAGTGACGTTTTCTATAAGTTACATCTTATACCTGTGATAAGTTTATCACCCAATACCATACTGAGCAAGTAGATGTATAATTCTGCCTCCAATATATGCAAACCATAAGTTTATATAACAATAAAATTATGAGAAATAGAGAATAATTTTTGCAGAGAAGTTGATGTAAAAAGTTGTGTTAGAACTTAGAAGTTACCTTTCCAAGCTGCAGACCAAGGAATGCAATCCAAACAAAAACAAGAAGCCCGAGTTCTTTCCAACAAACATTCTCAAGGATGGTGACCTGAGATGCTGATATATTAACTTTGTTTAAAATTTGTTTATAAATTTAGGCTTTTTTAGCAGCTGTTTACCTCTGTTTTTAGTGATCTTTCGGGTTTGGTTGTACCTCCATTGCTAGGACCACCAGGAAGAATCTTGTATTCTGCCTCAGCAACGTCTATATTTTATATAAAAATAGTGAAATTTTATTAAAGAAAAGAAGTCTTGTAGTTAATATATTATCTGTAGGGTGTGAGGAAGGCAAGGAAAGCCTAATAAACCTACCACGGTTCTCCAAGCGCTTAACAGCCTCCTGAAAAAAAAAAAAAAAAAAAAAAAACCTCATGATCAGGATTAAAGCAAAAGACAAGCCGGTTTTAAAAGGAGGCATATATAGCTGTTAAGGGGTGTTTGGATTTGCCTTTTAAAACTGATTATCTGATTATAAACTCAAGGTTGCAATATTTAGCTTCTAATGTTTGGATAACAGGTAATGCTTCTGATTATGTAATTATTTAGGGGTCTGATGACCGGCTTTGAATAAGCAGTTCTATACCTGCTGCGACATACCCAATTATGTAAGTGCAAACTATGTGATTAAAGACGTTATTTCACAAAAACGTTATTTCTGGTTATTTTATCAACAAATTCTAAAAATAATCAGAACTTGTCAAGCACTAAAGTACCTTAGAATCAAAACTTTACCACATCCAATAAGATCTTGTATAGCCCTTTCTACATCAGTCGATTATTTAATTCTGACTATTCAATATCACAGTGAAAACACCCCCTAAATACTAAGCATAAAAATACCATAACTTAAACTGTTTATCACCTGTTTCATAATTGTTTCTTTTTTCCATGTTTCAACACCTCTGCAAAAGGCTTTTGTTGATGTGCCTACAGATTTATTATTCATAGATAAAAGGTTAATATAGCACACATCAAAAGGGAGAAATGCAAATATACAATTGAACATAAACGCGACAATACCTATAAAAAGAATAATCAAAAGAACAGTGACCATCCAATCAGCAAAGATAACATTAAATGCAACTCCAATACTTATTCCTAGCATCAACATTGGTTGAATAAGCAATGCCAAATCATAATCAATAATTGGCATATCAAGTGTTGGATGCCTTAACTTAAGATTGTAATAAACAGTTGAGGCTGCTGCCCCCATGATCATACCTGAATAAAAGACCAATATTGATGATAAAACATTTTAATTTAAATAAGAAAATTAACATTTTAGGACACTGTTTATTCTTACATTTAGAAATAGCAGTAGCAGATTTAGGATCAAAACCAATAATTAGGGTAAGCATTGGCACAAATATACCACCACCTCCAACTCCACCTACACTCCCAAATGCTGCTCCACAAAATCCGATAAAGCTACCAATAACAATTTTCCACCCGAATTCCATTTCCTGCAAATCATATTTTATGAATTATATACTTTGTTTTATTTTTTAATTATAAACAATTTAGTTAGTACAGTAAAGCAAGATCAACCACAACAAGAATGAACATGCATGATTCATGAACATAAAACTTTGTTAACTCCCTACCTCATATATAGGCTGCAAACAATTGACTTTGTACATATTTAACAAAATTATTTATCAATTTGTCAATTGCATGATACATTGTTTGATAATGACTTCAAGAAAAATATTCCAAAATCAACGGACTATAAATTTTGGTGATATAAACTATTGCCATATTAAGGGACCATGTTTTGTTGGGGTCTAATTAATGAACATCTAGATTTTGAAATTCTATTCAGATAAAAAAAAGTCAATGCTGCATTTCGTTTGAGACCTTGTAAAATGAAAATAAATGACAATGCTAGTGACAAAAAAGGAATTAGATACATTGTCCCACTTTCTATGACCCATTTTTGTCTGTCTGCAATCTGCATTGTAAGCGCGTGTATTGTACAACACAGTACTATACATTGTCATTATACTACACGTTATCTTCTATAGTATAAGCCGAAGATACAACTGCTGGGACCTCGGATCCCAAAACAGAACATAAAATTCTCATGGTTAAAAACTTAAAATACTAATTCTGAATCAAAGTTCTATGTGGAGTAGTTAAGAGAATCAACTTTTCAAGGAAAATATTGTATGCATGTGTATATTCTAACTTCACTTTCTAGTTAGATCCACTTTTTGTTTTCTGTCAGGAGTGGATTTTGTCTTCTGTCAGGAGTGGATTTTGTCTTCATACTAAACAAAAAGCCCAAGATTTTTTTAAAAATTATAATAAAAACAATAGACACAAGCTCAAAGACAAAGAAATTAGGTGTCCCATCATGTTCATTTGTGTCTGACACATTAATCCTTCATCCAACCACTCAAAGGCGTGATTTGCACCTTGAAAAGTGATAATAATATTCAAATAACATCCATATCAATCACAAACTCCTTCCTAAACATTGTACCAGCTTTAGATTTGCCAATTTGATTCAGATCAAATGAAAAACTAGATGTGAAACTGTGTATTCTACAATCTGCATAATCAAAACTCCCATATATCACAATAATCCCTGTGTTTTGGTGATAATTAAAGCATAAATCAACAAAAAACTTACAGGCCAAACATGCTGATAACCCGATCCATCTGTTTGAAACAAATAGCTCGCCAACTGCACAAAATACCCCAATTTCGAACCACCATGATCGTCTGCAACATCTTCTATCATCACGCTTCTTTCCGCCGAAGCAAACATCGAAGCTAACACGAAGTTCATCACCATCACCGTCACAAATCTCATAATCCTCCATCTACGCACCCCAATTTCCGTCATTCGGTACTATAACCCAAATACCTCCAAACTTAATGCGGCGATGTGTGTGTAATTGGGAATGGAATAATAATATTATTCTTCTATATCTCTGATTGAACTTGTTCGATTGAAAAAGTGTGAAATTCAGAGGGTTGAATCACTGTGATTCGTAAAGAAAAAGCTGAAGATTTGTTGCACAGAAGCCAAGAAATTTGGTTGCGTTGTGACGATGTGTGTGTTTGTGAGTGAGAAATTTGCGTTGGAAGTTATATGGTGTGGCCTTACGTTTGGGTACAGGGTAGTAAAGTGTAAGAATTATATGTGCAAGGGGGTAAAATGTAAAGTACTATATGCTTTTTAATTTCATAAAGAAAAAAAAATGTGCTTTTCAATAGGTTGCAGGTTAACTACAGTTTAGTCAATATTATTTTGCCGCCAAGACGCGTTGTTGATGACTAGGGTAAAAAGGAAAAGGTTGTAAACAAGGGAAAAAAAAAATTACATGAATAATAAATGTTTAATCTTTAAACTTTAAAAATTATAAAATTAATTCAAAATTCTATGTATTCATTGTATTGTTGGTTGCTTATATTAAATTCATTTAGTTTTTATGAATTATATAAAATTTGGATTAATTTTAAAGTTTTAACTTTAAGGACAAAATGTGCAACGTTCATATAAAAGTTTGTACTAACTTTGTATTTTATAGAATTTGAATATCAAAATTGTAATGACTATACAAAATTTGAACTAACTGTGTAATTTTCAACTTGGTTTAGATCGGAAAAATCGTGTGGTTTTATAAAACCATGTGCTATGGCTCGAATCCGGTCTAGGGACTAAACATATAATTTGATTAACCCACAGGGACCATTTATGTAATTTTCTCTAAAAATAAATTTTACTATAAAACTATCCGTCTTCATCCAAGTCAGCCATTCACCAAAATGTCTCTATTGAACAAGGCATCGATGTGTTCGCCTATTCGTCTAAACCAATAAAATTTTAACAAATGTCGAGTAATGGTGCCCCAGCCTCCACCCAACTAGACACGCCTTCACCATTGTAAAGGTGGTGAGGCCTATTTGACAGTTATGTCACAGTCGCCTCAACCTCTAAAGATTTCAGATCACGTGTTAGCACGTGATGTATGACATGTAAGACCTATGCATTATGATTAATGCATCTTCCTTCATTGATTATTTCGGGTGTGGTTATTGGACACCTTCAATTATAAATCAACACCTCGGATTTTTATACGGGTCGTATATCACCATACGTCTATAAGGGAGGGTCATGTAGTCCTATACGGGGTGTATAACCCCTCTGACAGCCCTTTGAATTTTTTTCGTAGTAAGTGTCGAAATTTACTATACGCATCGTATAGTCCTATATGTGTTGTATAGGGGGTCGTTATGGGGCGTATAGCCCTCTGACAGCCCCCTTGAATTTTTCTCGTTTTTTGTGTCTTCAACCATATACGCCGCCATATGCGGCGTATAAGAAAGTGTCGATTTATAATATGGGTTTTCTATATATTAGGACCCATTATTTATCCAATGTACTACTAAAAATAATGCCAAGTGTTATTAATGATTTTCATGTAAACAAAGTCGGGCCAATGAGTCCTAGATCAATTAGTTTGGGAGGAGATAGTCATAACTTTTTAAAGTGTAGTTTATAGGTTTGAGTCTCACTTGGTGTAATATGTTTTAAGTGGGTAAGGGGTTTTACCACAGTGGATCTTTAGATGGTGAGATTCCCCTAGAATGATGAGTGGGCCGGGTCAACAGTGATGTTTGTGTTCATGTGCGTGGGTGATTTATCGCCAATGAATTTACCTGGGTCACCAGGCTTAAAATTATTCGTTGACCGTTCAAAAAAAACATTTTAAACTTTGCAGCTGTAAGCTTAAATGATATCTAGTTGGAGAAATGCTGTTGTTAAAAAATAACACAATAAAACTGTTGTTAAAAGAATAACACAATATTAAATTTATCTTACATTTAAATCAAAATTTGTAATCATAAATTTAATATATAAATTCTTATTCCAGCTTTTTCATCTTCGAAATGAAAAAATGTCGTGTAGTAGAAATATTAACATCGATCGACGTATTACATAATTAAAATATAGATATAAATATATCACTTAAGTTTTGTCTTTTTTTCTCCAAACTACTCAACTAACAACAAAAAGATTACGTTAAATAACTTCAAAAAATAATTTTTTCTAAAACAGAATTAAGTAATACATTTATATTTTCAATTGCAACTATGTTACATGTCATATCACGAGCCACGTCACTTGATACATTATAAAAAATCTAATGGAGTTAACAACAGTTAGACTGAGACTGTTGTTAATAACATAATCAAAAATTAAGAATAATACTGATCAGATTGTTAATTAAGATCAATATTGATCAATAGTTAATAGTTTGAATTAATAAAATCTAATTTTCCTATTCTTAATTAATGATTGAGTTCAAATCGTAAGAAAATTACTGTTAGAGCATTCATAATGTGTTTCTTATATTTATGTGAATGTCTTTCTTACAAGTTGAGTCCAAAATTTGCACAAACGTAACATCAATGGTCCCTTAGTTAAATGTCAGTTATCTTTCCTGTTAAGTAGGTGTTAAATGACTAAAATACTCTTACGGCCCGTTTGATTCATAGAATTGAATGGAAATTAAATTGAAATTGAATCAATTCCATTAAAAACTATGTTTGATTGGTCAATTGAGCGAATTGAAATTAAAAAATTATCCTACACTCAAAGGCATTCAAATTCCTTCCAACTAGTGATTAAATTCAAACATTCCACATTGGATCTCCTTCCTTTCTTTTACCTTTCACTTATACCAGCTTCATCGGATTCACACTGGAACAATATCGAACATCATCGATTCGAAACAACTTTAACGGATGAGATTGAAATAAAATCATCCAACCATAATAAATCAAACAGATCCAAAAAACAAGTTCGATGACCATATTCCTTCATCTAGAAAAAGTCAAATCCATAATTCTTCATTTGGAAAAAATTAAAACCATCGCCTTAAAAATCAGAGTTCAAACACAATCAAAATTTGTTTCTTCATCTTGAACAATATCGAAACTTGTTTGTTCACCGATGGTGTAACATAAGGCGATGAAGATGATAGTGATAAAATCCAAAATCATGATGAAGAAGTCATAAACAGGTTGAATGTATTCTCAAACGTCTTTCACATCGACTCTCCGGTTGCCGACATTGGTGTTGATCTCACCGTGGAGCTTTGATTAGATGCTAGGGTTTCCAATAAACCTTGAGATGCCCACTCCATTGCCATGCCAGTGGTGTTAGTGCACTGTTGAGGAACTCCGACCATAATGTAAAAGGAAAAAAAAAAAAAGACAAGGGCCAACTTATCTATTTAACGATTTAACATTCTAATTTCATTCACAAATTTACCAACCAAACACCATACTAACTTTTAAAAAATTCCATTCAAATTCTAATTTCATTTCCATTTTCAATTCATTTCAATAGCATTTTATGAATCAAACATTCAAACGAACCTTGGTATTAAAAAAAAAAAAAACAAAATACATATTTTAATACACCCCACCCTTACTCTTACACTCAGCCTCTTGATCTCATCACCAAAATAAATGTGAACCGGCGACCACTATCGAAAACCTGCAACGCCACCACAACCGGCGCCATTACCTCTGTTGTTCACCTGCACTACCACACAACACCACCCGACTCCACCTATTACCACTATACCGCACTCCTACAACACCACTGCGCCTCATTTTCAGCCAACGATGAAGCGATCACAAATCTGATTCACGGGCCAACGTTGACGAACCACTATATCTCGTTTCGCCATTGGGTTTATCCGGATGACCAGGCTTAAAAAGTATTCGTTGACCATTTAAAAAAAAAAATTATGTGACTGAAACTCAACTGAGCTAGGGATACAAAATGATTGAACCCCTAGATAGAACTAGTGATGGGGTTTAATTTGGTGGTTGCGTTGGTTCATATTTTAGTTGAATCTAAGTAAGGTTATGGTGGCTATCCATGCAATTAAGTCTAAATTTATAAACACAATCAAAAAATCAAATGCAAAATAAATTCAACATACTACATAACTTATAACTGATTAATATCAAGTTTCACAAAATATGAATTAATTTAAAAAAAACTAAGTTTAAGTTCAACAAAATACAAATAACCTCATCATAATCTAAATCGAACGAACCAAACCCGTAACACTACATAACATCCAGTAGTATGTGTTTACAGTTAAAAAATAAAAGTATGCTAGAATAATTCATTCTAATATGTAGCAATATAGAAGCAACAAGAAAAGATCCAATACAAACATTATAGTTTAATATTTTAACATAAAAAAATAGCTAAAAAATATATTGCTATAAACAAATGAGTAAATACCATGATATAATATATACATAAAAATAATATGACCGGTAAAACAATCCAAATCATATCAAGCCGAGCTAATAACAAGCTAAAACGAGCTGGCCCACGAGCCAAGTTCAGCTTGTTTTCATACCAAGCCAGCTCAGCTCGACTTAGTTTAAAACCAAGCTATTTAGAGAGAGCTTTTTTCGAGTTTTTTCTGAACAAAATTCGAGCCACGAGCTATTTGAACAACCCTACCATAAATTTTAGTACTTATAAAGCACAAGGCCAATATAGTAAAAGTCTGATTCTTAAAGACTATAACCTAACAAGTACACCCATATAGTCTAATACCCATAATACCTAAGGCCTTAAAGCCTAAGAGACCTTAGAGCATTCATAGAAGGTTCTTTATTTTTATATGAGTGTATAACTTATATTATGGGATGATTAATGTGAGTAAAAAAGAAAGAAAATGTTACTGTCCATTCTTATATTTGGGGAAACTGTTCAACCCTTATAATTTTTTTAATATTTTTTAAAATGATTGTGAGTAGAGAAGAGAGAAAAAATAATGATAAAGATAAAAAAAAATATTATTTAACTGAAAGAGAGAAAAAAAAATGTTTTTAATGTAAATATAAAAATGGGGAAGCTAGTGTGAATGCTCTTAAAAGCCATCTTGAGGCTACAACTTAAAGCATAAAAACTACAACAAAAACCCATAAATCAAACCTTGAGTCTCATCAACTCTTAAGGCTTTTAGCCTCACAAAGTGTTAGGCTTGAACGTATCCTTCTTTAGGCCTCACTCGTAAGGCTTTAGGCTTAAAATTTTAGCCTTATTTATGCTTTATGGCTTTTTGCTCATACTTTAAGAGTCATATGTTTTCTAAGCCTCATGCCTTATACACAGAGCATTATAGGTCTCCTATTTATGGGACTAACGCATTACGCTAATACACGATGTAGGCTATATATAATATATTATAGCCTCCATTAGGATTTTATGCCTGCCTTTAAGCTTTCTCATGCATTGGTCTTCAAGCTTCACATTGCAAGCCTAATGTTTTGTTGGCCTCAAGATGCATAGCAGTATAGCACAGGCTACATGGGACACGAGCTTTATGAATCTTAAGTTTATAGGCCTAACATGTTAGGCTTTCAACTTTAGGATTTAGATTTTCAAGTCATAGCCCCCTTCACGCTTAATGTCTATGGCCGCACACTTTAGGTCTCACATGTTAGGCTTCAAGCTTTGATAAAGATATTAACAAGTTGAGTCAATCTTGAGCTTGGCTCGTTTATTATTTAATAAATTTATTATTTTATTTATATGTTTTTATATTCTTTATCATAATTTTATATGCAATAATAACTATATTATATAAACATGTATATAATATAATTTAAATTATACAAATAAAAAGCTTGTTCTACTCAAACTTGATATGTGAAGCTCCGACTCAAGCTCATTTACACCCCGATTCTTCAAGCTTCATTCTTTGTGCTTCAAGATTTAGGATTCGGGCCATATGCTTTATTGGCTTTAGGTTTTATAGGTCTCGAGTTTTATGAGCCTCAAACGTTCCGCTGTAACCTTTCGCCTCTAGGCTTTATGTTACAGCAGCTCTTAAACTTCTACGCTTCACCTTATGCTTTGGGCCTCACGTATTAGGTCTTCAAGATTTAGGGTCCTAGGCTCCTAGCTTTAGGCCGGCCTTGTGCTTTATGTGTCTTGGCTTTATGAGTTTTGTTATTAGTCCTCATGCTTTAGGTTGTAGGCATTAGGCTTTAAGTTGTAGTCTCCTTTATAATTTTATGCCTCGTAGGCTCACGCTCGAGGGCCTTATATATTAGACTTAGGCTTCAAGCTTAATCACTTTTAGGGGTCTAAAGTTATCAAATAAAACAATTAGCAAAGCAGACAATGTAGAGATCAAACACCAGTAACCAAACTACTTAAAAGGACTGCTAGGAAGAAAGCAAACGAACAGACAAAATAGACACATTGACAGTTTGCAAATAAGCACTTCAAGTTGTTACTTAAATCAACATCAATAAGGCAATAATTAACTATCTAATCTCCAAAAAGGTATGCGTTTTTGCAGCCTTTTGGGTTCAAATAGTTTACTAAGAAGCGAATTATGATCAAAGATATTCACATATACGATACTACAAATGTAAGACAAACCCAAAGATGCTCTCAAAACAAAAACATCTAAACATTCCAAGGGCTGTAAAGAAGTCAATTAGAAGGTCTTGTGTATTATGCAAGTATTGGACTATAAAGTAAACCCTATTGAAATCAAATTCAATTAATCAAGGAACTTTAAGAAACACATTAGACAAATTGGGACAAATTGGGGGGAAAAGGACATAACCCTAGTGTAACATGAAATAATATAAACATGTCAACAAAAATTACTGAAATAAAGCAGCTATCAAGAAACTAATCTCAAATCAATGACACTACACACATATTGAGCTCCGAAAATCACAAGGGAAAACGATTGTACCTTTGCGAGCGCAATATTCTGAGAAACAGGTGTAGTCGGATTCTCTCTAGAAAGTCTTCATAATAGAAGCCATTATTTTTCGTATGTACTGGTAATGTAAAAATCTAGTCAAAAAGACCATAATCCTAAAGACAATCGTACGCATTGAACTAGAACATCGAGAACAAGGTACCTTGTGAGCTCAATATTCCAAGAAGTATCTTTGCGCCATGATTGTCACTGTCTTCTCCAAAGAAACTCTCTGGAACGCGACATGGGGTGTACATAAACCGACCGAACCACCCAACCGAAGTAGGTCTGCCACTTTGAGATTTATACTATTCAGTTCACGTTTTTTGATGGTTCAACGATTCAACCGGTGGGTTGGAACTTAGAACTAATCATGTAAACCGAACTCGCCTTTTAGCCCAAAAGTTTTAATAAAAATTAACAATTTTCAAAATAAATGGGTCCAAAACGCTAACCACCCCCGCCGACCCACCCAATCTGACCAGTTTGGTTTGTCATTTCTCAAAACCTTAGTGGTTCTGATAGAATCCAGCACGTGTACACAAGGAGGAAGAATCGGGTCGACTCGAATAAGGAGCTGCATCAACTTGAATTTGAATTTCATGCGGTTTTCGGGAATTGGATTGACCCGCTAGGTCACGATACTAGTGGCATGATGGAGTGGTGGGAAGTAATTCACGACCCCCATTTCAGGAGCAGTTATTGAGTGTTAGCTTTACTAGTGGCAGGCTTGTTCTTTTGGTTTTTTCATTTTGAAATTTTAGTTATCGTTTGTATTGAATTTGGAGACTTTGCCCTTCTCGAATTGGGCCTTTAATTCGAGTTAACCATTTGCCTGTCGAAAAATCCTTTGGATTCTATCACTAGTTTCATTGCCGGGAAACCGCTCGCAGGAAGCAATCATGGTAGTTACTCCAGTTAATTCGGAAGGTGGAAGACAATCGGACCCCATTGCAGCGCAATTGGCAGCCATTACGGCTAAGCTCGAGGCTGTGGAAGCCTTGAAGGAGGACATGGCGGAATTGAAGCGACAGGTAGCAGCCGGAGAGAAATCTAAAAGTGGGGGTCGAAAATTCGATGATGATGAAGGCAGTTATTCCAATTTCAACAGTCGACCCTATCACAAAATCGAATTCCCAGCCTTTAGCGGTGGTTATCCACAGGGATGGATCCTAAAGGCCGAGAAATACTTTCGATTCTATAACACTAGTGACGAAGAGAAGGTTGATGTTGCGGCGATGCACTTTGAAGGTGCACTGGACCTCTACTCAAGGCTAGCGGCTGAACATGATCTTACCTACCGGGAAGAGTTGACCAGTGCCCTACAAAAGCATTTGGTCCCTCCCGAATTCCAGAACCCTGATGAGTACCTGTGGAGCATACGAATTCACAAACCCCGAACCGTTTATAAAGCAATGAACCTCGCGCTCGAATTTGAATCCAAACTGCAGCACACTCGTTCTGACAAGAAGTCTACCTGGGGTTCCCAACTCCAGGCAGATTCGAAACCTTTTTCTCCTTCAACCAATACAACTGGCCTCCCGAGAACCGACCCCAAACCACCACCCAAGCTTGCCGATGCCGAGAAACAATTGCGGTTTTTTAAGGGGGAATGTTTCAGGTGTGGGGATAAATACGATCCGGTCACAGATGTGTAAAACAGGAACGTTTAAGGTATGGAAGCAGATGAAAACATCGATGAACCGCCTCAAACTAAAGCACTGAACAGTGAGAAAGAACAAGAAGATACAGCAGAAATAAGCTTGCATGCGATTCTTGGTAAATCCCATCCCACTACTATGAAGATTCACGGTATGCTAAACTCTACAGAAATACTTATTTTGGTGGATGAAGGGTCTACCCATAATTTTAAGAGAGGAAATTATGGGTAGATTGTTGACGGAATTCATTGTTGTATTTGATTTTGAAGACATAGAAGATGAGGTTGAAGTAGACATGATAATCAAGAGAGGAAATGAATCGGTTGAAAAAAGTGAATTTGATCGGAGAGGTTGTGGATTACCGGAGAGAGTACCGGAACCCTAGAGCAAAGCTCTGATAACATAAAGAAGGTAAGAGATCTAAGGATGAATTTTTCATTATTTCATTAAGAAGAATAGTAAAGTATTTATATGAGTAATAAAAGCTTCTAGAACTAACTCTCTAACTAACATGCAACAACTATAAGACATGTGCTTAATAGATGTAAAGCATATGCACAATATCGCTAATAAAAAGCATACATGGTGATTTCTGTAACAAATGCTTCCTGTAGTGAATGAAATAACTCCATCTTTAGTATCAGCAAAATCATATATTTGTACTAAGGAAATCATAAAACTTACCTTGCTGTGGTCAGACAATAGTATAATGGATGCACAAACACCCAATTTGATGTTGCATAGATTGCACGATGGGTATAAGTATCAGAGTAAGATTCCTTTGGATTTAGCCTTGCACTTACAACAGCCTACGTCCAAAAAAAGAACATTAAATGTGATCAAAAAGTTACTAAAATGAAGATCAAAACAGGAGACTGTGAAAATGAAGGTATGTTTTGGGTGATATGTGTAATTTTTCATTAGATTTTAGAAATCTGACCCGTTTGACTGTATTACAACCCAGATTGACCTGTTTCCATGCTCAAATTTTGACCTACACAAACAACAAGAAGTCATTACTATAAAAGATGGAGTTAGATATCATGCAAATAGAATTCAATGAACAACAAAATTTGGAACATCTCTGCTTCTAAACAATGAAAAGTGGACGAATACAACAGCAATAATTGGAATTACCTTGAATTTCTTTCAAATGACTATCTCGAATAACTCCTACTTCCGCGTTGAGGTCAACCTGGAGAGTCAGAAAAGTTTCCATCAAAAGATTTGATGACTGACGTAGGAGACATTTTCTTATAGCGGAAGTAAAAGTGTACCAAAAGAAATAATTAAAAAGATGATGTTTACCTCAAAATTTTTTGTAACCCATTCAAGTGAAAGTTTGAGAACTGGGGATGCAGTTGATTCAAAGAAGATGTTAGAATATCAGAAAAAATTTGAGAACAAATTTGATTCAAATCAGGTGATCAAATGGAGTAGGAATACCGAACTCCCATCGAATGGAATTTGACCACAGATTAAATTTTAGAGGCAAAGTATGGTGTCCCACGATCCACCAAGAAAGATAAGGATACATGAGAGTTTCACAAGTTAGACAAATTGCAACAAGAACCTCCAAATCAGAGTCACCTAATCTTGATCTTCTGAACCAAGCAACCTGAAAAACATGAATCTTAGAAACAAAAAGAACAGAATAAAATAAAATAAAATAAAATAAAATAAAGAACTCAAATGAATGAATGTGAAGATATGAAGCTTACACAATTCACTTCAAGCAATAGGAGCCTTCAAACCAAAGTTACCTGCTCGAATATTCAGTGTAAAGCCAATCACAAGTAGTTTTCTGGAGAGAACCTAATTCTCTGGATTGCAAAAGCACAAGAACTGTAGGTGACCTGCCACTTGATGCTTTTGCCACTTGATGCTTTCTCAGGTCCAATTGTCAGGACTCTGATATAGGTAAAATGAAAGCAACAGAATAAACTTTTAAAAACAGAGCAATCATTTTATGCACTTTGTTTTAAATTAAAAACCACTCCATTTGGTATGTTTTTCACTACTGGCATGCTTTAACTTTTCCATTCAAATTAACACCTTCATAGACTGAATATAAGTATCAACTTTTAAGGTATGATCTACTGTGTTGATAGTACAAGGATTTACAATAATCTGATTTCAGAGTGGATCTGTTTTGTAGGTATGCTCTTTCATATACCTGATGAGAAAAAATATTTGTGACTTGGTTTGCAGTCAGGAGTTACTATGGGTGGAATGGGAATTACCCATCTCATGGGGTGTAAAAAATTCCCAATCATGGTTATCATTCTTAGTTTTAAAATGATACCATCAAATCCACACATTTTGCATTTCCAAACTCACAGAAACGAGCGACAAACCTGGGGCAAGATATCCAAAATGACAGCAATAGCAGTAGTCACATAATCTTCCTCATCTACAAAAAGCTTAGCAAGACCAAATTCAGCAACAAAAGGCTCAAGAATTTCATCAAGAACTAGGAATAAATTATGAATCTATACCCATGTGAACAGTGTTGGAACTACAATCATAGTGCAAATACGTTAATCCACAAGCCAAACAATAACCTACTTTAAACGAGCATTCCAAGTTAGCATTTCATCTCCATCCTGACATTCTAAATACACAAATTCATAAAAACATCAAAATATAGAAAATAATCCATTCTTTGCTTTCACATTAAAGTATGAAGCTTACCATGAGTTAATCACAGGGAATGATAATTGTTATTGTGAATAATAATAAGGAGATTACACGATATATATAGAATAGAATAATACAATCTAGACCCTATACAATTAGACATTATTTAAATATGGAATAATATCTTGTCTAACATCCCCTCGCAAGCTAAGGCCGGGAAGCGACTCTTAGCTTGGATCGAAGAAGGAGAAAACGCTGAGTAGATAGAGGCTTTGTAAAGATGTCGGCAATCTGATCATCTGTAGTGATGAATTGTACTGAGAGTTGACCTCTAGCGACTCTTTCACGAACCGAATGGAAATCAACTTCAATATGCTTTGTGCGGGCATGAAATACCGGATTGGCTGATAAGTATGTGGCTCCGAGATTATCACACCACGATGTAGGAGTTGAGCGAACCGGGACCCGTAATTCTTGTAAAACGGATTGTATCCAAGTGAGTTCAGAAACTGCATCAGCTACAGCTTTATACTCCGATTCTGTAGATGGCAGAGAGACAGTTTTCTGTCTTCGTGCACACCACGAGACAAGATTACACCCTAAATAGATAGCAAATCCCCCCGTGGAACGACGGTCATCTGGACACCCGGCCAGGTCAACATCTGAGAAAGCGGACAGATTGTTGAAGGTTGAATCTGCATAGGTATGGAGAACTTGAGTAGACTGCTGCTGAATAAGCAAGCCGTGGGAGAGAGTACCCTTTAAGTACCGCAGAATACGCTTTACCGCGGACCAATGATTCTCCGTGGGAGACTGCATAAATTGGCAGACCTTGTTGACTGCATAGGCGATGTCCGGACGGGAAAGGGTGGCATATTGTAAAGCCCCGACAACTTGTCGATAGCGTGCCAGATTGGCAAATGGTGGACTGTCCTCTAAAGCAAGATTTGCTGATGTAGAAATTGGAGAGGAGATGGGTTTGGAGTCCAATAGGCCTGCTTTTTGTAGAAGCTCCAAAATATACTTTTGTTGAGATAAAATGATGTATGCCCCTTTGGAAACAATCTCAATACCCAGAAAATAAGAAAGTTTGCCCATATCCTGAATAGGGTAAGTTCGACTGAGGTGGCTAATAACCGCATCAACAGCCTTTGGATCATTACCTGTAATTATGATGTCGTCAACATATACCAACATATAAAGGACCGTGGCCCAGGAGGTGTAAATAAACAAAGACTGATCGGTCTTTGAGCCTCGAAACCCAAGCTGATGTAAGGTGGAAGACAGCTGATGAAACCAAGCACGTGGGGCTTGTTTTAGCCCATACAAAGGCTTGTGAAGTAAGCAGACATGATCCGGTTTGTGAGGATCCACAAAGCCTTGCGGCTGCCGAGATAAACAGTCTCTTTTAAGGCTCCATGCAGGAAAGCATTTTGAACGTCTAACTGACGAAGGGCCCACTTTTGCGTGACCGCCAAAGAAAGCACAATACGAATAGTGGTTGCCTTGACCACAGGATTGAATGTTTCCTTGTAGTCAATACTCGGTTGTTCTCAAAACCCTTTGGCCACTAACCGAGCCTTATAACGTTGAATCGCCCCCTTTGGATCCCGTTTAATCTTGTAAACCCATTTGCAATCGACGATATTAGAACCCGGAACACGAGGAACTAGTGACCATGTGCCATTTTTCAAAAGTGCCGAGTATTCATCCGCCGTAGCTTGACGCCATTGAGGAAAAGTGTTGGCAATAGTGAAGGAGGCTGGTTCGGTGTTGGGGTCGGTGGTAGAAGAGGTAAAGGATGAGATGTTATAGGGTGTGGTAGGTTTTGGGTTGGGCCGAAGATTAGAAGGTCGAGGACGAGGAGTTGTTTGGGTACTGGTTTGGGCCTGGGTTGGGGCTGTCTGGTTACTGTTTTGGTGCTGTTCGGTGGCTGAATGAGTGCTGGTTTGGGGCTGGTTGGTGGCTGTTTGGGAGGGTTGTTTGTGGCGGCGATGGTAAGTATGGATTAGGGGAGGCCTAGGAGGTGGTGGGGGAGGTGGGACAGGTATTCCCGCTGCTGGGGAGGCTAGGACAGCAGCTGGTGAAGGCTGGTCTGGTGGGTTACCAGCAGCCGTAGAGGTGGTATTTTGTTGTACGGAAGGTGGGATATAGTCATCGGTGTCGGGTGGATTAGAATATATAGAGACATAGGTGTTGGGAGAGGGTGAAGGGGAGTGAAGATTGTTAAGTTGAGAAGATTTGAATGGAAAACAGAGTTCATTGAAGCTAACATGCCGGGCAATGTATGTCCGCTCGGTTTCGGGGTCAAAGCACCGATAACCATGATGATGGGAGCTATATCCGAGAAAAACACATGGAGTGGAGCGGAAGTCAATTTTGTGTCTGTTGTAAGGACGTAGGTGAGTAAAACATTGTGAACCGAAGACTTTTAAAAAGGAGTAATCGGGTGGATGACGAAAAAGATGTTGAAAAGGAGAGAGAGAAGAATTGGAGCGTGAAGGCATGCGGTTAATAAGGTAGACAGCGGTTTCAAAGGCAAAATGCCAGAAACGATGAGGCACATGAGATTGAGCAAGTAAAGTGAGACCTGTTTCAACCACGTGCCGGTGTCGACGTTCCACAACACCATTTTGTTCGCTGGTGTGTGGACAGGAAAGGCGATGAAGAATGCCTAATGATTGAAAGAAGGTGGATAGAAACCGAAATTCTCCACCCCCATCAGTTTGGACCTGTTTAAGTTTGGTGTGAAATTATCGTTCCACCATATCCAGAAACAGTTTAAAAATATTATAGACATCAGATTTATGTTTAAATGGAAAAATCCACATGAATTTGGAGAAGTGGTCTACACACAAAAGAAAATAATTATGACCCTCACTAGATGGAGTCGGGGCGAGTCCCTAGACATCACAAATAAGCAAATCTAAAATATGTGTGCTTTTAAAAGTAGAAGATAACAAATGTAATTTTGATGATTTTCCAATAGAACAAGGTTCACAAAAAGAAACAGAACAATTATTGTTATTCAAAGGTAAATGATAAAAAGACAACATCGACTTCAAAAGCTGAGGATGAGGATGTCCCAATCTTTGATGCCAAATGTTGGAGGAAGCACGATGAGCAGAAAAGGCAGTTTTAGGAATAGCTTGTTGTCTTGGAAGCCGAAGCGAGTAGAGCCCATCATTACTTGGACCCGTGAGGAGGTAGTGTGTGTAGACTTGTCCTTCACAGAAAAGAAAGAATCGTTAAATTCAAAATAAACATAATTATCACGACAAAATTGTTGAACAGAAAGGAGGTTTTGTTTAATTTCAGGAACATGTAGGATATTGGTAAGGTTAAAGGTACGGTTTGGGGAATTAAATGTGGATGAGCCAATATGTAAAATTGGTAGACCCTTACCATTGCCAACATGGAGGTTGTCACCGCCATGATATGCATCAGAATGCTCGAAACTAGAGAGATCTGGGGCAACATGATGACTAGAGCCCGTGTCTGGGAGCCAAGAAGAAGAGGCATATGACCTGGTATTTGCAAAATTAGCTGATGGCTGCTGTCTTGGGCGAACAGTGGCTGGGTCCCGATTGGGACAGTGAGTAGGGAAATGCCCTATGCCACACCTGTGACAGGATCCATAAACTACGTTCTGATTTGATGCCCAACTGAATTGACTGCGATTTCCACCACTAGGGCCACCAGAGCGATTGAAGCTACCACGTCCACGACTGTTACCCTGCCGATTGTTGATGCGATTGTTTCCAGATCGGTTAGTGTAGAAGGCTTGGGGCTGAGATGGTAACTGAAGTTGCACACCAAGTTAGGCCGCCAGTTGTTGGACCGCCTGAACAGCCGCATCTGATGGCGGTGTAGGGCTGCCTCCGGTGGGTTTAGCCGAGAGTGGAGCCATGGCTGAGAATGCTTGAGTAGGTGGAACAATTTGGGCAGAACGTTTAAGCATATAGTCGTGATCAGCAATCACGGCATGAAGTTCGTTGTAAGCAAGTTGACGAGTAAGGGCCATGGTCTTAACGCCATGGTATTCGTCACGTAGGCCGGAATAACCATCATAACAAGGTCTTTTTCCTTCAAGGGTTCGCCAATATTAGCTAGGGCAGAGGCATATTCTTGTGCACGTTGGAGGTATGCTGTAGGGGTTTCATCAGCCTTCATCTCAATCCTTAAAAGTTGTGTTTTTAAGGTATATTCTCGGGAGGAAGTGAGGTGCAAAGGCCCGCTCTAGGGCAAGCCAAAGGTCACGGGCAGTAAGAGTGCCTCTGGCATGATGTAAAGCGCCCTCAGAGATAGTGGAGATAAGGAGCATCCGAACGTGAGCATCGTTGGAAAGCCAGATTGGGTATTGTGGATTGGGTTGGGATTCGAGTGGTGGTGCAGGTGCATTATTTTTGGGAGAGTCTGCAAGAACAGTTATGGTGGTTGGAGGGCAGGGTATGGTTCCGTCAATATAACCAAAAAAATTATTGGTGACTAAGAACGGATGAATAACCAATAACCAGGAACTGTAGTTATCGGAGTTGAGGGTAAAACCAAACTTGTGGGAGTTGTGGATTGCTTTTTCTTTTTCATCAAAAGCAGTGAGGGTGGCCATAGGTAATTGGTTGTAGGAGACAGCAGCAAGGCTGCTGTTCTGGGAGCAGAAAAAAAAAAAAAATAGGGCCGGCAGGTTTGTGCTGCAGAGATTAGGGTTAGGAATAACTGGCTCTGTTACCAAGTTAATCACAGGGAATGATAATTGTTATTGTGAATAATAATGAGATTACACGATATATATAGACTAGAATAATACAATCTAGACCCTATACAATTAGACATTATTTAAATATGGAATAATATCTTGTCTAACACCATGTACTCATGTAAAAAATTTTAGTGCTACCAGTGGCCACATAATCAAACAGAAGCTTTGAATCATCAATTAATAGAACCATGTGATGCTTTCTTCCCCAAAAGAAGCTTAATATGTTCTAACCTGTTAAATCACCCAAGTACTAAAGAGCAACCAAAATCAAATAGAACAACATGGGAAACTAAGACAAACTCAAACATGCCTTAAAACAAAACAACAGCTAAATAATCTAAGGGCTCTTAACAAATCAATTAGTATAATATTATAATATCAATAGAACTACAATAGTATCGAACTATAAAGTAAACCCTTTGAACTTTAAAACAGTATCCCCCATGGTCATCTTTTCTATGGAAACTCCCCATAATGGAAGCTATTACTTCTCTCACACGGTAAATCGTACCTTAGCGAGCTCAATATGTACTATGATACTTAATTCACCTTTCTATATGTGTTTCTTTTCTTACTTATGCCATTAAAAAATTAATATATAACATAAATCAAGAAATACGCGGTAATAAAGGTATATTTAGCAAGAAACAATTAGGGCCGTAGTTCCAAATTAGGGTCAATTACCTTCAGCTCTTCACGGCTTCTGGATATAGTAAAGAACATTTAGTTTTGATTCTTCATGTCGCCTACAAGGATAGAAGGTTTAGCATATAAGAGATTAAAATGAAAGAATTAATTAGACTAATCAAATCATGCAACTTAAAATAGCACCCAACAGAATCACTGAAGTCCCATTGCACAACATTGCACCATTGATTATGTTCCAAAAAAAAATCATGGTGTCCCCAGATCCCCTGATCCACACAAAAATAGGGATACACAGGAGTTTCACTAGTTGGACAAATGGCAATAGGAACAACCAAACCAGAGTTACCTGATCATGTGACCCAAGCAACCTGAAAAATATATATTAGGAACTAAAATTTGACAAAAAAAACACATGGATGAAAATCTAGAGAGAATCAACCAAAAATAATTTTTATCTTAGGAGGAAGCAACAGGAACCTTCAAATCAGTCACCAGATTTAGTATGCTGTGGTAGGCCAATCGTGTTCTGTCCAAACAAGTAGACAAGTAGTGGCTTTTCAATAGCTTCTCCTCTCTGAACATCATTAAAAACATCTAAATGAACTATTATACGATCAATTCAAATCTGTAACTTCTAGTGTGCGTTTGTTTGTGTGAGGAAGACCAGAAAGAGCCCAATTTGAAAAAGAAGAGTTGAGAGGGAAATCTAGGGGCAATGCTAGGAATGAGTGAAAGTTGAGTGTTACTAATCCTGGGGATGTGTTTGTGTAAAGTTAAGGAAAAAGAATTCTGTTTGAAAACAAAAACAGACAAAAAAAAAAAGTCTTCCTATTGAAGACTATTAAATGAACATGAACAGCTTTCAAATGTTGTGGGTCTAGACTCCAATGATAAACTTGCATACGAATTAAAATGATGAACAGCTTTCAGAGTCACCTGATCTTCTGAACCAAGCACCTGAAAAACATAAATCCTAGAAACAAAAAATAAAATAAAAATCTCAGATGAATGAATGTGAAGATATGAAGCTTGTAATTTCACCTCAGGAGCAATAGGAGCCTTCAAGCCAGAGTTAGCTGATCAAATTAGTAGTTTTCCTGAGAGAATAAACCGAAAACAAGCAAAATATCAAGAGAGAACATATCAATGTAGTATCTAGTTTCCAGAATTTTCTGGTTGGCAAAAGCACAAGAACTATAGGTTACATGCCACTTGATGCTTTCTCAGGTCCATTTGTCAGGTACTCTGATATAGGTAAAATGAAAGCCACAGAATGAACTTTAAAAACAAAGCAATCACGTTGTGCGCATTTTATTTAATATAAAAACCACTCCATTTGGTATGCTTTACACCGGCGACCCGTTTTATCTTTGCATTCAAATTAGCACGGTCATACACTGAATATAAACATTAACTTTTAAGGTATGATTTATTATGCAGCCAGTACAAGAATCTATAATAATCTGATTTCACAGTGGCTCCGCTTAGTAGGTATGCACTTTCATATACCATATGAGAAAAGTATTTGTGACTTGGTTTGCAATCAAGAATTACTATGGGTGGAATGGGAATTACCCATCTAATGGGGTGTAAAAAATTCCCAATCATGGTTATCATTCTTAGTTTTAAAATCATACCCTCAAATCCACACATTTTGCATTTCCAAACTCACAAAAAAGAGAGACAAACCTGGGGCAAGATATCCAAAATGGCAGCAATAGCAGTAGTCAGATAACCTTTCTCATCTACAAAAAGCTTAGCAAGACCAAAATCAGCAACAAAAGGCTCAAGAACAATTATATTTAGCAAAGAACAATTAAGGGTCGTAGTTCCAAATTAGGTTTGATTACCTTCAGCTCTTCAAGGCTTCTAGATATAGTAAAGAACATTTAGCTTTAACTCTTCACTCCTACAAGGATGGGAGGTTTAGCTTAAAGAGGTTAAAATGCAAGAATTATTAAGACTAGTCAAATCATATAATTTAAAAAAACACCTAACAAATGGATTAGGATCACTGAACTCCCATTGAATAGCATTGCACCATTGATTAAGTTCCAAGGAAAAATCACGTTCCACTGATATCCTGATCCACACAGATAAATAGGATACATAAGAGTTTCACTAGTTAGACAAATGACAATAGGAACAGCCAAACCAGAGTTACCTGATCATCTGACCCAAACAACCTGAAAAATTTATATCACAGGAACTATAATTTGATAAGAAAGCACTTTAGATAAAATTCAAGAGAGAATCAACTGAAAATAAATTTTATCTTAGGGGAGAGCAACAGGAACCTCCAAATCATAGTCAACAGATTTTGTTTGTTGTTGTAAGCCAATCGTGTTTTGTCCAAACAGGTAGTGGATATTCAACAGCTTCTCCTCTCTGAACATCATAAAAGAAACTTTTAAATGAACGATTGTACGATCAAATCAAATCTGTAACTTCTAATGTGTGTTTGTTTGTATGAGGGAGTCCAAAATGAACCCAATTTAAAGAGAAGAGGATAGGGAAATTTAGGTACAATGTTGGGAATGAGTGAAAATTGAGTGTAAGAAGTTCCGGAGCATTTGTTTGTGTAGAGTTAAGGAAAGAGAATTCTTTTTGAAAACAAAAACAGACAAAAAAACATTCTTCCTTTCTTAGACTGTAATAAATGAACACGAACAGCTTTCAAATGTTGTAGGTCTAGACTCTAATCATAAATGTGCATACGAAGTAAAATGAGACATTAGTAAACAAAACCTATAATGAGATAATGTATTCTATTCAGAAAAGCAAAAACAAAAAAGAAAGACTCCCTTTTGAAGTCTGTCAAGAATCAAAGCCAACAATTTCGAGTATTGTTGGTCTAGACTCCAAGTCTCCAACAATGACTTGCACATGATGTAAATTCAAGCATTAGTAAATTAAAACCCTCAAGATAACACCAACACAAGCACTCTAGATTGAGTGTACTACGTGAGAAATAATGCAAAAGTAAGACAAGACCAAGTAATGTTACCGTAATCAAACAATAACATAGTAAAGTAACACTTGAATGTACCCAACTACTACAAGGTTAAGAAAATAATTAACTTTACCTCCAGGAACACATTGTGGCAAGCGATTCTCGGAAGTTCTTGAATTATTATCAGTCCCAAAGTTGTCTCTTAGCTCAACAAAAGCAGACAACCAAACAGCTTTATAAAAAATAATTATACATGAGAAAATAAAATAACATGTATAAGAAAATAATCATATTCTAAAATAATTAAAAAGAAAACCTTAGCGCAAAGCAATTTGGATACTAATTAGCTAATCAGGCGGCTCCTTTAAAGAGAGCTGCTAATTAGCTAATACGTTCCCAATCCTAAGAGGGAATTCAATTCACTGTCTAGGTTATAATGCAAACTGATACAATAACTCACCATTCTAGATAAACCACCAAGAAATTGACCCACAAGATCAATCCTCTTGTTGCCATAATGATCATTAGTGTCCTCATTCTTCAGCACTCCAATCATGAGCACATAACAAAAGGTGGTGGGTAAAAGATAAACTTTAAAAGATATTAAGAAACACTAGACAACACCAAAGGCAAACACATATGAAACAAATAAGATTTACCCATAATAGCATGCCTTTTTGTTTTTATACTCCCCATCCCACAAACAGCAGTTATTTCCAAAAGAATGTGAATTAAAAATCAAGCAGACTTGTTAACATGTACATTTAAGTTAATAATACACATCATATGACCAACCTCCATTGTTGTCTAGTAGAGTGAATAGTATCAATAAATAGAATATAATTCCTATTTGGAGATAGTATGTTTCTCTGTATCAATCATACCTTCCTAACTGCATTGTCCATGGCCAGGAGATGCAATAGTCAGATATATCATAATATTCTATCATTTCACCATTTGTAACAAACTACAGGAATTGAAGATAATACGAGTTACAGATTCAATTACAAGGGAACACTTCCATTTATTGTTATCATTTGAAACATGATGACGTAAAACCTTTTTACATTAGCAATATAAAGAGTTTTGAAGCTGACATAAAAAAGTAATCATGAAAACAGGGGAAAACAATCATTACCCTCAATTGGTGTCTAACAAATTACACAAGAACATGAAATAATCAAACTTGGCTAACTCAAAAATCCAAGAAGCATTAGTATTCAATCAAAAGACTAAACTCAAAAAGGGTATTATGCACATTTAACAAAAAAGTTGAGATTAAACGTACCTTTAGCAACAACTTCTCTGTTCAGTTCAACCTGGAAAGTCAGAAAAGTTTCTATTAAAAGATTTGACGTTTACCAAAATATGCATAAATCATTATCCACAACTGATAGAGATTTTTGTAATCTCCTCAGGGTTCTCACCAACACTTCTGGATCACGATGAATTCCCACCCGCACACCTTTGACAGAGATTTTTGTAACTTGCTGGGTGACAACAGGAGACATTTCTTAAGGCAGAAATAAATGCGTACCAAAGGAAATAATAAAAAAGATGATGTTTGACTAAAAATTTTGTGTACTCATTTAATTAAAAGTTCCAGAGTTCGTGTTGCGGCTGATCCAACAGTTCTACAAACCATCAAGGCAAGGAATTTTACCGACCAACATGCCTATAATAACAGCCTGCCAAATTATTAACACATTGCTTTATTTGTCTATTATATTCTTCATTTTCCATTTTATTTGGTTCAATTACAACAAAGATCCTTGAAGGATGTAACCTATCTGCAAGACACATCATTCCCCATTGTGAAATGTGAGTTGTGGTGCATGTGTCTTGGTTTTGCCAGTTTTTCTTTTCACTTTATCAAAACTGAATTAAAAAGATTACCTAAAGAAATGTCCAGAAACAAACAATATAATCACAGCTGAACAATAAATAGAATATAATTCCTATTTGGAGATGGTATGTTTCTCTCTATCGATCATTTCACCATTTGTAACAACCTACAGGAGTTGAAGATAATACGAGTTACATATTCAATTACAAGGAGACACTTCCATTAATTGTCATCATTTAAAACATGATGATGTAAAACCTTTCTACATTATCAATATAAAGAAAACAGGGGAAAACAATCATTACCCTTAATTGGTGTATAACAAATTACACAAGAGCATGAAACAATCAAACTTTGCTAACTCAAAAATTAAAGAAGCAATAGTGTTCAATTGAAATAATAAACTCAAAAAGGGTATTATGCACATTTAACAAAACAATTGAAGTTGAAACGTACCTTTAGCAGCTCAATATTCCAGCTTCCTTCCTTTTCTGCCAGGGGGGTCTTGGCAAAACAGTCAGGTCGGGTCGAGCGGGGTTCCGCCTCGTTTTAACAAAATGGTGTTATTCTTTCTTAAGCAATTACAAAACCTTATTACCTAATGCAATCCAAGACCACGTGCAATCAGAGATAGAAAGATGGAAGATAAATAATTGATGAGGTCATTATCTTAATTTTGACAATAATCATAAAAATAAGCAAATCAACAAATATAATCACAAACTTTTTCCATTTACACGGTGCTTGAATGTTCAATTAATTCTTTATGTTGTAGTAATCAATTAGGAGTGTTTAAGGAAACAGAATATGTTATTTATGGTCACAACAATACGAGCTAGATAATCAAGTAAAGAGTTGTTGTAAGAAAATGACTATTAAGATCAAGCACCATTATATAGCTCTACATATCTCAAAGCAATTAACTATCCATTCTAATTTTCAGATGCAAGAATCACTTTCAAAAACTACAAATGCAGCACAAAATAAAACCATATAGAAGAACAGGCAAAAGCATACATGCTGATTTGTATAACAAATGTTCAATAAAGGAAGCACAGCAAAATCATTATATATGTGTTCTAAAGCAATGAAAAAACTAACCTCGTTATGGTCAACAAAATCGTTATATATGTGTTCAGACTGTCCTCTACTTACACTAATGGAAATCATTGTTATCTATTCCGTTTGCCACATGATGATCATGCCATCCACCATCTTCCTCTGAAAAGATAGACACAAATTAACAACAATAAGTTATTATTAGTTTAAAGGTGAGTTTAATGTCAAGAAACTATAACAACCCAGATGGACCTGCTTCTAATCTCAAAAGTGCTCCAGGTAACTACATTAGTGGTCACGGAAATCATTGTAGCCTCTTCTTCCTTCGTTTGACAGAAGATTATGCCAGCGACCATCTTCTAGTTTTTGTGATAAGATAGACACAAACAACAAGAAGTTATTACTATAAAGATGGAGTTAAATGCCATGAAACTAGAATTCTATGAATTAAAAATTTGGAACGCCCATTGTTGAAGCTTTTGGATGGCTCTCTTCTTCATTAAACATCTCTGCTTCTAAACAAAGAAAAGTGGGCGACTACAACTGCGATAATCGGTATAATCTTGAAGTTCTTTCAAATGATTCACTCGTACAACTCCAAATTCCTTGTTCAGGTGAACCTGGAAAGTCAGAATAGTTTCTATTAAAAGATTTGTCGTTGACCAAAAAATGCATAAATCTTTATCTACAACTGATAACATTATATTATAAAATTTAAATTACGAATACTCACTCTTCTTTGTAATCTTCTCAGGCTTCTAACCAACATGTCGGGATCACGTACGATGATTTCCCATCCACACACCTTTGACAAAGATTATTGTAGCTTGCTGGGTGACAACAGGTCATGACATTTCTTAAGGCAGAAATAAATGTGTACCAAAAGAAATAATAAAAAAGATGATGTTTGACTAAAAATTTTGTGTACCCATTTAATTAAAATTTCAAGAGCTTGTGTTGCTGCTGATCCAACAGTTCTACAAACCACCAAGGCAAGGATTTTCACCGACCAACATGCCTATAATAACAGCCTGCCAAATTAGTAACACGTTGGTTTATTTGTCTATTGTATTCTTCATTTTCCATTTTATTTTGTTCAATTACAACAAAGAAGGATATAACTGAAAGCTATGTAGAAGAAAGCTATATCGAAGATCATTTACTAACCTATCTGCAGGACACATCATTCCGCATTGTGAAATGTGAGTAGTGGTGCATGTGTCTTGGTTTTGCCAGTTTTCCTTTTCACCCTATCAAAACTGAATTAAAAAACCAACAGTCTATAAGAAATCAAGCAAATAATAATCTAATATGTCTCTTATCATCAACAGTCTATAAGAAAAACTATTAAAAACAATAAACTTACCGGCCTTCACGTCCAGAAAGGAGAGGGACAATGAAAACCCGAAAAACAAACAGTATAACATCCGTCAACATTTAACTATTTAAAACAATAGTAAAATCACAGCTACCTTACCAATTAGATCCGTTTTCTTGCTTCAAAGTTCAAGCTGCCCTCTACTTACACTAATGGAAATCATTGTTATCTGTACCGTTTGCCACAAGATGATCATGCCATCCACCATCTTCCTCTGAAAAGATACACACAAATTAACAACAAGAAGTTATTATTAGTTTAAATTAAGGTGAGTTTAATGTCAAGAAACTATAACGTGAAGTATTGAGACACAATTTTACTCTTAAATGACTGGTGTGTTGAAGCAAAATTGTGAATGAAACATCAGGCATTTAAGCAGGCAACCAGATCTAGGTCTTGTACAGGCACATTAGAATCATCAACCATGCTATTGATCAAACCAACAAGAAAACATTAGTCGAGGTCAAACCCGAAGGATTTTATTAATTATTAAAAACAATTCATAAACAACAAAGAAAAAACCTGATAGAAACTAAAATAACTTACTGTATGAAGTCGCAGAGGAGGGTAATTTGTTAAGAGATGAAGGTTCTGTCGAATCCGCAACCTGTTCTTCGTCATACCTCAGAAGAAAAAACCAAAATTCGTTGTTAGATGACTCAAATCTGAAGGAAACGACCTGATGAAAACGAAAATGGCTTAAACGTACCTTTAGCAGCTCAATATTGCAGCCTCCTTCCTTTCCTGTTCCCAGAGGAGGGTAATTTGTTAAGAGATGAAGGTTCTGTCGAATCCGCAACCTGTTCTTCGTCATACCTCAGAAGAAAAAACCAAAATTCGTTGTTAGATGGCTCAAATCTGAAGGAAACGACCTGATGAAAACGAAAATGGCTTAAACGTACCTTTAGCAGCTCAATATTACAGCCTCCTTCCTTTCCTGCCAGGGTTCTTGGAAAGTTCCCCGGTAACTACGTTAATGGTAATGGAAATTCTAGTAGTCTCTTATTCTGTCCTTTGCCACAAGATCATGCCAGCGACCATATTCTAGTTTCTGTGAAAAGACAGACAAATCCAACAAGAAGTTATTACTATAAAGATGGAGTTAAGTGTCATGAAACTAGAATTCTATGAATTACAAATTTGGAAGACCCATTGTTGAAGCTTTTGGACGTCTTTCTTCTTTATTAGACATCTCTGCTTCTAAACAACGAAACTTGGACAACTTCAACCGCACTGATTGGTATAATCTTGAAGTTCTTTCACATGGCTATCTTGAACAACTACAACTTCCCTGTTCAGGTCAACCTGAAAAGTCAGAAAAGTTTTTATTAAAAGATTTGACGTGGACCAAAATATGCATAAATCATTATCCACAGCTGATAGCATTATAAATTTTTAATTACATATACTCACTATTCTTCGTAATCTCCTCAGGGTTCTGACCAACACTTCTGAAGCACGAAGAATTCCCACCCGCACACCTTTGACAGAGATTTTTGTAGCTTGCTGGGTGACAACATGTCATGACATTTCTTAAGGCAGAAATAAATGTGTACCAAAAGAAATAATAAAAAAGATGATGTTTGACTCAGAATTTTGTGTACCCATTTAATTAAAAGTTCTAGAGCTCGTGTTGGGGCTGATCCAACAGTTCTAAGAACCACCAAGGCAAAGATTTTCACCGACCAACATGCCTATAATAACAGCCTGCCAAATTATTAACACGTTGGTTTATTTGTCTATTGTATTCTTCATTTTCCATTTTATTTTGTTCAATTACAACAAAGAAGGATATAACTGAAAGCTATGTAGAAGAAAGCTATATTGAAGATCTTTTACTAACCTATCTGCAGGACACATCATTCCTCATTGTGAAATGCGAGTAGTGGTGCATGTTTCTTGGTTTTGCCAGTTTTCCTTTTCAACCTGTCAAAACTGAATTAAAAAACCAACTAAATATAAAGCAAAAAAATCAAGCAAGTAATAATCTAATATGTCTCTTATGATCAACAATCTATAAGAAAAGCTATTAAAAACAATAAACTTACCTTCACATCCAGAAAGTAGAGGGACAATGACAAACCCAAAAACAAAAAGTATAACATCGGTCAACATTTAACCATTTAAGACAATAGTAAAATCACAGCTACCTTACCAATTAGATCCGTTTTCATGCTTCAAAGTTCAAACTTTGAACCCTCTACTTACACTAATGGAAATCATTGTTATCTGTACGGTTTGCCAGAAGATGATCATGCCATCCACCATCTTCCTCTGAAAAGATAGACACAAATTAAGAACAAGAAGTACGTTATTATTAGTTTAAAGGTGAGTTTAATTAATGTCAAGAAACTATAATGTGAAGTATTGAGACACAATTTTACTCTTAAATGACTGGTCGGTTGAAGAAGAATGGATAATCTAAAGCAGAATTAATTGTGAATGAAACATCAGGCATTTAAGTAAGCAACCAGATCTAGGTCTTGTACAGGCACATTCGAATCATCAACCATGTTATTGATCAAACCTCACAAAAAGACCAACAATAAAACATTAGTCGAGGTTAAACCCGATGGATTTTATTAAATATTAAAAACAATTCATAAACAACAAAGAAAAAACCTGATAAACTTACCTAATTTGCGTATGAAGTCGCAGAGGAGGGTAATTTGTTAAGAGATGAAGGTTCTGTCGAAGTGTTCTTCGTCATACCTCAGAAGAAAAAACCAAAATTCGTTGTTAGATGACTCAAATCTGAAGGAAACGACCTGATGAAAACGAAAATGGCTTACGGAGTCTACTCGCAACGTCATCCTTCCATACCAACTTCAATAACTTCAATCTGATCACAATATGTACATGTAAATGGATGATTACATGTACAGACTACAAATGATGATCGAATCCTGTAGCTTCAATTCTTGTGTGTATGTGTGTGCGAGAGAAACTAAAATAACTTACCTAATTTCCGTATGAAGTCGCAGAGGAGGGTAATTTGTTCAGAGATGAAGGTTCTGTCGAATCCGCAACCTGTTCTTCGTCATTCCTCAGAAGAAAAAACCAAAATTCGTTGTTAGATGACTCAAATCTGAACGAAACGAACTGATGAAAACGAAAATGGCTTACGGAGTCGACTCGCAACGTACGTCATCCTCTCATAGCAACTTCAATAGCTTCAATCTGATCACAATATGTACATGTAAATGGATGATTACATGTACAGACTACAAATGATGATCAAATCCTGCAGCTTCTTGTGTGTTTATGTGTGTGCGAGGAAGAAGATCGAGATGGAGGAGATGAAATTTGGGGGGAATGTATTAATTGGAGAAGAAGGTAATAAGGTATGTATGTATGTATGTAATCTGAGTGTTGTTAGTCTCGAGTGTGTGTTTTTGTATATAATGAGAATCCCCTGTAAAAGATTTGGAAATCAATCAAATCATTACATAAGATACGCGATCACACGTTAAATATTTACTATAAATAACGCAGATTATTATTGCTTTAACAGATTTTATATATTTAACCGTTTCATAATTCTTTTTATTTTTTTTGCGAAAATCATGAAAATAATAATCAAATATTATAAAAATATGTTATTTGATTACCGTGTAGGAATACAAAATCTAATTACTAAATATTATTTTGTGATGTATTTAAAATACAAGTTTTCTATTAGTAACATATGTGACTAATGATATTTTAGGCTTCAAATTTTGATTTGCGGTGTATATAACTGAGCTCCACAAGTCTACTTTTTTATGGTCAAATGTTAAGAACTGATCGTATTGTTTAAATCAAATTGATTGTTTAAGATGTAATAACATAAATGGTTCATGAGACATATGAAAGTTACTTTTTTTGAAATAAATCCTTATTGCACTTTTTGCTTTCAAATATGATCATTGGATTTATTGACGTTACAATGTTCGGTTAATTTAATGATATTTTGGTCATTTGAGAATCTAATAGATTAAAAGAGAAGAAAATTTATTTTAAAAAACTAATTATACTATATATTAATTTATGAAGACAATGAACAGTTATTTTTCCCTGACCTACACACATGGTTGTTTAGTTTTTTTTGTTTTCGATCAAATAATATCTCAACTCCGGCAGCTCAAATAAGCAGGCCGCCTGGCCGGAAGTGTGCCGGTGAGCAAACTCTAAGCAAGGTTTAAGTGAACGAGACTCCGACATGTTGACAGGTCGCCGGAAAGAGTCCCACTGATGGAAACTCACCGGCGATATTGACATTTATTATATCAACAGCTTCAACAAAACCAATCGGAGAACATAACGTCGGTCCGGTTACACGGAGTACCACCAGCGACAGCTTCATCCCAATCGAAGAAAAACCCATTTGGGTCATCAGATCCATGCTTCGATCGTTGCATATAACACCTTTCTTGATTCAAACGAAATCTTAAAGGAATCAACAACAATAAAACGAAGAGTTTGACATCTTTTAGGTGGTTGAATTCTTCAACATTTATGATTAATTCACGAAAATCATGAAAATAGCTTAACAACATGACAAAATCACTTCCACAATTAAACACCAAATTCAATCTTTTGGTGAATGAAAAACAGAGGGGTTAACTATATATAAATATAGAGAATGTATGTGTACATATAAAAAATCAGAAAATTAATAGTGGTCCACTAATAGGGTGAAGGTACAAAATGGTTCTCGGTGGTTTAACCACCTGATGGTCCTTTACGACGTTGATGGTGTCTATGACGATGGGTAGCGGTGGCTCTCTGGTTGCCCACGGGTTCATGCGATGGAGGCAGTGAAAGGCAATGGATGGTGAGTGGCTTAGAATAAGAATTGTTAAGATATTAGCTATACTCCACAATGTTTTTAAAACCGGACCGGACAGTGAACTGGACGCCTTACCGGTCCGCTGGTTCGACCGGTTCAACAAGTCGGACCGGATATAAGAACCGGATAAAATTATAATTATTTTTTATAAATATATGTAAAAATTACAAAAAAATAAACAAATTATATAAAAAAACCGGTCTGGTTCCCGGTCCGATCGCCGGTTCGACCGGTTCAACTGGTCCGACCGCCGGTTCGATGTTAAAACGGTTTTAAGCACCGAACCGGACCGGATTGGAGTCCGGATCGGATTGGAGTCCGGATATGATTGGAGTTCGGTTCCCGGTCCAACCGGTCGGACCGGCCGGTCCGGTCTTGTTTTCAAAACCATGATACTCCACGAGTCATGATTTTTATTTTAATATTATTAATGATTAATACTTTATTTAATCTTATATAATCACTAATTATATATGCATCTTTAAAGCAAAGGTCAAGTTTATACGGTTCAAATTTACGCAATATATATTTTTACTTAAAAAATTAATTACTTAAATAGTTATGTTTATTTATATTTTGGTATGAATTCGACTTCGACCATGTTTTGATGACTTTCTTTTGGAAACTAGACAGGTCAAATATAAGCGTATTTGTGCTTATTTCTATGTACGTTTTGAGTTGGTATAGGTATCGAATTGTGAATTTTGTTTGAAAACAGGTTTGGTCAAATATTATATGTTATTATTCGATTGTATAAATTTAGTTAGGAAACAAGTCGAGTCGATTGTAGTTATACCTTATCACGCCACGTACGCCGCCGCAACGCGGGGCCCTGGTAAAGTTACTAGTTTAATTAAGAAGCAAACGAAGCTAAGTGATTGGGAAATTTATAATATACTAATTTTCAACTTCTCTATGCATAAGGTGTTGTACCTTATGCATTGAGTGTTGTATAAAAATATTTCTTTTATTTATAACCCAAAACTTTTTTTCTCTTTGCAATGTAACCTCACTAAATTTTTTTTTTTTTTACTTTTAACTTAATACTTTTCATCTTTTGCAATTTAACCTTACAACTTTTTTTTATTTTCAATTTTAACCCCTTATACTTTTCATCGTTCGTAAATTTGTGTTTTAGGTTTCGTTCTAAGTTTTGCAAGTTAACACGACGTAACATGCATGTGTGGTTCAACATTTTTTACGTTTCGTTTTAAATTTTGTGACTTAACACGACGCGACGTGCATGTGTGGTTCAACGTTTTAACATTTATTTCGGCCCGTTTGACAAGTTCATCTCAACACGCGGATCCTAGATCAACTTAGTTAAATTTTTCTATGTTTTAAGTTTCGGTCTAATTTTTCCACACTAACACACCGCGACTTCAGTGTTAGTGGTCACTGACAACGGTGTGACATTAGTGCTATTTGATATGATTTTACGCCCCCGTCGCAACGCGGGGGCTTAATTCTAGTTGAGTCTAATTGCAAACAAAGCAAGTGATTGGAGACTTAATTATGATGTAATGTTCTGCTAAGATTTTTTTTTTAACGTTCACAACTTGCGAATGCTTGAACTTTTTTTCTTTTGATCTTTTACGTTATTGACAAAATGCAATATCAACCGGATACTCACATCACACAGTACCGATAATCGCATCATAAGACAGTCATCCGATCTTGTTTTTGAACTACTGAAGGAGATTGGAGGCGTGAGTCGATCGACTAAAAGAAACAGATTGCAGGCCAGTATCAATCGACTGAAGCAGATGGTTTGAGGGTTGTCTCAATCAAATCCTATTGCAGGTGTTCATTGAATGAGGTTGCTCGATTGAATGAAGTTGTCGACTAAATGAACATTGCAAGTAAGGGTGTGCAAATGTCGGTTCAGTTCAGTTTTCACACGTCACCGAAAACGATTCCCGAAGTTTGATTTTTGGAAAATCTACCAATCGATAACAAAAAATCGGTTTGGTTATTTTGGTTAACATGTCGGTTTTCAGTTCGGTTACCGTTATTTTGATTAATAACCAAAAACCAAACTTTGACTAAAACTAGCAACCAACATAGTAAGCCAACCAAACTTTTTATTTAAATTTTTAGTCAGTGGACCAAAAATATCCAAGATAGAAAGTTTCTAGGGTTAAAATTTTGAACCCACTAGGCTTGTTTTGTAAACATGAGGTTAGTGGAAGCTTTCCTTTGGCTAGCAATGAGATTGTAGAAACATCAACACATAGCAACGGTTATGAGCTTTTACACACTTGGTATTACATATGTATGAAAACCTTATGTCTAGCTTTAGATTAGGGTCTTGGAGATAAATCTTGTTACGCAAACCATAGTGTGTAAGTACACGCTAGTATAAATTTATTACAGTTAAAAGGTACGATATTTTAATGAATATGTATATTAAAACACATAAGAAATTATACTTGTAGGGTTATTGTAATCCGCCCATACCATTGGACATTGGTGGTCTCTTTATGTGAAGCATTTTAGTCAGCCACTTATTTCAGATATATTATTAACATAGGATGTGGTCTTTTAAAAGAAAATCATTAATACAATTATTTTATCATCAGTCATTTATTTTTAATTATATTATTTGATTCTGGATGTAGTGGTGGCTATGATGGTGGGTCAACACATGAATAAAATCAAAGAACATACATCAGAATTTCAAGAACAAAGAATCGAAGAACACAGTAGGATCAAAATGAGAGTGAAGTCAAACTTACTCTGTTCCAATCTAAACATAAACATAATCAAATCCCACACACTGTTGATTCAAGGGTCCTCCAAATCAAAATCTCCTCCTTGGACTTCTTGATCGCCGGCCACGAGGCGATCTGTGCAATTATAAACATATTATAGGACCCAAATGATGGAATACGAATATATGACTAGAGGTCCAAATGGGTCAAATGTGATATGGTTTTCATCGGCTTGGTTGGGCTGACCAGATAACTTTTAAAAAACCGTATTATAAATTAAATTAATTAATAAACTAAAAATATGACACTATCGACATTTTCATGTATTAAAACCATAATTTGTCAGTACCATATCTATTCTATGGAAAATATATACTTGAAAATTACAAAACTGAAAAAAGGAACTATTTATATTTACAAACAAATTATATAACTAAGTAACATTGTCTTATTACAGCTTTGGTATGCTAATTGTGTATTAAGTGGGAGATGAGAGCCCACCACTTCAGTCCAACCATTAACCACCACCTAAACCCATTCGCTTTCATGCATCATTTAAGTAGGCACCCATCTCAACCTTGAGACTTTTTATGGCCCCAAAATAGGTTACTTGGTCTGTTTTATTGTGTTCGGGTCAGACCAAATATATAATAATAATAATATTAATAAGCAAAATAAGGGAATCCTTAATGATCCTATCTAATGCAATCATATTTGCAACTTCCAGCCTGCAGATAAGCAGTACTGCCATAGAGAATTAGAACATGTGTTTTATGGGGTTAAAATAATAAGAAACACACCTTCTCCTATTATTTGTCCTTCTAAAAGGACCTCTGCTGAATGCCCAATCAACATTGACTGTCTGAGTCAACAGTTCACCTCCATCCATTGTGGTTATGGCTTTCTCTGCTTCTTCATAGTTTTCATATTCAATCAGTGCATACCCCTGTATAATACATATTTCATATACTCTATCATATGCATAAAATAAACGACAATAATATGCATAGGGAAGTTCATACGAAAAACATTAACTAGCTATGAACCCCTTTTTGGCCCTTGAATCATATTTCAATGTATAAATTAGATCTTATCAAGGGCCAAATGCGAGCGTAAAAAAAGTACAATGATTTATATGGTTTTCACACTTCTCAACATATTGGTGGTTCTTGACTAAATACTAGTATATACTGATTGGTTCAAATTTCTAAGAAATCATAACATCATATAGGCCTATTATAACCACATTTAATATATTTGACCAGAGAAGAACTATATAAAGAGGCTTATTACTTCATAATCAATACCCGCCATCAAGAAAATATTAAATAATTAGAAAAAATCACCATACCTTCACAAAACCTGTCCGACGATCAAGATTTAGATGCAAGTTCTTAATCTCCCCAAACTCTCCAAACGCATTTTGTAAGTCATCCTCTTGGGCTTCTTCATGTACCCCAGTAACCAGAATAATCCACCCTTCAATTGCTGCAAAAATATTCATTTCCTAGAAAGTTTCATCATCAACAAATACTCCTCTTTTACAATTTATATACATGAGGAAACAAAATGTGGTAAGCAGTTATGTTCGTACAAATCTATAAGAAAGAAGTCTGCAAGACATAACAGTCTGTAATATTCTATATCTACGCTACTAAGTTCTAATTATGTCGTAAGCTTCCAAAGGGACCAGCAGATTCTGGAGTCTTCTGCACAGTTTAAAAAACTACTACAAGCATCTTGACCATGTGAGGATACTAAGTATACTCTCAATATGAGGTATAACCTTTTTTGTCAAAAGCCCACAAGGCGTGCGCCTGGACCCTCATGCGCTCAGGTGCATTTTCAGTCCAAGTTCTAGCTAAATATCAGCCAAAAATGGTCCAAAACAATTACACTAGCCCTAAACAAGCATGGAATCAACCTAAAACAGCTTAAACTAGCCTAAAACATGTCTAAAATATCTAAGCATGGTTTTTCTATACTATGCATCTCACTAGACCTAGAAAGAAATTAACCAAAGCCATAATCATCTTTCAACAGCAGATACAACTTTGACTTCTTGTAAACATCTCTCTCATGCATAAACCCAACTTTCCCCTCTATGTTACCTTGTTTGGGGCAATTAGTGTGACTTTTACCAAAAACAGTTCATCTCATTCAACAACAGCATCCGCAAAAAATCCTATTGCAGCCTCAAAATCTGTCACCATAGCAATGGTCAATGGATTTCAAATCGTTACAACAAAATCCTTATGAAATTTAGAAATCATCACCAAAACCCTAACAATTAAACCCTAAATAAGAGAACTATCTAAGAACACACAGCTAAACACAGATATGCAAACATTAAGACCAAAACAAAAGTACCAAATCAGTTGAATGCTAAGTAGAAAAACAACAACAATATAACTTACATCGTTCAGGACCGGGGCCACCGTCGGAATCGAGAGAGTCAAAACGACCTGACATACGATTGTTACGTTCGGCATCGGTTTCTTCACGGAATCCACGGCCTTTGGTCTTCTTCGGGGCGACGGTGACAGAGCCACCGGTGATAGCGGACTTAAGCTTAGGGATAGCCCTAGTTGAAGATGCATCGACGTCAACGGCGGCGTCTTCGTCCATTAGGTCATCGTCATCGGGCTCAAAATCTAGAGCATCTACGTCGGCAACGTTCGCCATTGTGGTGAATTGTGTACTGCCGGAGCTTATCTTCGGAACCTCACGACGGAACCACGGCGTCCTACGGCGGAGGGTTTATTCAAACGGTGGTCACTTTTTTATTAGGCTGGAGATATAAATCGCGCCTCACGTTTATTAAAATCACACATAACTTACAATTATAAATCACATAGAAGATATTTGGTACTTGACCTAAATCTCTTTTTCTTTTTTTTTTCTTTCCATCTGACACACGAATGTTAAGATTTCTAACTCATGAAATCCTTTTATTTGCATAATTATATAATTTATATTTTTAGAGTTCATAATACCTTATTTTTGTTAAGGATCACCTCAACATGTGTTTAAAACTATAGCTCCCTTTAAAATCATGAATTCATATAGTTGAACCAGTAAAACTCATGTTGTTTCACGCAATATGGGCATATTCACGTTATGCTCCATTGTCGTGGACCTCACCATTACAGTGTAATGTTTCTCGCGTTGACTCACACGTGAACGCGTGATTAAATAAATAGTACATAAAATGGCTTAAACTCACTTATATTCATAAGACTAAATGTAGATTGAGCGAATAGTACGCTAAATGGCTTAAAAACTCATTTATGTTCATAAGACTAAATGTAGATTGAGCGAATAGTACGCTAAATGGCTTAAAAACTCATTTATGTTCATAAGACTAAATGTAGATTGAGCGAATAGTACGCTAAATGACTTAAACTCATTTATATTCATAAGACTAAATGTATGAAATTCGGGCGCATTTAAATAAGTACATTAAATAGCAATAAAAACACTTTTATTAGAGTTTCTATCGATTGATACATAAGCAATCAACCCTTTTATCAATCCATTTTCACTTATTAAACATCTATAAACTTTTTGAGTTTTTATTCATTATCCTTTATATCTCCATAAATGCTGACCAAGTGGTGCTATTTGAAGCTCAACTGACCATACTTAGGTTGTTGATTGGGGGAAAAGATCCCAAAATGTTTCTCTACCTCGGCCCCAGGCTTCTTGTTTTCATCAAACATAGCAAACAAATATGTTTGTATAGATCTTCCAGGCTTCAATGGTGTCCCATTTGTCCCTCTAACATGTGCAATCAAGTTCCGATAATAAGTTCCCGCGTTTTTCACAGTCGCCAATGCATCGCCGCTCGAAGGCCACCCGCTCTCTGACACGACAATCTCAACATTGGGCCCGCCCAAGCGTGCTTGAGCCGCGTAATGCGCGTCTAACATGGCGTCGAAAAGGTTGAAATATTGCCTGCCTTTGTCATTCACTGGTGCTTGTGTCGCGGTGAACAAGGCGTATGGGAGGTTCGAGCCTGGGTTACCAAAGTAAGGGTAGATATTGGCGAGCATTGGGAGGTTGTTTTGTGCTAGAAACCGTATGATGGGCTCGATGAAATCTCGAACGTTGTCTCGAAATGCACCATCACTTGGTGGAGACGAGGAGCCTAGGAGACCGGTGTAGGTGGCGGTAGACACCTTAATCTGGTCACCTCGGCCCGCTCCTCTAATCGCGTTATGAACATTTTGCAAGGCCGGGAGTAGGAACCGTACGTACTGACTGTTTTCGTTGTTTGGATCAACTTCGTTTCCCACAGCTACGTATTTGAAATTCACATCAGGGTACCTTAGGATGTTGTCGCTGACCCATTTGTTTGCAGCATTTGGATCGTTGAGCGATTGAAGAGCGTCGTTAGGGACGCCCATCATGAGTTCGATGTTGGTTCCTTTTAGTGCTTCAAGAGTAGGTTGATGCGGATCATAGATCCGCATCTTGGTTATGCCGCTTCTTTGGAAGAGGCTAACCACGTCTCGTTCGGAAGGCAAACCGTCACCGTTTCGGCCATAGCACACTCCTACTGCTTGAGCATCTACATTCAAGCAATCACCAAAAATCAAAATGTTATTTATCTTTCTTATACGAATTAATCAACATATATAGACGTTTAAATACGTTCATTTCATATAACTATGGATGTGTTAAAGAGCTATTGTATAGTTCATTTGTGTAAATATAAAAGAAATACGCATATAATTCAACATAAATTATGTTTTTAATGGAAACGGAAGAGATGAAACCTTTGACTATGAGAATGTTTATAAGTAAACCGAGTAGTAGAAGCTTTGTTGCCATAACTTTTGGTTTATGAATTTTCTCTTTGAGATTTTTCCATATATATAGAGAAAAAAGTTACAAGAATGGTCCATATATTTTTTTATATTGAATTATGTTCTTATATGCTACAGATTTTACTTTTTGGCCTAAAAGGTTGTTTTTGTCAAGATTTTATATTTATATGACCCTCCCTCGTCATAGCAATCTCGATCATTAAAGGGAAAGAAGAGAGGGAATGGGAGGCTGAAAGTGGCGATGATCAGGATGCGATCGATGACGTCAGTGGAGGAGGCTAACGTGGTGTGACGAGGAAGATCGACGATGTTCATTGTGGGCGGAGGGACAACGAGGATGAAGGGGAGAGAGTGGGTTTCATCATTTAAGGTAATAGTAACTTTAACATCTGCTAGTGTTAAGTATTAAATTCGTGATAAGTAGAGTTTAAAATGGCCAGGTATCACATAGGTATTGATAATTCCATGCTCGTTTAGCCGTTAATCAACACCCGTTTGGATTGAAGATATTGGGTATATTTATTTATAGTCATATGTGGTTAAAAGCAATGTTTTTAAAACAGGATCGGTAAGCGAACCGGCTACTCTAAAGATTCACTAGACGGACCGGTTCAACCGGTCGGACCATTTATATGAACCGAATGATATTATAAATAATTAAAAAATAAACTTAAACTAAATATACAAAAAGTTGAAAAAACACAAACCAAAGCCTAGTAGATCAATATAAGAAATAATGACAAACAATGACGGGACATGACACTATCAATACAGTAAAAACAAAACTGTCATACATTAAAAATTGACTCAGAAACTCAATACTCAAAGTGAAAAACCACTTTCTATTTTTCATTTTACAAATTAGTCCATCCCTTCAACTATCTTTCCTCTCGAAACCACCTCTGCAACTCCGGCAAGATGCAAATGCAACCTGCTCCGGTGGTGATGACAAAGAGAAGCAGAACCTCTTGAGCACGCCCTTTCTCGACCAACAACAAACAAAAGTTACTGAATGGCGAAAGCTTCACTACAAATCTAATGGGATGAGTATTTCAAGACTAAACGAATCATATACAACCGGATCGGTCACCTTGCCGATCCCCGGTCAGACCGGTCGGACAGTCCTATCCAATCCTGTCGTGAAATTATTGGTTAAAAGTGTATGTTGAGATGCTCATTACTTGAAACACAATCTCAGGCTAACATTAAAACCGACTTAGAATATTAGATACTCAACTTTATTTCTATGAGTTCTGTTATTTCATAATATTACATTATTTGTTTATTTTCTAATAAAATATGAAATCTTAATATATTTGATCTTGATGCGTGTAAAAATTTGATTAAAATGTACCTATACATGCATACCCGTCCAGAACTCTTAAAAAAATTTTAAAACTAACCGTATGATCAAATTCAAAGATATCCATCTTAAATGTTTCCCGTTTTGAGTTTCTCATGTTAAAGCATCAAGTAATCAGGATCAGTAATTTCTAATGCTTAAAGAACTAAATTAAAATTTGAAGACACCGCGTGGCTTACTCATTTATTTATTTTTATTTACGTATACAAGTAAAATTTAATCTCTCTTGTACAAACATTAGACTTATTTTATTTAATATGTATATTACGCGTCAAATAAACCATTGAAATTTCCACACAGCAAGTCATCTAAGTCGTCTCATTATTATTTGAGTCACTTTCATCATTGAAAAGTCTTTTAGTCATGAGTTTGATGAATTGATTTCAGGCTGTATTTCTCGATTTGTCGATTTGACTGATAAAATAATATGAAAGATAATTCTTTAAGAAAAAAAATATCTCATTAATAATGATTATAGTTAGAAAAAATATATCATATATCCTAATTGTTATAGTAAAGACTAAAGACTATAACAATCCATAATAAACACTCTTTGTCATATTTCTTGCAATCAGAGTTTCAGGAAATCGATTGATCATAATAAAATGAAATAAATCCATTGTGGCGTGGATCTAAGGGCAAAGTAATGATAACATGCCACAATATTAGGTATAAGGTGACATGAGTCACGACTGCAACGGTAGGGGATACGATTATGGTGACTCGATGATGATAAGAGAAAAACAAATAAAACTAATCTATGTGCAGGTATAATGCGTCCTTGGTACAAGATAAGAGGATGGTAACGACTGTGACGGTATATTGTAAGTACATTTGTATATTTTGTTGTCAAATTTACTTTTAAAGTATTAATATGCACAAAAGTTGGATTAGATGCACCGTGTTCGTGACAATCAATGAATAGCCGTATGATGTTGGAGTTTATATGTTTAAGACTATTTTTAAATGTGTGTCTATATTCATATTAAGTTTTCGGATTTGTACAAGTTAGAATCCATATTCATCGAACAGAACCAGTATAACATCTCCTTAAGAGTATCCTAAAGTTCAAACATAGGTTAGTTATTTCTCCAACTTTAGTTTTGAATATTTTTTCCATTGACAAAAGAAGATTTCATGCATATATTTCACAAAAGATTATGACAACTTTAATTATAAATTAAATGTGGATTGAATTTTTATAATTCAAATTATGGTTTATTGGCCGGTAAAAATTTATACTATCAATTTAGCTAATAATAGTCATAACTTTCATTTTTGTTGTCGAGTGCAATCCTACAAGCATAATTATTTTTTAATTTACATTTGATGTTCACCCAATTCCACTTACAATGATGATTGTAAATGAAATAGGAAAACATACAGCAAAATAAAGTGAAAAATAAGTGGAATCAAGTGTAAATAGATGATATGATGCTACTAGAATTTCCCTTGACGATAAATATGAAAGTTAGGATTACTATTAATCAACCTAATAGTATAGATTATTATTGGCTAATTAGTTATAGTTTGGATTATTAAAATCCAATTTGCCGAAACTAAATTAATTTTTAACAAAATTACATATTTATAAATTATAATAAGAATATGATTATATGCAAGTTGTAAATTTGCAATATTAGTTTGATAAAATTCTTTTAAGATGCAAAAACCGAAGTCGTTTTTATTTTCTGGAATTTGTATGTTCTTCTTGCTTTGCAATTTTCCTCATGCCACGTGCGAGTGAATAATTTTCTCATGTAATGTGATATTGTGATACAAAGACAAAACACTCTTTTGGATCCTGCCTAACCTTGAAAAATGTCACTCTTGATATGTCTAAACGCAAACAAACAAGTACATCATTTATGTTGTAACAAAACAAATATGCGTACCTAAATTCGAATTTTCAAAGTCCTAATAGTGAAACAAAGTAAGAGACACGTTTAATACAAACTAGTTTTAAGTGAGAACCACATGACCACATAAACAATTATACATACCGTTAAAAATATAGTCAAAACAGAGACAATATACATTTATATATTTATATAAGAGTTTGTATCAAATACAATTAGTTCCGAATCAAATCACCACAATAAACAAATACAACAATGTATCATATTTTAAAAAAAAAATTAATAAGTAGATTGCCAACGAGGCAACAGTTTTTGGGTTTTTTTGATACATAAAAGTTGATAATAACATCAAAGTAGAACAATTTCTCCTTTCAATTTATATGTTTTTTTTTTCTGGATTCAATAAAACAATCACTGTACAAGAAATAAAACCATGCATTGTCACCTGTACATGCCGCTTTCAAGATTGTACTATTTCCAAGCTGCTCGTGTGATCTCAAAACCTCGTTTCCATCCACAAATGCTAGATTTGTACATCAAATTGCTTGATCATTGCAGGTTCTGTATGCTCTCATGCAACCTTTTGCACTTGGGTATTTCGATGACAAATTGCATCTAAATAGATAATACATCAAGAATGTCTTGAATATTGCCATCGTTCTTGACCCTTAGATTGTGAATAAACCGACGGTCTCCAAGAATCTTGAAATCGCCTGCTTCCGCTTCTCTCATATGTAGGACTGTGGATATCTGCAGCCATTCTTCCAGAACTGCTTCGTGTAAATTTGTTGATTTCATTTCTCATTTCTTCATCCATATCATATTGTGACCTCTAAAAATGATAAATATCAAATTATGAATGGGTCGAACTGGTTAGTATGTTATCTTATAAAACAAGTTACTTACAAAGGGAGCATTTATATGGGTCAAAAGTAGTACAAACTTGATCATTTATTGAAATATTATACACTGGGTAATCATATTTGACACATTAACACTGTACAAATATAACATTTTTGGACAGAAAATGTCAATCCAACCCAACCCGTTTCAATCCTTACAGAAAAGCTATGTTTTTGACCCGCTACCCAACCTGACCATTCTGCCAGCTTTAGACATTAGAGTGTTCTTGAGTTTGGAAAGAAGGAAGTGAGTTAGAAATGAAAATATGAAATGCTAAATAATAGTTAATTAGGTCAAGGATAATTTTTCATTTGAAACAATTATAAAGCCTTCCACACTTTTATCTCCAAGACTTCCCTAAATATTTAAAAATTCACAATAATATGTGTATTTGTATGTTTTGTGAAAGTCTTTTCGCTAAAAGCCTAAAATCATTTATAAATTTTTATCTTGTTTCTTTATTTATTTATTTTTTTCAATTTCACATTATATTAATCTTATTTTAAAATGTGGATGTTATTAAATCACCTTGGAAGGGTTTGAAAGTACAGCATAGGCTTCTCCTATCATTTTGAAAAGCCGATCAGCGTCTTTGTAAACATTTTCAGATATTTCCTTCCACAATCCATCGTCTCCGTTATCACTTCTACTCACCAATAAGGCCGCCTACATCAGCAAAAAAATAACCATTTTCGATACAGATGACGGTTTCAACATATTTACTTGTAAACGGGTCAATTCGGTTATATTTTACCTCTAACGGGTCATACACGTAAATGAAAAATGGCTTAAAAGAAACCAAATCAAATGGTTCTAATGTCACCCAAAAGTGTATTTTTATGCATAAAACTTCCTAAATTATTTTATTCAACAACTTACATCAATATGAAAATAATATAAGGTTAGTAGTAACATTCAACACGCTAAGAATATATTAAAATTTGAACAATAAGGCGCCGTTTGGTTCGCAGAATGTTTTGCAAAGGAATTGGAAATGGAATTGGAATCTTGTTAAATTTGATAACGTGTTTGGTTGGTCAATTTTGAATGGAATTGGAATGTTAATTTTGAACATTCCATTGCATTGTTAAACATTCCATGGGTAAGTGGTAGGAATGTGAATTCCAATAAATGTGGGAAAATTTTCCAATTCCAATTTCATCAGTTGAACAACCAAACAGGATTTTTGATGGAAAATTTTTCAATTCCAATTCCTGATAATTCTGTGAACCAAACTGGGCCTAAGTGTTTCAGATCAACCCTATTTACTTATCAACAGAATGATTCAAGTTATGCATTGTCTCAAGGGTTCAAACAGGTAAACAAAAGAATAACAAAGTCAAATGAATTGAAGTGCTAAAAGTATAATTTATGCACAAAACCTACTATATCATTTTTATTCATAAGAATAGGTTTTAAAAATAATAATGATTATATCAACTTTGTAATAATATTCGACACATCAAGTTTTCAAAACTTTTGTTTTATTCTTTTCATAAAAAGTTTCAGGTCCGCACGACTGGTCCATTTCAAACAATACAAAAGTACCCATCTTAACCCGAACCTAACCCATTTCGACAAGAAAACAACCTTATCAGGATGATGTTTTAGTGCAGCTTTCCGATATGCCTTCTTGATTTCTGATGCAGCAGCAGTTGATTCAACTCCCCTGTAAAGTATTAAAACCTCGTTACCACTTAATGCAGAAATAGCTTTTTGCTCTTTCAAACAAAATCTTGACTATTTGATTAAAAGAACTTACAGTATAAGGTACATATTTAAGGGAATTTCTTTTTGGGATTCTTCTTCAATGTTATAGAGCCGGATCTGAGTTTGTCTTAGCTCATTCGATTTATCCATTTGTGATGTCAGCGAAGACACCAATCTCCTAAGATCTTTAGCCGCCTCTCCATAATCTCTAATCATCTCATATAAGCTGGCCCGTCTAGAAATAGCCTGAAATTAAAGTATATAAGTTTTATAATGTCAATACATTGCTGAAATCATTTACTTAGATCATGATTGACTATTGTTATCATTGCTGAACCCCACAACTACCCCTTTTGATTACATGTTTTGAGATTTGCCCAAAACCCATTGTGGCCCCTGACACCAATCCTTCGCACCCTGCTCAAGTTGTCACCTCTATTGACGAGGCACCATCTTCTAGTTATTTACCATTTGGCCATACTCATGCCAAGTCAAAAGACTTTTTTTTGTGATAGTCAGAGTAAATGCGATTCTTGTTTAATTCATCAAAATGGAAATCTTGTCAAAAAAAAATGTATGTTCCTCACTCATAAGTCATACCCCTGATTTGTTGCATAAAACTCAAGAATATAAAGTCTATAATGATTAACACCGCAAAAAGTGGTGCAAGTTAGCAAACCTTGAGATAGCTGGGATCAAGAGCTATGGCTAAGCTGCAATCAGCAATGGCATCTGAAATTTGGCCCAAAGCCCTGTATGCTGCAGCCCGGTTGCAAAAACATATGGCTGCAAACGGGCGTGATTCAACACTGCATGATAGGGCATAAGTGTAATTTTCAACAGCCTCTGAATACCTTCCAGATTTATATGCTTCATTTCCTGCTGCCTACAAAAAGAATGATTAGATTATATTATTCCAAATGTCTTGGGGTAAACTAGTCATTTCAATAACTTGAAATCACAAAATTTTGTTATGCTTTGAAAAATAGGAAGTAAAACTGCAACTATTTCCACACCTTCCGAGATAAAAGCTCACATATGGTGTCTGCTAAAGGTATCATCGACTCCAAACTCATGCTTTCTAATCTGAAAATTAATAAGACAAATACTGTCAGCTTTCAGTCCACTGAAATATGATATCACATGAGAAATAAAACACATTTAAAGAGTTTTACAAAATGACGAGGTGGCAAGATGAGTTGGCAGAGCAGGTGGGTTGAATTTGGGTTGATCAGATAACTTTTTCAACCATTTCTTAACAATAGATAACTCACTGAATATGATTACTAAAACCAAACTATCTGAATCTTTGAATAAAAAGATTTAGAAGGTTTGCACATTTATCTATACATATCATGAGACTTTCAACATGTTCGACCCCATTTGACCCATTTCCTTTTCTAGCTAAATTTTTTTATTCAGCTAGTTTGAGGTTCGAAAATGATTTGAAAGTCCCATCTCTAGCAAGATGTTTATTTCTTTTGTTAAAAAAAAAGTTACCTCTCAGCAATATGCCCGGAACTCTCTTGTTTTTTAATAAATTCATTAGCTTCCTCGAGTCTTCCTAAATAGAAATAGGATTTAACAATCAAGTTTGATCTCCATGAGTCTGACCCAGCAGAACTCAGAGTCTGCTCACACATCTGAATAATTTGTTCATATCGCTGTAACTGCAAAACCAGACATATGATTACCGAATTCAGAACTAAGTTATCAACAATGATTGACAAAAATCATAATGTCGAATTACTTCCCTAGTCTGGCAGTCCCAACTCCCAAGAAATGCAACATCTCCTTTTTTTGGTCTGTTCTCGATCCATATTTACTGTTTTCTGAGTAGTAGAGGTGGCAGGATAGGTGGATTGGGTAATAGGTCAAAATAGACCATTTATTAGCATGTGTAGAAACAGGTCAGGTTGACAGGAATAAAATTTTGGTCCATTTTATGACTTTTTATTAATAGAAAGTTTATGAACTACTTACAATGACAAACACAATATTATCACAAAAATAATCTAAATCTTTAAAATAACAGATTTAGGATGTTGTATGCATCGAAATATACTTGGGGGACTCTCAACCCATTCTGTTTTAGCATTTTTTGACCTGTTTGAGTACATGGGTTGAACTCGCCACCTCTACCAATTATTAATCATTACTTGTCGCTTGTAACTTCTACTTTATTGTGCATTTGTGCCATTAAAGGACATATAGATATTTAGCCGGTACACAAACATTTTGTGTCAAATAAAATTGAAAATGTTTATTAACTGTAATACAAACCATGAGTAGGGTATCTGCTTTCATCTGAAGCAATTGCTCTGAATAACTGCTTATCTGCAAAGCTTCATCAATAACTTTCAAAGCACATTCTAATTCTTCTGGTGTTCTTCGTGGAAGTTCGGTATATTGCTTAAGGCATTGTGTCACTTTCTGAGAAACCAAAGATTTATAGAAAAGAAAATAAAAGACAGAAATTAAACAGGGTATAAATATGCGCACAGCTGGGTAATATTGAGATGTTATAAATAGTAAACACAATAAAAAAAGATTAAAAACAAGAAATACCTGTGCCTTTTCTAAACCCTCAGATGCATCTGCTAACAACTTTCTGTCCACACAGACATCACTCCCTGACTGCAAGCATTTCATATACTGAAGAGTTGCATTTTCAACTTCTCCAATAGCAAGGTAACAACTGAATATACCAAATATTATTATTATTTTAACTGAGATACAAAAAAAAAAACGATATAAAAAGATTATTAAAAGGTAACAAAAAGCTATTATTTATAAGATCATTATTAAAGTGAATGTTCAATTCCAACTAGGTGCTTAGCAACTCATTACGAGCCAGATTGTTTAGTATGGAAAGGCCGAAATGTGCTAGGCCATTTGGAGGGAAGACCTTGCACTGACCTCGTTGACTAGTCAAGTGGAAGGAGTCCCACATATCAAGGTTGTTAATAGATGCACACATACAAATATTTATATGTATATATGTGCATGTATACATATGCATATGTCCATGGATACATACATATGTATATGAGGTGTGCGCGGACCCATGTATATATGCAACTGTTTATGGCATTTTTAATAATCGATATGCATGAACGCAATAAAATGAAGCTACACATGTAACTAGTGGTGACAATTACAACCCATTACCTATAAAAGGAAAATTCTGGGTTATGTTTCCTCTCCAATGGGTCAAATGAATAAAACCAAAAATAAGTAAAGCTTGAAAAGAAACAGGCCACAAAAAGATGCCCGAAGTGTATTTTTAATAAATAAAATCTCATTGAAATTTACATTATTATTAAGATAATATAATTTTGAAATCATATATATAAAGCTAACTATTTAGCAGGAAAAAGTTCTTAAAAAGATTCTTCGAGGTCAACACAACCGGACCTGTTTTGTGTTTTGACCTGTTAGCCAACCCGTTTGGTCAGTCCATTTTGCCACCTCTGAGTTTAACAGATAGAATCTTTAATTTTCACAGTACTCTAGCAACCAAAAAGTTAAATAATAAACCGGCATCCATTTTCACACATAAAGATCTAACCAAATGACTCGGCAAATCAATTTAACTTATAAAAATGTAACAAAAGTGAGACTTACTGTGCAGCACGAACTTGAACCTTGAGAAAACTAGGATCTATTGCTGCAGCCATCAGACAATCTTTTAAAGCGTCTTTCATCCTTCCAAGAGAAATCCTGGCTGCTGCACGGTTGCTATAGCATAGCATCAAAGACCTAAGACAACCTTTAGATTTCTCAGTTTGAGAAACCGAATTTAACCCTTGTGTGTAATAATCTTCTGCTTTAGCAAGATCCCCATTCCCATAAGCTTGGTTTCCCCTGGAATAATAAAAAATCACTCTTAGAAGAAAATCAAGAATTGCTAATTGTAGAGGTGACAAATGGCCGAGTTAGGTAACGAGTCTAATCCCTTTTTCTTAAATTGATAATTAACATATTGGATATGCTTACAGAAAGTTATTATTACAATAAGGGCAAATTGCATAAAAAGGGCAAAATCATTATAAGGTTTCCATTAGAGATAATCATGTAAGTTAACCATTTTTGGCACCAGTTCAGGGGGAAAAAGTCAGCATGATCAAAGTTACCAATATGTCAGTCGTCACATCATCATTTTGACTAGTTAACTCAGATTATCCTAATTCGAATTTCTGAAAGTTTAAGCCCTTTTTGTTTAGAAATAAAGAATAAAAATGTTTGAGCCTTTTTTTGGAGCAAATGATGTGTGTTAGCTCAAATAGAAATCCAACCAAAGTCTGTTACCTTTCTATGCAATTACAGCCTATATTATTTAGATTAAATGATTCATGTGGCAGTATGCAATGAGACTACGCCTTGGACGACTTTTGAGGCAGTTAAAATAAAACATAACCAAATCAACCTGTTTATAAAACGGGTAATATTTGCCGCCACTAGTTAACTAATAAAACAATTTAAGTTTTATCGCCATATAAGAAAAACATTGCCCTCCAAAAGAAAAGAAAGAATCTAACACCTCAATCGCCATTTCTCGCAGACCTCCTCTGCTGCAGTGCTGACTGAAGCAGTTGCTAAAGTTTCATGCTTTGAATCTTGATCATTTACTGGTTTTAAATCATCCTTCTTTTTACTTAACATTGTAGACGTGTCCACTTTTTGGGTGTTCCCAGGAGACAAAATCGAAGAAGAAGATGATGCATACATGTTTTTAGTATCAGATGTTGAGCTGTAAGAATGTGGACCGGTCTTCAACCGATGTTTCTTTTTATGCTTATGTGTCTCAGGTGACATTTGACTTTGACCGGATGTAGAAGCAGCAAAAGTGAAATTTTCCTTGCTTATATTTTCTAATTTTGAACCGAACTCGAATAACTGAGTGCCTGATTTTTCTTGAGTCCCAGAAGTTGCAGTTGAGCTCAATTCAGAATCCAGTGCTGTAGCAAAAGTATCACTACTAAACTCCATGTTTTCCATTGCAGTTTTAAACGTTTCTGCCTCAGAAACTTCACATTTTACATCATCATCATTAACATCTAACCGTTCTGTAGCAATAATTAAATCTTCATCCGTTGTCATATTTGTATTAATAAAATGTGACTCACTTGACACACTATTTTGGTCATTTATTTGAGAAGTAGCATCATCTGATGTCACAGAAGTTCCTCTAGAATAATTGTCAGCTAATGTTTCTTGATATGGGGAAACATCCATTGGTGAGTAAGCTTCAAAACTGTCAGAAACCTGAAATGCACTTTGACCAAACACAAAATCTTGTTTAGGCTGCTGTTGACTAATCACAGGTTTTCTGACTTTTCCTTTCTTTTTCTTTAACCTAGATTCGGGTATGCTTTTTGCACTAGAAAACAACCCTCCCCTCGTATCAGGTGTTTTAAATTCAACATTTGGAGCCCGAGAATTATCCAATTTGCTAGAAAAAGTAAATTTAACATTCGTTTCAGGTCTACTTGCAAAATTAGCATTACCAAATGCTTGGAAATTGCTAGATGTTGTGGCTTCATATACCTTTGGTTCAAGATTTTGCCCAAACACAAAGTCTCCTCCAGCAGCACCTACTTTCAATTCTCGCATTCTATCTGATATTAAATCAGCCTTCATATGTTCTTCAGTATGCATACTGTTTGATCCAAATACAAAGTTTCTCAAATTATCATCTTTATCGCCATTTAACTTCAGTTCCCCAACCCTATCTGATATTATATCAGCTCTAATACTTTCTTCACTACGTTGCTTACCATGATTTACAGGCTCTGACTTCCCAAATACAAAACCTTTAACATTATTACTATTCGGCCCCGCATTTATGTGGTTACCAAGGTTCAGTTTGTGCATTTCGTGTTGTAGTTCTGTCTCCAGTTTGCTACCAAATGTGTTGGTAAACTGGCTCTTAAACGGATTATCATCTTGAAGATTCTTCATACTGTCAAGATTACCCGAACTACCAGAATCTCCAATGTTCAATCTCTTCATTTCCTTTGGTAGTTGATCAGCCATGGGTTGACTAAAACTGCTCTTATTCTCGTTTTCAAACGCTTTAAAATGAAATGCAGCGTTTCCCCCAATAGCATTGGTATAACTCCTATTACTATCTATTTTCAATTTCGTCAAATCATCGAGAATCCCACTATGAACTCCCATATTTGGGGTGGAATTATTACTACTACCAGCTGCAAATGTAAACGTCTCCTTTGGAAGATTAACAGAACTCGAATCGCCGAAAACCGATTCAGATGAAGCCCTGAATGGATTAAACCCTAGACCATCGTCACCCTCATCCCCACGGCGGCCGGAGACCGGAGTAGACCTAGGGTTAATCGAAGTTTGCCTTCTCATCTTCATAAGCCGTGGCCGTATGGCATTTGCACCCGCACCGGCACCGGCGCCGGCGACGCCTCCGGTGTTCCGAGAAGCCGCTAAAGGCGTCGAATTAAACCCTAAAATCGAATTTGCATCATTCGAATTCCGTAATCCGTAATTCGAATTCGACGACGAGGAGTTCATATCGTTGTGGATATAGCAATACGATGAAGAAGATTTGAACGAGGATGACTGACCGTTGTATGAATCTAGAACAGCCGTCGGCGACATGTGCGGTGGATTGAAGACATTAAACCTGATGATTGTTGTCGATGTTGACTGGTGTTTCGATCGATGTTGATGAAATTAGGCATACGAATCAATGATTTAGCTGTTGATTTGGGTTTGATTCGTTTTGTTGTGTGAATCGAAGAGATGTGTGTTTGTGTTTCCTGATTGATTTCATCAAACGAATCTTTCGAGAAGGATGTTGCCCTGTTGAGATCTTAACCAAATGAGTGATGAAACGTTAAGATTTCATGGATTTAATCTTGAATTGGAAGAACGCTATGTTAATACTCTTTGTGTGTGTAGTAAACCTTTTTTACATGTGTGTTATTTTAAAGAAGTATTTTTTTTAAGAGTTTTTAATTTTGAAAAATAAAATAACATGTTCAGGTCTTTAGCTTGTTACACTATCAGTGATATGCAAGATTTGAAAAGCCCTTTGTTTATTGAGAAACAAAGACATGCTTGACATGAAAAAATCAGAATTCAAAGATATCGTATATTAAGAATGTTGTTGTCTTCGTCACTACCACGTTTGAAAAGCTTGTCACTAAAGACTGACATAAGGAGGTTTGGTGAGGTTCTATTTGGTAACATGAAACTCATATGTTTACAAGTTTGTGCATTACAAGGGTTTTAAGATAGTGTTTCTACTTAAAATAGGGATTATTTAGAGCATTCACAGTAGATTCCTTATCTTTATTAATATAATTATACTAAAAATTACTATATTTTCTATCTCCTTTTCATTTAAATAATACTTTTTATACCCTTATTATTACTTTTTTTTATCTCATCCACTCACAATCACTTTCAAAAATATTAAAAAAATTATAAGGATTGAACAGTGATTCTTCAAATATACCAATACACAATCACATTTTCTCTTTCATTCACTCACAACCACTCAAAACTATTCCATATAATATACCAAACACACTCCCATAATTATAGAGATTCCACTGTGAATGCTCAGACTAAGGGGATGAAAGGACTAAAACAATTTGTGACAAAATAGAAAAAAAAAATGAAAAGGGACGATGATGTCAAAGAAGATAGTAACAAACATAGTCAATGGTGAGCATGTTGAAAGGAGAGTGATGTGGCATGGAAGCTTTGTTTTGGTTTTCTTTCTAGGTTGTTTTATTATGGTATATAAATGAAAGTGATCGTTATTACTACATTTCACTAACAAACGAGTTTTAATTTATTCCCATCTCATTATTGGAGTGGTCACCAATCTCTTCTAAATATTATAAGAGTGATTACAACTTGCTATTCTCACCACTTATGATAGTGATCATAATTTGCTGTTCTCACTGCTTATTATAGTGATACCCTTTACTAGGTCTATATATTTTTCACATGTGAAGACTCACTTGTGTTTTTAAGACATGATACTCATAGGTTATATAGGACGAGGTTTTGGGAGAGCATGCTCATTCAACTCACAAAACAAGAGGGAACGAATCAGAAGAAAAGGACAAACGGTGACGATGAAATGAAGAGGGACATGCATGGACAATGGTCTACTTGAAAGCTGGGTGATGTGGAAACTTGGTTGTATATATTTTTCTATTTTATATTGTAAAAAATTAGAAATAATTAAATAACTTGTGCATCGTCATTAAATGACATATCACTACGTAAATAGGACAATCTACGATGGTCTTCAACCAAACATTCACTAAAATCATCTATTAAATACAGTAGTGATTATTGCTACAATGTTCAATTAACAAAACCATGATCACCTCTTATCGCTTACTATTGTAGTAGTAGTCATCATTTATGTTTACTAGCTATGCATGATAGTGATGACCCTACAAACTATTTGTAGCCTTAACATGTTATACACTCACTCAATTATTATGTTATAAGTTAGCATGTGCTTACAACCATTAATAATACGATTATATTAAGCACTCATAAGCAATCATCATTTTTCAATAACCCTGAAACAAGACTATCGTGAATATGTAGATAGGTCTGTATAGAATAGACGGGTATAGGTATTTGATGGAACAAATTTACTTGCATTCGCTACTGTTAACGCATTGAATTAACCTATGTTCATGACCATCTCATATATCAACGTAACAAGTGAGCCATAAAGTGAATGCATTTTGCATCATTATACTTAATATATGTAATGAGTATCACATATGAGAAGTAACATGCTTTATATGGTCTACCATTGTAATTTGACCACAAGTATAAACATCAATATTACATATGATGCGAGACATGTACTAGATGCATGTAGTCAACGACTAATTTGATGTAACAACTTGCCCGACACATTTTACAAAGTTAACAAATTATACTAACGAACATTGTTACTGCATTAAATGAATGAAAACATCATTAAGAACAAAATTAAATTCAAGACAGTACGTATATAGCAGATTGCACGACTAATTTCAGACAATTAGTTAAGTATTGTGTTTCAAGTTCACCACTCGAGGAAACACCCATCCCAAATGCGGATATGTAGTTACTCACACATCATCATTTGATAGAACACTCCTCTCTAACAACAAAGGAATTTAAAACGTGGCACACAACTTGATATTGGGATAGGTAAGGATGTTTAAATAAAAAGTATCTTGAAGCAAGCATAAACCAAATATTGTTAGTTTGTTGCAAGATAAACACAAAAAACATATAACGATATTTTTAAAAGTTGCATAGGTATATCAAAAACAATTTTTTTTTATGTTTTGTATGTTCTAAAAGTATGATGTTCTTAACATTTTCAAATAGTTAATAACTAAACTTGTTTAGAAATGTTCTTCCCAACAAGTATCTCGGTCCCTAAACTAATTTCCATTATGACTCGTGCTATATTGAAAATGAGGTTGAAATTAAAGTATTTCAAGAAAAAGGAGAAAATTGCATAAATAGTCCATGTGGTTTAACCAAATTGTGTGTTTGGTCCCTGAAATTTAAAAATTACAAAGATAGTCTAAAATTTTATGTAATTATTGCATGTTTGGTCCCTGGCAGTAAATTAATTTATTTTTTATACATTTTATAAAATTTAAATTAACTTTTAAAATTAATTTTATGGACCAAAAGTGCAACACGCACATAAATGTTTGGACTAACTTTGCACTTTTGTAAATTTTGGGACCAAATTTGCAATAACTACACAAAAGTTTGGATTAACTTTGCGATTTTAAAAGTCTGGGACCAATCATGCAATCTGATCATAGCACAAGGACTATTTATAAAATTTTCTCAAGACAAAATGAGAATGTCTTGAGTTTGATTCTTACTCGAAGCAAAAATAATTTGGGTCGAGTCAGAGTTTTTTTTTTTTTTTTTTTCCAGTTTTGAGTTAACTCATGAGGTGATTGGGCATTTGGGGGTGCGTCCGGCTAGGAAATGAATAGACTAGTCAAGTTATAATCTGAAACAGCATCGTACAATTGACGTTAGTGTTCCTGAGTTTATTTAATGATAGTAAAGAAAATAAAACTTTCTTTTTCCTTTTCCTTTTCTTTATTTTCTTTTTATTCATATTTCTTTTTTTCTTTTATCTCTTTTTCTTTCTAATTTGGAAGTTTTTAGACTTTATTTTCCTTTCACTTCATTTCTTAAATGAAGTCGAAAATATAACTTTCTTACTTTTATTTAATAAAAAAACTCTAGAATATAATTGTTTTTTTTTTTTTTTTCAATTTCTTTCTTTTATTTCCTTAAAATAACTTGATAACTAGGGATGACAATGGACCTGATTTGAGACATGTTTATGTAATAACAACCCCATACACGATTATAAAAGTATGCCCCATACACAATCTAAAATCGTTGGATATGTATTGGGTATTTATCTGTCGGGTATCGAACCTACCCACGGGTAATCGGGCATATCCATTAATTTCATCCATATACAAAATCTACATTTTATTGTGAAGTTACCTTTCTTATAATAGTGGCTAGGTTCTATAACTTAAAAGATATGATTATAATAACTAAAATTAATATACTATAATAGAAATAACGAAGAAACAAAAACTACTCTTGGTATATAATCGGGTAAAAGGATATGCTTAATCGGGTAACCGGGCTAGTAAACGGGTATATCATACCCGTCTCCAACCCGAAAAAGCAATAAAAGATAATCTCATGCCCGGTGTCATAATTGCTTACCCTAACTTCATACCCGTCCCAAATGTCTCGAGTTTTAAGTATTTACATCGGATTTAACTACGATCTCTTTTCAGAACATGAAAAAGTGAAAGAAAGTGGCAATAATAGTAAATTAAATCAAGATTTGTTTTTTAGAATTTTAGTTACTTATTATTTTACCGCGTCGATAATCACTTGGAAACCCTAGGGGGCAGGATTTGCATTGTGAGTTGAAAGCTAGAGAAGATGAGCGGTGTAGGGAAGAAAGTGGCGGATGTGGCATTCAAGGCATCAAAATCAATCGATTGGGATGGAATGGCGAAGATGATTGTCACCGATGAGGCTCGTAAGGAGTTCACTTCTCTCCGTCGTGCTTTTGAGGAGGTCAACGCAACTCTGCAGACCAAATTCAGTCAGGTATTCAAATCAAACACTCAAATTTCAACGATTATATGCATATGTATGCGTACGTATCGAATCTGTTGATGTTAATGTGTTGTGCGATACGGATCTGCATTTGATCCGATTGTTAGGGTTTCCGTGAATCGAAAACGTTCGGATTAGGTTTGATACTGAAATGATGTGTTATTTATGCACATTTGGTATACGCATGTTATGACCTGCGATCCTTACGTCATTAATTTGTAACTAGTGATGAAATGATGGTCTATGTTTGTGCATAAGAGGAAGAATTTGAAGTCCTGCTGATAATTTGAGGTATGTTCTGGAGGTGGTGATATTGTTGCCTTGGACTGTTTAAAGCAGCTGATGTTAATGCGTGTCTTGAGTGATAGGGATCCATGTTTGGTTAGATAGCAAGGGTTTCTATGAATAGAAAGAAGAAAACATGTGATGAGATGATGTTATATGGGGCAGTTTTAATTGTTTCTCTGGGCAAGATAAGAAGTTTGATTTGATTCTGTGATAATTTGATGCAATTCTGGAATTATCCATTTAATCTTTCATACAAACGGTATATTAAAACGAGTGATATTTTGCACCTCAATAGATTTGGTAAATTGTATGGTTCTACCTGTAACATCTGAAAGACTTTTCTTTTTGACCGGCATCATTGTATTTCAATTGGAATGATCTTATTTATTGGACAATGCAGGAACCAGAACCTATCGACTGGGAGTACTACAGAAAAGGACTTGGATCTCGCATCGTTGATTCTTACAAAGAATATTATGAAAGTACGCCTTGCTTTACCAAAAATTAAACATGTATACTCTTCGTAGACAATGTTTTCAGACTTAGACAACTGTTTAACTCATAAATAAGAGAGTGGAATTCATTGGTGTGTGTTATCTGACCAGAAGCTCATAATGATGTATGGTTTTGTCTTATGAAGGAATCAGGAGATCCAGCACCCTATTTGCAGTTTTGCACATTTATATATGTTTAATAACAAAAATGCGCGTTTAGGTATTATGGGCTTAGGTGCTTAATGGCAATGGTAGATCCTGTAATTAGGTCACAAATCCTCCAGAGTTGTATACATCTAATAACAAAAATATGTGAATCTGTTACTTGCAACAATGGTGAAGGAATGAAATTAACATGTAATTGGCTTTAAGAAATTAACATGTGGTTGGCTTTAAGGCGTTCTACAGCGATATTTGCAATCTTCCTTTTGTTATTATTATCCTTTCAAGAGTTGCCAGAAAATAGATATTTAACTTCTGAAGGCACTGATCTATGCGTTATAGATTTATGTTTTATCAGTCATGAGTTTGTCACCTAGAACGCTAATTGTAAGTGTCTATAACATATATATGTCTTTTTGGACCATATTTTTACATAGTACTAGTGGGAGTTTGAAAGGATAAATCTGGCCTCTAGGACTACCAATATCTTTGGATGGAATTATGGTAAAATAGAAAAGAGATTTTGTGATAGCCAATTATTCATGTATATGGATGTGTAATATGGAACCAATTAAATAGAGAACCACAAGAACTGTATAAACATGCATATCTAGTGCTTTGCCTTTAACTATGAAGTTTGAGACTGGTTTTTTGATGTTAATGCATTTTGTGGGACAATCTATACACTACTAGGAGTAGTATATTTACGTAAAATGACATAATGTATTTATAACTTTTTGGGTAGCAGTTGAGAGTTATTGAATTTCTGATTTTATGTTTATTTGATTTTATATCTAGCATGACATTCATGACTCTTTTCTTTTACAGGTGTTGAAATTCCCAAGTTTGTTGACAAGACGACTCCAGAGTATAAACCCAAGTTTGATGCACTGGTAAGAAATCGTATATGACACAAAGTACTCAGAATTATGACCTTATATGCTTTTCCTTTTTAAGTAACTGGTCATGGATGATACTATATGACTATATGTTATGCTGATAAAACAGATGGCAAACTGTTTTATCATGACTTATAGTGAACCAAGTTGTTATTTGTACAAGCATTCTAGATAAAAATGTGAGACAAAAATAAAGATTAGTGTTACACGTCAACTAGTGGTTGTGGGTATTTAACTTTTTGTTTAAAAAATGTGTAATCTTGAAATGGCAGTTGGTGGAACTGAAAGAGGCTGAGCAGAAATCTCTTAAGGAATCTGAAAGATTAGAGAAAGAAATTGCTGAAGTCCAAGAGCTGAAGGTAACAATAATACTCTGCTTTTGGTATGGTTGGGTTGACAGGATTTGCTTTTAGTATTATATATGATTACAAAAACATATTATTACACTTGTTCATATAAATTTTAAAACAAAGGAATCTTGGAGGTTATATGCATTAAAAATACACTTTCAATAACTTCTAACTATTTGACATGCTCTTGTTTAGTGTAATTTTTTATTTGATAAACACCTATTTGACATGTTCTTTGTTTAGTATAATTTTTTATTCGACTCGTTTTGAGATAAAACACAAGTTAAAGCGACCAACCGATTTTAAAAACCATGAAATGGATCACTCCCCCATTGCTCTACAAATCCAACCGATTTAAATAACTGGATGCCATCAGATCAATTTAAAAACCACAAAAATTTAGAAATAGAGAAGAACTTCAAACATTTTCTAATCCTTGTTTAGAAGTAGTGACTTGGTATGATTATTGAAGAAACTTTCATTTTTCTTTTGAAAACAAAACCATTATCAGCCATTAACCTTTGATTTTGAAACCGTACAGTTCCAATGCACGGTGACTAAACCGTTTAAGAGTCCGGTTAAACCTGAGAACCAGTTTGGTCTTGCTTTTAATACCTGCCACTAATGATCGCATTTGAATTTGTCTTTGTTTTTATGAAATTGATTGTTTTGTTGTAACAGAAAAAGCTTAGCACCATGACTGCTGATGAGTACTTTGAGAAGCACCCAGAATTGAAGCAGAAATTTGATGATGAAATCAGAAATGACTACTGGGGCTATTGATGCTGGTTTATTCATGTGAAATCCATTACTTTTTTTTTTTTCCTTTTAGCAAACAGAAATAAAAGCAAAATCATTGTCCTTTGTGTAATTGGCAGCAATTGTCCGACCACATAGGTGGTCATCTTGAATACACTCAGTTGCTTATTAATATTACTACTTGTTCATGATCCGTGATGGTACCAAAAGCTATAGGCAAACACAAAACATTACAAAGAAATCTGCAAATCATATGCATATGTACACTGAGATCTGAATCATAACCAAGACCAAATCCAAGCAAAATGAACAGTTTGATTTCTTGTTTCCAGACAGACTAGAACTGTATCCAACTTGGTCGGGCTTTCTCCATGCGTGTCTCTCCATACGGTTCATCATTATCCATCCTTCTATTGTTCCTAAAAGCCGCACAAGCGACAACATAAGCAATGACTAGGAGGATGAGAACAACAATGTTGATAACAGACACTTTTCTCCAACTCTTCTTTAAACTAGCGAGCACACCAGCCTTGCATGAGTTACAGTTGTAACAAAGCTGTTCTTGGTCGTTGCTCCAACGGTTGCAGTCAAGATTGTTCACGGTTAATGCGGAGTTGATCGGGTTCCATGTTGTCTCGTTCACATACGCAAACCCGCATTCCGTTGGTGGTTTGCAACATCCCGACTACAATAATCATAAGATAGATGATTACATGACATTCTCATGCAAAATATAAGTTAGGGCGCCTAAAGATTATATGTGATAGGGATGTTATTAATAAATTTAAGAGGGATGGGCCATCTAATTTGTGAGATGGGCACCTCCCTTATTTACACTAGTCTTCCCTAACTACTCAATGCCATGATACTTTCAAAGGGACCCGCTTGATAAAGCAAATAATTGATTGAAATCAAAATGATATCATTTGGTGACCCCTAAAATCTTGATTGAAAGGCTCCAATGAGATACCCGAAATGATGGATAATATCTAGATTAAAATCATGAAATATCACCAACAATTACCATGATGAATAAGCGTGCATACCATTCTAGTTTTTTTTTCTAATTTATAAAAAAACTGACCATTGAAAGTCATCGAGAATGAACATTTTTCTGTTTGATAAAATATACAATTTAACCATCGACAACATGACACCTCTTAAGATATACCCGCACACATCTTGTTCTTCATGGTTAAAGTGCTAAGTTTTTCACGCATCACTGTCATTCAAAGAAGAGTGAACAATCTCCACATTTTATCCGGATTTTAGTGACTAGTTTGTTTTGAAACTGAAAAGATTGGTTAGAGTCATCAAAATTGATCAAAATGGCTATTTTCACAACCCCAAAGCCATGCTAAAACCTTCGGATGACTTGGTGGATTAACTCCGGGGTTAAGCAAGTTAAAATTCATAAAACAATTGTCTTTAGGGTTTTTTTGGGATTACTCGATAAAACAACATGTGAGTCTATTAGCTTGGGATAAAGTCCGATAAACATCTTTAAACTACAATAATCATTAAACATTATTTCACTCACAACAATTAGATAAACAATTTAGATACTCAATCTGAGACAAACTCAAAAGAGGTTATTACCACCCCACATCGTGATAAACACATAAACAATTATAATTAGGGATTCCGTGGACAGATTTTTAAAAGGGAAAAAAACAGCAAGTTCCACATGAGATGTGTAACTTTAAAGAGGGAGAAAGGGAAGAGAAAATGCAAACAGCAAAAGTAACGTACAAGGAATCAGTTGAGATTTGGGTATCTTCATTCAAATTTTGACCAAGTAACCAATTGAAAAGTATAACGAAAGAGAATATAAAAACCTATTTCTTTTAATTAACCGGTCTAATCTCAAGTCTTAAGGTGAATCTCAAAGTCTTACGGTGAAGAATAATGTAAAAAAATATATTATTTAACTACTCTACAAAATAAGAGTGTTTTTAATCTTAAGGATTAGGTATTGTTTCGGTAGGTTTTAAGCACACTTTATCTTTTATTTCTTTTAAAAGCGATACCTCCATTTTGAGCATCCCCTAAACTACTAACCATTTAACCCATATCATTGAACTACCAAAGAAGAGGCTTAAAAACATTTTATCTGCTTAATATATTTTGATGAAATAAATAAAATTCATGATGTTAAAAGTCGTCCCAAATGACATTTTTATGACGTATAAATGGTATATTCTTTTAAATAGCATATGATAAGAATTCATGCGTACTATTGCACACCAAACGGCCAAATCTTTTGGCAACTTACAAGTGTCACCAATCTCTTTTACCATTTTTGAATAATTTATTTAAGCATATTAAAATTAATAAAAAAACCTAAAATGATTCCATAACTATGTTCAAAAGAGAAAATTTATAACGAGATATCTATTAGTTCACACGTTTACATGTTCCATCAGTTCATACGCTACGTGCTCCTATGCGTAACAGAGTGCAACGTCAACAAAATTCTGTTACATGTGTTCTTTACGTGAAACATCAACCAATTATTATTATTGCTAGCTTTACTATTTAGTAAACCCGTGTATTCCACGGGTTGAATAAATAAAATATTAATATAATAAATTTATTAATTATAAAATGATATTATAAGATATGAGATGATTGAAATAATAAAACAGTGATATTAACTTTTAACATTTTGTTTTTACAACTTTTTTTTTAAATAAACATTTTGTTTTAAAACAAACAGTATAAAAATGTCATTTTTAAAAATTTTCTTATTACAACTCCCAAATTTGATTATTTTTTGTTTTTAAAAAATTGATTTTTTAAAAATATCATTTTATTTAGAAATAACCTTAATAAATAGATTTATTTCTTAGTTTATTAAATATTAAAAAGTATTAAAATAATATTATTAGTAATTAAGGTAATTATTTAATAGGAGAGAGAGGGGGAAAAATTTCTCTCAGCATGATTATGGTGCTGACACGTGACACCCCCATTTACTCTTTTATTAGAGTAGAATGATTTATTTTATAAACTAATCACTACTGGCTCACATATCATATCAACACTTACACACGTGTTTACAGAATATGTATATATTAGCTTTAGTAAACCCGTGTGTTACACGGGTTAAACAAATAAAATATTAAATATAATAAAATTTTATTAAGTTTAAAACGATATTTTACGAGAAAATATGAGTGAAATTACGTATGAGTAAGAACAATATGTAATAAAACAATAAAAAAAAAATAATTTGGTTCAAAACAAACCGTATAAAAAAATTTCATTTTCAAAAATATTTTTGTTATAATTTTCAATTTGAATTATTTTTTATTTATAAAAAATTTACTTTTTAAAAACATTAATTTTAAAAAAGTTTGATGTTTTGTAAAAAAAATTTATTCTATAAAAATTATTTTTTAGAAATAACATTAATAAGAAGATCTTTTTCTAAATTTATTAAAAAGTTATTTTTATTCTAAAAAAAGTTAAAAAAATATTATTGATAATTAAGATAATTATTTAATAGGAGAGAAAAGCGGGAAAATTCTGGTGAAAAAAAATATGATGTTACCATGTGTCAGCCTAAAATACACTTTTATTAGAATAAAAAAAAAAAAGATTTCAAGAGAAGCTAAATGCACATTAAATTCGTAATATTAAATAAGGGTATGCTTAACCAAGTTTATTTTATTATACTTTTAAAAGTGAATAATAATGTTAAATAAAAAGAGGCACTTACCTCAATAGGATCAAGCTTGCGTCGGTAAAACACATCAGCAGGCTCCGGATACCCACCAGTAACCCGACCCATTTTCCTACAAACACCCGAATCCCGTACACACGAGCTTATCTTCCTCCAATACTCATCGCTCGCGACCCGATCCTTCAACCAACCCGAATAATCCGGCAGATAATAATCCTCATACCCGCGGTTCAAGACGGGTCGACCCGACCCTTTATCCGTCACCACGTACGCAAAAATCACGAACCCTATGAGCACAACGATGATGAAGAACATGACCCAAAGGTAAAGGTACATGAGGAAGGTGTTCCGGTAGCACGCGCCGGCGAATCCGGCGAGTGAGACGACCATGATGGCGACTCCGATGACGATCAACGGCCACTGGAGGAATCGCATGCAGTCGGTGTTGTTTGCTCGTGTGCTCAGCCAGATTCCGCCGCCGAGGATCGGAATTGATAGCAGAAACGTGAAGAAGTTCAACATTCCGATCAGGTGATTGCTCGTCCTCATGCTTTCAATCGTCTTCTACTTCAATTTTGCTTATGATAATCTTGTGTGTGTGTATGTGTTTTGCAGGTGTGTGTTTGTGTGTGTGTGTGTGTGTGTGTGTGTGTGAGGGTTGAATTGAATGATGAGGAAGAGGGGGAAGAGTACAAAGTTGAAAGTGTGAAAGTGTGAAATGACTTTAGTGGGTTTGTGGTGGTGTTGTAGAAGGAGAGAGGTGGGGGGTAATTGGGTAAATTGAGTTTTGAAGTGAGAATGCAAATATCTACGTTGTCGATGGAGTGAAAGTGAGGTGGCATGTGTTTGTTGAGTCTAAATTCTAAAAGTGGTTAAAATATAATCAGTGTTTGTGTTGAAATTTGTAAATAAAAAAGTATGTGATTGATTAACATTTTGTTTAAAGTGAATAATATATATCTTAATAAACTTAATAAGAGAAAGGTTATCTTTTCAATCGAAATGTACGAAGTCATCACGCATAAATAAAACTTACGGGTAGAGTTATAACGTAACTGTAAGAATTAATCGCGCGAATATAAAATTATCACACAAAAGTAGAATTATTACGCAAGAAGACATTCTTGCGTGATAAATCCATCTTCACGTGATAATAACACACGAGTGTAATCCGTCTTGCGTGATTACTTGTTCTTGCGTGGTTATTATTTGTTATTGCTTGATAATTTTCCCTCTCGTACTTCATATGCTTCGCATGAAAAATACACTTTCTATAGTAGCCGCCGCCTTCTTATTAAAAAGTTTTAGTTTTTGCTACCGGTGGTTTGTTTTAAATAATGGTTTTCATCATTTTTTCTTATATGTAACCCGTTTAAAGAAAGTAAAATATCAAATCAACCGGAACACTTATATATATATATATATATATATAAATGTATATGAATGAATAGTATAAACAAGTGCGTTTGATTTATATGTATATGAATGAATAGTATAAACAAGTGTTTAGGCTACTAAAAAACTTTGACGGAGCACAAAATGACACCGAATGCATGCGCCACTTCAAGAAACGCTTTAGTTATGCATTAAACGCGCCTATTGATTAAGACAAAGATTAGTTGAATTTTATGCAATAGAAGTTGTCCACTTTGAAAAATTATTAATTTCATTTTGAAACAGGACCAAACAGAGTTGCATTTGATCACAATAAGAAATTGCAAAAGATATGTGATACAAGTGGGCCTGAATGTGAATACATTTATTGGAAACCAATTAGCATTGGTTTTAATGGCCATAAATTTAAGCTTCACATAGATGATAACATAGAACTGGAAATGTTATCCGACAAAAAAATAATATATTAAGAAAATTTAACATACCGATTATTATAAATTACCAGCTGGTATACATAAATGATGTTGTTGCACCTCTAGAAACTAATTCTTTTGTAATGGGAACGTGTGATACAGTGACGGATCTAGGCTGAAAAATCAGGGGTATCACAAAAAAAATTTATTGTCGTACATTTATTTAATAATAAAATTTTTTTGCGACACATTCATTCAATTAGAACTTTTTTCCAATAATAACTTGTTTCGAACGATGTTTCATCTTCAGTGGTGTGCTCACAAATTTTTTAATACAGGGGTTTGAAAATTTTAAGGGTCGGTTCTCTATCGTTAATTATTAAATCTTTTTATACGGTCCGATTCGACTTCGGATCACACAACAAGAAGACAAAAAAAAATCAAATTAATAAATAACATTCAACACTAGAGGTGAAAATGAGACAAACGAAGTCATGAGTTACTTGAAACTGGCTCGTCAAAATCTTGGATCGAACCAAGCTTAAACAAAGCTCGAGCTTAAACAAACTTGGGTTAGAGCTTCACGATTTCTACACTCCTATTTACAAGTCATGGTAACATTCGAATAATCAAGTATTCAAATAATAATCAACTAAATAAATTAAATAATCTAATCTATCAATCTACTAATCATTAATTTAGTAATTATTTATCAAACAATCAGTTAATAAGATAAATGACTTAGTTATTCAAACCAAGTGTTCTATATTTGTTACTTATTTTTCGGGTCGTTTCATAATAATCAGGTCGGTCTTAAATTTTCTTAGGGTTGTATAAACTTTTGTTCAGGGTTGGGCTTTTAATCTTATTTAATTTAGGACTTTTAAATTTGAGAGGTATCCTGATTTTACTCAGAGTTATCCCGATACATACAACCGTAAAAAAAAATTGCACTTTGAAACAATAGTTTAGAGTTAGTTTAGGGGTAGCCTGGGCTACCCCTAACCTCTAAGTAAGTCCGCCATTGATGTGATTCAACCTGGTTATCAGTCGATTTAGATTATGTTTTATATCTAACAAATTAATTCAAGCAAACCTAAATACAGCTTAAAAGAAACCGGTCTAAGTCAAATGGGTTGAAACTCCAAAGTTGACCAAAGTGTAGATTAACGCATTAAAGCTCCAAATCAAAATGGACTATCTGTTAATTTACAACCATTTTAACCCGTTATTCAACATTCCAACCGGGTCATTTTACCACTTAGAATGAAATAAACTTCAGTAAAAGTGGCATAAATAACCCAAAAATTACACTCTGAAATGCTGTAAACAACTGATTCATTCAATTTGTGAATCAATGAATCATATCTTCGTATATAAGCTAAAGTAACCTTACTACCAGTCTTACCAGTTGGAGAAAGTAAACCATTAAAGGACTACAACACCCTATATGCAGAAACAAATTTACTGCAGATATACAGGCAGTCCATGGTACACGCTACGGTTCATACTGAAACCGAAACACCACCGGCGCCACCCATCGAGAAGATTGAACACTAGAAACATTTGTATACATCCCACATCGGCAAGATTAGAAACTTACAATTTGTTTATAAACCGCAGATGGAAAGCACATGTCGCTGGGCTTGGTAACGTGAGCCTGTGACTCGAGTGAGGGCTATAAAGTGGGCGAACTGTGATCGAGCACAGAATGGTTGGGTCAAGCTGTTGCAACATCCGATGTGCCCGTTCCAAGTTTGGAGTTGGGTCATGTGGTCCAAGCGAAGGCTTGAGCCACTTGGCTCCTAAAGCAGAGGGCAATGCGTTAGGCTGGTTTCACAGAGCTGCGAAAACCTCTCGCTCCGGACAGTGGAAGGATAACATGTTGGTGTAACCTTGACCCGAATAACCATCTGGGTTCCTTCTAATGGACCCCCACTTTTTTCCATTTTTGGACAGTTGGACTTGAGGCTGTTTACTCAAATGAAAAGTGTTAAAAAGAAACATGCTAACATACAACGATTAAAAACTGTACATTATTACTAATATTTTGGTTAATTTTCGACGAACCTATAAGAAGTTGTTTTTCGTCATGTTAATAGACATCCGTAAAATAAAACACATGATGGCAGAGAGAAGGTTTCTGCCATTGGCCATTTCTTATCAACATATTTTTGCTTGTTACAAGTAAATTATTTATATTTTAACAATTTCAATCGGTTTAACAATTCAGTTAATTTCAATAGTTTTTTAATAATTCAGACTTCTGTTTTGTCGAAACATGTAACAATTGAGAATATAACAACATATATTATTGTTAGGAGTTCATATTTTGGGGTTGTTGCAAAGCGGATCAGAAGCAAGAGATTGGATCGGAAGTGTATCCGCTTGAACTGATTCATCGTCATCGCTTCTACGCCACGACCATGAAGCAAAACTTTCACTTGCAATGATCAATTCCCCATGACCGAAGCTAGACTCACGAAATGCCGATATCTCTAGTTGTGATTTTATCAACCTACAAAACATAAGACTCATCAAATACTACTACTAGAAAACTGACTTTTACCAATAAAATATCCATTCGTCACTAAAATACACTCTGACATATAGTGAAAATAAACATTCTAAACGAGAACTCACTCAGGAGCAAGGCCTTCACTATTTCCTCCATCTCCGATTGTGATATAGACCGGGGCACATGTAACTTCTTCTAGTTTGTACACGCGATTCTATCAAAACAAGAGCAATATTAGTCTATTTATCACGCGATTGCTTAAAATTCAAGCGATAATTAAAGATATAAAGCGCCTTACAAAACGCTCATAAGCATGAACATGCCCAGCAAACACGATATCCACACGAGCATTGTAAAGCAACTCCTCCATCGATTCCCTCATACCAACAGACTCTTTCTCCCCTTGGTGCGCCCCATTAGAATTATACCATGGCGCGTGAACCACCACAATGAGCCACGGTGTCTTGGTCCGGTTAACATTCCTTAGATCATTCTCTAGCCACTTATACTGGTCCGAGCCATGACCAAACTCGGTGTACGAACCCAGCATGATCCAATGAACCTTTGACACCTCAAATGAGTAGTAAAGGTTAGATGTTGATAGACTCTCTTCATATGGCATATGCCATCTTGCATTATAGGCAGTAAAGGGTGTCTTGTGGTAGCCCGGATATATCTCAGTCTCATGGTCACCCTCGGTGACCATCCACGGCCGCCTGCTCGCTAGCGGCTCAACCAGGCGGCCGAACGAGTCCCAAAACCGTTGAGCTGTATCCGCATACGACAAGTCTCCGGGTAGTATAAGGACATCATAGTTTGATTTTTCAATGTGTTGAAGTGTAGATAGGGTCCATTCACTTTGCCCAAGGTCACCGGAGACAACAAATTTGATCGGAAATCTTGCCGGAGGAGTCTTGAAAGAATATTCCGGCGAGGAACCACCAAACCAATAATAATATATTGTGTTATGTTGGGGTAATGGACCTATTACAACCTCATGGATTTCACCGGAGGTGTAATTCATATATTGGTAAGATGAAACGGTGCCGTTTGCTGAATATTCGTATTTCCCCGGAGATGTGCCGTACTGTACGGTGGCCGGAGTATGGTGTTGAGTAATCCATGAAATACGCATTTTGTCTCTACCAACTAAAGATATATGAACCTGTTATAATTAATTAAAATCAATTCAAATATAAATATTCCATTCAAAAATACAAAACGCATACGATATAATCGATTATTTAGTAGGTAATTTTTGGATTATTACATGATTTCTAGACAACAAGCGAGAATGGTTTGAAAAAACGATGTTTCATTATTAGTAAAATTAACGAATGTAAGTACATAAAATTAACCAAACATTACTTTCTTCACTACAGTTCTCAGATGCATTATGTAAATCTTTAAATTGAGTTTTTAGTTTTTAAAGTAAAATTTTGTTTTTTATATAAATTGAATTTTATTATTAACTTGTAATATTTATATTGTTTTTAAAATTCAAATACATTGTTATGTTTTTTTTTGGACATACCGCTTAAATTTTGTTAAACATTGAGTTCGTTTGAGAAAACCTATTATTTCAAAATAAAAAAATACATTAAAAAACTAAAAATTAAAATTCGTGCTTCCCTGCAGTTTAAGACATCCGTGACCCTAACGGACGAGGTGCTACCTCACCCACATCTGGTAGACTCACTAACGGAACACCTATTTTCAAATCATTCTCATTTCTTGTATAGAAACCATGTAGGAAATAAGAAAACATATACATTAAAAAAAATCTAATATAGTCATCCATAACACGATGTGTATGCTGTAATTTCGAGAACGGGTCGCCTTGTCTGAGATCTTGACACATAGGTCGTGTTTTGGATAACCAAATTGTCATTAAAAATGTCAAAAAAGAAAAAAAAAATCTTAATAACCAGTTACTTGTTGTGGAGTGATAGGATCAATATCATCATTGTAATTGGCGAGAGTCTTTCGTGGTGGAGGCCTATTGTACGCCTCACAAACATTTCCAATTAACGCCACAACCACCACCAGAGCAGCTAACAACCACAACTTTTGAAAGCTCATATCGGCGACGTGATAGGATATATGGCCGGGGAGAGAGTGAGGGATTGAGGTGCGGCGATTTGAAGTTCATATAAAATTTGGGTTTACAGAATGGTGCATTCAATGCTACATATCATATTATGTATAATACTCTTGATAATGTTACATATTACAAAAATAAATGCACCTACCTAGTATACAATCAAATTCGCAGATATTTAGAATTAATTAGCATGAAAAACAATGTAACATATATATATATATATATATATATATATATATATATATATATATATATATATAAAACTAGTATAGTATCCCGTGAAATACACATGTTAAATAAATAAAATATTAAATAATTTGTAATAAAATTTAAAAATTATAAATAATATTTGTAAATAAGATATGATTGAGTTATGTATATATAAGTATTTTAAGTAAAAAGCAACAGTAATATCATTTTAAAATATTATTTTATAAGATTGTGTTTTTTTAATTGTTTTTTTAAAACATTCTGGTTATTTAAAAAAACTAATCATCTTATAAAACTTAGAAAAATGGTATTAAAATACTTTGTATCTAAAATTTTTTTGGTGTCTTATACAATTTTAAAGTGTGTTTTTCATTAAAAAGGTAGTTTTTTTATTTTTATGATATCAATTTTTTTAAATTTATGTTTTAAATAATATAATTACTATATATACTAATATCATTAACTAGGAGAGAGATGCGAGAAAATAAAAATAAATTCTTAATATGTTGACACGTGTCATGCAAAAATATTCTTTTATTATAGTTAATAGATTAAGATTGTATGAAACGGAAATTTAATTTTGGGTTTGTTGAAATTTTAATATGGTTGAGTTAAATTGAATAAGAAGTAGAATGAAAAAGAAAAGATAAATTATCAATATAAACATTTGATCATACAAAATCATAAAATTAAACATTATTTTTTTTCTTCAAAAATTGGCCTAACCTAAGTTGACTCTCGCCATAAACGATAAATTTTTATAATTCATCGCCCACGTGGCAAAAATTCCTTGCCCACATGTCACACCTCTCGCTTATGTGTAAAAAAAAAGAATTATTTTCCTACGCGAGGACACACACCCCTAGGCGAGTAGATGTGACATACTCCTCGTTATCCGGTTCTCTAGGCGAGAAAACGCCCCTCTAGGCAAGGAACATGCCGTACGAGGCGAAGAAACGATTATTTCTTATGATGGGTGAACCTTTTTTTTATGTTTTTTAACTACAAACTAATGCACCCACTAAATTTGCTTTTAAATCTATATTATTTCTTACGATGGGTCGAGACATTCATATTCACCCAAAATCAACTATTCGTTTAGTTTTGGAGATTACTTCTCTACATATAAGCTAAAACACTAAAACACCTTGATGCATAAACAAATTAACTACCTACTCCAACTGTAAACTACAAGTTGAGTGGAAACCCACCTAAAAAATCAAAATTTAAGCTGAAACATGAATCAAGAGATTGAATACGGTGAGGAGAAGAAAAATGAAACGACCGTGAGGATATCAGCGCAAACAAACTATCGAATCATCAAGCTCTTGAAGAAGGGACACATATGACCGATGATTGCTACCGAAACCACAACACCACTTCATTGGCATCCATTATTAACACTACTGATGAGTAAATGTTTTTAGATCATATGTAGTGATTGTTTAGTTAAAATATTACCTATGTGCCATATAGACAACAATCATTTCACTAAAACATCTTGAATTAAACGTAGTGGTTAACTAGTATTTAGAGCTTTATTGATACAATATTATAAGCAAATTATTGTTTGGAGCACATCAAGAGCTTAACGACTTATAAGTTATTTTAACTATCATGTAGTGGTGTTTGGAGCTACACTTCTGTCAATGCCATCATTATTAGTGCTCCCTTCTTGTCCATTATGTATAGTTTTAGAATCAAATCACATAACGAACCAGCTACCTTACCGATTTACTTGACCAATTGAATACATCGGAACAAATTAAAAACCAGATGATATCATAAATAATAAGAAGCTTATAACTAACTATAGTGTCTAATTTAAATTATTATATGAAAATACTATTTGTTTCGGTGACTCTCCAACCAACGATCATGATTCATGAGTTCAAATTCATGTTTATGTGTAGTTAAAAAGACCACATTCACTTAATATTCAATAATTAATTTATTATTTGATAAATAGATAAGTCAACCGCATGAAACTGGTGATCTCCCGCCATTACCACAGATATTGAACAATTCATTTGGGGATCTGTAGAATTTGTTCCACAATCATCATCCAGATGTGATTTCCGCCAACGGAGACGAACAGTGATGAGCTCCGACGATAGCTGCCGCCGGTGGTGGCGGAGATCGGAGCTTTCGAAGGTGGTGTCTGTTTTGCTTCTCGGACAGTTGCTCTCTTTTATATTAGCACTTCTGAACTTCACTTCATCTCTTTCCGCCAATTTAGGTAATGAATCATCTTCATACTCATTCGTTTTTGTGAATTTTGCAATTATGATATGCAATTTTAGCCGATTGCAATAATTAGGGAAAGTCGCTGTTCGATGTGGTTTTATGTTAATCGATGTGTATATGAACGAGAGACTGATTTCCTTATCGGCATCAATGTGCAGATATGTAATCAGGGGCTAACTAAATCAATTTTTAATCGATTGTGATAATTAGGGGAGGTTAATTTTGAGTAATGTTTGATGTCAATCAAACGTATGTTACGAGAAATTGTTTTAAGTCTTGTTGCAAATCGTCGTAGAACATAAGCCAAGTTTGATTCGAATAGAATTTGATTCAGAAGGATAAATAATGACTCAATGGAATATAGATTATAAAACAAAGAGTGATGATGCATAGTCCTAAAACTCAACCGTATACATTGGATAGCAAAAGTTATTTGATCTAGAAGCTTCATGAATTGTTAAGTTGTCAATTAAGCTAGACAGTTATTACTAAAGTTTATGTCATTGTTCAAGGCCTATCGAAAATCTTTCTGTTATGAATCCTATCCTGTAACGGACAAACCCTAATGCTTAATGGTTAAGTGGTAACCTCTTAATGGTACCTATTAACCATTCAGCATTAGGGTTACCTCTTAACCATTAAGAGGTTATGAACCATTAAGAGGTAGCCTCTTAATGACCATTAAGAGGTTACCAAACAGCCCCATATGGCATAATATAGTGTTGTATATGTGTTAATAATAACTCCTTGCATGTTTATCAGACCATGTCACTGCTTCCGGTTTCATATTTTGGAAATATGGAGATGATCAAATACGCCCATGTTCTATTTTATGCCAGTGTTTCTAGTTTAAATCATTACACTTTATGGGGTATTTGGGATTGCTTGTTGAAACTTCCTATCTGCTTACCTTGTTTTGATACAACAATCAGCTGTTTTGAAAGTGCCTAAAGATTGACTATCCAATCTACTTATTTGATTATTGTGAGCGACATAAGTTGTTTTGAATAAGTAGTTTAGACTCTGCAGTTGCTTGCTCCAAACTGCTTATTTCAAAAAAGCAGATAAGCAGTTTCAAACTTATAATAAACAATCCCAAACACCTCCTTAATCACATCTGAAAAGCATTTTTGAACAGGCCAACAACTGCTCAACAAGGCAGCTCTTAACGCAAAACAAGTGCACAACAGCTAGATATGTGCTATGTGTATAGTATATACTTTTTTTACATTTGTCTGTGTGTGATAGATAGAAATAGAACAAAATTTTAAACCACCTGAAACACAAACTCAATTAACAATCTGTGTCTTATTTCACCCCAATACAAATTTTACAAAGGCTAGCACTTGATAAGCATACAATTCACAGAAAACAAGAACTTATGTCTACTAAATTATCATTCTATTCCTAACAAAAAACTGTCTGTTTTGAATGTTGAAACTAATTCCAAGTTAACATTTAAAGTCAAAACGTAAGCCCTTTCTTAATGGTGGGAGCTATTTTTTCTTTCTCTTATTTTATATATTTCTAGTCCATTTTGCAGTTGATTAGAACTCCTTGGTAGGTTTTATGGTATTTTGACCTATTTATACGGGTTGTTTTTCTCTTTATAGGTGCTAATTCACCCGTTACTCTGGGGCTTTTTGGCTATTTGGCTTTGACAGTGGTCAACGGTAGCATCTTGTTGTACCAACGCCATGAACTCATAGTACCGTCACCTTTCTTCACACATCTAGTCAGAAACTTATATATCTGTGTGACTGTAATAAACTTCGTTTTTTTTCATTATAGTGTGTCAATCCGTGGATAGGTTCCACGTGGATTGCTTTGAAGTTTGATCATTGTTTTAAGATATAAGAACGAGAATTTACTTCGGAAATTTTGCAGATTCCATGGTATTGGTATGCTCTTTTAGCATTTTTCGACGTCCAAGGAAACTATCTTTGTAGGTTTGCATCTCTTCATCTCTTACTTTTGACTTTTTCCATGTAACTCAATTTTGTGCAACTAAATTGAAATTTTTTAGAGGTGATAATTTCAACCCATTTACTTCTAAATTGGTCAATTTGGGTTGTGTTTAACAAGTCAATTTGGTCAAGTTAAAAACTTAGCCATTTGGGGAACAAGTCAAACATGAAAAATGTCACCCAAAGTCTATTTTTTAAAGCATATAACCTCCCTTATCATTCAAGAATACATATTACTTTTTATGTAATTATAATTAGCACTTCATTAATATTAAAAAAATTTGGACATACAAATGGGTTTGTGGACTAGCCTCATCCTGTGTCAGCATGTTCTAAATCACCCGCTTTGACGTGTTACTTATCCTCCTATCTTCCCACCTCTAATTATGGGCAAGTGAAGCATAGTCTTACAAACTTACAATCTATGTTTGTATTGTGATTTAGTACTTAGGTAACCTTTTGGGTTCTCATATGAAGATATTGACTTTTTTACTATTGACTTTTTTGCTATTGACTATTGACTGCAGTTAATTCAGCATATTACTTCACATCAATCACAAGTGTAGCGTTATTAGATTGTTGGACAGTGGCATGGGCCATACTTTTTACTTGGATATTTTTGGCCACAAAATATTCTCTATGGCAGCTCCTTGGTGCAGCTCTTTGTGGTTTAGGCCTTTGTTTAGTGGTTCTTTCTGATGCTGGGGTTGGTGGCAGAGGTGTTTAGATAAACATTTAAATTATAATTTTTGTACCATATAAAATAAATCCTAGATTGATAATTTTATTTGCATTTCAGGTGGTTCCAATCCACTTTTGGGTGATATACTTGTCACCGGAGGGACAATTTTCTATGCACTAAGCAATGTTGGTCAGGTCAGGCAATGTGCATCTAGTTAGAGACGATAAAATGTGTGGGTTGGGTAAGAGGTCAAAATGGGTAATATGTATCATGGGTCAAAACAAGTCGGGTTGGATTGTGTTGAGTGCCAACTCATAAATAATTAAATTTTTTTTTTTAAACTTAAGTTATTATAAAACTATGTTATTACAAAAATAATCTATTTTTCTTGTGAAGATGTAGGAGATTTTTATGCATTCGAATAGGCTTCGGATGTTTCCTTTGTAGTTAAATCTTTTTAGCTCAATCCATTTGACCAGAAAGATAAAACATAATCCAACTCTACCTATTTGTATATTATATATATGTGGCCGAAATTTCCACCTTTAAGGCGTAATATTCTATATATGTATCGGTTTTGCAGGAATTTTGTGTTAAGAAAAACGGTCGTCTTGAAGTATTAGCAATGCTTGGCCTGTTTGGAATGCTCTTTAGTGTGATTGAGATGTATCCTTTTCTATGGTACAGGATACGTTTTGCATGAAGATTATAGGAACTTTAAGAGATTAAGCAAAGTTACCCAAATACCCTTTCGCTAAATCATATAACTTATAAACCAGTGTCTTTTTATGGCATTTTACACTTCTATGGCATTCTACAACTACTTTTGTGAAACACTTCTATACAACTATCTAATAATACAATAGTTCTCTCCATTTCTATAACAAATTTCTAGAGCCATATTCGAGAGGGAGAATCTGTATGCAGTGACATGGTCTGCTGAGATTGTAAGTAGTTATACTGCTGGTTTTATTAAATGGTGTGACAATATGTGATTTATTGATGAATGGATCATTTCATAATCTGTTTTTTTTTATCTTTTCATGCAGATACTAACATTTGTTGGTTACACAACGACTTTCTTTATGTTTTACACTTTAACTCCTCTTATTCTACAGGTTTGTTCTTTTCTTCTAGACACCTTTAGCAATGTTTGTACAAATTTTAAGGTTGCCAGGGCATTACATAATGTAATTGAAATTTATGCAGACAAGTGGCTCCACGTTGTTTAATCTGTCGCTCCTCACAGCAGATATGTGGGCTGTTGTCATTCGCATTTTGTTCTACCAACAGCAGGTACGAATATTTGTTGCGACTCTTGATTCTTTTTTCTTTCTTTAGGATGTTGAGTTTTGCCATTTGTATCCATGACCATATCAGGCTTTTATCTGCAGGTAGAGTGGTTATACTATGTATCGTTTTTAGTTGTTGGTGTTGGTCTTTTCATATATTCGAAAGCGTAAGTCTCCCTCATGGCGTTATTGTGTTCTTTTGTGTAAAGCTGTTTAACTGTATTGGTCAACCAAGTGTGACGGTTTTAGCCCATTTACTTTTATAAATGGGTTGGCATGCTTCATCTAAAGTAAAACTAAAATGTATTTCTAATGCAAAAAACCTCTTGGATCATTTTATTCAAAAAATTAGATTATTACTGAAATAATATAGTCTTTGTAGCTTTATTTGACACACTAATCTATTTGAAAAAGATAACAATATTTAGAGAAAATGTGTTTTGTGTCAACGTAACCTTAACCTAAACCTGCTTAAACCAGACGGGCCCATTTTGCTATTTCTACTTTTAACATATGAATGTTGATTTCTCAGGGAGCAGAATCCCAATCTTTCACAAGAACCTGAAAATAGGATCCCCAACCCTCAATACCAACTTGTTCATGAACAGGTATCAGTTGATATATAGTCATTTGCACCTTTTTACCATTCATGTTGGCATAAAAAGTTCATATCATAACATGTAATTAAAACATACATTAATTCAGCTTCTTTAAACATATCACGCATGTGTATCTCCAAGCCAAAAAATTGATATATGTGAGATCCGAATTTACTTCATGTTTGGTACACACACTATGCATAGTTGAATGCAGTGACAAGTTTGCACCAGTCATAGCCATGATGGTGACTTAACGGTTATTGACATGTAGCATAAAACAGAAGTCCGGAGATTAAATCTTGATGCATTTTGCATCTATCATTTTGGCAAAGGTTTGTGTCGACCGTCAATTAAATCCACAAAATATTATTGCAACTAGTTTTAATAAACCGGTGTATTATACGGTATGAACAAATAAAAAATTAAATATAATAAAAAGTTATTATTTATAAAATGATATTTTAAAATATTATATGATTACAATCTTACTTATCTATAATCTATAACTTATAATAAAAGAATTTTTTTGTTCACATGACTTCTTACTAGCTTGTTCACCTAGGCGCCACATAGACATTGTCACGTGTCATCACCTCCATCGCTCTAGAAATATTGACTTTTTCTTATATTTTTAGCATTCTTATCTTTTTAAACAAATTTGAATTATATTTATTATTACTAATAAATATTTGACATTTACTTTTAAATAGTTTTCATATTCATAGTATTATATCATTTTTAAAATAACTTTTCAAAAACAATAAACATATATTTTATTTTAAAATTGACGTGTATGATTTTAAGGATTTAAATTCTTTTCTTCCTACTATATATATGATCCGATTATCATTATCGGAATATGCTGTGTTTGTAACTATATTTTAACATTTTATCGTGACAAACTTAAATAATAATATTATTATAATCACCCATATTAAAAACTTCATTTGTATTTACAGCATAATCGTCTTATAATTATTATCTTTTTTTGTATAATATTGCTTATAACTTAAATATGTTTGTTATATATAAAATTATCATTAATTCTTATTTATAACATATATTGAATTATACATATATAATAATTATTATATAGTTTTTTAATTTCAACCCGTGTAGCACACGGGTATCTAACCTAATAATAAGTTATAACAATAAAACAAACATATAAAAACTCACTCGTATTTCAATTAATACAAAAGTAAACATCTATACTAATAAATCAAAATCTCTAGAAGTCATATGTCATTTTCTAGGTTGTGCATCTAGGATTTAGAGACATGTACTCACTACAATGAAAGTAGTATGTAAATATAGAGATTGTTTGATTACCACTAACTCAGTAAGATCTGATTGAGTCAGAAGCTGACCCAATTAGAAGTTCTGACTAAGTCTGTATCTGACTGAAACTTGGCTGTTTGATTCAGTATCTGTCTTACTCTGCATAACCATATTGCCCTGAAGTTCTGACGAGTTTGCATTTAACTAGTGTTGTGTAATCAACAAAAGTTAAAATATAGTATACCTTCTGCGGAGGGAGGGCGCCGGAGGGAGGCCGATTGCGCCGAAGGGAGAAGCGCCGGAGGGAGGGCGGTTCACGGAGGGGGTCGTGGAGGGGTGGGAAGAGCGCCGGAGGCGCGGAGGGGTGGGAAGAGCGCCGGAGGCACGGAGGTGCGCGGAGGGATGCCAATTGCGCAAGAGGCACGATAGTTCGCGGAGGGGGTCGCGAAGGGGTGGGAAGGGGGGGCGAGGTGCGGCTGCCCTTTTCTTGGTCAGAAACCCTATTTTTAGGGTCTGGGTCAGACCTTCGGACCCAGTCAGTCAACATTTTTGCGCAAATCAAACACGCTGACCGGCAGCGGTCAGCGGCTGACCCGCACAAATCAAACAAAGCCATAGTTTCCTTAATAAATGTTTATTTACTATTATGTTAATCAATTAAATTTTTTCTAAAAATAAATAAAATGTTTAATAAAAATATTTAATAAGAGTTAATTTTGCTAAAATTTAATTTAATTTCTAGCTAATCATTATTAAAATTAAAATACTTTAAACATCATATTTTCTTAAGCAAATATTTTTAAAATATCAAAATTTACGAAGTCAAACACAATTATAATTAGCGATTACTCACTATAAAACATCTCCGCTTCAATGAACATCACATTTTAATCTTTTCAAATATAGGTATGTTTTAATACCTTATAATCTCATATTCACAATTTCATATTTACTATTTCAACACGTGTAACACTCGGGTATCTAATCTAGTTATAAATAGAAAAAAACTTTTGTTTTAAAACAATGTTTTAAAAAATGTATTTTTAAAACCTTCTTATTATAACTACCAATTTTAATTACTTTTTGTTGATAAAATTTTTACGTATTTTTAAAAAAGTTCGATGTTTTAGAACATTTACGTATTTTATAAAAAATATTTCTTTAGAAATAACATCAATGTCTTTTTCTTTATTTATTAATAAACTATTTTTATCTAAAAAATTAAATAATATTATTAGTCATTAATGCAATTATTTAATATGAGAGAGAAATGATAAACATTTGATGATGAGAAATGTAATGCTATCATGTGTACTCTCTAGTTATTTTTTTATTAGAGTAGATAGATTAAAATAGAAAGATTAAAGTACCATTATGGCGTTTGATTGGAAGGAATGGAATGGAATGTAATTGAGAAACTAATATAATTTTCAAGTAAAATTGTGTTTGAGTGAGCAATTAAAAATAAACACAAAGGAATGTTTCACCTCAAATTCTTGGTTGTGGGATTTCAAAATTCCCTTGGAATGTTTCCCAAGGGATTTCAACTAGTATTAAGGGTTAATGCTCTAAGAAATATAAGACCCATTGTTTCTTTGCACGAAACATCTTTCAACTTAGTTTTTGGTATCTTAAAGTCCATGAATTTGTTTGAATTACACACTTTTGTTTAAAAAATCGTCACGCCCTTAAACAATACAATTTTGACGCTGTGACGTTTTAAGTGTGTAAAGATGCTATCGCGAATATTTTTTAATTGAAAAGGACTTTATTAAACGCCTTCGGCTTTTAATGAGGTAACGATTCATATCCACAAAAATCTATATCGCATCTTGGTCAACAAAAATTGACTTCTAGACCCTACATATATGATTAGGGTGTGTATGAAAACAAAATATCTGAATCGTAATCATAATAACTGACGCAACCGAATCAAAATAATTGAAACCAAACAAAAATGGATGGTTTGGTCTGAAGCTCTTTTCAAAAACTGAATTTTTGGTTAAAAATTGAACAAAATTATATTACAACCAAACCGAATCACATCTGTAACCGAACCGAACCAAACCAAAACCAAAACAAAATAACCAAATCACAACCAACCAAAGTCTATGTATGATATTATATTAATAACTAGTTTTAGTAAACCCGTGTATTACACGGGTTGAATAAACAAAATATTAAATAGAATAAAAATTATTAATTATAAAAAGATATACCAAGACATTATATGATTGGAATGACGAATGATTAATAACTATATATAATAGAACAATAATATGAACTTTTTAAATTTGTTTGTTTTTTTCAAAGATAAAGTAAACATTTTGTTTCAAACTAACGTTTTAAAAATTTTTCATTTTTAAAAATATCCTTACTATAACTTCATATTTTAATTATTTTTTTATTAAAAATTTACTTTAAAAAAACCAATCTTATAATATTAAGTAAAAATAGTTCATTTTTTAGAAAAAATTCTTTTTATAAAAAACTATTTCTATGAAAATAACATTAATAAAAACATCTCTTTCTTAATTTATTAAAAAACTAATTATAATATAATGAATAGATAATATTATTAGTAATTAATATAGTTATTTAATAGTAGAAAGAAACGGAAAAAGTTTGATAAGAATTAATATGGTGCTGACACGTGGCACTCTTATTTACCCTTTTATTAGAGTAAAAAGATGTATTAATTACGACCTCCTTGATGAAAGATACATACTTTGATTGACCCCCTGAATATAAAATAAATCGTTTTTATTTTAGTTTAAATATATATATCTTTTGGCATTTCATAGTTCACTTTTCTTTGAATTGGCATTATATAATTAATAAGGATATATAGATTATTTTTAAAGGTTACAAAATTTTAGTTTGATAACTGAAACTAAAACCCAAGTGAAAGCCAAACCACATTAGAAACCAAATAAACCAAAATTGAAGGGTTTTAGAAAACAAAAAAACCAAAATATTGTTTTTTGATTTATGTTTTGGGCCAATGTCGAACCAACTGACCCATGCACGCCCTATATATGATAAGTGTGTTAAAAGTTATCGTTTACTAAAGATTTCACTTCTATGTATATTTAAACAAGTTCCTGAATTTAATATACTAAAAGTTGGGTTCGGAGATTATTATATTTCACTTCTATGTATATTTAAACAAGTTCCTGAATTTAATATACTAAAAGTTGGGTTCGGAGATTATTATGTTATGTAAGACGTACAATTAAAATTTTTGAATTCAATAAAAATAGTAGAAAGAGATACATAAGTGGATCAAATTTTAGACTAGACGTGAATCTCATTTAGAATTTAATTCTTTCATACTTTTTTAACACTTTAACACATTTCATATCGGTTGTGAACAGTAAAGATGTTCAACGCATATACGCATTGACTGTGAATAAAACGAGAACTTCATAGTTAAATGTGTTTGAATGACCATAATCTCAAAAACGTTGGCTTTCTAGAAAAGTTTCTAATTAAGCATGATATATTAGATGTTACATAATTTCCTTTTCTAATGATGTAATTTTTTAAAATGAAGTCATTAAGATGCTACACCTTTATCTATTTGATAAACTAGTTTAGAACTCGTTAATTACACAAGATGAAGGTATTTAATTATTAATTATCTAAAAGTCGTATACAAAAACTATTATAACTTTGTACTAATAGTAAAATATGAATATAATTTTCATGGGGTGATTGCTATGTAATAAAAATGATTCAATATTAGTAAAAGACGTGATTCAATACTAGTAAAAGACGTAATAAAAACGCACAATAAATGTCTATATCAAAAATTGTAATTTTATTGTATAACTTGGTTTGCATAAAAGGTAACGCCACACTGTTTTCCTTGAGCTCATACTTTCCTTTGATCCAACAAATGAAGTTTTAGAGCTCACTTGATTTGCAAAGTGTGTACATAGATTTTTTTTTTTTTTTAATGTTTCAAGGAACTAAAATTAATATCCATGAAAAACAATTTGGTGTGTGACTGATAAATTATTGTTCACCCATATAGATTTTAATCAAGTTCTAATGTTTTTCTTTTTTCATATTTTAAAATATAAGTATTTTTTAGACAAAAAGCAAACATCACGGGCCACACCTTAACCTGGTCTAAATTCATGAGTCGATTGCTTCTGGAGCATTAGTGATTCCAGAAAACTCATTTTTTGTTAGACAAAAGTAATATTCACCCCAAAATACATATAATTACGTATTAGATTATTACATATTTATTCATAATTATATTAGATTATTACATATATATTCAATTATTAACGTTTAAATATATATTTATTTAAAGGGGTTATTTTACGTAAGAATAACCAAGCATTCGAACTGTTTTATTTACCTCAATTTGAATTTTCAATCTTATACAAATTTTCTATTAATGCTAAAAAATAAAAATTAAGTGAGATATATTAAAATACACGAATGCCAATTATTAATTAGTATTTTTTTTCCAAGTCAAGTATTGAATAATTGTAAAACTTGATCATTATTTAGTGAATTTGTTTTCTTCACCATCCTTCCATTTAAAGCTAATTTAAAAAATTCAAAATATTTATATATGTTTTAATTACTTAATTTGTTTTAAAAAATATGATAAGGTTATAGTAAAAAGAGTATTTTATTTAAAAGTTTATAAATGATTATGAGTTTGACACGTGTCCTTTTATTGTTTTAAAGATGAGAGCATTTTGGTCGTTGTGATTTATATGTTCATTATGTCAAATATCAGTTTATTTTGTCATATTTTACATCATTTGTTATGTGTATTCATCATTGTATTTTACGTTTTAGATTATTTTGTGTTATTTTTGCCATTGTATCTATAGATTATATAAACTTGTTATTATCGTTGTGTTTTACAATTAGAACTACACGATCATACACTTTCATCAATATATTTTTCAGAACTTATAGTGTTAAAGTTAACAAAATGTATTATTTTAGTCATTGTTTTTTTATATTTTTTATAGATTATATAAATTTGTTGTTATATATCATTGTGTTTTACAATTAGAATTACACAATGATGCTATTTCACCAACGTATTTTTCAAAATCATAGCATTCAAGACAACACAATGACGATAAAATGCACAATAATACATTTTGTATTTTGTCATTGTTTTTAATATATTATGTTGATTGTTGTTAATCTATTATTGTGTTTTACATATTAAAGAAACATAACAATGTTATTCCATCATTATATATTTTTTTAATTCATCATTTTAGAAAATAATTGTATTTAAAAAAATACAATAACTAACAAAAAGACACAATAAACTGTAGTAAAGACATAACCAAGAGGTATGAACTTAAAAACGTTAAAAGAAATTATTATATTTTTATATAACAATAATGCACTCGTTTTAAAGATTAAAAAACACTTATTTTTATAATGTAATTTTTATAATAAAATAATATTATACGTAAAAGTTATGGATGTTTAGAAAATGATAGAATTTACAAAAAGTTAACAAAAGTGTTTATTCTTAAAATTATATCTATAACAAATTTTTTCTTACATTGATCTCAACCGTTGTTTAAAAAAATTAATGAATAAGATTAATTCTTATACTTTTTAGTTTTAAAAGTTTTTTTTATTTAAAGTTTTCCTTTAAAAAATATATGTTTTTAAAAACACGTCACAAGTTGAAAACACATTTTCCACATCACAAGAGAAGTATATATTCGTTATCATAACCTTTTTATGGTGGTTTGGTTGTAATTTGAAACACCTTTTCCACATCACAAATCAGATTCACTATCCAAAGAGCCCATAGGTGGATTCCACTTTTCTTGTGATCGCATTTCCCTCGATCGCAGGGGCGATTCATCTTTAACACACGTTTTGCCCCTTTAAATCTCAAGAATCAATCACCTAATTCATGGATTCCCCACCTGTGACGCTGAATTGCAACGGTGTGTTGGATTCCGATGGTGAAACCTCTGAGAAGATCATCATTGATACGGATCCTGGAATCGGTATATTCTGATTTGAGTTTTTGATTGTTCACTTGTTGATTTGTTCTATTTGATTTGTCTGATGAAGTTGAATGAGTTTTTTATAATCTGTATTGAGTTATGGAAATTATGAAATTGGATATGTGTTTTTCTAGTGATCAATTCATCATCGCTACTTTTAGAGTTAAAATTAGACGATCAGATGATATCATGTGGTTAAAGTTGGGGATATTCAATCGATTTTGTTCAAATCTGAATGATCACAAAATTAGAGTCATTAACTGGTTAGGGATGGTTAACCGTTAATGGATCTTACATCAATTTGTTTTCATAGAATAGATCTGTATCTTCAACTCTGAAGAACTAGTGATTACTATGACTTCAAATAGTAGCAATTTGTCTAAACATACATCCAAACATCCTTTGAATATCTTGGATTGTAAGATTGGATCATATGATAAGCCTTTTTGTCCGTAAAATTTTATCAAATCTCTGCCATCAGGGAAAACCTCAAGGATGGGAAGAAACTGAGTGTGATTATTGTAAAATCTTTTAGTTTTTGTCTAATTATGAAATTGATAATGTTGGCTAATTGGTTCATGTATTAAATTAACAGTGTTCGTTCTATGTGTGTTGCTGATAGCTTTGACCTTTTTGTTGGTAGGGATAGTCATTTTTAGACATAGAGTGGAATAAATTTGGAGGAACAAATCAATTAGAATTGTTTGATCATAAAAATACAAACAAGTATGGAGTTTAATGTTAAAAAGAAAAGGAATAATTTAGCTTGAGGTCATCAAACGAATAATGTTAACTTGTAGTGCATTTAGAATTTTGCATCAAATTCTAGTGGTTGGCAACAATGTAGAAGCTATCATTTTATTCTTGTGGTTGGCGACAAGTTAGCTTTAAACATTATGGTAATGGTCACTCTTATGCATAAACATACAACGTATTGTAGTATATATACTTCATTGTACTACAAATTTAATATTTTGATCAGTCAAATTGAATAAAACAGTACCTGAGTTCTTATTATTCAGATGATAGCATGGCAATCATGATGGCTTTTCAGACACCTAAACTGGAGATCTTAGGATTGACAACAATCTTTGGTAATGTGTCTACAAAAGATGCAACTCGTAATGCCTTGCTTCTGGTAATCTTTTTTCTCATATTCATTCCATAACCTTTTTTGGTTTTCATTCATTTTTGGACTTTTTACATGATTAGTACCCGTTTTCATGTGCAAAAGGATAGTGTGAGATTGCAGGATGTCCAAGTGTTCCTGTTGCTGAGGGTAGTCCAGAACCACTAAAGGTACACCATATTAATGTATATCCTCTCAATATGGTTCTCTTATTAACTAAAAGTTTTAAAATAAATATATATATCTTGAATTGTGTCAGGGAGGAGAGCCAGAGATTCAGGATTTTATTCATGGACCGGATGGGCTTGGAAACTTAAATTTACCCTCACCCAAATCGAAGAAAGTAGAGAAATCGGCATCTGAATTTTTAGTCGATAAAGTTACACAATATCCTGGTGAAGTATCTATACTTGCACTTGGCCCTTTAACAAATTTGGCTTTGGTAAGTTAAAAACTTCTTACAATGACATAATACAAAAAAAAATATTTAGCATAACCCTTGTTATTCGAAATGGTCAACTAACTGACACACAAATGTTTGTAAAGAGACCCTAACATACAATGAAGGATTCTAAAGATCCAGTGATGCATTGACTGGATGTAGCAAGATGGTTTAGGTCGAGTAATTACCCATTGTTTGCCAGGTTGACCTTGAAACACTTTTTTGTTCAATTCTGACAAACAAGTACAAAAGCACCAATATCATACATAGTTTTGCTAACAAGGGAATCTTTTAAGTATAATAAAAAAGATAAACTATCAAAGAAAAAACCACCAATCCCCTAAAGGTTACACCTGAACTATCAATCACTACTCGCATTAAGTTAATATTCTAAAAGCCATCTAAGCAATGACTTAAAATCATATGAATAATCCGTTGTTAACCATCGCCCTTAAGGCAATGGTTAGCATTTCAATACTAATATCTTAATAGTTAAGCACAAATGATTTAGGAGGTTATATTCATCAAAAACACACATGAGGTGACTTTCAACCTGTTTGACCCACTTAGCCAATTTGAGTCATTTCATTTTAAGCTAAACTTTTTATTCGATTTATATTAGATTGGAAATAAAAATCAATCTGACTCATTCATTAGTAACTAGGTCGAAATTGCCAGCTCCACATTAGACCAATTTCTCTTCATATTATCTTGTGTAACTATCTGTTATACTAATCTGTTCTTATCTTAATATAGGCAATTAAAAGAGACTCTTCGTTTGTAAAGAAGGTTAAAAGAGTGGTCATACTTGGTGGGGCTTTCTTTGCACTTGGAAATATTAATCCAGCCGCTGAAGCAAACGTATGTAAAAACCATTCTTTAAAACTATTTTCTTTAATTCTCTTTTGTAGGAACCAAATAGAGAAAATTAAGTGTTGTTATGACTTAATAAGACAAAATGTTAACATCTTTTATGTAATTACAGATATACGGGGACCCTGAAGCAGCAGATATTGTATTCACTTCTGGTGCAAATATAGACGTTGTTGGCATAAACATCACAACACAAGTAAAAATGGCAGGTTCGTTTCAGCTCTTTTACTTCGGTCCTAATTTTACTATAGTAAATGCCCATTTTATAAAAAGGGTTGACATCATTTGTGGCTTCAGATGAGGATCTTGATGAACTTAAGCAATCTAAGGGAAGGCATGCTCGGTTTTTGTGCGATAGTAGTAAATTCTACCGTGATTGGCATGTGAAATCTGATGGTGTTTATGGTAATCCATTTTCTATGGGGCAAACTGCAAGAAATAGAAGCACCGCTACTTTGTTCCTGATTTTTGCAACCAACTTTAATTTTGCGCAAAATAGAAACCAACTTGCATTTTATTTTTGATCTTAGCAACCATTATATATTTTGCTGATTTTTGAAAGTTCCAAATGTGTCGTTTAATTATCTATTTAAATATTATTAAAAGCAAATATTTTTTCAAACTTTTAACTGAACTTAGCTTTAAGTTTTATAGAATAAACATTTATTGTGCATGTGGTATTTGATGTGGCTGCCGAATGGCATCAACCAATGCCATATCAGCAATTTACATGTTAAATCAGCTAAAACGAGGTTGGTTGCTAAAATCAGTTCAAAGTTTGTTTCTTATTTTCAGTTTGCTTTTCTACGTCTTTAACAAGTAGATTCATCGATGCCCTTCATATTATATAAATGAAAAATTATAACATATAGTCATGCTGATATGTTTTTTTTTCTCAGGAATTTTTCTTCATGACCCTGTTTGTTTTGTGGCTCTAATTCGGCCTGATCTTTTCACCTTCAAGAAAGGAGTCGTGAGAGTCGAAACGCAAGGCCTATGCGTAGGACATACTTTAATGGACCAAGGATTAAAAAGGTGAATTTATTAAGCATTCTTTGAGATTAGAAGTTAGAACCATACTAGCTTACCAAAGGTGAATTGGACTTTTAAGTCCAAATTCAACTTATCTTTTTACTGTAAAAGTATCATTTAATTTTAAAGTAGCAAAACAAGCTAGTTGCGTATACTGTCTAAAGGTGAAAATTTCGACAGTGTTTACTCATAGTTAGGTTCATAAAAATATTTGGCTACAAAAGTGAAGTGGTCAAAATAGGTTGAACATATTAAAAGTAGTATAAGGTCTGTTTTAACTTTTAATGCATACAACCTCTTAATTAGTTTTTTCAAAGATTATCATGATGATAATAATATTGTTTTTGTTACACGTTAATTTTCTCATAAATAAACAAAAAGTGTTTGCAAGTCAACCCAATCCCGGCTAGCTTGTTTTGACCCATATTTAAAAACAAACCCATTTTTGACACGCCACCCAACCTACCCATTTTGCTGCTTCTGACTAATATTTATGATGCATGATACTTTTTAATTGTGTTGCAGATGGAATTCTGAAAATCCATGGACGGGCTATAAACCAGTTTCAGTTGCGTGGACCCTGAAGGTTGACGAGGTTCTTAATTACATTAAAACTGTGCTAATGATGCCTTGAATAAAAAAGAATACGAATTAAAAAAAAAAACAAACAATATTTATTTGTTTGTATTGATCTTTGTTTAATCTTCATTTGTGGCTATTTGGGGAACTAAATTTTTAGATTTTAACCATGAATGTAAACCACATTTAACATCTTTCCGTAAGGTAATTAGAATTATTTTGGTATAACGAAACTAGCGATGTGCTTCTGTGATTCTGTGATATTATTTAATGAAACGTGCTAAATGGATTATGTGATTTAAAATAGTTAGAATCGTAGGGTTTGATATAATGAAACTAGCTATTGGCTACCGGTGATTATGTGATATTAATTAGAATCATATTGAATCTAATCTGATTTGGTATAATAAAATGGGCTAAAGTGATTACGTGACATTAACATGTTTGGGATTGCTTATTTTGATTGAAAATGACTTTTGACAAAAAGAACTTATTAACTTATAATTTTTCAGAAAGAGTTTTTAAAAAGGTGTTTGGATTAGCTTATAAACTAAAATGTTATAAAATGATCAAAAACGACATGATTTTAAAAACGATAGGAGTTATTAGGAGAGAATAAAGGGGTATAATAGAAAATTGGATTAAAAGGAGTTTTCAAAAGTCAATAAGTAACTCGCTCCTTACTTCTCAAAACCTTCTTTTTACCATATATGAAAAGTTAGTTTGAAAAGTTTTTTTGAGTTTGTCAAATATTTTTTTTGACTTAAACTTCTGAGAAGTTAGCAAGTCAAAAGTTGGTATAAAATAAACAATCTCAAACATACACTAAATAACCAGAATTATTTAATTCGGTATAATGAAAGGGGCTACAGCCTACAAGGGATATTCTTACGTTGTTGAACTGTTGATAATCTCATTTCTTACAAAATCTAAATAGAGGGTTTGCATGCAACAAAAATATTAAATAATTAACTGATAAAAATGGGCCTAGGTTTTTCTAGAACTGGTTGGGCTAAGCCCTAAAAGATTGCCTAGGCCCAGTCTTTTGTAGTTTTCTGAATGTAATGTTATAGACCACAGTTTTTTATAAACTAAAGTTTTACATCTCCTTTGTATGTTGTTATGTTTTTTTTATTGATGCTATATAAAACTTATATGAGATATTCTTACAAAGAAGTTGTTAGTTTAATTGATTACATTAAAAATTCTAATTAAATAATTTCGAAGAAGTTGGACTTAACATTTATAAAACCAACTCTAGGTTTCAAGTGGAATGCCTGTCCAGACCATTTAGGTTTCAAGTTTGTAGCTAGGACCCGAGTTTTAGGCCAATTTTTATTATATACGCATAGGCATCACTAGCAAAACGGGTTGTTCTGGTAGGGTAATGGGTCATTTTAAAAAGTCATCAATTGGATTGGGTCGGAACCACTTGTTTCAAAAGTGGTTGATTTTTTCGCGTTAGAATAGTTTTTGAAGGGTTTATAAAAAGTACAGGCCTTTTTAAATCCCCTAATCCAACTCACATGTTGATTAAAAAAACATAAACGATTATTTTATAAGTTATTATCATCAAGAAACATTATACGTTCTATCAAAATCTAAAATGTTTAATATTTGTCATTTATTATTTTAAAAGATGCTATTTGTCACACATTCGTTTATGTGGTTCACAATTCGGATATCACGTTACAAAACAAGTGGAATGCCTAGACTCCAAGCCCATTATTGATATAACCACTCACAAAATTAGGTGGAAATGAGTTGGTTTTGATGCTTTTAGTAATACTCGATCAATCCAATCATAACTTTTTAAAGTATATTATTGTTGAAAAGATAGATTTATAAATATTTAGTATATTTTTATATTTATTATATGTGTTTACATATAACCATTGGTATCTTGGCCTAGCTTTTTGTGATGTAATTACAAATCATATCATGATATGTAACTAGACATCAATCTTAGTTGAGTGGTTCTTATGATGAGTTGTGAATATTCATTGTTGTCATTGGATGATTTAGCCACGAGATCGGGAGACCGTTGGTCGTTGGTTGATGTTTTTCGAAGAGTCCCCTTTAAGGTTCTTCACTGGTAATATCACTAGAAGGAAATTTAGGATTATGGTCTAGATTTGATCATATAAGGATTTCACTTGACTCGAATCTAGCTACAAATGAATCTCTCACCTAATTTTAAATCCTAAAGCAACAACACTCGCTCTGTACCAAATGTATACTATCTATTTATCATAGATTGTGAATTCAACTCATTAGAGGCATGTGAGTGAGTTGTTTCTCATACATAATAATTACGAACTCCTAATAAAAATAGATTCTAAGCATATCACGTTGATCAGTTAAGCCATCCGAATCCCGTGCATCCTTTGTTTCCATATTTTTCACTTTACGTTTCAGTTATTCTTGTGCTTGTATGATCATGTATGCGAATTGTTGTTTGGGTGCGATTTTGCAACTCGAACCATTACAAATCTCAAATCAAATAAAAAAAATTATAATGAATTAAAAGGAAATGTTAATAAATATGATTATCAAACACGTGAATGAATGGACAGTTTTTTATTATATCCAAACTCAACCAAGAGGAATTCAATCATAATAAGATTCTTTATAATGAAACTCTAATCCAAGATCCCAAATTCCAATTGGCTTCCTCAATTTGGCCATTAGTTCGTGGGGAAAATAATAGATTATGTGCCCTATAGACAACCACATAAATAAAAGTCTTTGTCATCAAATTTAGGTAACCATCGTTTAGATGACTCGATGGTAGGATCCTCCTTTGAGAACCAGGTTTAATTTTTTACGGATGTATCTGACGATAATCAGTCTACTGGTAATGATCATAAAATAAAAGGTGTAGGTAAGTAGCGTGATGTGAATATGTTGTAGGTATAGAAGTTTAAACCCCACGTTTAGCTATTGTCAACGTTGTATAACCCGCATAGCCTCCCGTGTCTTGGGCATGTGTGACTTGACACAGGCTAGTTAAAGAGTCCAATAAACAAAATTTTTTAATCAATTTTAGGTAATTCCTCTGTAACAAAATTTGAAAAGTAAAAGATATATAAATAAAAAATGAGCATTTAATAAAAGAACATGTTAATATGTGTGCAATACATGTGGTTTCACTTGTCGTTTTTGAATCTGAATAAGCTCGGAACTTAGAACCATAATTTAACTTGGAACTAAGTGTGACTATAGAATAATTATCGGATGAAACCGAAGATATATATAAAATCTAAATACTATAATAAAAAGATAAATAAGGAGGGACACGTGACAACATCACATTTATCTGCACGAAATTTTTTCCGTTTCTCTTTTCTATTTAAATGTTTTAAATATTTATCACATTAATATTTTTAAACTAATTAATAATCACATTAATTATTAAAAATATTATTTAATTCCTTTTTAGATTAAAATAATTTTTTAATTAATTAAGAAAGATATCTTTTCGGGGAGGGTTCCAGAGAAAACCAATAATTATGTGAAAACCAAAGAAAACCACAGAAAACAATAACATAATTCAAATTTTTTTTGTTATTTTAATTATTAAAATGTTATTTAAATGTTTGGTACATATATGTTGAGCATACATACGAGAATGAAGAAACTTACGTATACGTAACACTATGTCGAATGAAAAATGGTTACGTATACGTAACTATGTGTGACGTATATGTAAAACCATGCTACGGTTTTCATTTGATTCATACCTTTATTTATATATACTCACACATATATATAGAGGGTATTGATAAAAAAAAATTATAAATTATGTGACCGTTTTAATTGTTTTCTCTAGTTTTCTCATAAATTTGTGTTTTTCTTAGGATCCTTCCTCTATTAATGCTATTTCTAAAGAAATAAATTTTATAAATAAGAAATTTTTCTAAAACATTAAACTTTTTTAGAAATACGATATATTTTAATATTGATGTTTTTAAAAAGTAAAAATGTTTTTATAAATAAAAAATAATTAAAGTTGGGAGTTATAATAAGAAAGTTTCAAAAATGATATTTTTTTAAATGTTTGTTTTGAAACAAAATTTTCTTTTTTATTTTTAATAAGGAAGATTTTAATCATATCGTTTTATAATTAACAATTTTTACTATATATAATATTTTATTTGTTTAACCTGTGTAATACAATAGTTTACTAAAACTAGTCATATGTAAAATATTAAATATAAAATCATATATAAACAATGAGTAAATTAGATACATGATAGTTTTAACTTTACCTTTAAAACATTTAAGTTTATCTTAACATTTACCTAACCTATCACTACAACCTTTAGGTGAATATAAATTTTGATAATACAAAATATAACTTATTGTCCAATAATAATTTATACTAGTGATTTGACCTATTGACTTTTATTGAAAAATTAAAATATCACCCGCATAATTATTATAGATTTAAACTCGACAACACTTGTTTTCCACTTGGTTTCTATTAAAAGGAAGGTACATGTTTCATTTTGAATATTCACTCATAATCATCAAATTGTGCGAAATCTATTGAGATTCAAATGTAAATCTATGATTATTATGAAAGTAAGATCAACATATGTAATGAAACGAAAATCTAGAAGTAATTGTTATTTATAATAAAAACGAATATTAATTTTAACTCTTAGATAAATTGCCTTTCAAAGGAAAAATGATACGATGTTATTAAAAGGAAAAAAAAGGTACGGCATTATTAAATTATTTTAATGGTTGTTAATTTTGTATGACCCACTCTTCTTATTTGTGTCGATCCACTATTGCTGACCTCTTTTCTGAAATGACCCAAGTGTTTTGTTGAAATGAAATAATTATTTTCTATATTGTTTATATTTTTTAGCTAATTTGAAACAAGTTTCAACCATATAATTAAGTAGGTTTATTGTAAATAAACAAATCAGTGTATAGCTATTGCCCTTATTTTAACTGCTTTGGATATTTAGGGTTACCTGTATCAATCAACAATTAACAACACTGTAACAAATAATAAAACAAAAGATTACTAGCAAGTTATAAATAAAACCAAAAGATTGTTAATCACGCTACATTTATTATTGATAAAATCACATAGTGCCAACATTTTTAAATAAAAATACAATTATTCATCTAACGACCTTTTTAAAATTTATTTAATATGCAATAAAAGTGTTCTCTATAAACTTAGCAGCTAACCATATGTGTAATATTTTATGACAAATTTATCTTAACTCGAGAGGGAGTTTGAGGAGACTTTCAAACGGTTATATATAAAAAAAAAACAAGATCATGGGGTCTAAATGATGTCCTCCACGGGCAAGATCAATATTTCAGCCATGACGTGCGATTGATGATGTAAATTTGACTTGTAAGTGATGGAAACGGCTTATCCTAGAAAAGTAAACATCCTATCAAGGCACACAAGGTTGGACTACTTACCGACTAGAATTAACCTCAACATTAAAGGTGTCGATTTACACCCCACGAGATCCAAGCCAATTCAGTCTTTGATCATTCATTTAACACTTTGTGTGTAGTTGAAGAACTAGAACAATGTCATATTTACGGACTCTAAACACTACATTGCTTAATTATTCGAAGATTTTAATCCACGTCACTCCACGAGTTTGTAGTGCTTTGGTGTAATTAAAGAACTAGAACAACCTCTTATTTAAGAACTCTAAACACTTGATCACTAGTGAGTTAAATTAATTGTAATTCTAATTACTTCATATAAAATAATAATAAATTAAATTATGCGAAAGGATTTAAGATGGTTTTCTTAACTAGTGCATTTACGCATTGTACTTAAAAGATTAAAATCATTTGCACTTTTGCAGTTCCAATCACGTCCTTTGGGGACAAATGAAATTTTAATTATATTAAATAGCCATAAATATTTAAAAATTATAATTATGTATTATATTTTATTTAACTTATTTGTTAATACTAAATTATGTAGCTAAAACTATATACATTATACTTTTTTTTAAATTATTTTACATGCTTTACATTAGGTTTCTCTAGCTAATATTCACCCTATGATACTAGCTGGCATGTCATTATTTCTTGATAATTAGTTGATGGCACAAGCATAGATGTGAATATATGTGTGTAATTATATAGAGAAGAAACTATTGGAATATTGTGGCATGTGTATTTTGGTGAATTAAAGGGTATGTGTGTCTATATAGTCAAGCATCATACTTGACCAACACATACACTTTATGCCTCCGTGTATGTGTTTATGTATATAAACTTTGATTATTTAAAGAAGTCATCTTAAAAATATATATTGATGTATAATGAAATAATTTTCAAATTAAGTATAATAAAATTTCTAAGTTTATGATACAAGAAGTAAATAATATATATAAAAATTAAAAAACTGTGAGTAATAGAATAATATTTAATTCTTTATTAGTATTCAAATTAAATATTAAATGATGAAGACAAATTTTATTATTATTATTTTATCAACTAGAAATTTTGTAACTCCTTATTTACGAAAGTTCTAAAAATTCGTCGTTGCTCTCAATTATTTTTTTTCTTATAAGTTTCATAACAAAAACGTGTTATATATTTTAGTTTTAAGAATGATGAATAGAATCAAAGAATCATTTACTTTTAAGATTATTTTCTTGTGTGGTACCTGTTATTTTATAAAAGAATAATCGCACGTGGTGTATTCTGCATGTTCACATTTGGTGACTTAGAAAGATGTGCCATATTGGTGTCTCACTATATATTCCCAATTTTTTTATATCTTCATGTACAATTCTGTCAGAGTAACATTGTACATCCATGCTTCTTTTCTAAAGATAACTTTTAAGCAAATTGTATTTTAAAATTTGTTTATTCTAGATTTAAGTCTAGACGTCTATTTGTTAAAGTATATAGTGTATTTATTTCCAAAATCTTAGTTGGATACCTAATATCTAGTTATGCCTTTAAAGAGATATCCAGATGATAAATTAGAGTATTCATAGTAGATTTTTTAATACTTATGTGAGTATGTTTTTTATATTTTAAGAAATGGTTGTAAACGGTTGTGCGTGAAAAACAAAGAAAAGTTTCTGTTCAATATATATATTTGAGGAATCACTGTTTAACAATTATAAATTTTTTTAATATTTTTAAAGTGGTTGTGATTAGAGAAAGAGAGAAAAGATAATGATAAAAATATAAAAAATATTATTTAATTGAGAATGAGAGAGAAAAGATCGTTTTTTTAGTGTAATTATAAGGATACAGATAGAAAACCTGATGTGATTGCTCTTACATATCTAAATAATTAATAGAATTATACAAATAATTTAACAGTTGTTTTATAAATACTAAATATCTTTTTTTGAACTTTTTTATACAACAAATATTCTCATCCACCTTTCATTTGTAAATATTTGAAACCATACGATTTTTATGAGAACAAACACTATAACACCAGACTAGTCATCGGTGAAAAAAAAATATAATATCTACTTATTGTTACTTGTTAATACATACGGAGGAAAAACTCAAAACCATACACCTTTGAATACTCTTAAACTTACTTACAAATTTTTTAATGCATCCATCTCACAAATGATTATTTTCATCTTTTTCACATAATCATCAAGTTGATAAATGTAAGATATAAAAAACAAGTCAAACACATCTGGAGTTTATAAATGTGTTTCATTCTTTCAATAATCAAAATTTACTAAATAAACGTTACCAGGACCAAACATATGCTGCCAATTTTGAGTTATGAAAATGAAAATATGATGTATCTCTAAAATTTTCTTAATATTAATATCAAATCAAAATTTGAAAGAGTAAACATTTCTTTTTTTTAATAACTTTTACCATTAAAATAATTTTAACCTTTTCCTCTAATTTGGATTTGGTTAAGTTGTTTGCAGAATTAATATTCTGGTAATTTACTTCTACAAACCTAAGATCTTCCAATTTCTTTTGTCAAATGTCGTGGAAAAGGCTTAATAGTGCAAAATGCTATTACTAAATTTTACAGGACTTAAATAAAAACAAGAAGAACCATTAATCAACATGGAAGATATTCTCATCGAAGGAATTGTGTTCAACTACGAAAAATTTTAATTATAACGAACTTTGTGCACTTGCACCATTATTATTTTTCTTATATGAATGCTGACCACGAATATTACATTCATATGTTAACTAATTTCAAAAGCTCATAGTCTTGTAGCCAAATGACATCAGTAATTATCATTTGTCCCTTATAAATATGCAAGTTTAAGATTGGGGATATTTTGGAGTAAAAAAAATTGTTGTTAAAACTAATTTAAGGAGTGAACTTGTTCAAAGTGAATTTGTAGATTGCAACGATAAAATTGAAGTTTGTAACATCAAAGCAGAAATGGAATTAGATACGGAGAAAAACGGGGAAGTAGAAATACTCTAGCATAAAAGAAACACAGAGGGTGAGTTAAAATTGCATTAGAAGTGCAGTAGAAAACACATAGTTAGAAGAATTGTAATAAATTTCTTGAGTAAATATGAAACTCTCAAGTTAAAAAATAAGAGTAAAAAGATTATCTTAAAAATCATTTTCACAGTATACATGCATATATATATATATATATATATATATATATATATATATATATATATATATATATATATATATATATATATATATAATAATTTAGTTATTAAAAAGTGGTATATATTTAATATTTTAAAGTTTCCATCGGTATCTATACTAATAAATGATTACATGTGGTGACACATATCATCACCAGATCTCACCTCACAAAAACTTTTCCGCCTAAATTTTCTTTAACAAATTTTTCACAAATCATGCTATATTTCTTACTTGAAGTTTTTTATTTTATTTTAATTTTTTTTGAAATACAAGTGTGAAGTTTTTATTTTTTTAACTATCTCAATCACACTAACCATTTATAGGGATTTTAAATCTATGATATCAATGATCTTAAACCATATTTAACCTTTTAACCCTTATGATCACAAATCCTTATTTTTATATAATCGATTTAAAATAAAAATGATAGAGTTTAAATATTTTTGTTTACATATTTGAATTATATATTTGTAACTTTTAACCCGTGTGATACACGGGCTAATAACCTAGTATATAAGATTGGTACGTAGTTTTATACAAGGCCGGGTATATAAAATTCACCAAAAAGAAAATTAATAATTCATGAAATATATATGTATATTACTATTAGTTTAAAAACTCATGTACAACAAGAGTTGAATAAAAATATTAAATTAAAAGTTACTAATTAATATTTAAAAAATTATAAAATAATCTTTTGAGATAACTACTCTTTTCGAACTTTCATCTTTAAAAAAATTTTACTATACAAAAATTATTTTTTGAACAGTCCAAGTTTTTTCGAAAATACTAGTTTATAAACAATGCCATTTTTTAAAGTTCTTTGTATTAAAAAAACTTCATATTTCATAAATTATTTTATTAAAAACTTATAATTGTTAAAAGAAAAACATATTTCATATTTATTAAAAAATATATTTTACAATTTGAAAATAATATAAATAATATCATTAGCATTTAATGTCATTATTAAATGATTAACTTATTTGAATAAGAACACATGACAAACAAATTTAAAAAAACAACACGTTATAAAAACTTATTTTGATTTATTAGTATAGATATTAGAAAACAATAATTATTACATGTATAAAATTCTTGTAAATATCTACACATAATGCTGATATCTAACGTGACCTTAACTTCAAAGTACAAATATAAGACTCCATCCCTCTTCTAACCCCACGTTGAACTCTTCGATCGTTTTATCTTCATTATTCATCAATGGCGATCGAAGATGCATCCATTTTTTTAACAGTTTTCATACTGTTATTATCTCTTTTATGCATCTTCATCTTCTATAAAACTAAGGCTCATTGCACATGTGAAATCTGCCATGCTTACGTTACAAGAAGTTGGTCGTTCGAATTCGATAATCTCTCCGATTGGTACACTCATCTTCTTCGAAAATCGCCTACGAACACCATACACATACATGTTCTTAACAACACCATAACATCCGACCATCGGAACGTCGAATACATGCTCAAAACCCGATTTGAAAACTACCCTAAAGGGAAAGCTTTCTCCGCGATTTTGGGGGATTTTTTGGGTCGCGGTATTTTTAACGTTGATGGTGATTCGTGGCGGTTTCAGAGGAAAATGGCGTGTCTCGAGCTCGGAAAAAGGTCCATGAAAGCTCATGCTTTTGAGGTTGTGAATGATGAGATTGATCATAGGCTTATGCCTCTTGTCTCGTTGTTTTCGCGAAAACAACATGAAGTTTTGGACTTGCAAGATGTTTTTAGGCGGTTTTCCTTTGATGTTATTTGTAAGCTTTCGTTCGGGTATGACCCGAGGTGTTTGCATGAGTCGTTACCTATGTCGAAGTTGGCTATCGCATTTGATCTAGCCTCGCGGTTGTCGGCTCAGCGAGCCATGACACCGTCACCGTTGGTGTGGAAGATGAAGAGGTTGTTTAATGTTGGGAGTGAAAAGAGACTACAAGAGTCGATAAAGATGGTGAATAAGTTTGCACAAGAAGTTATTAGGCAAAGAAAGAAGTTAGGATCCTGTTGTAGCCACGACGATCTTCTGTCAAGATTCATGGCTACAACAAAAGATTCCAACTACCTACGAGACATTGTTATAAGTTTTCTGTTAGCTGGACGCGATACTGTCGCGTCCAGTCTGACTGGTTTATTCTGGTTGTTGGCTCAACAACCAAAGGTAGTGGATGCAATCAGAGTTGAAGCTCTGATGGTTAGAGAGCGCGAGTCTCTAACTAGCTTAGAGCAGTTACGCGAACTCCACTACCTGCAAGCAGTTGTTTATGAAGGGATGAGATTACTCCCACCCATTCAATTCAACTCTAAGTTTTGCCAGCAAGACGATACTTTACCCGACGGCACATTCGTCAAGAAAGGCACACGGGTCACGTACCACTCGTACGCGATGGGGCGAATGGAGGCTATCTGGGGCCCCGATTGTTTAACATTCAAACCCGAAAGGTGGTTAAAAGACGGCGTGTTCTATCAAGAAACCCCTTTCAAGTATCCAATATTTCAAGCCGGATATAGAACATGCTTGGGTAAAGAAATGGCACTTGTGGAGGTGAAAAGTGTGATTCTGTCTCTTTTACAACGATTCGATATCGAGTTAGCGCATCCCAGCCCGACCACTCGGTTTTCACCTGGGCTCACCGCGACCTTCACCGGTGGGTTACCTGTTCGCGTTAGCGAAAGGACTCAAAGGTGAGATAAGATGATGTAGCCCAAACTGAACCACATGTAGTAAGCACAAGTTGATGGTCCATATGGACCACACTAGTGAATTTAATTTGTAGTTGTTTTCAACCGTACAATGATATACATATGTATGTTGATTGGCTTTAAACCAATTGGATGAGTGGCTTTTAATCAATTGTGACTGTTTTACGTGTTGTTCGGTTTTAGTAAGAATCGCTAAATTAAGATATTGTTCGATTGTATTTCTTTATGTCGCTATCTATGAACCATTAAGTTGCACTATGAAGGTACGAGGACGATGGGTCACAACTGACAAACAAAATACATCAATTTAGGTATTTTTAAATATTTATATATTCGTATATATAGGATGTATTTATGGGTGGAGTGGACCCAAGTTCATGACATCCACATATGTTGTCTAACGAGATAACATCATTAAACAAATAGTTTCTTATTTGAAATTTAACTACTTATTCGTAATTACAAGATATTTAATTATATGTAAATGATGATTACTAATAACAAAATAACGTATATGTATATATGCAAACTTTTGTGTTTGATATAATTCGAAACGCTACTCATTGGGTTGAGTCTAAACTCATATTCTTCTTTTATACGAGCGAGAGGACAAATTGTTCAATTGATAACTTCTATACGGACTAGATTGTTAAATGTTTCCTCGAACATAATTTGTAAAATGGGTAAGTGAGATGTAGGGTATGTAGAAGTAGAAAACTACACAACTATACAAACAAAATCTACAAGTCGTTTGTTATTGAGATCAACTATGCCCAACCCAAAGAGTTTTCAAATTCTTCCATTCTATCACGAGATATTTCAAGCCCATGTCAGTAATTCGCGGATCAGAACATAATATGAACTCTAAACATCTATTCTACTTAATAAATATAAATTTATCTGTGTGTATGAAGCAGAGACTCTATAGTCTTTAATATAAATAAAATACCAAATCTGAAGTTTAAAAACTCTCTTTATTCTTTCCACAGTGCAACATCTAGCTCTAAATTCGTTGGAAGAGACGAGGACAACACGTTTGAATCTTGATCATCCTTAAACCTCACTAAGCTTTTTAACAAGCAACATTCTATCATTTTTAAACTACCAAAAATCTCCTATTCAAATACAACAACAAAAAAACATCCGAAAATCATAAAAAATGATGGTTAGGCTTAAAACTAAACAAATAAATAGGGTCAAACAAACAAAATGGATATGTTAATGTTAAAGACACATGAAACCCTAGTGATTTTTTAATGGAGTGATTCAAAGTTACCTAAAGAAGACGAGAATGTATTGATTGTTGAGATACAAAGAGCTCAAATGCAGCAACTAATATGCATCTAATTCCTAGTGTTTCTTTAAGACGTTGAAAGATTTTAGAGAAAAAGATGACAACAACTAGAGAATTCAGGTGGAGAAAGAATTAAGATACGTAAAAAGTAAATCTTGAAATAAAAAGATTAACTCTAGTATTCCTTAAAAATTTGATGATGGGAAATATGATAAGAATACTTATGTAGAAGCGAAAATCAAATAAGTTTATGACTTTCCCTAAATTTTGGAGATGGTGATTGGGAAAAAGATCCTATTATATGTGCTCGAGCTTGTTTATAAGCGAGTTTCAATCTAAGGATTCAGTTAAACTTTTTAACAAATCGACATTTGAGCATTAAATTATTAGCCACTCTTATTATCTACACTTATAGCAAATAAAAATTGGTTAACTTATCTATAACAATTAAAAGTTACTTGTATTATACATGACTAAATGCATGTTTGGTATATAAGGTAAGTTAAAAACTAATATCGTTGTAAAGTTTGAAATCGACACCTTAAAACATAAAAATGTTAGTTAACTCAACTAAAAAGTTTGGTAACATTTTTATTGCAATTTGTTCTGTTATAAACTTATAATTGCTATTTTGATAACTAATTTACCTGTGGACAAGAGGAGGCCATCTCTTTTTAACGTCTCCTATGACGACTAAAATTTTTTATTTGTCTTAAAATATAAAATTATACATGTTCTAATTTTATAAATCTAGATTCTTATCGTTTAAATAAATAAAGGATATGATTTATATCTATTCCATGTGTATCTTGGCGGTATTTTCATGTATGTTCTTTTTTATAAGTTGTAACATACATTTGTGGTTTTTGTTGCTAGAAGTTTCGTATATATTTATAAAATCTCCGATGTTCCAGAAAAATAAAATTATTCCATGTGCACCCTCGTGAAATCGTGATTAACTTTTTAAGAATATAATTAGTATTAATATCTTTGCTTTCTACATGATAACCCCCTAACAAATATTAAAGTTTTGTTTCTATTACGCGGATTATTTAAACGCATTTAAGAATGAAGTTTATCTCTTGTTATCTCTGATTAATACTTGCAAAACACGCTAATGATATTTGAGTCAAGATACTTCTTATGAACAAAATTTTCTTTGTGTTTTGCCCATATGAAACTTCTTAAGGCATTATAACGACTTTTATTTTGATTTGTTATAAATATGCTAAAATAAAAATAAAAAAAAAGGAAAAACTTAAATTGGCTTAAAATATTATTCATAGTACACTAAGAAAAAGTTATACCAATTTTCATATTTAATAACCCTTGTTCTAATATTGCAAATTCTATATTCTTATGTGATCTAAATAAAGACTAAAACTATCACATGTGTATTGTCATGAATTCGTGATTGATAATTTAATGTCCATCACGTCATACCCCAAAGCATCCTAGAAAAGACATCGATAAGCGATGAGAAATATGTACCAATTGAACATCAAAAAACACATAATTAATTTGAATTTTTTCGCGTCAGATAAGGTTTAAAAGAAATAATGTTTGTTTCAAACACGTAACACCTTTTACTTTTATTAATCATGAAAGTTAAATGTTAAAGATAAAATATAACATATATCGACATTTTTAGCTAGTCTTAGTTGAAATTAACACCTTTATTTTTCCTCTTATAACCATGAAAGTCATATTTGATTCAAAATATGATAAACCATCTTAAAAGTTTGTAAGTTTAGATTCTTATCATTTAATAAAGGACATATATATATATATATATCATATTTTTATAATAGAAACGAGTTGAGTTAAAACTCAAGCTTAGTTTAACTTTAGAAGCTCGACTCCTACTTGTTTACCTAAAAGCATCCTATGCAAAAGTTCAATAAACAACAGAAAAATCTGTACTTTCTAGATGATGACCAAAACATCAAAAGATATTATCATGTTGATATTTTTAGGTTCGACAAGGTCTAAAAGATATAATCTACGTCACATATCACATTTTATTTTTATTAATTGTAATTTTACTTGTTAAAGTTTAAATATAAATTGAATACACTTTTGTAGCTTCAATTCATTGAAATGAATCCTTTATTTCTCCTATAACAACCAGAATAGTTATTGTTGTCTCAAAATTTAACATATCTATACTAATAAATGATTACATGTGGTGACACATGTCATCACCAGATTTCATCTCACAAAAACTTTCCCGCCTAAACTTCCTTTAACTAATTTTTCACAAATCATGCTATATTTATTACTTGAAGTTTTATTTTATTTTAATTTTTTTGAACGACAAGTTTGAAGTTTTTATTTTTTTTAACTACCTCAATCACCACCAACCATTTCTAAGGATTTTGAATTTATGATATCAATCATATCAAATTTTATTTAACCCTTTAAACCTTATGATTACAAATTCTTATTTTTATATAATCGATTTAAAATAAAAACGATGGAGTTTAAACATTTTTTTTTATATATTTGAATTATATATTTATAACTTTTAACACGTGTAATACACGGGCTAATAACCTAGTCAGGTTATAATTTTGTAAAATTTAGATTCTTATAATTTAATAAAGGATATATTTATATAATATTTGTTATATAAAGAGTTTGGTCAAAACTTAGAGCTTGAGAGTTCAACTTGTTTAGCTTCAGAAGCTCAACTCCTATTTGTGTATCCCCATGTTTATCCCCAAGCATACTGTAATAGACTTCGCTAAGCAATAGGAAAATCTACACTTATTGGATGATGGCCAAAACATTAAAAAGATATAATCAAGTTGTTTTCTTTTGTTGGTTGAGATTTAAAAGATATAATCTACGTTTTAAACACGTAACACATTTTTTTATTAATTATGAAATTCACTTCTTAAAGATTTAATATAACTTATATTGACTTTTGTAGCTTCGTTTTATTATTATTGCCTCCTTTATTTTTTCTTATTACAACCACAAAAGTTATATTTACAAAATATAACAGACCATGTTATAATTTTGTAAGTTTTAAATTCTTATCATTTCATACAAGATAAATCCATGCTAGATTTTTTTTGGGTATAAACAAAGCAAGTAAAAACTCTAAAGGGGCGTTTGGTTGGAAGGAATGAAATGGAATTGAGAAACTAGTATAATTTTCAAGCAAAATTATGTTTAAGTGGGTAATGAAATGTAAAACCCAAGGGAATGTTTCACCTTAAATTCCTTTGGTTGTGAGATTCAAATTCCCTCTCTAGGTGGAAGGATTTTGAAATCCCACAACCAAGGGAATTTGAGGTGAAACATTCCCTTAGGTTTACTTTTAATTTCTCACTCAAACACAATTTTACTTGAAAATTATACTAGTTTCTCAATTCCATTCCATTCCTTCCAACCAAACGCCCCCGAAGTTTGACTAAGTTCGAGTTTGAGTTGTTTCATATGCAAAAGTTGGACTCCTACTTGGTTTCAGTTTTACGTCAAACATAATATACGAGGAAAAATAGATACACATACATAGAATCACATACGTCATGAATAGAGATGGTTTTTGTTATCAAAGATAATCATAGTAATATAACACCAAGTTAATTATCATTTTCGTTATTGAATTTTGGTTTCATTTTGTTATTTTCATCTAAAAAAGTTTTTTTTTTTTTTTCATATTTAGATCTTTGATTTTTTTAAAAAGTTATCATTTTTATCATTTTAGTTCACCCGGTTAATTGTGTTTGTCAAATCAAAGACATTAAATCATTATACAAATCATTTAATTTAATTATACAAATCATTTTTATCGTTTTAGTTAACTCGGTTAATTGTGGTTGTTAAATCAAGGACATCAAATCATTATATAAATCATTTTATCTAAGTTTGCATTTAAATGATTTATATAATAATTTAAATGCCTCTAACCTAACAAATACAATTAATTGAGTTAATGAAAACAAATTAAAATAACAAATGTTTAAAAACTATAAACACAGAAAGAGAGAAATCTTTATGATAGAAAACAATAAAACGTATCAAAACTCAAGGGTGAAAATGAGAAATAACTCCATAATATCGTTAGAAAATTTTCTAACTCTTGTATCTTTTCTATAGTTTTCTATCTAAATGGGATTGCTTTCAACCAACGGCGGATCTTTATAGGGGCCGGGGGGGCCGCCGCCCCCCCTGTTTTTTCGCCCGTAGTGTTAAATTTTAGTCCGGTAGTGTAAATTTTTGGTCAGGTAGTGTAAATTTTTATATAAATATCAAGTTCGCCCCCCCTAAAAAAAATTGATTTCGCCCCCGCCCCCTCTACGAGAAAGTTCAAGCTCCGCCACTGCTTTCAACTATGACTCATTTTATTCTGTGGGACAGTCCAACCAGTTTCTAGCCAATAAATAATTCGCGTTTTTTTAATGAAAATCATAACTTCTAGAAAGAGCATCTAACATGATATTTGTGTTGTGGGGTCGATGTACAGGAGACATAATGTGGCCAAATCAACTTAAGACCACCGGTTTAAAAGGTTCTTATCTTAGGATGACAAATTGTTTATGTTGTGAGTGACATATGATATATTGAGGTGTGGCCATTTTAGCAAGTTGTTGCAAAATCGAAAATACAACATATTTATAGAGAAGGAGAGAGAGTGAAAAAATATTTGAAATATATATTTAATATGATTATATTAATTCAATAAAATTTGTTGTATTATACATGTCAAAGCTTTATTTGGGTTTTTGATCTTAGATTTGACGTTAAATGATCTTGTTAACAAGTGCAATGATCCTTCATATAGTTAGTGTGTTTTGAAACTCAAACGTAAAAACTTTAAGCTATATTTTTCTATAAAAAAATAATAATGATTAAAAGTTAAAAATATGTTTTGTTATTGATTATGTGTTTATATAATTTAATATAAATAGAATTAGAAACATATATTTATTTAATGCTTAAAACTTGTTTTAATAGTTAGATAACTCTGTTTGTAAGTTATCCCTTAATTTTTTAAGGATGTGTTATTAATTAACAGTTGGCCTTATTGAATTAAAAGTGGTACATGATAACGCTAAAAATTGGTTATATAAACATCCATTTTGGTTATTGATACACCCTTTATTCTCTATCTTTTTTCATATATATTTGTGTGTATATATATAGAGAGAGAGAGATAGAGAGGGTGAGTATCTCTTAATAATCCGGTGGAATAATCGAACTCTAAAAGATTAGAATGGTATTCAAGTATGGAAGTATGAGATTAGTTTATGTAGCTTCGATACTCGACATGCGACATGGTTTCAAGTCTGAAATACAGTTTTACAATAAAATATAATTGATAAGACTTTGATTACTAAGACGTAAAACTAAAATATTATACAATGACCTAGATCTTATGCTGTTATATACATAATAAATAAGTAATTGGTTACGCAACGTGTTAGAATTCTGTAAGTCCAAGATATGTTTTCCGCTTATCATGCTACATTTATATTTTTGGTATGGAATAAAAAATACGTAAATTCAATCATCTATCATTTTATAATTATCAAAACTACATTACAAATTATATAATATTTTTGTTATTCTACAAATGTATTATATGTGATTCTAAGGTAATTCTTATATACCTTAAAAACCAAATACCACATCCTTCATGCATAGATTACAAGTCTTCAATACACGTTACCTATTTTATCTTTTATAACTTTTACACTTGAACTCCTTAAAAATACCACATTTGCATGTAATCCCCTCAACTTTAAAAAAGTTATTTGCTTTTCTTTTAACCAATTTATACTACAGCCTCTAATGTGACGTTCTTATTTTTATCTATGTTCATACGTTAAATTTTTTTAACGATTCTTTTTTTAATTTTAAGTTCCAAGTATTGTTAACGGTCCCACTACAACACACTGGTTTGTGACTTGTGAGTTTGTGATGATTTTATTTATTTATTTATTTATATTATATATTTTTTATTTTATATATATATTTATTTTATTTCGTACGTTTCGTTTTTCTTACTTTTAATATCAGACGCACAGTAACATTTCGATGTATATTTTTTAACGGTTTGCTACCCTCTTCTGGTGACGTAGGTCTTAATGCTTATATAATAAATATTCAAATTTGGGCCATATGTAACATTAACAGCTGAAATTAGCCCATTATGTGAGTATAAACTATAAAGTTTGATGTATTGGGCCTGTTAGCCTGTTTAATATCGTCCTACAAATAATTATCCAGAACTACAGAAGTATAGAAGACAGATCACAGTAACTGAAGTCTGAAGAACACATTGACACATGGCCCACCTAGTATTACCAAAGTTTCAGGTAATTTAAATCCATCGACATTTTAACAGGAAAAGTCATATTTCTTCATAGACAATTACACAATACATGCATCATATATATTTTTTTTAACGGCCGGCACCCCATACGCCCGCGAGCACACCAACCACCAATTACAGGGAAAACCCGTCACCTGAAGACCCACTAGGGTAATACCCGGGCCACTAACAGCATTTTACTGCTAGTAGGACTCGAACTCACAACCTCCATTAGAGGAAGTCATAAGACTACCACTCAACTAGGGCTGTTCACGATCCGAGTCGAGCAGAGCGGACCTTTGCTCGTGCTTGGCTCGTTTCCAAACCGAACCGAGCCGATCGACTCGTTTACAACCGAGCGGAAAATCGAACGAGCATTTTTCGAGCGTTAAATTTTCGAGCGAGCGTCGAGCGAGCGCAAACGAGCGGCGAACAATTTATACAACCGACTATCTTGTGTGTCATACGATTTATAATGTAGCGAATAAGATTTAATTACTTAAAAACTAGCCACATTTCATTACATAATATTTTTATGGATGACAATACATTATGGATGATTAAAAAGCTAAAGGTGATGTCGATAAGGTTGAGAGCATATTGCAGATAATGATTATAGTGAGAGCAGGAGATGATCGAAAAAAATATATCTTAATGGCTTAGGATTTTATTTTTATGTTTAATGTAGAATTCTTTATTGGGTTGATTGATCAAGTATGCATAAATATAATTATATATTTGTATATAATGGGTCAAATCTACTAAAGTGTTACGTATAAACTATATAAACATATTAATTCGAGCCGAACCGAACGGAGCGGACCTTTGCTCATGCTTGGCTTATTTACAAACCGATCCGAGTCGACCGGCTCGTTTACAACCGAGCAAAAATTCAAACGAGCATTTTTAGAGCAAATTTCGAACGAATGTCGAGCGAGCGTCGAGTGGTTTGAACAACCCTACACTCAACCCTATGGTTGTTGGTAATCGCTTCTTTATCTATAATAACTTTTATGCATACGGATTTTCTTGAAATAATCATGACGGGTAATTATAAGTTTATCGTTGATCAATACTCCATTAAATATATATTTAATGTTGAGTTTGTGTTGGAAATTTAAAGAAAATATGTTTTCTCTTTAATCTTGGATGTCAATAACTATATATAATTATTGCTGATGTAGTTATATTGTAATGGGTTTACGATCGAAATACTTCACCACAAGCTAAGAAGTATTAAAAAAAAACAAAAATCTAATAAAAGACTATGGATGCTCAACGTAGTGTATTTGTACTAAAGTGCATTAGGAAGTTGTGCAGTTACTTCTCCCATATAGGAGAATATATAAACTTTGAATGGTTTATAATAAGAACACAAAGTGCTTGACAAACGTATTTTTACATGTCTTACTTTGACTTCTATGCATGCCCTGCATAAGCGGGTGTAAATTTTGGCTTAAACCTATACTATATAATAAATAAATAACTACGTGAATACATGCTAACTTCTGATGAAGTTTGAAATTTTGTTTCTCGTCTTTTTTCCTTGTTAAATGATATTGATTATAAATGAGTAAACAAAACAATTATCTAAAATATAGTCTTTTTATTCTAGTGATTTATTAATACATACTAATTAATAAGATCTTAATTACATATCATCTTAAAATATAATTTTACAATTCCAATTATTCATTATTTGTTATTTATAAATTTTATAAAAGTTCATTATTTTTTATTTTACTAATGCATAATGACGTGTAACATACAAAAATATTCATAAAAATTAATAGTTTTAATATGTTAGAAGTAGTATAGCTTTATTTTGAAAGAAAAACCAATATTGTAATTTAATAAAAAACCATTAAATCTTTCAAAAATTCATTAGTTTTTGTTTCTAATCGTATAATGCAATAAAAAATACGTTTTGCAGTTTAGAAGTAGTATAGGTTTTCGTCGAAAGAAAAACCAATGTTGTTAAATGCTCAGGGTTGAGCAAGGGGTTTTTTCAACAATGAGCTTTCTTCTGAGTGGATTGAGGGTACCGTCTCGACTGGGAAACAAATAGGTGAGCACGATTAAGATAACACATATTATTCAAATTAGAATCGCACATTTACCGTTAAAAAAAAATATTTATCTCTATAATTATTATTATTATTAATTTAGAAAAAAGTTGAATAATGAACCAAAACCCCTTCTTGTTCGACCAAAACCCTGCGACGAGTAGCAGCCCTAATATCCCTGTTCTTCATCGATTTTGTTTCAAGCATCCTTCATCTGATTCAAATGACAACAACTCTTGTTTTGCAAGTTACACTCTGCGTGAGAGTAAATTAAATTCCTCTTCATATATAAATCAAATTTTTCATTACGTTTGGTTAACCATGGAGCATCCACGACAATCTGATTATCATGATAACGAAGTTCTTCCACCTGGAGTTTTGGTCTCCAAGTTCGATTTTTCCGTTGAAAATCACTTCAAAGCCATGGATGAGATCGCTATGTCTTGTGGAGAATCAGAATGCGAGTATGAACAACCGGAGATTCAGCGATTGCGTTCTTCTCTTACTTTTTTAAGGTGCTTTTGCTAAGTTTTTCTGTACGATTGTTGTTTTACTTGCAATGTAATATACCCGATGAATTTCAGCTATTAGCCCAAGAGATTGTCAATTTGGACCAAAAATGTCAAGCTGTATCATCCCTTTTCCTCTTTCACTGTGTAGAAACTTGGAAGATAACATCATGTGATTAATTAGCAGATCTTAATGCAGTTTATGCTTCCTTTTTGACAAGGATTTGATTTAACAACTTTTATTCTCTCATAGATTTGATGAAAGATCTCTTTCTAAGCGAATTGTTAACATGTTAGAAGGAAGGACACGGGCAAAGTTTTCTTGGATTATTGTATACTTATGAAGTTATGCTCAACAGAATTAGCTTTTGAAATTTGATATTTTCTTGATCACTAATGTGATGTTGGTATCTGGTTGTTCGTATGTTTTACTATACAATAAAATTTTTTGTATAAATAAATAAAACCAGTGGAAGTTATTAAGTTAACTAATTGAAAATAAACAGAATACATATCAGCAGCAATAATGTTATAAACTTCTGCATTCCATATTGTGATGTTCTTGCTATTGTTCTCGGTTTCTTAACTTGAGATTTTGGTATTAACAGTAAATGGAGAGACTTTCGTTATCAATCTCGATCTATAAGGTTTGCTTGTGAAGATAAAACTTCTCAGGAGAAGGACGTCACCGCCCAGATCAAGTTGCCTCAGTTTTCTTCAGTAGCTGTTCCCAAGGTATAAATTGACGTAATTAATTGGCTGTTTTAATATACACAACCATCATACATTGTATTTAACGTTTCATTCAATAGACGCCTTATTAGATTTGGTCTAATATTTATGCAGGATATGTCAGATGGAAACATTATCTCTTCAACATTAAGGTACATTATCATATAATATTTCTCTCTTTCTCTAGGACGCTGCTTCCTCAATTCAGTATTGTATAATTAGCTATAATATACAAAAAGTCAAAAGTACTTTGTTGTTATCATGAGTTTGAAAAATGAAGGATTCAAATAAGAATTTACGGTTTTGTTCGTCCCACTTTCTCATGAGCGTTTGTTGATCAGTCATCAGTATATGTGTTTGACAGTTGATGTTTATGCGTTGGTAAACTTTAATATTTTCGAATAAATTTTGTGTGTATGTATTTTAGCTTTATGCTACATGATTGTTGAAGATCTAAGCCTTGGAACTTATTCATATTTGACTAATAGAATCCATAATTCCATATTATTCAATGTTTAGTTAGCGATTATGTATGGACATGCCTTTATTATATATGTGTGTGTATTAATTTGCTGTAAGTCATACATCTGTTTCCAATGGGGCTTGCACTGGTTACTAATAGGTGAGTGTGCCTCACACCTTAAATGATGCAGGTTTTGACACTAAATAATCTGTTTCTCTGGTTGATGAGATATCTTTAATTTAAATTGTACTTCTATTATGTGATTGAGGAATTATGTTACATTTTTGAATATTTTTAAACATAGTTGGTATGCATGTCATAATTTAAAATTTATTGGAGAATTTCACCTACTCATTGATATATCATGTAGTTTTTCTATAAATTTTATCTTATAACATTTTGCTGCAGCAAAGATTTTGTAATGTATGTTGGAGGGCATGTTTGGGCATTGGATTGGTGTCCAAGAGTTCAAAGTTTTACCTTTGACGCTAAAGTTGAGGTACATATTTTTACACACACACCCCTCCCTCCCTCTTCCTCTTATGTTCAAATGCTTTCACATGATGCTTAATTGTTCTTCAACAATGTTTTCACATTATAATTAACTAAAAGCATGGACTGCCTTCTTGTTGTACTATGTAACATCATAATACGAGGTAGGCAAAGAATCTCTAATGTTATGACCAATTAACAATTGTAATTTTGTTGTAGCATCACATATGTTACAAATACACTGAAAAGGTTGTTGATCTTTATTCTGTTATAGAATAATGAAACAAACATTTTATTGATCTTTAGTTCTTTCTTTTTGTAAATGGGCTCCAGTTCATTGCCATATCTGCTCATCCTCCTCAGTCTTCATATCACAAAATTGGTGCTCCACTTACTGGAAGAGGTCTCATTCAGATATGGTGTTTGTTGAATTCTGGTGTAAAAGACCAAGATTTGATTCCTTTAGTCAAAGTCAAACTAAGGAATTCTTCCACAAATATTGATTCAACAAAGTCAAAAAGACCCAAAAATAATCCTATAAATGAAATGGATCACAGTGATCAATCAATGCAAGATTTGTCTCTTCAATCTTCTGAAAATGCAAACAATTTACTTCAATTAGTTGCCAAAGAAGAAGCTGATAAATATTTCAAATCTCGTAAGCCACAAAAGCCAAGAGGAAGACCTAGAAAGAAACCAATGAATGCATCATTAAATAATTTTGATGGTAGCAATAAACATATTCAATCACTTGCTGAATTTAATAATAGTTCACCTAAAAAAAGCTCACAACCTCTTGCAGTTGACTTTCCTGATAAAGTTATGCTTTTGACCCCTGAAATCTTAACCAAGGAGCAAGTCACCAAAAAGGAATATAAAGTCTATACTCGAAGGCCAAAAGATTTCAGTAAAGACCACTCAGTAAAGTCAACATGGACATCTTCACAGTCAAAATTAACAAAATGCCAAACAAGGAGAACTAGTCAAGTAAATGGTGCTGATTTACATATTTTATCTCAAAATTGTGGAAGCCCTCTTGGTCAAGATGTTGCTTTGCCTAGACTTGTAATGGGCCTTGCCCACAATGGAAAAGTTGCATGGGATGTGAAATGGAGGCCTTCTGGTTCCTGCCCTATTTCTAAACACATAATGGGCTACCTTGCTGTCTTGCTTGGGAATGGTTCTCTTGAAGTGTGAGAATATTAATTTTTATATATGAATCAATATGTTAATTATAAGTTAGATCCTTTTTTATATTTTTCTTCACCATAATACTTTTGATGCAGGTGGGAAGTACCTCATCCTAATGTAATTAAAGCTATATTTTCTTCTTGTCAATTGGAAGGTACTGATCCTCGTTTTATTAAATTGAAGCCAGTTTTCATATGTTCAAAGCTGAAATGTGGTGATAGACAAAGGTAATAGCTTTAAACTTTTTATGCAATTGTTGTTATATATCGCAGTATCAAGTTAAGTTCTAAAATATATTTTGTAGAATTGTGATGGTATATATGATTGCACTTGGATCTTATTATTGTATCCATTATTGTTACTATCTTCTTTAGCATTCTTACTTTGTCTTGAACCTTCTTTTTTAATATATGTTTTTATACAGTATTCCCCTGACATTGGAGTGGTCAGCATCAGCTCCTCATGATCTCATTCTGGCTGGTTGTCATGATGGACTGGTAAACTGATAATTAATATAATTTCAAATTGATGTGTATTTATATCATCCCCTAAGGCATCTATATGCATTCAGGTTGCCCTTTGGAAATTCTCTGCAGATGGCCTATCTAAAGGTACTCTTTTATGTTTTCACTTATTATTTTGTAAATTCTTATAGTTGCTTTATATCTAAATTTGGGATTGTTAACCTAAATTGGATCAAGCGCACACAATGAAACCGGGTTTGTTCCCAACTCCAGGACACGACTCTTTTCTCTATTATGTTAATTGAAAACCATACAAAGACAATAGCCCTACACCTCTATATGATACTAATACAAACTTGCTCACCAAGCTATTCTATTCTTAACCGACTCAATCTTCTATTTCTATTGATATGTACATACCATACTAATAAACAAATACCAAATGAATAAATAAAGACTTTCCTAAAAACTTTATTAGTTTTCTTGACCAAATCTTTTCAACCATTTCAACCTTTATTTTTAATCGTAATCAAGATTAAATCCTTCAGGGATTTGCAAGGCTTAAAATATAGTTTACCGCACAAACTATGCCGGTACAGTTCGATACCTCTCTAGGAGTGTGTACACGTGGTATTGTGATTTGTGACCATTATTGTGATTTTTAATAGTTAGTTTGAGTTTTGTGTTCTTTTTTGCAGATACTAGACCTTTACTCTGCTTCAGTGCAGATACTGGTCCTATACGGGCTCTTAAGTGGGCCTCTATGGCCAGGTCAGAGTCCTAGAATAAATTCTGTTTTTCAATTATGTTTTAGTTTTCTGGTAAGGAAATAAAAATACATAAAAGCTTTGTTAATATCTGCAGTAATCCTGAGAGTGCAAATATAGTCGTAACTGCAGGACATAAAGGTGTAAAGTTTTGGGATATACGGTAAGTATCTAACTATTCATCTTTATATTTGTTTTATGCACATACCAAGTTTTGATTGTAGGATAATTATCCAACTAAACATCTTTAAATTTTCATATTTTTTTATTTGCAGTGACCCTTTTCACCCTCTTTGGGATGTACCTGTTCAAAAAATCATAAATAGTTTAGATTGGGTGCCAAATCCAAGGTACCATGGAACCTTTTGTAATTTTCTTCATGTTATCTTCTGTTTTATTAATTTTATATTTGTTTTTGGTTACAGTTGTGTTGTTTTATCTTTCGATGATGGGGAAATAAAAATAGTCAGCTTATCGAAGGCTGCTTGTGACATCCCTGTTACTAGTATGCCATGTAATAAGACACAAGATCATGGATCGTATTGTTATTATTGTTCATCATCTTCAATTTGGAGTGTCCAAGTATCTAGATTAACCGGTAATTTCCTTCATAAAAATTTGGGATATTATTAACAAGCATGATCATCAGCTTACAAACAAGTGAAATATTAAAAGTAGTGAACGGGTCAAATGGGTCCAATGGGTTAAAGGGGTCATGATTCAAAAGCACTAACATGTATTTGAATGCCCAAGTTTTTCACAAATTGTTTCATTTATAATAAGTTATATTATTATTTGAACATGGATTGCAGGCATGGTTGCATATTGCTGTTCAGATGGTAAAGTTATTCATTTCCAGGTTCACTTTTAACATTTTATATTGTCATTTGATGATGCTTCCATTTTAGACGTTAGACATAATTCATATACATCATTATACACATTTCATTCTAGTAAAAGAACGAGTCTTATATTTACAAGCATGATCATCAGCTTACAAACAAAGCAGTGGAGAAAGATCCTCGTAGAAACTCTGAGCCTCATTATCTTTGTGGGTCCCTAAGCGAGGAGGATTCAACTCTTACTTTGTTATCTCCGTTGCCAAATATCCCATTTCCAATGAAGAAATCATCCAATGAATGGAGTGATACCCCCAGATCCAGACGCGGTGTTTTGTCAAAGTCAAATCAAGAAAAGAGAGCCAAGGATCAAATCTCAAAACGCCAAACACCACATAAACTACCATCAGGTTCCTCTCTCTCTCTCCATATATATATATATATATATCAATATATGTATGTTTGTATCTTTGTGTGTGTATGCATTCAGTACAGAACTAATTTTAGTATGCCACCGTATAAAAGAATTTTTACCAATCAGATTTGGTGGCTAAAGTCAAAATGAATAATGTAGAGGTTTTTCATTTGGATATTTTGCACACCCCTAGTTCTCATTTGAATTCAACAATATATATCTGCGTGTATTATCTCAGGGTCGGGTTTTTGTTGTGCTAATGATTTAGGTCAAAACTTTGGTTCAGAAGGCACATTGGTGGTAGCCCAAAAGAAGGATACCTCACGGGGAACCCAAACCAACCAAACAGTAGTGTGCATAGATAATGACAATAAGAGTGAAGAAGAGAATATGAATGAAGTTCTTCCTCCAAAAATTGTGGCAATCCATCGTGTAAGATGGAACATGAATAAAGGTAGTGAGAGATGGCTATGTTATGGAGGTGCTGCAGGAATCGTACGGTGCCAAGAAATTAGATGATCCTCGACGTTTGTTAAAAATCTAGATTTCCTGAGTAGTAGGCGGTTTTGTCCGTTACTTGGGTACTTGCAACTAATACACCACCGCCGACGATAACATATTTAAAAGTTTTGTCTACCATTGATGATTATCATCGTGATAAAGTTCTGATCTGTAATCAATAGTATAGAGAGATGATCAACAAACATGTATGTGTTATAAATATTATTTATTATGGTTATCAACAATTATATAGATAAACTCTTTTATAGATATGTTTATTAAGTTATTCAAATGATTGTTGGAGTATGACAAGATTTGGTTTTCTATTCCTACAAATACGCCTTGTATCTTGTTTGTAAAAATCAATCAATAATATAAACAACTCTATTCTCATCTTTCTTAGTACGTGAATTATGAAAAATATGAAGGTTATATGCAAGGTTATGTGCGTATTGTGTGCATGATCTACTAAAAACACATATATTAATATCATTTTTTTTTACTATGTTATTTGTCTTAACAAACAATTTATTTTGATCATACTTGTTAGCATAGGCGGATCTTTATAGGGGCCGGGGGGGGGGCCGCCGCCCCCCCTGTTTTTTCCGCCCGTAGTGTTAAATTTTAGTCCGTAGTGTAAATTTTTGGTCAGGTAGTGTAAATTTTTATATAAATATCAAGTTCGCCCCCCCTAAAAAAAATTGATTTCGCCCCCGTCCCCCCTACGAGAAAGTTCAAGATCCGCCACTGCTTGTTAGCTCGAGTGATCTCCTACGCTAGCCCAGAAAGACCAAGGTAAAATTTGGCCCAATAAAGCTAGAAAGTTCAGGTTTTTTGAGGTTGTTGTAACAAGCTATAGACCTAATTTTTACGGATATCATAATGTATAGTATTATATTATATAGTATAAATCTATAGAGGTGTTTAAATCATCTTAGCATATGCTATTTTATGTAAAATAACAAAGAATGAAATAAATACGATGTTCAACATTAAAAATACATTGCCCTAAATTGGAAATTAAATTAAAAGTTTATTCGTGTTATTAGTTAGGATAAACTTATGTATCCTTTTAATAATTATACCATTGGAGGCATACTTTCATTTTTCAGTGTGTTTAATATCAACCTAAATACAACTTTCAAAAATAATATAATATGTTTATACTAACAAATATTAAAATTATCTTACACTTTATTTTTGTATTACTTAGTTTCATAATCCAAATTATACACTACTTAACCATGGACCCAAAAATTGAGTAGGCATAAATGGCTAAGGTTGAAAATGGTAAGCAAAAGACATGACACCCTCTCTTTTAATTACATAAAAACAGAGTATAACTTTATTATTTAATTTTAAAAACAAAACTTTTATCTTTTACTCAATACTCTTTTAAATAATCATCGAAAAAAACTTAAACATCCAATCATCTAACTGCAAATACTTAGCGATTAACATAATAATATTATGAATTTGTTTAGTTTGTGGTTTTGAGAAATCAACGTTGCATCCTCAAATTTTTGTAAACGAATGGGGAAAAGGTTGGGTACAAATAGGTAACATTTGCATTACTTTGTATTTGTATTTTATAAAAGCTTGCTAGTTACATTACATAGATGTTTAACGTATTTTTAAATAAAAGTAACTTATTGTATTTGTTTAGTTTATGTAAACTATTGAAAATGTTGTGAATTACTAATGAAACATCATGTATCTCTCTTTTATAATTATTAGAAGAATGACAATTAGTTTATAGACCCTTTACATGTCAAAAGTTGACTTTTGGCCTACCCAACACTCATTAAGCCATGACTTTGCAAACAAAAGCATCACTTTCTGAACATACACAGGGCACGTGCCATAATCATTCTGGAATAACAATAGACTTAGTTTATAATGTTAAGGATGCAATGATTTATAAGGCATAACAATCATTTTATGATATGAATATTAATGAATACGCTATCATATCTCTATTGTTTAACTATATACATTTTGAGAAGTTTAATTGTCATTATTTTCATCTTGTTTCTATAAAAAACATGTGACAGGACTTTGATTGTTGATATCCAACCTTAAATGAAGGTGTAGGACCGTCTAAGACTCAAGGCATTGTCGGAGAAGCAGCCTTTAGGCTCCTCTCACTCTAATCACAGTAAGATTATGAAGGTTTTTCATGTGTCATGGTTTTAACTTTAGAATATTAATAAAACATATTGAATGTTTTCGTCCTAAAAAAAATTTACCCAAACCCCATCCGTTACATATGACGGTATCCTTTAGCAAATGACGTTCTCCATGCTTAAGGGCACCCATTATGATCTTTGTTTATTAATCAGTTCTAAATTTGCCTAAATTCATATATTTGGATATGTTTTAAATTTGATAACATTTCATTCAGAAAAGCTACTTTTAGATTTTGAACCCAATTATATGAAACTTAAATTAACTAAAATTTAGTGTATTATAAAAATGGGTAACTTTGTAAGATAGTAACCAACTTTCAAAAGTGTTCCAATTAAATAACTCAAGTTTTAAAAATGTTCCAATTAGGTTATTTTTTAATATTTTATATAAATTAAAAGTCTTAACATGTTTTTTAGCATGTTCTACTTTTTGTTTCAATTATAAAATATTTTTTTTCTATCTTTTGATGCTGATATGAAACGTTGACATAAATTTTAGGTGATTTTTTATTTTTTTTTATAATTAACATGTTTTTATTTTTTTCATCAATTCTAATCCCCATGTCTTCTCCATCGTTACTTTCTTGACATAAAAAATTTAATAATGACTCGATTTGATCGTTTAGTGATACAATTTAAGAAAAATATGCATGAATGACTAAACTCGTTTGAGCAATTATTTTCTTCCATTTGAACATGTGTTGTATGAGTATTTATTGACATGCCTAGTACTATTTCAATTTTGACTTGTTTATTTTTTCAAAAATAAAATTGTCTAGTGGAAAACACACTTAACCCACGGTCAAGCCACGACATATGCTACGAAACCATTTCTTTCTAAATTTTGTTAACTTTTACTGACCAATAACGTCCAGTCAAAACACAAACGTAACAATAATCATAATCTATGATTTTTACGAAGCATATGTGAAACAAAATAACTAAGGTCAACTTCGTTTGAAATCGTTAGATGATTCATTAAATTTATTATTCTCAAAGTACGTAATTAATTTATGAGCATTTATACACTAGAAGAATTAACTCACGTCACGAGAATATTATGATGTATTTTGAAAATCAAAATTTAAAATCACCTGATGTAGATACTAAAATGTTGAGGGGCTAAACGTCAACATCAAATACTGTCGTTATACGCCTACATACATCACCTCATTATCTCCACAACATGCTCTGTACCCCAACCTAGGGTTCCAATTTCTGCTCACTGATTGAACCCTAGATCCCTAAATCCACATTCATTCATCTTCATATCAGTTCGATTCCACTACTATTGATCCAATTTATGTTCAGATGTTGAAGTTTGATCCAGTTTCCCCATTCAAGTCTCCGCTTTCAATTTCGCGATGTTCATATCCGTATTATATGTGCTGTAAGTTGTAATCTGTATGTGCGAATCTGTTTGTTGCAGCTGTTGACACTAATTTGGAATCTGTGTTTGTGATTTTTAGTTCAATGGTAACTTTACCCTCTTCGTTTGGTGGTGTATGCTCGTGGTTGGATCAGTGGACAGTGGTGTGTGTGTTGGATGAAGTGGTGAAGTAGATGATTGTCGAAATCAGTAGATCTCTCATTGGTATTGACAGCTGGTAAGCTATTTGAAAATTTTAATCTTCCGGAGTTTCAGTGAATTGTAGGAAATTGTTGTTTCAGTTTCTGTTATTGTTAGTAGTGTGTTATATTTCTCATTTTGCTGCATTTGTGTTAATTGCTAGCACATTTGCTTTGACTGATTATGTTGGTGAATGATCTGCATTTCTGCAACTTGCTTATAGACTTATGGTTGATTGTATTTAATTAGGTTTTTGGGATTTACACCAATTTGGAAATATCAGTAATCAAAATCTAGATAGTAAATAATAATGGTATTCCACAAAAGAGTATTGTTTTATGTCTTGCATAATATCTTCCTTTGATACAAACATTTCAAATTTCATCTTCCTTATTAGTTATATGGTGTTAAAAGGTGATTAAGTAGCTTTCCAGCGCTTATTCATCTCAAGGGATTAATCTGAAAGTGTAAGTGGTGATTAAAATATACAAGAAATAATGTTACTATATTGTTAGGCACATGAGAACTAAATTTCTGGTACTATGTTATTCTGCTGCACAACTGTTTTGCTAGTATCATTGTTCCACTGATGTGGTTACTTCGAAAAAAGATTGAAAATATCCCCTTTAAATCGATAAAAGCTGATTAATGAAAATAAGTTGATAAAAGCTGATTAATGAAAATAAGTTTATAAAAGTCAATTAATTATCGTAAAAACTTTTGAGCTGTGCTAGTACACTATATGTTTAATGATCATGAATTCATGATACAAGACAAGAAAGATGATGTGGCTGATTTTGCTTTGCATCATTGCAGGATTCATTTCGCTTCCGTTTTGACTACAAAGTAATGTTATGTTCTGATCTGGATTCTGGTGTGTAACCCATGGTTGAAGGCTAGGGCATGTATGTCTTTTGTAATTTTACCAACCATTTCAAGCATCCTTAAAGTGATAGCTTCTGAAGCATACATCCGTGCTTGCACCATATAATCATCAAATTAAGGAAAACGTTATAATAAATGGGTTCACCCTATGGTACCCATGAGATTGTTGAGTTGAAAGATGAACCCAAGTTGAGTGATTTCTCCAATGGGAGGAAGAAGAAGACTCAAGGGTGCAGTAGATATCTCGAAGATGACATCAATAAGCTATTCGAGGGTATTAATATTAGAACTTCATTCAATGGTTCTAGTTTCTCTGATGAAATGGGTGGGCCCTCACCAAGGAAAAACCCCTCAAAGAAACCAATGAGAATGAGTTTATCCTCTTCATTAGGAATCGGGTATTCTGAGCCTGTTTCTATAAAACAAGCTTTAAGGGGGTTATGCATTTCTCAAGCTTCAGAATTGGCTGCCATGAAACGTTTATCAATGCCACATAGCAACAGTGCTCAATCTACCCCACGATTTCATCTTGAAAAGTCAACAAAAAGTGCTGACCTTTTGAAGGAGATTTTACGCGCACCAGAATCAGATAGTCAATCTCCAAGTGAACCAGTGCAAGAGAAGAAAGTTATTTCATTTCATCCTGAAGCTTCAATGGGGTCGGTCAATTCTGAAGTAAATCCAGTAAATAATTGTGACAAGAATAATAATTCATCAAATCAGCCACCACCAAAGTCACGCCACAAAGGAAGGCCGATAAGACCTTCACCACGTGCAGTCAAGACGGTAATTCGAACGAAGACCCTTGTGAAGAAAAAGTTAAAACAGGAGTTGAATTCCATTACCCCTGCTTCTGATGCATCAGTTGTGAATTCCCAATTGATATGCCAAAAATGCAATTGTGCTATAAAAGATGCGAAAGTTGAGCCCAATAATGACTCTCAATCTCCCCATTCTACAAGTAGTACAGATGATGGAATGCAAAGAAAGGTCAACACTTTGACCAGCTATGGTAAAACCATCTCCTTACTAAACAGTAAGAACTCAAAATCTGGAGATCAAGGAGAATTCACACAAAGTTCAAATAGCAGCATATGTGAATACAGTAGCAGTACCAGTATTAGTGAAGAAAGAAATCTTAGTGGGTGTATCATCATCAATAGACCACATATGTCAAAAGACATCAGATGGCATGCGATTAATCATATGATGAAACGAGAAGGGTTTCTTGGATTGAGACATTTCAATCTTTTGAAAAAGCTTGGTTCTGGAGATATTGGTACTGTTTATCTTGCTGAATTATGTGGCACAAATTACCCTTTTGCCATTAAAGTTATGGATAACGAGTTCTTGGAAAGAAGGCAAAAGATGCCTAGAGCCCATATGGAAAGAGATATTTTAAGCATTTTGGATCACCCTTTTCTCCCTACTCTGTATGCTCATTTTGTTTCTGAGAATTTATCGTGTTTGGTTATGGAGTATTGTCCAGGTGGAGACCTACATGTCCTAAGGCAAAAGCAGCCTGCCAGATATTTTCATGAGCAAGCAGCAAGGTAAGTCAAACTTCTGGTCTCCATCATATGCATTTTATACCCAAACCGAATACACAAAATATTTGATGACATGAAATGATATAAGATGCCATTTTCTATTTTCTTTAACTGATTTGTCGTTTTGAACATGCAACACTAGCGTTCTGCGTCATCATATGATAAATATAATGGTTTTAGTTGGTGTCATTTCTTTACATGATCTTAATTCTTTCATTAACAATTTGCTTTAGGTATTTGTTTATGTATCATTAGATGATAAGTTTAATGGTTTTAGTGGGTGTCATTTCTTTACACGATTTTAATTCTTTCATCAACAATGTTCTTTACATATTTGTTTATGCTTGTGTAATGCCAAACCTTGAGGTGGAAATTATAGCACATTTACGTATGAATGAGTTGATTTGAATTGTGTTTTATATCAAACTGGTCAAATAAAAAAAATCAGCCGGAGAGCTGGGTAAACAAGTTGAAAGTTCATTTAAAGTCTTTATTTCAATGCATACAACCTTCTAAATTTTTTAACTTAAGGTAGGCGTATAATTGTAATAATTTTGTTATTATAATCATATTAAAGCTTTATTTATATATAGAATTGGAATAGACAAAAGTCACAAAATAATATATGCAAATAAAAAATTGTGGATCAACCCAACGCACCTGCCCCTTCAACATGACCTGCCCATCACTAACTTAGACCTTGCATCTGCATGCAGATTTTATGTTGCAGAAGTTCTTCTTGCCCTTGAATACTTACATATGCTTGGAATTGTGTATCGAGACTTGAAACCCGAAAACATTTTGGTTCGAGAAGATGGTCACATCATGGTTACAGATTTTGACCTTTCACTCCGCTGTTCAGTGAATCCAACTCTCATCCAATCACCTTCATCAGGCCCGTTGGAGCCTCCTAGGATGTCAGGCCCGTGTGCTGGTTCGAGTTGCATAGACCCGTTCTGCATCAAACCCACCTGTCAACAAGTCTCGTGCTTCAACTCCAAAAAGTTACCCACATCAATTGCCGGGAAAACAAAACCCAACCTAGTGGCACTAAACCGCTCGTTACCACAGCTTGTGGCTGAGCCGACAGAAGCCCGATCCAACTCATTCGTTGGGACCCACGAGTATCTAGCTCCCGAGATCATCAAAGGAGAGGGCCATGGAAGTGCTGTTGATTGGTGGACTTTTGGTATTTTCCTTTATGAGCTTTTATACGGAAGAACACCATTTAAAGGCCCCGGAAACGATGAGACATTAGCCAATGTGATCTTGGAAAACCTTAGGTTTCCCGAAACGCCCCTGGTTAGTTTCCAGGCTCGGGATTTGATCAAAGGGTTATTAGTGAAAGATCCTGAATACCGATTGGGGTCACAAAGAGGGGCAGCTGAAATTAAAAGCCACCCATTTTTTGATGGGTTAAACTGGGCTTTGATTCGATGCGCATCTCCGCCCGAGGTGCCTGAGCCATATGATGTCACGGTTTCTAAAGCCGCTTCTATAGAGAGAGCTAGAAAGTATTTGGATTACACTGGGTCTTCTTATGGCCATCTCGAGTTTGAGTTGTTCTAGCAAAGGGGCCGTTTCAATTGGAGAAATTTTACAAGTTATTGCTAGAGTTTTGTAATCTTTAATCGATGCGATTGTGTAAGTTATTGCTTAGATTAAATGAAATTTCGGTATATTTGCAATACGAATGTTAAGAGGTTTCGAGAGTTTAATGGGTGGGTGAGTGCACATTCGGTTCGACAAACGAAACTGCTTAACGTGACCGGATGGAACCGGTTGGGACCAAACTGTTTTCTTTATTGCAATGTCCTAGGGGATGTTCCATGGTGGTATATAAGACGTCCTGATCACGTTTGCCTCATTCGTTGTTTTTTTTTTTTTTTTTAATGGCTTCAAACAAACTCCTTGTACCTAGTTTTCTCGTATCTTTGGATCGATTCTCTTGGTTGGGGCCACCCATCATGTTTGATCTTCTTTAATTTGTTCAAGATGTCGATTCTAGGAAAAACATATCATGTATAATTTGGCTATTGTGGATATTCGTAAATGTGTCGTTTCTTGATGTAGGCTTAACATGTATACAAAAATACTCATTTAATTCGTTTATAAACGCAACCCTCAGAATTTTGAAGGCAACCCACTTAGAATTCACGCAACCCTCTTAAGACTTTTGATGGCCAATTGGCCACCCACTTTGACTTTTGATGGTGGGCGCCTATGGTCGCAACAACCAAACCTTGGATACTTTTAACTGTTTTTTTGCTTGTAAGAGGATTTCCTATTTAAGATATCAATCATACTAGGTGCAAGTATAAAAGATTAATGAAAATAAATAAATCTTGGATAAAAAACTATAAACTTACATACTTCTTAAACCTATTTATAAAAACATCTTCAAGGTATGAGCATTCACATCAGGTTTCATATTTTTATTCTTATAATTACACTAAATAACACTAGTTTTTCTTTCTTCTTCTCAATTAAATAGTTTTTATTTATACTTTTATCAATACATTTTCTCTCGCCGTTACTCACAACCACTTTTAAAAATATCAAAAAAATTTATAAGGGTTGAAAAGTGATCCCACAAACATACAAATTGAACAGTAACTTTTCTATTCTCCACTCACAATCATTTACAACCATTTCTAAAAATATAAGAAACATACTCACATAAATATAAAGAAACTACTGTGAATGCTCTAAGCTACAAATTATTTACCATCGAAGTTAAATGATTTGAAGATTCATTTATTAGTTATGGGTGTAATTGCCAATGATCCAATGGTCCAACCGATTAATGAAAAGGTTAGAGATTGCTTCTTTTGGAAATCCTTGATTCTAGCATTGATATTAACAAATAATTACTAACTTGATGTCATGAATTACTATCAACTAACATGTCGTTAAAACAAATAAAAATAAAGTATGTGTGTTATTTAATCTTACATACTATGCTGTAAATTTATAAATAAATATAAATGAATGTTCAAATAAAAAGGGCTCTAAAATAAAAAAGTGTAAAAACTAATCTCAATCACTCATCTATTTAATCAATGACTGGGATTAACTTGTAGGAAAAAAAATTTGTTAGAGTTTACTTTAACAGGGGCCGGTTACTATACAAAGTGTAATTTTTGTGCAAAACGTACGAAGTCACCAGAGTGTGACACATGTTTTTTAGTAGAGGGGTAGTTTCGTCCGCGCCTTTATTACACATAAAAGTTATATAATTACGCAAGTTATATCTATTATTACGCAAAGAAAAATTACTCAATTATAAAAAATAATCACGCAAGTTATATTGATAATTACGCAAGTTATATGATAATTGCGCAAGTTATGTTGATAATTACGCAGTGAATAATCACGCAAAATATATGCACAACACATAGACGTTTTCTTAAAAAAATGTTGTTTCTTAAAAAAAAGTATAGCAATAGTATACTCATATTAAAAATGATAAAATGCTTGTTTTTATGATGTGATTTTTCTAAAAAAATAATATCATATGAAAAAGTTATATGTGTTTAAAAAAACAGAAGAAAGTTTAAAAAAAATCAACAATTATACACTATTATCAATTGTTTTATGGTGTGGTTTTTTTTTTTTTTGGAAAATATTTAATGGAAGTAAGAGTGAGAAACAAAAAAGTTAAAAAACAACACTATTTTGGTAATTATTTTTTAAACTACACTATTTTGGTAAATAAACATTTTAACTACATCATTTTAGGAAAAAACTCTATTAAACAATATGAGTTTTAAAATTACATTGGTAAAATAACATCAATGTGTACTTCTAAGTGTAAAATTTATCTATTATAATAAAAAAAGATTTTAAGACGACACGTGTCGAAATATTATGTTCTCTCATATTGATTTTTCCATCTCTCTCTCTCATACTAAATGATAATAATAAATAGTAATTATATTACTTAAAATATTTCCAAATTAAAAATTATAAACTAGATTTTTATATAAAAGATAAACAACCTTTAAAAAAATATAAGATACATAAATTTTCTTAAACAAAAAACATTCCTAAAAATTCTAACTTTTTTAGAACCATTTTTTTATTTTAAGGGTGATTAAAAAATAAAATTATATTTGAAAAAAAAAACTATAAAAAAAACAATCTCATAAAACGAGAGTTTAAGATGATATTATTGTTGTTTTACTTGAAGTAATTATGTATAAGTTACTTAATCATATTTTATCTGAAAATATCGTTTTATAATTTATATTATAAACCATTTAATATTTTATTAATTAAATCCGTGTATTACACGGAGTATAAACTAGTACAATGGTATATAACAACAGATTTATATAATGCATAAAAAAACACTAACAAAAATAATACATTGTGTTTTTTTAACATTATGATTTTTGATAAATATATTGGTGAAACTATATTAATGTGTCTTTTTAATTATAAAACACAATGATAGATTACAAATTATATAATCTATACAAACAATAAAACTAATAACACAAAGTAATTTAAAACATAAAATATAATGATAAATATATATAACAAATGATATAAAATATATGACACAATGAACTGATGTATTTGACATAATGACCAAAATGCCATCGTATTTAAAACAATAGAAGAACCCGTGTTAAGCTCACAATACTTATTAAAGTTTTTAATATAAAATAATTTTTTACTATAACTCTATCTTTGTACTCAAATAAAAGGATAAATAGAGATGACACATGACATCACCATATTTATTATCACCAAGTTTTTCACGACTCTCTCTCCAATTAAATAATCACATTAATTACTAATAATATTATTTAAATATCTTTATATTAAAATTAAACTAATCTTTTAATAAACTAAGAAAAAGATCTTTTAGTAATGTTATTTTTAAAGAAATAAATTTTATAAAACAAAAAAATTTAAAACATCAAACTTAAAAATATGAAATATTTAAATTTCGTGCTTTTTAAAAAGTAAAACTTTTATAAACAAAAAATAATTATAATTAGGAGTTATAATAAGAAAGTTTTTGTAAATAAGCTTTTTTAAAATATTATTTTTAAATTTTTTTTTATTCTATTTATAATAAAAAAATATTTCAATCATATATTAAAATATTATTTTATTATTAACAAATTTCAATTCTATTTAATATTTTAATTTAACCCGTGTAGTATAGGAGTTTACCAAAATTAGTCTTAAATATAAGAAGAGTAGTATATTAAATAATAACTAACTTCCCCTAATATATGCTTCGATCACTCATTAATTTCTTTTGTGAAGCATTCAATTTAGGAAACGATTGCATAAAATGACAGTGATACTTATATATTTGAGAAATATTTTTATACTTTTTCCTAAAACATTCAAATATGAAAAAAAAAAACAAATTATGTGTGATGACTTCTTTATATAGTATATAAAATATAAAATATAAAATAAAATAAACAACATAACAAACCTTAAAGATTTGAACAAACGGCTATTTTATTTAGGTAAAATTAGGTAACTTAATAAATATTTTCCTAATAAAGTACTCTTAATATAAATTTTGTAAAGCATTATTTGATTTTTCCAAAATTAAATTTTTCTAAATAACATATAATTATATATATATATTTTAAATATCACACATCTTTATCATTCTACTCTAATAAAAGAGTAACTTGGGGTGACACATGTAATCACCACATTAATTCTCACAAACATTTTCTCGCTACTCTCTCTTATTAAATAATTACCTTAATTACCAATTATATTATTTAATTTTTTTAGAATAAAAATAGTTTTTTAATAAATTTAAAAAAAGATCTTCTTATCAATGTTATTTTTAAAAAATAAGAAATTTTTATAAAATATCAAACTTTTTTAAAATTAGTGTTTTCAAAAAGTACATTTTTATAAACAAAAAATAACTAAAATTAAAAATTATAATAAATTTTTTAAAATGGTATTTTTTAATAGGGTTTTTTTGAAACAAAATATTTTATTTTATTTTTTTGAAAAAATTTCATTTTATACTTAATAAAATTTTATTATATTTAATATTTTATCTGTTCAACCCATGTATTACACGTGTTTACTAAAACTATTAACCACCCTTTGCCACATGTCAAATTTTTAAACAAATATTGCCACTTGTTATCATATTAAGCACTCTTTGTAAACTCTTAAATTTTCTCTTAATTTGTTTCTTAAAATAAAAAGTTTCTAAAATTTGAATTAATTTCATTTATATTTTAAATTCAAATAAATGTCAAATGGAAACAATTATTTGTATACTCCTACACTTTCTTATAATTTATTTTTAAAAAATAAAAAGTTATTTTGTAATATATGCACAATGATCTTAAACGGAAGATATAATAAATAAAATATAAATTTCAAACATAATGTTAATGAATTAGTTTTTCACAATTTAATTTTATATACAATCACTATATAATTTAAGTTATTATGTTTCTTTACGTTTACAACTAAATTTGTTATAATATTTTATCAATTTTATTCTTTAACAATTTATTGGATTTGACCTTTATATATTCATAACATAGATATGTGTTCATAAGATTGAAAATATTACATTTCAATCAACGCGTATTGAACATTTAAAAATAGCACAAAAAATCAATGTTTTTAAAACCGGACTGGACAGTAAACCGGACGCCTTACCGGTCCGCTGGTTGGACCGGTTCAACCGGTCGGACCGAATATAAGAACCGGATAAAATTATGATTATTTTTTATAAATATATGTAAAAATTACAAAAAAAAAATAAAAAATTATATTAAAAAACCAGTTCGACCCCCGGTTTAACCGGTTCGACCAGTGGTTCAACCGGTCCGGCCGCCGGTCCAACCGGTTCAACCGGTCCGGCCGCCGATTCGACGTTAAAACGGTTTTAAGCACCGAACCGGACCGGATTGGAGTCCGGTTCCCGGTCCAACCGGTCGAACCGGCCGGTCTGGTCCGGTTTTCAAAACCATGCAAAAAATAACCCTTAGTTTTTGTATTTTTTCTTTTACAAATTATTCGTTCATTTGTGTTTAAATTAATATGTTTCAAGATTTATTATTTCATATATTTTTCATTCATTTTTTTTATCATAATATTTACAACTTTTATATAACTAATTAATAAAAAAATATAAATTACTTATGATATTTTCGACTAATATAAGTCAATTAAGTAACATGTAAAAATTTAAATGGCCAATTTATGTATTATTTTCATTTATATGTTAAATCAGAAATCAATGTAAACATTTAAACATTAATTTATAAAATCCTATATTTTTCTTTAATTGTTTTTCTAAATTTAAAACTGAAATCTTATATATATAATTTGAAATTTAAATGAAATTATGATAAGCATAATCTTAATTTTTAAAAACAATCCAATATTTTGGTAATTAGTTTTCCACAACGGTCAGTATTTTTTTCCATTTTTATCTTATACGTAACTTAATTCCTAATATATTTTTTTAATTTTCACATTCTTCTATATTATTTATTTTTAAATAATTAAATAATATATTTTATTTTTATTTTTTTAACCTGTGTAACACACGAAATTTAAGCTAGTTATTATATATATAGAAATAAAATCAAAATGATACATTGAAGAAAAGATAAGAAAGGAAAAGGATTTGACAAGGCATTTTGTTTTAAGTGACCTCCAAATGGTCTAAAAAGATCCAAAAGGGGCAAAATGGTAAAAAGAAGCGAAAACCGCCTCAAGCCAGTTTCTTGGGCGAGACGCCAATACTGGGGGCGATGATACCGCTGTCTCACTCCTTTAATTATAAATTTATAAATATAAATATAAATATTAATATTAATTAATATTCATATAAACCCCCTCACTCCCCTTCCTTCACTCTAGAATCTTCCCCTCTTTCTCTGCAACTTTCTTCTATCTTTTCAGATCTCAGATTTCACCATGTCTTGCTACAGAGGAAAGTATGCTGGTATGATCTCCCTCTTCAACATCATCATTATCTTTATATCACTTGTTTAACTTTGATCTGTCGATTCTTATGATTTTCTATTCTGTGATCATATCTGTGTTTTGGTTTAGTTTTTGTTTAGATCTGACTTTGTTTAGGTTTATAGGCTTTCGACTTGCTGTTATGGTTCTGATTTACGTTATCAACCTGTTTGTATGTGGATTTAGATTTGAATAGACTATGTTGACTTGTTTCTTACCAGCTGTTAGTCTGTTTTTGCCATCGTTGGCCTGGGTGATTTGATGTTACTAGTTTTATTGTTATATTTTTCAATGATACGAAGCGGCGATTTGGTTTTTGAAGTTAGTTTTTGTGGATCTGTTTGTTGCTGTTGAAGATCTGCTGATTCAGTTTTTTAATGGTAGATGTTGTGTTTGGTAGTCGATGTGTATTATTATTTAATTGATTTGACTTGATAGTTTTTTATGATGAGAAATGATACGCAGATCCACTGTTGTAGAGTATATTTGTATGGTTTTGAAGTTTTGTTAGTAACGATTGATCTGTATGCCTCTTTGTTGTTTATTTGACGCATATGTTCTCCTTATCCATTATATCGTGTTTAATCAGAATTGTATGTTGATATATCTTATTCGACTTTGATTTAGATATTTTGCGTAATGAATGCGATCTATAGTTTGTGTTTTGTTCTGAAATAGATTAGTTTGTTTGATATGATACTGTGTTGGTGTGTTATTTGTTCCCTAAGAAAGTTGGTTTTCTGCTGATGCAAACAAGAGATATGTTGATGTACCCTGTTGTAATGATTGAATATCATATCCTTAAACATAACTAAAGATTCGTTGATGAGAATGTTAATAAATTATTTTTGTTTCTTATCAGATGAGCTAATTGCCAATGCTGCTTACATTGGTACCCCTGGCAAGGGTATTCTTGCTGCTGATGAGTCAACTGGTACAATTGGAAAACGTCTATCCAGCATCAACGTTGAGAATGCTGAGTCAAACAGGAGGGCACTTCGTGAACTTCTTTTTTGCACTCCTGGCGCCCTCCAGTACCTCAGTGGAATTATTCTTTTTGAAGAAACTCTCTACCAGAAGACAGCTGCAGGTATTATATGATGTAAAGTTGGGTGTTTTTTTCACCATACATACAATTTAAATCTTTCAATCACGTGAGACAATTTTGTTCATCATGTTTACCAATCTTTTGTAATTCAAATGGTTAAGAAAAAAGTGTGTTTCCATGTATATTGATAGGAAGCTAACGATATATCTGGGATTTCTTACAATTTTTTCTATGGAAATTTTGTAAAGTTTGATCATCATTTGTTTTTAGTTTACTAACCAGTATATGCTGTCCAGTTTTTTAAGGTCTAGAGGCGATGCACTTATACAAGTTCTTTTAATATATAACCAGATACAATTACTTTTCAAGGATAGGTTTTATATTGTATGATAATTTTTAGTTGCTTTTAATTAAGCTATCTGGCCTTTGATTTTTTGTTTGAGGCTTAACATTTGCAAAATGTACAGGTAAACCTTTTGTGGATGTTATGAAGGAAGCTGGTGTTCTTCCTGGTATCAAGGTTGATAAGGGTACTGTCGAGCTTGCTGGAACCAATGGGGAGACCACAACCCAAGGTCTAGATGGTCTAGCCCAGCGATGTGCCCAGTACTACGCAGATGGTGCCCGGTTTGCCAAGTGGCGTGCAGTTCTTAAGATTGGCCCGAACGAGCCATCACAACTTGCCATCAATGAGAATGCTAATGGGCTAGCCCGATATGCCATCATCTGCCAAGAGAACGGTTTGGTCCCAATCGTTGAGCCTGAGATTCTTGTAGACGGACCCCATGACATCAACAAATGTGCTGACGTCACTGAGCGTGTTCTAGCTGCTTGCTATAAAGCTCTTAACGACCACCATGTTCTTCTCGAGGGTACCCTTTTGAAACCCAACATGGTCACCCCTGGGTCTGATGCCAAAAAGGTTGCACCAGAAGTTGTCGCTGAGTACACCGTTCGTGCCCTGCAACGAACCATGCCTGCAGCGGTCCCAGCCGTGGTGTTCTTATCAGGTGGTCAGAGTGAAGAGGAGGCTACACTAAACCTCAACGCCATGAACCAGTACCAGGGCAAGAAGCCATGGTCCTTGTCATTCTCCTTTGGACGGGCCCTACAACAGAGCACCCTCAAAGCGTGGGGTGGAAAAGAAGAGAATGTGAAGAAAGCCCAAGAAGCGTTCCTTGCGAGGTGTAAGGCGAACTCCGAGGCGACTCTTGGAAAATACCAGGGTGGTGCTGGGTTGAGTGAAGGTGCATCTGAGAGCCTCCATGTTAAGGACTACAAGTACTAAACTTTGCTCCTATCACTTTCTTCTGCTGATTTGTGTTTTTAGTGATGATTTTGCGTGCTGAACGTATTTCTATGTTTGTTTTTTGGTTTTTACGCTTGGTAGCGGATTGTTATAATAAGAATGAGAAACATTAGCTCTTTGTTTGGGGTTTGATTTTTATTTTCTAACGCTTTAAGGAATTGTTGGTGGCTGGTGTCATACCTGTGCGTAGTTGGTGTATAGTGCGACTATTTTGCTGAATAATTGTGTCGCATGTAAAGTTAGCTTATATTTTTGTTTCTTTACGTTATGTTTCTGTGTTTCCGTGTATGCTTAAGGAGAGAAGAAAACTATCTAGGAGAAGAGAAAACTTTTATTTTTTTAAATGAACTTCTAAATGAACTCGAGAACGTTAATTTAATATTCTTTTTGTTTTCTTATTTCTCTTTTAATAAACCTGGGTACATAATGTTAGCGTCTTAAGTTTTTGAGTTTGATCGAGTGCAAGTTACCTCAACATGAAATCAGAGTATTCAAATTGAATTTTTATTTTTATTTTTATAATTATATTAAAAATTAGGCAAATTGGATAATAATAATTCAAACTATTATGTATTGGCCGATAATAATCTAAACTATCAATTTGGCTGTTAATACTCTTAACTTTTACTTTTATTACCAACAATAATCCCAGTGATATAATTTTCAAATATTTACATTCGATTTGTATATATTTTAGTCTCAATTTAGCTTGTATGTTTTTTCATTTCATTCATAATTATTATTGCGAATCGAATCGAGTTCAAATCGAGTGTAAAATTTTGAAAATTATGTCATTGGGATTGTTATTAGTAATAAAAGTGAAAGTTGGGAGTGTTACCGGTCAAATCGAGTGTATATATTATTATCGACCAATAGGTAATAGTTTGATTTATTAAAATCCAATTTGCCTAAAATTATTGTATTTTATTTTTCTTTTTTAATTAAATAATAAAGTTAATTTCTGTTTTGTTCCTTCTGATTTGATTATTTTAACGGTTTTGCCCCAATGGTTTAAAAATAATTAAAACCCTTTCTAAAGTAATTATTTTTTCTCCAAAATGCTCTCTGCCCCTAACTTCGTTTAATGCTCACATTTAATGGGACCCACGTGACCCTCACATTAAGGACAATTGTCTTTTTTTTGTGCGTCTCTTTTAACATGTGAATTAAACGGGGTTAGGGTAATGAGCAATTTGAAGAAAAAATAATGGCTTCAGGGAGGATTTTGGTTATTTTAAAACTATTGGGGCAAAACCGTTAAAACGGTCAAACCACAAGGAGCAAAACAGAAATTAACTAAATAATATTTTTAATACTTTTATTATTATTTTTTCTCAATCTTTCACTCACAATCACTTTTAAAAATATTAAAAAATTATATTAAATTTTTTAATATTTTTTTTTTCTTCTCAATTAAATAATATTTTTAATACTTTCATCGTTACTTTTTCTCTCTTCTCTACTCACAAACACTTTTAAAAATATTAAAAAATTTATAAAGATTGAACAGTGATTTACCAAATATACAGATAAACATTAATTTTCTCTATCATTTATTTACAACCACCTACAATCATTCTTTAAAATATAAAAAATATACTCACATAAATATAAATAGAAAATCTAGTGTGAATGCTCTTAAAAATCGTTCCGGAAGTGAGTATTTTGGTAAAAATTTTGTGTAGGGTCAATCAGGGTCAACTTAAAGTATTCAGTGAATCAGTTCAGGTCAAATGGTACTAGAGGAAAATGATGTCTTTGGCACTATAGAGGCGCAGCTGTTGCCCCTGTGATGCCATTGCCTGCATAGTTACTTTGCCTGTCGCCACTAGCCATGATAAAAAGTTATAACAGTTTGATGGATTTGAAATATTTGTTTCTCTGAGCCCAATCAAGTGATATATTTTGTAACAAACTGTTTTGACTCTAAGTTAAAATAAAATATAACGAAATACATTATACGCTTTAAAATCCAAATTTAATGCTCAAAATGTCTTGATTTAAATTTAAACCAAGAGAATAATATTTACAACATAACTTCCGATTGAAAGTTGTGAAACGACGCCCAAATGGGCCAGAACAAGTGGCATAACCTTTGGGCCTTAATGTTAAAACTTGGACTATGTTTAATTTTGAAGTAATGTTCTTCCAGTAACTTTGTTCTAGTGGACGTGGGGTATGATTTCCAACTTCCAACGGTAGACAATTCAGAGTATTTTTCCGTCTCATCAACCACATTCTGTTCTAAATTTATCTCTTCTTTTGTAAATTATATTTTATTTTTTAAAAACTTATTTATTAGATAGAAAATAAAAATCAGAAAAAGAAAATAATAGCAATAAAATTTTGTTAATTAATAAATAGAAGCGACCAATAAACTTAACTTGAAAGAATAGAGAATTTTTTTTAATGATATCTCAGACTTATGAAAAATGCTGCCCTCATTCTGTTATATATAGATCCCCTTTTCTTTATTTATTTATATATATACACACCAAAATATTTCTTTCATGTGATTAGAAACCATACAATGAACCATGCACTGGTTTGTGATTCTTATTGAAAAACCAAGTCACGAAACCATTCAAGTTACATTGATTATTCAATCCATATAAATTTTTATATAGGAAACGAGCACCAAATATTATTCATATCTCTTTACTTTATTTCCTAAAATTTGAAAATATGTTTGACTTTAATTTGAAAACATTTAACTTCTTTCCCACTAAGTTATATAACAGCTAGAAGTAAAATTATATATCTGGATTTATTTTAAATTATGAAAATTTGATAATGAAGTAATACTCACTTAATAACGTATTAAAATAAATTATTATGTATATACGTTTACATTTTATTCTTCTTTCTATATTATTGTCCTTACAAATGTGTCCCTTCTTGTTGGCGTAAAAAATAATGGTTTGGTTGCGGGTGGGTCAGGTTGCGTTGAAGACGGAATTAGACAAAATGACTAAACAGGAGAAAGTTTGCTTAAAAAATCAATATGTTTATATTCTTTTTTACTTTTTATATGTTTTCTTTCATTGCCCCACAAGTTGTGGAATTTTTGCATAGGATTTAACGGTGTTGTGCGTAGTATTTTGTCAACCTTTAAGTTCTAAAGCTTTGTTTATAGTAAAATTGGTTTTGCTAACCAAAAGGAGTTGCGACGCAGCTTAATTGTTGTCCGTTTACCCGTCACTTTATTATAATCATTTGTTTCATCCTGAAATCAATTAAAAAAAGAGATAAAGGTTCGGAAAATCATAAGCTTACACGTTACCATCAGCCTTTTCATTGGTATTTTGATTCAAATTCCTATAGATTATGCATCACGCTTAGGCTTGTAAACGAACCGAGCCGAGCTCGAGTCCACCACTAAAAATCGAGCCGAGCTGGGTTGGCTCGTTTATTTTAACGAGCTGAAAATCCGAGCTCGGGCTCGGCTCGTTTATAAACGATCCAAGCCAAGGCGGCTTGCGAGCCAACTTATTTATTTATTAAAAATATTTTGATGTTTTTGTATATATATATAAAAAATAAACAATATTTGATACTTTTGTTTATCTTGATTCGTTAAAAACAATTATATAAAATTATTATTTCAAGAACTATAATCATAATTTTATACTTTTATAACTAGTTTATCGTTATAAAATATCAAAATAACCATATATGTTAATATATTTTAAATAATATGTCATAAAATTTGATCTATGATTTGTATAATATATTTAGGTTCAAATTTAAACGAGCCAACGAATGAGTGAAAGAGCGAGCTAACAAGCGAGCCACGAGACGAGCTGACCTGGGATGTGGCTTGGCTCGTTCGGCTTGGCTTGTTTATTAACAAGCTGATTTCAAGCAAGCGTTTGTCAAGCTATTTTTGAGCGAGACACGAACCATGAAATTTATGAACAGTCCTAATAATGCCGGGTTTAAATTTATATGAGATATAAATTATAAAGAAAATCACAAAAATAATCATCTTTAGAACATATCTATCATGGAAACATGATATTATTTCGCGAGTAACTACTTTGTATTAACGTATCTACTTAGTGTCACAAAAACAAGTCGGGTTTATATGTTTCAAGTCAATTAATTATGATAAAGCATGATTGTAAAATAGATACATAAGATTATTTCGTTAATCTTATTACTATAAGAATATTTAGTTTCATGATTTTGTTTTATTATATATCTCTAGCTAGTAAAGAATATTAAATTGTTAAAGATGATAATAAAACAAAGATGAGAATAAAAGAAAGATGGAATGATATAAGATAATTTAATGGCAGTGAAAGTAAAAGTAAAGTGGAAGTTGACATTAAAGGAAAGTATTAGTTTGAAGAAAGAAACAAAGATGGTTACCAGTTTTAGGATTCAGAGAAGAGTGAGTTTGTAGCAAAAACAGCAGCTTCACAGTTTGGCTTCATTCACTTGTCAAATCATATTGCATCATCAACTTATACTACATAATACAACCTTATATTTTAAGATTCCATTGAATATATTATATTTCAGAACCTTGGGTAAAGTGTGAAAACATAAAGTTATGAATTTTTTTCTTAAAATTTTCACACTCTTGCTTCTTAGAAGTTCTTTAAACTTAATATCGTCAGAAAAATATTGACATAATTTGAAAAATATGTTTAAAAAACAAGTAGAAAAGATGGCATGGTAGGGTAGGCAGGGAAGTGGCAGGTTGTTGGTCAATGACGGATACAAAAAATTCTATGCGCTCTTCTAACATATACTGACGTCTTCACTTCAAAAAAAAATAAAAAAAAAAAAAAAAAAAAAATAGAAAAATCATGAAATTTGCATCTTTGAAGATGACCATTTAATTTTTGTTTTGGTGTAAAAATTTGATTTCTTACATAACTAAAACAATAAAACCTAATAATGCAAACCAATGGTTTATTGATACATGATGTTCTTAGGCGTTGACAAGTAGGCAAGACAAGAAAATGGTTCTCATGCGTCAAGAAGAAACGACACAAGACATGTTTTTTAATTATTAGAATGAATTATTTTACAAAAATTAAAACTTATTAGTAAGTTTACCGATAAAGATGACTAATTTCAAGATTTTCCTTTGGTCGAATTGGAGTTAGATATTGACATGCAGTGTATATTGTAGAATATTTGAATGAAATAGTAGAAGATTTTGAATACATGTATATTTTATACTAAATATACATGACTCAAGATAAGATAGAACAAAATCCAACCTTAAATCTCTTAATCAAAACATTAATGACAAGAGTATCAGCATATGATAATGTCAGATGGGTGACATTGACACTGGTGAGGACTTGTTTTGCTTATATTGTTTGTGTTTTGGTTATGCCTCCAAAAAAAGGAAGGTTTTGTAAGAAGCAGAGGAGGTGACAGTGGGTTGTCTATCATCCATACATGCATAAAACTTCATTTTACATCAATTTGCATGCATTCCCTGCATCTTACCTCTTTCAATCTTTCTCCAACCACAATCAATCAATCTCTCTCTCTCTCTCTCTCTTTCTCTCTCCATCTCTCTCTATCACACACACACACACATATATATATATGTATGTATGTATGCATACATAAGTACATATACAATGTATGTATATGTGTTCATGCATGAAAAAATAAATAAATCCTTCTATTATAATAAAATAATAAATGAGGAGCGTACGTTGCAGCCTCACATTGCTTCTCATTAAAATTTTCTTTTTTTTCTATTTTATTTAATAGTTATTATAATTATTGATAATATTATTTAATTTTTTTATAAAATAAAAATAATTTTTAATAAATTAAAAAAAGTTATTTTTATTAATGTTATTTATACAGAAATAAATTTTTATAAAATAATTTTTTTTAAAACATCAAAATATTTTAAAAAAATAAAATATTTATAAATAAAAAGTAATTAAAATTAAAAGTTATAATAATAAAAATTTTTAAAACAGTTTGTTAACAAAATGTTTAAGTTTTTTAAACAAAAAAGTTTATAAAGTTAATATCATTGTTTTATTACTTATATATATACTTAGTAATACATAATTCTAATTATATCTTATCTTAAAATATCGTTTCATAATTAATAAAATTTTATTATATTTAATATTTTCTTTATTTAACCGGTACAATACACGAATTACTAAATCTAGAATGTGTATATATATATATATATATATGTAAAAACACATCCTTTATCTTTCTTTTCTAAACAATATAAATGATATGATTATTGTAACATTGAATTTTTATAGTCTTATAGCAAACAATATTATTCATTTTCCTCACGAGTAGGTCACCCATTTATTTTTGGTTGACTGAATGAAAATTTTCTAGTGATCATCCATCCTAGGACAAGCTAGCTAGATCACGACAAAAGTGTGGTTTCTTATAATCTTATTTGAATTCTACATCAAGGTACGGCACTTAATTAGAAGAATGATCTATTGTGTGAATATACAGTGGTTCTAATGCTCACTTCTACTACCCATGCCATGGGATACCTTGAAGTTTACTTAATTAATGGATTGATACAGACTTATTTAATAGCTATGAGACTCATATTTATACCAAATATACACACAAATGGATAGGAACGAACCCAACTAGAACTTAATATTAATCACCGATCCTGGATCACATGTCGGTTATGGTCTTCTTATCTCGGCCTGTAGGTTAATTTGTGGAGTTCCGGCCTTAATAATCAATGACAAATTACCAGCAAATTCTTGTAACTTTTCTTTTTCTAATTTTTTTGATTTTTATTGGTGTCTGTTATGTTAGGTTGTCTGCTGGTAATTACCGATGGATGTTTTGTTGAAAATCAGATCAGACCAAACAGAAAGGTAAAAGGAGAGTGCTACGTGGATCAGACGAATTAAAGAACATGAAAAATATAAAACTAACCTGTTAATTGGTGTTCTTCGGGTACGTGATGAACTGCACGGAAAAGTCTCCTCACCTTAAAGGATTTTACGTGCTCTATTTACTGTAAGCGACATCGTAAACTCTTAGGATTTAATGCTGAACGTATCTGATATTCCAACAACAATTAAAGCAGATAAAGGTAGAAGATGTGAGAAAAAGAGGGCTGCGAATTTGGGATAGTGAACTGGTAGCAGGAGGACTCCATTTATAAGCCTAAATTGTAACCAACTGTGAGAGAAACAAGGGATGGGGATAACCCCCACCATTTAGCGAATTCGGTTACGTAAATGTCCCGATATGCTTAACTGATCGACTCTATCCACCCGGTTTATCTCCAAGTCATCAAGGTCTCACGCACTTGAACTGAATTCTAGTTAAGAATAAAAGCTCTTTAGCTCAATGCGTGCCTCAAAGTGCAAAGTGCGCCTCAAACGCGCCCATTGGCAAACTCCCATGCACCTCAAACGCGCCCATTTGCAAACTCACGTCTCCATCTCGGCTCGATGCAAGTTAACCCTTCTTCTTTTAGGCCAACTAAAAATTTGACGACTCATAAGGAAAAGCTCCTTATAAGTCACTAAGGTGATACTCTCTTACTTGTAATGTACGGCCAAGAAACAATGCAATGTTATTTCACACTTATTCTTCACTAGTAACTAGTAAAGATTCATAATTGCTTATTATTATAGAGAAGGCAAGATAAAAGATAAGATTTCATTCACTCAATCTTAAAATATGATGATAACAATAGTAATCTAATCATTTAATTCCAAACAAAGTAATAATACTCTTAGGTTAACATTGCCACACTAATTAACATCTCTTTTAGTCAAATATACTCCTTGTAGATGATATGATATCTCCTTTACATAATCAAGAAAACACCATCAAATTTCTTTTATCTTTCCATAGTAATCCCACATCATATCCTGAGTATCACTCATGAAAACTATATTCCCACCATCCCTCTGTTGATCATTGAATGTAACAAATCTTTCACCTCCCTGATGAATGATGTGATTATCATGGTGATCATAATACACACTTGAGCATCCTTTTTGTTTCTTGTTTCTCAATAGAAAATTAATATGATCCCACTTAGCCTTGCAGATCAATGCACTCCTGTTGTAACCCATAGCAGCCATTCTTATAGCAATTTCTTCCCAAAGAACATCTTCCATAAACTCACATTTCTCAAATCTTGTTTCCATGCCACTTCTTAGTTGTATTAGTTGTGTAGTCTCATGTTCTTCCCAACATGTGACACTTTGGTCTAGATCATTGCAATTATACGCGGCATAAGAACCGTTGATTGTTGATTCGTTCTTGGTTAATTTGTGCAAAGCTTCCATTAAAGCCGCGTGTCGATGCTCCATCCTTGCGCGCTCGCTTGATCGAAACTTTCTCTCTTTTTCTAGCCTTGCAGCCTCTTCTTTCCTCCATTGTTTCTCCTTTGAAATTCTCTCTTTTTCCTTTTCTTCTATTGTCTTCATCACCTTCTCCATCCATTTGTCTTGTTTCTCCATAAGTGTGTTCATTTTTGATTCGATAGAGTCGGTTATCTTGGTCTTCCAATGCTTCTTCACCAGCATTCTCTTGTTAGTTGTTCTTTGGAGATGATGGTTATCTTCCACAAATGGAGGTGATGTTGCATTGGCGACTGGAATCGCGTTAGCATTGATGCTTGTTGATCCACCTGATATAGCTTCTAATTGGTGAAAGAATCTGTAATGGTGGATCTTATCTTGTCTTCCAGCTTTCCCTTCTTTAATCTTCTTGTAATACTTGTACAAGTTCTCAAATTTCTCACTGCATTTCTTCCCACTTCTTTTATAACCATGCTCCACACGCATTATTCTAAAAATTAAACAACAAAATGAATATAAGTAGTGATCAGGATCAAGTGGTAGAATTGAAGTAAAGCTTTTAACTGATGGTGAACCATTAGCAGAAATGAAATATTCATTAGAATAGTTTCCAAGAAAGCAGTAAAAATGTAGAGAACAAACAAAACTTAACCCTTCAAGCACAACATCAAAGTTTTTGAAGTGAACCTTGTGTTCACATTATAAAAGGGTACAGTAAAGCTTTTACTTTTAAACAATATTACAATAATATTAGAGGTACACTTAAAAAGAAATATAATTTGGTTGTGATTATCTGATTTGTTATATTTATCTGTAACCTTATTAATTAATTTGATAAGGTTTTCTTGTATTTATACTTAATTGTAACCTTATAAACAGTGATAATAATATATCACATACCTTACAAATAATTAATATATGAGAAGCTAGGAAGAAAAATTAAAAAAAGTCCACTTTATAGTATAGTTTCCAAGAAAGCTATACATCAAAACTTAAAGAGAACTAACTAACTAAACCCTTCAAGCACAACATCACAGTTTTGAAGTGATCAGTGACCTTGCTTATACATTATAATTCATAAAAATACAAACTTTGAATCTTTAAACTATTTTATTAGAAGGGAAAAACATGAGAAAAGAAGTGATAACCTTATAAGTTATTAGAAAGATGTTGATTTAGTGCTCTGAGATCTAAAGAAACCCTACTTGAGTGACCCAAAACTCAGCTATACCCATGCTATTTTATAATAAAAAGAACCCAAAATTAATTCTGGATCTTAGACTAAAAATGTAGAAAAATGAAAAGAGTAACCTTGAAACTTCATCCCACAAATGGCCCTTATGATTAGCCTCTTTGAACTTAGAATCAAGCCTTGCTCTAACATCAAGAAGTGCTAGGGTTTCTTCCTTTGGCCATCTTCCACCAATCTCCATCTCTAAACCATTACCACTGCCACCGCTGTCGCCGCCACCACCGCCGCTAAGACCCGAGGTTGCTGATCCCATACCCATTGTTGAATCAGATCCTAACTGACCACCACCACCACCACCAGCACCACCATAACAACCAGCTCCTCCTAACATCACCATGGCATGGTGTAGGTCATGAGGAGGTTGCTGAGGTATGGTAGGGAAGACAGATCTTCCATTCATGTTGTGGGTGATCATCAGATCCATCAACCCATAATTCTCCTCCATTATTTCTATGTGGTTTTCAAGTTTCAAGTTTCTTTTTCTATCTGTTTCAATAGTTTTGTTATAGAATGAGGTTGGACCCATCTCGATGTTTGTTACCAAAGAATGCATGTATATAATTACGAGACAGGTCTTGGAGCAACTGGTAATACTACTGTTTTGTAATTTTGAGATCATGGGTTCAAACCGTACGATAAAACAGGTTAATTATACATAAAACTGTAGCTAGGGTAAGACCGCGTACATGATCAGATCGAAATGATTTCGCCACTCTCTAAACCTTGGTAAAATGGGAGTTAAGTCAAACAACGGGTATATAGGTGCTTTATATATTATTATATATATATATATATACCCTAAAACAGTAGAGATGGTATGGACCAGATGTGCACAGTATATAATTATGTAAATCACCTATATACGATATACTTCAAAGGTGTCACCTCACATGCATCTATCAGAGGAGAGAGAAGGCAATATTATCAGGCAGAAGCACAGACTGATGGTAAACATACAGGTTCCTGTGAAAGACATATATATGTTGAAAGGTGAACATGTAATTTCATCCTTGTATTTTTTTGAAGATGACTTAAATACTCATACGCTCCTATAAGATCTCGCAAGAACATCTAGATTAGGACGGAGATGTCGAAAATGATGGACTAATCTTGTAATTATATAATTGTTGTTAAATAGAAATTGTTTAATTATTTAATTGAGTCGGTATCAAACTAGAATTAGGGTTGGTTATTTATTTATTTTTATACTTTTTATAGTTAGGTTGGGATTAATATATGTTTAATATAAATAAAGAAATAAAATCTTTCATAGACTAATGTGAGCTTTTAAGTTCTATATAAATTTTTTTTTTTTAAATTGTATATTATTTCGTTAGACTATTATTATATTAGATTTAGTTTTTATTTTGCTTCTTGCTAGTGTCTCGAAGATGGATTGGGACGAACTATTTGCTAGGGGCTCCATCTCTCAATCTAGGTTGTTGATTTTAAAACGGATGAGTATAACGTACATCACCAGAGGACATCATCTCAATGCTCACTAAAGGCGTTTATTTTCGGTTTGATACCGCTTAAAATGAGTTTGAATAAAAGTGAAACTAATTAAAAGCAAACCGAATTTTTTTTGAACCGCAAATCTATCGTACTCGCACTCCTAAATTATTCCATATTACACCATGTCTGGATTTGAACCCAGGAACTCCCCTTTAAAAGACAAAGTCTCTACCAAAAAAGCAAATCGAATTACAAATTGGGTTTTTGGTTTTCAAAATTCTGAATTCACATTAACTGATTAAACCACTTCTTATATATTAGTCCTTATTTTATATAGCCTGGCCAATTAATCGAATAAATTAACCATATTTAATATTTAGCCATATAACCCGATAAACTAAATTCGGTTTGTTCAACCAAAACTAAAAACATATCTGAATTTTAACTCAGTATTTTCGGTTTGAGATAAATGACCTTTGTTCGATTCAGGTTCTAGCTAGTTTCAACCATAAAGAATTAAATTGAAAAAATAAAAAAGTAAACTGATGAAATACGATAATCATTTTCTATCATGTATTGTGCAGTTTAAGTGACAGATTCATCTTTATCCTCGATTATCGACTTGCTAATTATAAATTATTATTGACTAGTTAACTAATAGCTCAAGGGGATATTTTGTTGTTTAAGTTGTGTGCTACTGACTAAAAGGTTATTAGTTTAAATCTTATAAGATGCATGCAATGATATAATGTTTTTAAAAAATCTAACAACTGCTGTTAAAAAGAATAAATAAATAAATAAATGAATATATATATTAATGACACTAAGTTATTGGTTATATAACCTCAGAAGAATCTAACATACATTTAAAAGAATTAACGAACTAAAATAATTTTTCATGAAAATCATAAACTTTTAACCAACTCATTTCTGATCTTCTTTAACAACCCCTCCAATATTTACGGTTTTAACTTTGAAACGCTCAAGTTTCTCGCTCAATTCATCATCAATAATTATATCTCTTTTCGCGACTACAAAATCCTCACGATCTTTTCGATCTTTCATCTTCTTGCCTACTTTTGTCACAATCTTTCCCAAAAAGTCTTTACCGCGAGAGTCCCCAATCGCTTCTCTCGCAAGCCTTCCTAACGGAATTTCCACATGCCCGTTGGAAACGATTTTCTTGAACAAGTCTTTCCCTTTTACATCAATCTCCTCTAAGCATTCCATAAAGGCTCCAATTATATGATCATCCACTTCATTTTGCGCTTGTTCATCTTGTAAATATGGATCATCTTGCATTGTGAATGAAGGAATCCTTTCATATATGGTGTCGGGCATTGAAGGCCGGGGGAAATATGCCATTGATTCTGTGTCACTAACTAGATTTTTTATCGCCATTATGGTGAATCTGAGACGTACGTACGATGGATTTTGGTTTGAAATGTAGGAAGTTATCTTTTAATGGTAGATATCATGTGTAGATGATCATATTTATATCTAAATATTGGTGTGCACAGCAAGTTTGACTGAAAAACATTCAATGGGTTGACTAGTCAAAGTTCGACCTTTTCGGGCTCGTGCTCTTTTACTCTTTCTAATTGAGTAAGTCTTAAATAGTTAAATTATTGATTACTTCTACACCTTTTCTTTCTTCTATTTAATTAAAGACTTAATGGTTTGCACGCCAACACGTTTAATTTAAGGGTTTGTTTTGTTATTAGTATAACCATATTTTTTTTTCTCTCAGTTTTTTTTATACATACGTATAAATACATAAAAAAAGATAAAATGATTAGGGTTTCTCACTTTCTTGATACCATAAATGGATGTCTATTTAACCTAAGGCTTAATTTACTCGGGTTTACTTATGTAAAATAAACACACACGTGCATACACACACATATATAGAACTTATACATTGGTTCGAATACCTATATAGTTTATTCCAATCAATTTATATGGTTTGAAAACTTTAGGATCCTATACCGGACATATTCAAATAAGAAATATGTTTCTTATACCGAATTGATTCAAATAAGAGACATGTTTAAATTATTCGATTCGAATTTATCCTAATAAACTAAATAAGCATGTTTAACTTATACATTTACATATATTTAAAAACTATCGAAGTATTTTTTTCATACATCATAAAATTCTGAATTTTCTACCCACACATGCGGAGGTAGTATACCATACACTTATTTACACAACTACACTTGACTTACACATTTGTTGTTTATATCCATAAATAAAAATTTGTCTAGTTTATTATTTTTAATTCAACACGAGACGAATAAATATCATATTTTAATCATTTTCTTATAAAAAGATTAAAAAAAGTATGATTGATGGAAATTCATATACTTAATAAGATACTTATGACTTTTTAAATTATTCGGGGTGTAAGGTTCACTAAAAGCAGTCACAGAACCAGTATTTATTTTTTTATTGGGTCATTATTTTTTGAAGATTAGATGTCTAACAAAATAACAACAAAATTTTCAGGTTGTCAGATCTAGTCGGGTCAGATAGAAATACACATCATTAAATTACATTAAATTGTTAACAAAAATATAATATAAAAAAAAGTTAAGAAAAAGTTACATTTTATAGTTGTTATTTACGTGTGTTTATTTTTGAAAACCGTTCCATCACATTTCGAGCAAAACCTTTACAAAAAAAAACTCCTTTTTTAATGTAACAAATACAATACTCGTTTTTATAATAATCACTAATACTGGTCCATATAGCTAGCAAGCACCAAAATCCCCCTTTCCAATTTGCTCAAGCACTTTGTACTTGTTAACATAGCTAGCAATGCCCACGTAGCCAGCAATGCATTAAACTTATCAAGCTATAGCCTATAAGATTCTTTTTTCTATTGTATATCCAATAAAGAGCAACTTGTAAGCATAAAAACACACTAGTATAAAAACAAGATAGCATAAGCCACTTAATACAACTATAGTTAAACATTAAACCAGTTTTTCATTGAGATGAAAGTTCTATAGATCGAAAAAAAGAACACACACTTCACCCACTTTTTCGTCATCAAGTATCAAGGTAAGGTCCGCTCTAAGACAGTATCAAGCATTCTTAATCTACAACAACAATGTATCCCTTCACCCACTATTTATAAAAATAAAAAGAACAAACTAAACACTCATAAGAACATACGGCAGTGTTTCCAAATAACCAAACTAAGAGTCTAAAATATAATATCAAGTATTGTATCCCTTCACCCACTATTTATAAAAATCAAAATTAACAAATTAAGCACTCATTCACCCACTATTTATAAAAATCAAAATCAACAAATTAAGCACTCAGAAGAACATATGACAACGTGATACTTCTCTTTGTAATTCTTCATGTTAAACATGCATTAATTAATTCTCTACTCTATTACCTATCATTTATAAAATTTAAATATTTAACTACTATTATAAAGATACAAACGTATATACAAGACTAACTACCTACTAACTAACCACTTATTAAATGAAAGAAATTCAGCTAACTCTATATATATTAGAATAGTTATTTATAATATTATTTTATCCTTTCCAATTTAACTAAAACTATAAACATTAATGCATAAAAGCAACATAATTGACCCCTTTTATATCATTAAATGCTATTCCGAAATAATATTTTTATATTGTTTTTCTTTTTCTACTAAAACTTTTATGTGACGTTTGTCACCATGATATTTAATACCCTAGCACAACTTGCCAACGTTCATGTGATGATAACCATGAGTCGTATACTCTTGCTGTCACACATCAATTATGTTATATATGACCAACCAATTTTGTCAATAAACAGGTCACACAAGACCTTTAGCGACAGATTTGACCCAACATTTGAGAATCACAAATATCCAGTTTTATAGTATTGACAAATATATGGTGAAATACCAAAACATCATATTATGTATACAAACTTTAAAAAGATTATACATTTTGAGGGTCATGATCAAACCGATTAATGAGAGCGGGTGTAGCTAAGGATCGTGTAAACCGTCTGTGCAACGGTTAGAACCAACAACACGAAAGCTGCCAACGCCGATATAAATGACCATGGCGTGTTAAAATACGTGTATTTTAAACTAGCCCATTGCACGTGCCACCCGCTACGATAATAGTGATTAACGTCATCAAATAACTGAGCCAAGTAACACACATTGATATCAAAAGAAACATCCTTTCCCATATTGTTGAAAAACGTTGCAACCTCGGCTTCGGTACCTAAATAATTCTCGATAATGTCTCAATCGCATTATAGCCCCACGTCTTGAGACGTGTTGATCAAGCAATCAAGCAATGTGACATATGTAGTAAAGATTTTCGAGCATCCACTATGACATTGCTCGAATGCAACCGAGTTTAATAAAAATGCACACATGAAATCGTCGATTGTTATTGTGGGCATGTGGATGACCCCGTGTTTAAAGTTAACCACGAGGAAGCTTTCGGCTTTCCATGGTTTTAATTTGATCCCTGATCGCTGGAGCTTTGAGATGTTGTGAATTATATGTGGAGGAAGGCGATTGTCGGGTTTTGTGGTGTGTTCGAGTTCGGGTGGGAGGAAGCTTGACCGAAGAAGGTCGAGCAAGTGTTTGGCTTTAACTTTTGAGTATCTCTCCAAAACGGTTTCGGGTCTTTGTAGAGCATAATTGAAAAAGCTCAACGCTAATGCAGCTAGCGTTGGGCTATTTGGTGTTTTTGTTAACTCGAATAAACATTCGAGAACAAAAAACGGGATCTGATTCTCTAGCCTGATCAGATCCAGTAAGAAAAAAGAAACAATCCATGACATGGTTAAAAGTGGATCATACTCATCAACCTCCACTAATCCACAAATCTTTCTAAAAAGTTCAATTACAAAGCAACCATCCAACACCATCATCTCAACAAACTCATCAGAGCTGTAAGGGATGGTTCTAGAGTAACACTCTCGGGCCGTGAACTCTAGTGGTTGCACGGCCCTAAGCAAATCCTCAAGAACCATCCCTTTGGCTTGTGTTCTATTTAACATCTGCTTGAGGAACCTCCACTTATGCTCCTCGATCATCTCGAGGTGCGGCTCACCGTGGTGGAGGGGTCCAACAGAGACGATGTTGGGTTGGTATGATTCACCTTTGACGTTGGTTAGCGTCTCGGGGACCTTGAAAACGGAGCACGTGGTTCGGCCGGCGTCAACGCTCAGTAGTTTGGGCGTGTCGGATAGTTTATGGTGCATTGCCGCGAGTCGATCCCGGTTGATTTCCCATATTGTGACAACATGTTGGTCTGAACAATCAATATTCATCGTTGTAGTTTGAGAAATAAAACGTTTGATTGGTTTTTAATGTTGTAGAGATTGAGGGAAGCAACACGCTAACATGATGTGGTTTTATGGCGTGAGACATAATATTATTTAACGAACATATATCGTGGCTTTTTCGTGGCCACACTATTTTTATATTTTGTAACTATATATTATTTATGCTTTTAAATATAACACATGTTTAACATTGCTACAAGCTTATACGTGTGTATGCTCTTTGAAAACAAATGAAGTAGTGGAGAACATACAAGTATATATACAACCACCACGTAGTCATTAATTGGAAAGTAGACGAGACTAGCTAGTGTTTGGTTGACAAGGGTGTTTTCTTTTATTCTATTTACAAAAGGAAAATCATTAAATCGTGACAAGTGATGTTAAAGTCGGGTCACATGCAGGGCGGCTTAAGTATTTTGGGGTTCAAAGCGAAGTAGATTTACGGGGCTCTTCACCGTACCTACCTAGAAATTCGCCAAGTCTCTTCATCGGAAATTACCTTAGGTCCGCAACTAGTTCCGGGAATAATCAAAACTCTGATTTCAACCCTAATTATCACATTATACGAAATGGACATTTACGAATTGGGGGTTGTTGAGAAGTGGGGGCCCCAAGCCTTAGCTTGGGTTCACTCTTCTCTTAGGCCAGCCCTGATCACGTGAAGAAATATTCTATCACTATTATAGCATATGTTTGATATGAAATTAAGACCTATTACTAACACCAAATAAAAAGTGAAAAACTTAGGCCGGACACGATCAGAATGTGCAAAAAAACTTCATTATTGAATCACCAAACATAATATATATAATACAACCTTACAATTTAAAGAAAATTTTAATCTAAAGTACAAAATTATAAACATCAAACAGAAAAAAATATAAACAAATCATTAAACCAAAAAAAGATACGATGATAATTACAAAAGTTATTCAAATTAAAATCTTCCGGATAGCCTTCAACCTGGGTTGTCAAATTTTGATGATCTTGCTAGGCCAAAAAAAAAAAAAATCTTTCAATCTGAACAGACTCGAATAGAACAAACAAAATTAACAGAAACCCTAAAGAGACTCTAACATGGTGTTATTGCCCTTTATGACGAACTTATACAAATTAAAGATCCCATACTTAAGAAGAAAGTTTAGACATAACGACCATACATAGCAGGTCATAAACAAGACTACAAACCCTAGTTGAGTAGATCAAAGATAAACTAATACACATTAAAAGTACAAAAAAGGAGTGTAGTGTCCATTCCGCATAAACAACTACGGATTCAACTTTGGTGAAGACAAAATAATAAGGTGAAAAGTGATCCGATAGTTGAGTAGATCAAGTAGAGCGTGATCGATTCTGATAAAGAATAAACAATGAATTTTCATCAATCTCTACCTTAGTTTACTTCCCTTTATACCACACATGAAGCAGCCCATAAGCCCACTAATATGCATATTGCACCAGGCCACACAACTGCACGAGCCCAGTGATCTTTGCTTCTCAAGCCAACAGCCCATAGTACCAAACATGATAAAAACACACAAACAATTAAAACATAGTTATATATAGCATAAATGTGCTATTGAATTGGAAATATACATATAATATTTCAACATGGATCCCACTCTAGTCAGCTTTTGGGGTCCTCAGGTCGGTTGGTTCGGTAACAAATTAACTTGAAATGTTAATATACTCATCACAAAACACCATTTAATACAATTAACTTGAAATGTTAATATACTCATCACAAAACACCATTTAATACAATTAACTTGAAATGTTAATATACTCATTACAAAACACCATTTAATAAAATGTATCAAACATAATCATTTTTATTTCTAAATTTTAAAATTTACCATTAGTTCATCAAACAATAACTTAAATGATACGTTAAGTGACTATTAGCGCTTATATTGACTAAATGACTTATGGTTCCGTTATATTTTACATACACGTTATTGTGTATTATTAATTTTTTAAATGTATTGATATGACTATAAAATTAGTTTGAAGACAATTAAACAACTTAATGAATTAGTTTTGGGACAAAGTTAAGAGCTACAAAACGAGGGATTGTCGGAACTCGGATTTTTAAAATATGGGCCCATGTGTAATGTGTTAATCAACGATCTATGAGAGAACTAAAAGGATCCATTACACACAATCCGTACGGGCTTACGCCAATTTATGGGCTCCAATGAAAGATCAAGTTGATTTGGGCCTAAGATAGAGATGGACTGCTATTGGACCGAAAGAAAACAATTTAAAAAGATATTGGCCCACTTTACACTATAGCTTATCAGACATGACTTCCTATATTTATTATACGTGTACGGTGTGCCGACATAAACACTCGTTAGTCATAGAAATGGCACATTTGGGTTGGTCTTCCAACACTCATGAGACAAGATATCTAGTGTTCAAATTTCAATAATGCTGGTGATTAAATGTGTGGGTCGAGGTGTTGTATAATAGTGACTATGAGTTGTAGCATGTTCGGTCATTTGGTTTGATTATCTAAGACTTTTTTTTCATATTTTTTAAATAATAAAAAACCTTACATAAAAAGGTAATAAATTACTAAGTCAACCCAATAACAAATCTGCAAGTTCTTATCAAATATTATCAATTCGTTTTGAGTGCATTGACAGTATTGACTATGCATTAAAAAATATTTTTATAGTTAAATTTGCTTAAGTAAAAGTTGTTTTGAGATGAATGATCTCCTGCGAAATTTTCACTCATGCAAAATAAATCAGTCTGTTATACCATAGCTCCCTCTATTCCTGCTAGTGAGTAAAGCAAAAAATATTAGCTGGTATGAAAAATAGATGTTATACCATAGCTCCCTCTATTCCTGCTAGGCTACCGTCTGTTATGTTTCATAAGTTTATATATTTTATATGAACTTGTTTAGCTTTAAATTAATAGTTTACCGGTTATAATTCATTAATTTGATTGCTGCAATGATATGATTCTTCCTTCGAACAATTAGAATCTTATTAGTTCTATCTTTCTCATATTAATATAGAAACCCATTTAAAGGGAACAATGAATTTGGACCCACGTTACACTAAATTCACTATAGCTACTACCACCACTTCCTTTATTATGCATGCCCCAGTACCCACATAAACACTCGTTAGCCATAGCAATCGCACGTTTGGGTTGGTCACCCAACGTACACTCTTGAGACAAGATAGCTAGCGTTTAAATTTTAATAATGCTAGTGATTGAATGTGTGGGTCAAGGAGTCGTTTCATAATGATGACGAGCCATTATATGTCGGGTCGGTTGATTTGCTTCATCTAAGATTTTTTTTCTTTATTTTTTAAATATTTAATAGCCTTACACAAAAAAGTAATGAATTACGTGTTAACTTAATCACAAAGAGTCTTTGTTACAGAGAGGGTGTGTAGTAGTTGTCCTGATGCTCAAGTCAATAGTGTGCATCACTCAATAATAGTAAAAATACTAGTGGAATTGTTTATTAGAAATTAATATACATCATCAAAGGAAGACCCTTTCTTGATATATTTTTATAAGTTGAACTTATGATAGACATATGGCACGTAACATTATATTAAGGTTCAGGGGCGGCCACACAATACAATCCATAATTAATTTGAAAACTTCAAAAGATATTGTGTTCGAAGTAGTATATACAAAAATCAAAGTTAAAACACATATAAGTAATTATAAATGTAATTAACGAAGTAACAAACAACAAACGAGGTTAGGGAAGCCGAGTCCAAGTTTTAAAAATGTAGCTCAAAACAAGTCTAGCTCGAGCTCTAGTAACAAACGAGCTTTAGAAACAAGCCTAGTCAAATTCGAGCTTATTTTGATTTATTTACACTCTTAGAGCATCACCAATAAGAGACTATAAAAACATTAAAAAACATGCCTAGTCACTGCCACATCAGAAAAACACACATTTCTTCTTAAAACTCTTAAAATCTCTCCAATAAGGTGTTTTTAAAAACATCAAAAAACATTACCATATTATCACTATTTCATATATTTATTTCTAATTACCAACCCATCCGACCCCACCCTTGTCCCCACCTACCAAAAAAATAGCGTTTTTTCAAGTTCATATGTATGAACATGGTTTGTAAAAACAAAGCCCCCAATGGTTCTTGATCGAAAAACGGATGATTTGGCGTTTTCTATGGCAAAAACGCTATATTGGAGATTAGATAATTGAAAGTTAATTAACCTTTTTCTATCCATCTTTCCACTAGTACGGGAAAAAAATGTGTAAGGTGTCAAGAGTCATAAAGCAAGGAGACGGGTTAGTCCAAAATGGTCTTAAAAAGGAGGTTAATCAATGAAAATGACCGATATAGTTACAATGATGTTCTAATTTACTCGATGATATCGTCTTAAAAGAAGGATGAAATGACCGATATAGTTACAATAATGTTCTAATTACTCGATGATATCGTCTTAAAAGAAGGATGCGGCAAGTGAATTGATGTGTGCCTATTCTCACGTATGCATGCATATAGTGGGTTATTTTCCATTTTTAGTTTAATGCTTTATTATTCAATTAAGTATGAAGTGGGTGGGTTAATTATGCCTCACGTTCAACCATGTTTAGTTAGTGGTGTTAGTAGTTTGTAGTCCTTATTTAAGGGTCTTTAATTGTTGATTAAAGATTATCAAAAAATTGCTCAGGAAATCTGTTTTCTATCCTATTTTCTTCAAGCTTCATTCTTTTTTCTTCTTGGCAAACATTTAATTGTTGGAACCACATCAGTGACTTTGGTCGGGTAATGAGTTGGGTGTTTTAATGGTTCATTCTCTTCAAAGGATAATCGAAAAAGAAAGCTATCTATATGCATAGCTGGATTAATTAAGTATCGTTGAAAGTACATTATCTCGGGTGGAGAGGAGGCAGAAACAAAATCCCACAAGGGTTGAAGCTAAAAAATAGGTAGTCGAACCTGAAAAATAGGTATTGCAAATGGTTCAAATGTTTGCATTTTCTGTGGGGTATGAGAAACTTTATGTATACATCAGATATTATTAATCTAGAAGTTTTTTGGTGATTAGGGATATTTAAGAAGGGGATATTTGATATTAATGTAGATTAAAAATAGGTCCTAATATAGAGACACTCATCCGGATAAATCGACATCTCCCTATACGCCGCGTATGGGTCCATACGCGGCGTATAGGGTCGAATACACTGAAAACGAGAAAAATTCAAAGGGAACGTTAGAGAGCTATACGCCCCATATAGCCCTATACGGCCCCCAGATACGACACATATAGGGCTATACGACGCGTATAGCAAATTTCGACACTGACTACGAGGAAAAATTAAAGGGCCTGTCAGAGGGGTTATACGCCCCGTATAGGGCTATACGACCCCTCTATACGACATGTATGGAGCTATACGATCCGGATAAAATTTGTGATGTTAATTTATAAATTTTGAATGTCTAAATATCCACACCCTTAAAAATATGCTAAAGAGTGGAAGAAAGTTAAAAGATAACTCCACCCCTAATAACCTGATCATATTGTTTTAGTCTTAGACCTACACTTGTGACTTGTCTCCTTGTGTTAAAAGATGAAAGATGAAAGATGAACCAATTAGTAGTTTCAAAACATTTTTATTTCTTATAAGTATCACATCTAACATAATCATTTTTAAGGCTAAAAAACAATCCATGGAATAGTTGAGGGATACTTTTTGCTCAATTTCCACCGAACATTATTTTGTCTTGCAATTTTGGGCATTGGACGATTCCAACCTCTTCCCAATTTTAAATAACTTTTTGTCCTTTTCCCAATTTTGGAGCAGGTCACTCCAAATTTAGGTGAACACCTGTTTGTAAATTTTAAAATATAAATTTTTATAAATTAAAAAAAGTTGTTTAATACTATAATTTATGTTGTTGGGTTAGATATCATTTCAAATTCTTATACCATTGTTAGGTTGATCAATAATTAGGCCTAAAAGTAAGAAGAAAGAATTACACAGATTGTTTTCCTATATGTTTGTATTGCAGTTTTACTGCTCAACTTTAAGAAGTTACATCTTAATTTGATCTTTTACTCAAACGTAACACATTTACTCATTCGGGTAGATGTCATACTTATAAACTAAAATAAGAATATCAACATAATAATAATAATACTAATAACAATAATTATAATAATAATAATAAATCTCATTATTGCTACTGCCCAAAAATAGTAACAATATACTGCTACTGCTAATAATAAAGTATTATAATGCTATTTTTAATTAAAATATTTCAACCAATAAGGTTTTATTAGAAGACAAGTTCTTGAGCCAACTCATCCACCAAGAACCCAAAGATGGCCATCTCTATATCCTTCCCAATATCTCTAATCGTTTCTTTATCGCACCATTTCCACCTTTCACTTATGAAGTCTGTTTCTACTATCATATCGATTGTATTCAGATCGACTACTTTCCACAAATGCAATCGCTTGCATACCCTTTGCACGATCATCTCATGTTCTTCGTTCTTGTTCTTGTTCTTGTTCTCTTCTTCAATGAGGTCAAAAACAAGTTTTTTCATGTACCATGGGATTTTCCCGACACCCAGATGGTTCACTACCTCCCTAAAACACTCTTCGTTAGTCCACTCTTCTTCGTTTGCTAAAACATCTTCATCCTCATTGGAACATTGTTCTAACATGCGGTTTTCAAGGTCCACCGGATCTAACCCCGCAAGCCGCTCGAACCTTTTTAGCTTTTGTAATAGTTGATGTTTTGCTCCTACCATTCACACAATAAAAGTTTTAGGTTACAACATGAATGATAATACATCACAAAGTCACAAATAAATTATAAAAACTTTTATGTTTAATAATAATTTAATGGTCCCACAAATAATTTGTGTTTCCACTTATTACAAATCAATTATTGACCTTGATTAGGACTTTAATTAAACGTTGATTATAATAATCTAAATGACTGACACAAGTCCATCAACCGCAAGATGTTTTGTTTTGTTTTTCTTTCCAAATGCGTGCAATGTACACATGTTAATGCATGACATACAGGTCAATAAACTAAAACCAAATCTATGGACAATCAACCAATTTACACGACAACAAGCACAAAACATAAACAAATTAACAAAGTATTAAAGTTGAAAACGACCCCATAACCGATTAAGATTTAGGCAAGATGTGACGATAGATACATAAATTCTTTTATTCGACATCTTAATCATGCTACAAAGACTTATAGAGCGACTTGGTTTGTAACTTATATAATTTTCTTTGTAAAAAATTTGTTAAAAATCTTAAGTAAACCCTCAATCACAGCTGATGAAGGTAAGCCCTTGACACGAAATAATATAATTGAGCATATAAGAGTAATTAAATGTTGCACTTACTTTGGACATTTGCATAACTGCATTCGATATCATAACAATCTTCTTCTGTGGCCCCGCCATCACGTTCTTCCTCGTCGTCATCAAACAAAGGGTCAAGTACTGAAACAGGGCTACATTGTTCTTTCTCGTCATCATCTTGTCTATTAATTTCCTCCGCACACCCGACTTCATAACTTTCTTTGTCCTATAACAATACCAACTTTCAATATTTTGATACAAAATGTTATGAAATCTTCAAATTTATTTTAACATTTTGTTATATAAAATTATACAGTTTTTATAAAGTTGTTGGGAAGTTGAAAAGTTGACTTTTGACTTCTTTCTAGCTTGTTCTATGGACAGCCATATGGCCATACTTCTATGTTACATGTGAGGTTAATTTATTGGATTGTTTTGTATTCAATGCTAACAAGGGTCCAAAATGTAAATAAGACAAATGTGATTTTGTCTATTTCTGTGACATTTAATTTTATTCATATTTATAAAAAAATATTCATGGGCCTAAATAGTATATAATATTTATAATTAGTAAAAACCGATCAAATTGTTGAAATTTCAGAGTTAATTACATACATGGTAGCTATGGTTTAAACCGGTTTGGACGTCAAGTAAAAAAAACTAGTAGGTTTAAGTCTTGGTTATAAATTTCACAAAAGGTTTGAGTATTGATCCTAATTTCTAAATCCAATTTAATTAAAATAACAAGTTTAATCACTAACATTTCATCATAATATAATACAAAAGTTAACGAAAACTATTCTTAATGGCTAAATTCGTTATAAAATTGAACGTTAGTACTTATCGTTTACACCCATACTTGCCATTCTACCAAAACTACAATGAACATATGTATAGTTAACATTTTTTTAAATTACTCCAAATTGGTTTTGTATTAGTCTTAAATATGAAAAAAATTCGAAAAGACAAAATCACCCCCACCCAATACATTGTCTCATTTTCAAACCAAGTGCATTTTTGTCATTACACGCAATACATAATCCTCCACTAAACGGCCTACGGACTAACTCGGTACTACCACCGACAGTAACTCCGGTTCGCACAATTTAAAATTAAATTAACAAAAAACAAATAATTATATAATAATAATAGTGAAAGCCAAGAGTTCGGGTTTCATTTAAAGCAAAAATATAAATGGAAAAATAAAAAGCTTTAGGTTTTTTGGATTGAAATGAAATCCCGACTAAAAAACAAATAAATAGACTAATTAAGATAACAATTATTCTCTAAAACATATTCATACATTTGAAGTTAAAATAAAATAATATAGAAATCAAAGAGTATAGACAAAACCTGTCGGAAGTGGCGTTTTGGAGATGCCGCCGGCGACGAAGAATCCGTTTTCCGGCGAGTAGGCGACGGACTTCTAGTAAGTGAAAAACGAAAAGGGCTTGAAGGATTCGACCACAAACAATCAATCTCTTCAAACTCATGAATTGATCGTGAAGTACATGAAGTTTCCATCTCCGGCGACTTCTCCGACCAACCGCCGCAGCTCCGCCTGCTACCGTCATCACCACCACCACCACCATCCACACTTTTCTTCCGGCTTCTTCCCATCGCCGGAGACGACGGTGTCACGTTCACCGGTTCAATTTCACGGGTTTTCGTTCGGGTGCTCCGATCCTTCAACCGCCGGAGAAACGACCCGAATAACCCGAACTTGAATTGCTTGGACCCGGGTCTGGGTTTCTGGACCCGGGTGGCGGCGTCTAGCAGCACGGCGGCGGTCCTCGCAGGAATGTGGAGGAACACGGCGGCGTTGTTACATGGGCTTTTTGAGTCCGTCGTCGGAAAATCAAGAAACGGTGATCTGTTAAACGCCGGCGAGTCCTCCGGCGAGAAGAAACAGACATGATTGATGCAGAAATTGCGAGTGGTGGTTGAAGAAGAGGGTGATTTGATTATGGGTTTTCGTTTTCTGACAACAATCTCTGAGTTTCCGGCAACGGTGGTGGTGGATTTCAGCCGTGAGCGGCGGTCGGCGATGAAGGTTTTGAGGCGAAAGGGTTCTTGATCTTCTTTTAGAAGCTCGTGTAAGTGCTTATGACCCATGATTTAGAGGCGATTTATGGGTGGTAATGAATAAATTACATGAAAAAGAAGAAAATATTGAAAGAGAATTGATAGTGATTTTGGTTTTGATTTGAAGAAAAGGGGAAGATCGGGAATGATGAGAGTGGGAGAAGGGAAGAGGAGTTTTGTAGTTTTAAATGTTGGAGTGAGTAATTGGGGCATGAACGCCGCGAAGGGTTGGGTGAAAATATACTTTATTAATGTTTCTTGTATCTTATCTTTATTTGTATAATAATGTATGACATTATAAAGTACTTATGTTTTTATTTGTACTCAATAGACATTTGCTTCATAAAATGTTTTTTTTTTTTAGAAAAGGTTAAATGTTACAAAATGTGATTGTTGATAATTAGCAAGAATAGACTAGGAGCTGTTTTAAAAAATTAAGTTTTGTTAACTTTTAATATTGGAAGCTTTTGAGCATTTACAACTTTTAGTTTTGAGGCCTTTTTTAAGTTTACGTGAAGACGAGAGGGGGGAGTTGATTGTTGATGTTGAGGATAGGCATTCATGAGAAGGGCGCCATTGAACTAGTTCTTTAGGAGGGGAAGGAGAGAGCTAGAGAGGGACCGAGGAAGAAGGGAAATGGATATTTTAAACTACCCATGAAGCGATGGGTTAGTCGGTTTTTTTTTTAAGTCTGCTATTAGCGATGCTCTTAATATTTGTAGTTTTCTTATTTTAAGTGATCTAATAATGCAAAAACTTAATTTTTTTAGTGAGCTATGAACTAAAGTATAACAATTTCTTTTTCTTTTTCTTTTCTTTTTTTTTACATTTTTCTCACCTACTATTTTTAATTCTAACCCTTAAGATTGAGAATCTTATACCTTGCTTATATTCATAAATATGCTGATAAGCAGCGTAATTGCTATCAAAGAAATTGATGATATATAGTGGCATGTCGATTAACAATAAATTATACAAAAGGGTTGTTTGTTCCATGTGTTAAGCTTTTATCTGTACTAATCACTAGCTTGAACACTCTTTTTTCATGTTGAAAAGAAGATAACAAGTTGATTATAAAATCGAGATTGATGCATACGGGAAGTTGTCGCATAACACGACCTAGTTGACACTTGGACCTCCATAAAAACGAGAGTGTTAACAAACTGACTCTAACAAGGTATTATGTTGCTATGTACCAACAAAACATGAGGTCGGGAAGAGAAAACAGGTTGCCAACACTAATGCTATTTCTTTAATTATCCTTAGTTTAAATTATTAAATATCTTTATTAGACCTTGTGTTTCGTATCTATAAGTAGGTTAAGCCTCTTCCTTGCCTTCAATTAGCAAACACATGATAGCATTAAACAATGTTTTAGATTTGGATTAGAATCGGTAGGTTAGACCAGTTTGTCTTTGACATAATTAAAAATTCAAATTGTGTTGGAGGGTGTTTGATCATGAGTCTTATAATTTAATCATAAAAATTAAATTTACGCAAGACTTTCTTCGTATCCTATGTTGAAAATTTTCTATTGATTAATAACATTCTAATTATAGTCACTTTTTTTAAAATACATTTTGCTTCTATTTTACATGTTTTATGTTATATATCTTTGTTAAATGATAATGATATATAAATGATGATAATAATAAGATCCTAAAATATATAAAAGATATGAAAAACAATTAATCGAAAAGCAAAAGTTATGAACTGATAGGTTGATGAGACAATACTATATAGAATATATAATATTTTTTTTCTGGCAACAATTCTTTTTAACGACGAATTTCTTTTCATTCATTGTAGAATTTGAATTATGAGATTTACATCTTAGGTGTTAGAAAGAAGGGGTTTTTGAATCTTGCCACCAATTTAGAGATGACATTATAGGTTAGACAAGAATACAATAATGCTGACACGAACACGACATGATAACTAATTGTGTTATTTTTATCAAAACACGAACTTATTTAGAAATAGATCACATGATAAGATCTGTTAAAAAACACAATAAAATCCACATATTTAATCCGAAGAGGCATTAGACAGAGGATGGAGACTTGGTCGGGGGTACTAAAATAGTGATATTCAGTTGGAGCGTTTGGGCAAAAAGTTTGGTTTATAAAGTGAGCGTGAACAAAAATGGCATAAATCATAACTATATATTTAATTATAAATAAGTTAAAAATATAAACATGTTTAAACAGCTACGTTAACATGTTAATATGTGTTTAACCTATTTAGACATGATTTTTATCGTGTCTTAAGTGTGTCATTGTTAATGGCACAAAACCTAATAAGCACAAATATGAAACATGTTAGCTTAACATCTATCATTTATAGAATAAACTCATAATTCTCTTAATACCGAAAGACTAGAACTCTAGAAGTCACAAATTTTGCTTGCAAGCGTATCACTTACCACCATAATAAGTAAAGTTATGCCAATGTGAGAGTAACTCACTTGATAGAAGCTCATGTCTTTTAAATTAAAGAACCTAAGGTTTAAATCTAGACAATTGTAAAATAAGCTTTAACGTGGTTTAGTATTAAAAATAGGATAGTTTGCTGTTAAAAAAAGTTATAAATTGATAGATTGATGAGGTATTGAGTTTGATGACACAACATGGGTATGTATACTTAGTAACATGGGAGACATTTAGATTGTCTCAAATCCTTGTCTAATGTTTTCTACGTGTATTATTTTTTACATTATAACTATAAAATAATTATATCAGTCACAAAAATAAAATATCATTACTAAAAGCAAATTTAAACCTTTATATGTTAAAAATAGCAAGCATGTTTCTTTGCTTGTTCAAATCCTCAAAAGAAGAAAGAGTAGATGTGAATATTTATGCAAAAAGTGGAGCATGTCAACTTTACCACAAGACAAGAAAAAGGGAAGGTCTTCCACATTTTATATTTATTCTTAAAATTCTAAAAAGTGGCTTTGTAATATTCTTATCCTTTTTTTCTTTCTTTTTAACATTCAAATCTAATCAACCTGAGCATTTAATCCATGGTCTAGTATTCTGTCACACAAGTGCTTTTGGATGAAATATTTCAATTCATAAGTTGATTAGGTGCTACTTAGAAGTAAAAGATTGAAAGTTTAAATATCTTAGACTACAGGTTATAATGTAAAATTCTAAAAGGTTAATTGTTGTTTCAAAAAAAGAAATGAGAAAGTTTTGTTAAGAAAATCGAATAAGCTTAAAATCATAAAAAATAAGTATTGATCTATTTTTCAAACTCGAACAACCTTAAACCTTTAGAAATTAGAAAAACCGGTGATTGTCGACAGTTTTTATTATTTTTCCTTAATAATTTCAGATTAAAAAATGACACATGAAATTTCATTTATCTAATAACTAAGTGACATACCACAAGTCATAACTAAGAAGGTGATTATATTTGCAAAATTATCTAAAAAGTTTCTTGAAACCGTATCCAATGAATATTAAGTTTATAAAATTTACAAGAATACCCTTGAAGATGAACAACAGCAATGAGAAGAGTTGCCATCGGAAACCACTCATCTGAAGTGTCTGATCCTACTTCGTACCCTTCCAGAGTTACAGTCCACTTTAATTCAAAACTGTTTTTTCGTAACAGTACATTTTATTTACTCATTATTCCATTAAACTTTGTTATAATGGAATTATGTAAATACATTGAATAGACATTTCGTTTCATTATTAACTTTACATATTTATTACAAATGATCTAAAATATTTATTGCTAATGATTTTTAACACAGTACAATGATTTTTATTTTTATTTACTTTATGTTTACATTTTCTTTAAACAGCAACCTAGTTTATTGTTAATACTACGCTATTTTTCATAATAGGACTATAACCTCGAACACATGATGAGGGACTTGTGAACCTGGATAACACTAGGTAAAAGACTTTTGGCTATGTTTTTTTTAATTAGTTTAACATGTAGATTAATCATTTATAATAGGATTCATAAAGTTAAACCATTTAAACAGTTACAAATGTATCACTTCAATTGGCATGTTAGATTTACACAAATCATTCAAAAACACTCATTTTCCTCTAATGATTCATTTTTTTCCAAACATCATTTAAAAAAATTAAAATTATATATAAATACAACAACATTTTGTGAGAATTGGATGATCACCAAACGATTCTTTATATAGTTACAATCAATTTATTGTTAGAGTTAATGAAGTCTTGAGATACTTCACATCAACCAGTTGAACTAAAAACCATTGGTACCTTCAACATAGTTTTAATATCGGAGTCCTCATTTTCTAGCTACAAACCATTTTAAAACAGGACAAAACCGCTACATACATGCACGTGCACATACAGGAATAACACTGTAGCAGCAGCATATTTACAACGACATATGAATATACGATTAAATGTATATATGAGAGATCGATTATTTGTCAAAGTAATGGACATTGATGCATGGGTCCTCATGCCTATAAGAAAGTAAACTATTTTTCACATCAAAAAGACAAAAACCTTAATATGTACGTTAGTGTTGATCCGGACAACAACATTTAATGAAATGGAAGGTTGCAGCACACACATGTATATGGCGATACGTACTCACACATACAGTGTATATGTAACATATGCTTGCATGGAGTAGATAAGAGAATCCATAATACTAAAGTAACATAACGAAAAGTCATTTGTAGCAAAAATATCCAAAATACTAAAGAATCTAAAACTTGAACAAACTTAAGAGTAAAGACACAGTACCTAGAACTAAGGTATCGTAAGGTACAAAAAGCCAATAATCCCTAAAAAAAAAATGTCGCATTGGAAGACAAATATGTTATTTATTGATGGGAGATTTACTCTTATAATTGCTTTAGTATTGGGGCCGTTGGGTATATATACTATTTATCTTGAATTGCCTAACAATTTATTTCAGCTAACATCAACAGGGTTTGTGAATTTTCAACGTCATGCTGTTAATGATATACATGCATTCTTGTCTTTGCTAGGCTATAGCGTCTACATATATTATTTCATTATGTTATTTTAGCAATGATATAATGTAACATTCAATTTTTTTAAGTGGTTTAAGAACCACATGTAATTTGTAAGTGTTTTGTAAAAACCCACTTTGTTTCTAGCTAGGTGAACATGCTTACTTTTTCTAGCCTTGCTCCATCCAACGCCTATTTCTTTCAATAAAACAAGCAATCAAATCGAGGTAAATTCACATTTATACCCTTTCATTTGCCACATGAACTAAAAAGATGAATAAAAGATGACGACGACGACGATAGATATTGAATTATAAAATAGACTTTTACCAAACTACATAGACAAAAACTTTAATCCACTCTTTTTTTTATTGACAGATGACGATGACGATAGATCTTGTAACGTGAAGATTCGCGCTTAATTCTACAAACACACAGTAAACTTCCATACTACATTGGCAATTGGTCCGTGTGAAAGTCCAGTCACCTTCAACATAATTTTTCGAGATTTCCAAGTTACAAACGATGCTTATATTTTAAAACCGGACAAAATCGCGACATAAGTGTAAGTACACATACAGGAATAACACTGTAGCAACAACATATTTACAACAACATATAATTATATGAATATATGAGAGATCGATTATTTGTCAAAGTAATGGACACTGATGCATGGGTCCTCATGCCTATAAAAAAAGTAAACTATTTTTCACATAAAAAAGACAAAAACCTTAATTCGTACGTTAGTGTTGATCCGGACAACAACATTTAATGAAATGAAAGTTTGCAGCACACACACATGTATGGCGATACACACACATACAGTGTACATATAATGTGTGGTTGTAGGGGTAAGACAAGAGAATCCTAAGTTTTTTTTTTACTACTAGTTGGTTGTTTTGGGTAATAGTTTAAGGAAGTAATATTTGATCGAGGAGCTTATTTTGTCGGTGTGTTACCTTGAGAAAATCACGAGTTATTGACAACTTCATCCACTTGGGATGTTTTCTAGCGAACTGACCCGACCCGTTCAAATCCCTGCTCCGGATGACGAGAAACGAGTCGGACATGACCCTTTTCGGGCACTATTACGGATTCCCATGCCTACTTGAACGGATCTTTGTATCAACAACGCGTTATCAATTGAGATGACTTTGTATTTGATTACTTAGGATTTGAACTGAATGTGGCTACTTGAATATGTGGCTCTATGTTCATTAAAACTAAGCAAGCGTTTTAGGTTCCTAAGTTCATTGGTACTTTTATCTTAAAGGGTTTTTAGTATTTCAGTCGTTATAACTAGTTTTTCTAAACTAAATTAACATGAACGAAAGAGATATGGTTTTGATGTAGTGATGTTAGGTTAATTGGGTGGCTTTTTTCATATAGTATTTTCTTTCACACCACGTTATTTTTATTACTTATTTTTTTTTAACTGACAACATAATATAAAAATAAAATCACAAAAAAGAAGAAAAAAACGCACCCATGGATATGAACCTACACTAAGCTTACTCTACTTCTAAAATCGTTAAATACGAACTATACATGATTTATATCTATTAACCTTTATGTTGGGAAGGAAATCACTTATCATCAAAAATATATCATTGAGACACTTTATTATTCAACAATTTGGGACAAATCTATTACCAAATTATTTGAAGTTTACCCTTTTCTTTTCTTTTCTGTCTTTCTTTTCTTTTATTCACTAATGTGAAATGAAATTTATAGATTTATTAGAAAAAAATGGTTATTAAATTTTATTATGAAAAAAACAAAATGATTGAACTAAAAAAGAAAAGCGAACCAAACAACATTTGTTTAAATAGAATTTTGGATAGAAAAATAAATAAAAAAGTACTAAAAGTTTTTAAAAATCTGTTTCAACCAACGTTCATGAGGGTTTAACCGGTGTGACCCATATATAACTCATGAGTATAAATAGACGCGGTTTAAAATTACTCATTAATCAGAGTGGTTAGTGATTATGTAGCATAATAACAGACCCCGATCCGACCTGTAATCGGCGTCACAATGATGCCTGATTCTGGGATTAAACCATGTAAACGCATGGAGCACGCAAAGACACGACATAGCTTTATGCCTTGTCGTTCGCACGTGGATCATGAAATTACAATTTTGTTTGTGTGTGCACAAGGACTCACTTGTCGTTTCTCTTGTCTTTCTCCTTTGGAAGGTTGTAAAACATACTTTGTTTTAGTTCAACTTACTCCCCTTACTTTTCATGATTTGAACATTTTTGTCCCAAAATTTTGGAACTGTTATTGAGGCGGCACTACATGTTATCACCAACACCTAACATATAGCCAAAAACTCATAAATTATGTCATCATCGAGTAGAATATTTCCAACTTTTAACATGATGAAATTGATTTGATATACGAAGAATCATGAAGTGGGGTTAGCGGGTACGAATGACAAATCTTCCATCTTCTTCAGTATGTGGACACGCGATGTTTATGTCAAATTGTCAACCTACCCAACTCGATCGTGTATGTGTACATGAATCTGTACATGAAATTGCATTCATACCACATATATGTATATAAAGACTTATTGTCGTATGTGTTGTCTTTCTTGCATAAAGGTTTTATAACATGTTTTGTTTATTTTGAATTTACTCCTCTAACTTTTATGTGTTTTACTATTTTGGTACAAAAAAGTTTGGAACTACTCGAGCTGGTAGCGACTGCGTGACAATATGGTTTACAATGTGTCAACGCGTGTTTTTGAGTCCTCGTTGTGCTTTTTGGTTCTAAAAGGTTTTATTTACATATTATGTTTAGAATATCTGATTTGTATATATTTTAATAGTTGTAATTAACAAAAATGTTGTCATGACAATCTCTTTAGCTGTTAGGTTATAGCATATTAATTTCATATATTAACAAGATAAATTTGCATACGAAAATAACAATTGTTACATCTCGACACGTTAAAAATACAATTGGCAACACAGGCATGGTTGGGTGGGTTGGGTAATATATCAAAACACGATAGCTTTGAAAACACATGTTAAAATAGATTGGGTCAAATGGGTTGGGTGGGTTCACCAGCCATATTTGTTCTTGTTGCAGCAAGTGGCAATAACAAGCGGCAGTGGGTGTGTGGCGGCATGAGTGGGTGAGGCTGACGACTTAACTCAAAAAAATTATATTAGAGAGACAAACTAACCCAAATTAAATTTTTTGGGTCTATACCGCTACGCATAAATAAAACCCTTTTTAAAATAAATGAACATAAAGAGACTCAATGCCAATGGTCCCTCATTGCACTCCAAATATAAGATTCAAAGGTAACATAAGATATCATTAACGTAACCTTACATAATTATATATCAACCAAAACAAACATGACGATCATGTTCATATCCTGGTATCAAACAAACACAACAATGAGATCGATATGTATTTCGGTACCATTTTAACTTATGTCCAATCATTCTACCCCAATCTTCAACCTCATTGACCTGCAATTGCATTCACACAACGATCGTTTTAAGTTGCACTTTCACAAAAAGGTTGCGGACCTAAGAAACCTTTGCATAAAATAAATTAACAATAATTATATAGTGATGTTACTCATCAGTCATCATCTGTAGCAAACACCCCATCAAAAAGTTGTGCACAAAGTTTTGAAAAGACTAGTGATGTACTCTTCTTTGATTCTATATATTTATTTCCATGTATTTAAAAAACATCAATCTCTTAAAAAACTTCACCTAGAATAATTTACGCATAGGCAACCCAACTTAAACAAGATTCAAAATTATTTGGGCCAAAGATAACTTGGGCTGAAATCAAATTGGGCTGTTGACCTTTGAAGACTTTCTTTAACATTTAACTTTACTCATCTTTAACTTTTCTTGTAAATCTCAAACGTAAAACTTAATAATATTTATTGTTTCCGCTGTTAAGGCTTGTATCAATCGATGATAACCGTGTCATAGGTGGCGCGTGACAACACAGATTCACATCATTTCAGGCAACGTGAAAAATTAAAAGAGAGAGCTTACAAATGGGAAGGTTTGTGTGCATCTCTATACTAATAAATAAAAATAAACCTGGATACTTGTCACCAATCTAAGCCACCTAAAAATTGGTTTTCCCGCTTCTCTCTCCTCTTTATTATACATGCTATAATAGCTATTTATTAATTAATAACTATCCATAATTAAAATTTTAAATATGTTAATTTTCAATTTTCAAATTTGTAATACATGGGTTATTCAATCCGTATAATACACAATATTTAAGAAATAATTTTTTATATTATTAACCATGTAATTGTAAATTTATTTAGCCCGTGTATTACACGGGATTGTAACCTAGTATCATATATACAATCTTTCTACTCTAATAAAAGGGTAAATGGTGGTGCCACGTGTCAACATCACATTCATTCTTATCAAACTTTTTCCGCTTATCTCTCCTATTAAATACCACATTAATTACCAATAATATTATTTATTTTTACATTATAATTAGTTTTTTAATAAATTAAGAAAGAGAACTTTTTATTAATGTTATTTCTATAGAGATAGTTTATAATGCTTAAAAAAAATACATATATAATAATAATAACCAACCAATAATAATAATAATTATGGAGGTTGGTTAAAGAAACATTAAATAATGAATTAATTCATATATGAAGCTAAATGAAATCGTATGCTTGACTCACGTGTCCCAAACGATTTTTATTTTTTATTTTTCTTGTGCTTGACTTGTAATTTGGAGCTAAACCTTATCTTAATTGAATCGAATCTTCTCAACAGTTCTTATTCCCTTCAACAAACTTCCGAGAGGTTTGGGATGACAATCCCACATTTCATCGGGATATCAATCGGTTGTTATATACACCTTTTGATCTCTGATTCCCTCACATCTCTTTAGTCTCAATTCGGTTATAGCATTGACAAGTTGTTACCATCCGTTGAGACCACCGTGAACCACCATCGCACCACACCATCACCGGTTGCTGCCGCTAGGCCATTATACACCATCAAAATTCATCCCTGTCATCGGTTAGAGTCCACTGTTGCACCATAGTTGCAACACGGAGTCACGGTACCGATCGCGTTGAACTCTCGAGACTCGTAGATATAGCAAACAGGTACAAAATTTCCGTTCTTATTCATGTTGGAATCGGATTTTTGTATAATATTAATCGAGAAACTTATTAATCCAAACCGATTCCCTTTTTGATACAAAACGCAGCCTCCGCAGACCATTATCGTTGCCTTGTTTAATCCGTTCGATTAAGTCTTCGAAAGAAGCTTAAAAGCTTGAATCTGATCCATCTCGCTAGTCACAATTCAGGTAATCTTCATTGACTCTCCTTGTCGTTTTGTATAAATTTTTCGTGTTCAAGGTGACCTATGTGATTTCTGAATACGTTTCCGGCGATTGCAATTTTTTTTTGGTTAGCAAGAACGTGAATAATCGATCGAAAGAAACAAAAGATAATCTAACACAACCGTGTGGAGTTCTCATTGTTTTTCTTTGTATTACACTCCTACTTCTGTGTAATATCCATATGCATGTGTGAATTGTTGTTCTTTCAACTATATTGTACGGTATTTGAACTTCCGCAGTGATTATCTTTAAGTTGGAAATAATAGTTTAAAGTTATGTTATTTACGCTATTTATGAAAAAGATGAACAAAACTCCTTTTAGCTACTGTTGTCATGACCTTAAGCTTTCTTTTAAGGTTATTTTATCAAATCGTGGTTTACATGCACTATAACCAAATCCGTAAAATAACTCTCTAAAAATATGTTGGGATGTCTAGTTTAAGCAAATAAATATTATATGCCATAAGGATAAGTATAAAACAAAGGGAAATTATGATATGTATAAAAATAATAGAAGCTGATGACTAATGATGAATTTTAAGTATACTTAATCGTCGAAAACCCAATAAGTCATCACCAAGTAAATTACATTCGTAAATATAATGCCAAGCTGTTTATAGTGTAGGCTCAAATACGACTTGAGGACGACTCCGTTAGCTTTGCCTCGTTAAAATAAGGTACGGATTCCTGGTTCTTTATATCTTAGTATAAATAATATTTTTCGTTACTTTGTAGCACGGATTTTTGATACTTTGTTTCCGTTAATACGACTCGTTTAGCCTTTACTAGTCGTCTAGCATTATTTGTCTAGTTCTGCTCTGACTCGTTCGACTTATTAGTTTTACTTACTGAGACTTTTAGCGTGCAATATATATTTTATAAATTTGTGCTCATTATTGCATGTTCCCATAAATATTGTATTGATACGTTACATGTCGGTAGTTATACTACCCTTTGATTTAGTACTCTGTTACCCGAGCATGTCCGACATGTCATTGTGGCGTCAATGACATGACACTTTTCGTGACGGTGTTTTATAAAAAGCTCACGGCGTCTCCGTTAACACGTTAGTACTCAAGTAGTACATTGGCCACACTTATTTGGGAGGCGGATGGATCGATCCTAGTTCAGTTCAGATCAGTTTAGTTCCGGGGGATGGAATCATGTGTGTACGCCCACACACCATCTCATTGGTGCATAGTTTAGCTAGCTATGTACTTATCAGTTCAGTTTTAGCTCTGGGTACTTCTTATTTTACACGACTTACTTTATTCGGTTATACTTGTCGTGTAGATCAGTTCAGTTTCAGTTTCAGTATTACATGTTCACTTCAGTATCAGATATCAGTATTGTATAGAATTAGATTTCAGTTTCAGTATCATATGATCAGTTCTGTATCGGTTTCAAGTGTAGACATCTAATTATATATTTGTCTCCGTTATCATCATTACTATTGTTCTTTCCGTTACTGAGCAACTTTTGGCTCAGCCGTATTTTCTTTGTGGTGTTTTCTTATTTATTTGTAGGTAATCAGGGTAATCCGGGGAATCAGTAAAGAGGGAATTGAAGATCAAGACTTTGCTTTTGATTTAATTGATGTAATGAATATTTAATTAGGTTTCCTTGAAGTAATTGGTTGGTTGAATTGTTGATTTCAGACCGTCTCTTTTATATAATGAATTTGGTTCTTGATTTGATATCGGTAATAGTGACACGTCAGCCTCTCGGGGTTGGGGTGTTACATAGTTTTTTATAAAAAGAATTTTTTTAAAAAAATAAAACTATTTTTATGTAATATTTTAAAATTGGTTTTTTTAAAGTTAATTTTTTATAAAACAAAAATAATTAAAATAGAGTTATAGTAAGGAAATTTTTAAAAATGAAAAATTTTTAAAATGTTATTTTAAAACAAAATGTCTAATTTATCTTCGAAAAAAAACAAAAAAAAAAAAGTTAAAAAGTTCATATTATTGTTTTATTACTTATAGTTATTACTTATAATTAATAATTTTTATTTTATTTAATAATTTATTTATTCAACCCATGTAATACACGGGTTTACTAAAGCTAGTATAACTTATATAACACATGTATCTTAAATAGTTTGTGTTGTATGATAAAAGGAAAAAGTACTGTAAAATGTTATATATTTTCTTAAACAGTAAAGATTTGAACCCTCAACACTTGATAAAAAGATGATACTTTTAACACAATGATACCATTGGGTTAGAAACACACCTAAGTAAAAATGGAAAAAAAATATTTTACTTAAATACATATTTAAGAGCTATTTAATTTATTGGTTAGAAGCACATTTCCGTGAAAATGGAAAAAAATATTGTACTTAGATACATATTTAAGAGCTATTTAATATAAATAAACTTTTATTTGTTAAAAGATATTTGCAATTAATTGATAAGATTCTCAATGCATATATAAAAGCACAATGTTAGTGAACCATTATTTGCACTCATCAAAGTTGGAAGATTGAAACCAAAAAACAACACTAGAATGAAGCTTCTTGGCATCCTTTTGTTACTAATCATAGCAACTGCGACTCCAATTACATGTGATATTTTATATACATATTATAGTCTAATTATTCCTTTTTTTTAATTTTGTTTTTATATATGTCTAATGTCACATAAACTGATACTAATGATATGTGTTAGGTGTTGACATGAATATGGGGAGTAAGACAACAACAAAATTCAAGGTATGTGAAGTCTATCTTCCATGGGTTGATTGTAAAAGTGAAGCTTGTTTCGGCGGTTGTCTTGAATTGAAGGGCGGTAACGCCCTTGGAGAATGCGTAAACAACAATACCCAGTGTCGTTGCCGATGGAGGTGTGGTTAGATTTATGACTTCGCGTGTTTAATCTATCTTTGATCAATTAATTGTTGATTTTTAAATAATCAAAATAAGAGTATATTGCAAGTTATATTCAAAGAGTGGAAATGTCTTGATTCAAAGTATTATATATATGGTGGTAACGTGTTTAACCAATTTAATATACTTTCGTTATTGAGAAAATAAAGACGATAATAATTTAACTAATGGAGAGGGAAAACAAAATGTTTGGCTCTTTCGATTGAAAAGATGAACTTGCTTTATTGGGAAACTAACTAATTACCAAAGGTCATTCAGGCTGCAACCTAATGTATCAGGTGTTAACATGGTGCTCCTCTAAAACGAAAGAAGGTTTAAGTTTCATTATAAATGTAAAACAATAATATAGAATTAAATATTATAATTTATTTAACTTTTTTAAATGTAAAACAATAATATAAAATTAAATATTATAATCAAATAAAATTCATTAAAAACATATAAAATAAAAAAACACATAATAAAAAAACAATAATATATAATTAAACATTTCTAATTTCTAATAATTCAATTTGATTTGACAAAACCTAGTTCAACATACTAATTTATTTTTTGTTTCTAATTTCCGATTTTCATTTCTTTTCTTTTTTTAACCTGAAACATAAACAAACACTCCAACTCTAACACCATTCAACCATGACGGCCGGTCACTCCTCCAAACCCTTTCGCGAGCAGCCTCAACCACCCCCCCCCCCCAAATCACGCACCCCCATCGCGGCACCACAACGTGGTGTACGCGAACAAGTGGCTCACGCCTTGTTTGCACCCATCATAACACTTAGTCTAAGAAGAAAACATAAAGAAAAGTTAATTTACCCAGAGGTATTTAAATATATAATTTTTGTCACCAACTTTTTCACACTATGTTATATCCATGACATTAAATTTAATGATATATCCAACTACAAATATTTAATATGATCATTTTAATTTGTTAAGCAACTCATTTAATACATGAAGGTTGTAATTATTTTCTATTTTTTATTATCTATCAGTTTATTAATGTATTTACTAGGCTATTTATCTCCTTAATACATGCAGCCGTCATAGTTTTCTTTACTTAAAAGTGGTGACATGTATACACTACGATTAAGTACGTGTTGGTAAAGGTATGAAATTAATTAGTATACATTAGATATATCATAGACGAGGTTCGTACAAAATTATACAACACATATTAATTATATACAACAACGGCGTTCTGGTGGTAAAGTAATGTACTCTCGTATTTGATCAAGCAACAAAAAAAAAAACTTATTGTTGAAGAAGTCGATCATATACATGAAAACTATAATCTTGAATTCATGCAAACGTGAAAGATGAAGGTCAAAAATGAAAATTGATGTCTAAGATAAACACAAATAAGAAAAATAATCGGCCAGAAGAATGAGCATTTAGTCGGTTATTGGTAGAATTAAAGTATGGCGGAGACTTATTATCTAAGTCTTTTGTAACATAAATAGGATCATTGTATTTAGCTTTATGTGTGGTAATTAATATTAATCAATAATATAGAGTGGTGGTGATTTGATCATATAGATCGTGAGTGTTCAAATATATGCTCGACCCAATTTTGTAACAAAGAACCCATTTACCTCCTACTTTTGTTTATTTCTTACGTTCACAAAAACAAGATATGTTTTTCTTAAGAATTTTAATATGAAGAAAAGTAAATACTCTCAATACATAGTGATCTCAGAAAAGATAATAATAATAATATGGGGATACGTTATGCCAAACTCTTAACAAATTCAATGCATTACTATATTTAGATGTAACAAGTACATAAAATGTATATTTTAAGTAGTATGTGTTGCATAATAACTGTCAAAGTAAGAAAATTAATTGATGATACGACTATCACTCATTAGTGGCTAATGAATATGAATATCACTTAACTTGGTACGTAGAAGAACGGATAATTAATTGATTATACGACTCTCAACGCGTTAGTTTAAATGCTTAATGTTATAAACAACTCTGTGTTGGTGGCATCAAAGAAGCACTAGAAATGAAGCTTATCAACATGATCTGTATCCTTTTATTCATAATCACAGCAAGTACAACCCCAGTTACAGGTGAACTTTTGTAATTATTTTATTATCTTTTTAGTGTATATATGTTTAATATAACATGAATTGCTAGAATCACATGAAAACACAAAACTATTAGCGACATACATATTTGTCAGCAAAGGTAGCAATCGTAGGTAACCATGTTGGGTTAATCTTGATTGGGTCAAGTCGGGTGGGTCACGGGTCTAGTATTTGAGTCATGTTTTGTTTAGAGTATGCAGCAAGTTTTTAATTTTAATTAGTATTAGTGGTTAACAAGTAGTGGGCATGTATTATGCATAGTGGAGTAGTGGCACTTGTTTTTAGGAGTTCATGTTTATTTTCTATTTATATGTATGTATTGTAAGTAATGAAATACAAGAGTTGAGTATGATCTTGGGTCTGAAACCAACATTTGATATCAGAGCACAAGGTTAGAAAAGAGAAGCGTTTTGAGAGTCGTTTACGGTCGGAGGAACAGCCCTTAGCTGTAGGACTAAGAACGAGAGAAAGGCAAGCAGGTTACGATAGAAGAAAGACAGAAAAGGTAGATAGAAATATAGAATGGAGCACCTGAATCGCGAAAAAAAGAATGGAGGTAATCGTCAATTGAAACAGACGGCGGAATTAAATAAAGAAGATTTAGCAAGGGCAGCCTTTTGAATTGAGCTGCACTCTCATCGAAGTAAAAATAAATAAGGGAGGCACAATAGTCAACGATGGAAAGATAGGGAATTAATTAAAAAGCGGGGAAGTTGTTAGATTATTTCTCTCTAGAGATATAATTCTTGTTTTTATTGAAAAAAAAATAGTAAAGCAGCAAGTTTAGGAAGAACAATTCCGGTTAAAGCAAGATTAACAGCACGATAGCAAGAATGAAGAAAGCAAGTAGCAAGAAAGTGGACCTGTGTGGTTCGTATAGCAAGAGAAAATGTCCGAGCCATGTATGGTTCATTGAGGAAGAGCAAGTAAGTAAGCAAGTTAGCAAGGAAGATAATTCGAAGTATGCAAGAAAGATTCGAATTAAGCAAGATAGTAGCAAGATTAGCTAGAAAACCGGTACCGGGTATAGAAAGAAAGAGCAAGATAAGCAAGAAAGAAGAAAGAAAGAAGCAAGAGAACCGAGAACTGAATCAAGATTAAAGGGGTGAATGTTGGGTTAATCTTGATTGGGTCAAGTCGGGTGGGTCACGGGTCTAGTATTTGAGTCATGTTTTGTTTAGAGTATGCAGCAAGTTTTTAATTTTAATTAGTATTAGTGGTTAACAAGTAGTGGGCATGTATTATGCATAGTGGAGTAGTGGCACTTGTTTTTAGGAGTTCATGTTTATTTTCTATTTATATGTATGTATTGCAAGTAATGAAATACAAGAGTTGAGTATGATCTTGGGTCTGAAACCAACAAACCAAGTGTGGTTAATAGTTCCAGCGACTGGTTTTTAGCGACGGGTCATCGACAGATTTCAGCTAAAGATACGCTCCGATGAACTTCAATCAATTTTCCCTACAAAAATTAAATTTTTTTTTTTGGGTTTCAAGGGAACGTTAGTAATTTCCTAGACAACAATTAAAATTTATTCTTTCTTGTATGCATTTTTAGGGATTTGTCAGTAATCCGTCTAAAAATCCTTCACTAGTAACTAATAGGGATTTCTAGGGATCTACCAATAATCCGTCAGTAGTAACTTTTATGGATTTTGTAGGGATATATATATATATATATATATATCAGTAATCCGTCAGAGTGATTTTCTTCCTTGGTGTGATTAATCTTCCGGTAGTGAATATTAGTTTATTGTTTAGGTGGTGACTTGAATATGGCGAGGAAGATAAATATCAATATATGTGAAGTGTACCTTGAATGGCACAATTGTAGAGATGACGCTTGCAGCCGTGGTTGTCGTAATATGAAGGGGAGACACTCTAAAGGGGAATGTGCAAAAGACAACACCCAGTGCCGTTGCCAATGGATTTGTTAATACTTATACATGCAACTTTTATTTATAATTTCTCTATTCAGCAACTCCATCTAATGTATATCAATTATATATGTTGAGCTTATTATATAATTATAATAGCAATAGCAATAGCAATAGCAATAGCAATAGCAATAGCAATAGCAATAGCAATAGCAATAGCAATAGCAATAGCAATAACAATAACAATAACAATAATAATAATAAAAATAACACTGATCTACATTGATCTTGTGAACTGTTATGGAACTTTTCTCCTTGATTTCATTAACCAAACAAGAGTTTATATAATACATCATGTCCTACCTTCTAGGGATAAAGCTTGAATAACAACTTATATAATAAACTCAAATCTACATAACGAACTCATAACAAACTCATGTTTATTTAATATTATAAGATAACTATGAATTTATGTTTATCGGTTAAGATACCCCCGCAACAATCGAAGTAGGTGGTTGCCGGATGTTGAAACTGTCCCAAAAGTCATCAAAAAGGAGCTGAGGAAGACCCTTTGTGAAAATGTCGGCTATTTAGAACCGTGAGGGAATATGAAGAACTTTAACTTGACCAAGGGCGACCCTTTCGCGAACAAAATGTATATCCATTTCAACATGCTTGGTTCGTGATGTTGAACCAGGTTACCATTGAGAAATATAGGACTTACATTGTCACAATACAACAAGGTGGCATGAGTCGGCGAGTGATGTAGCTCGAGTAGGAGGTTACGAATCCAACATGTTTCACTTACGACATTTGCGACGCCTCGGTATTTAGCTTCGACACTTGAGCGTGAAAGTGTGGGTTGGCGCTTTGATGACCATGAGATCAAAGTCCCCTAAATACACACAGTATTCTTCGGATGTTGAGCGTCTCGTGTCGGAGCACCTGCCCCAATCCGCATCGGTGAATGACACAAGAGAGGTAACCCGAGATTTTTGAAGGTGCAATGCCAAAAGAAATTGTCCCACGTATGTACCGCAGGATGCGTTTTAACGCATGCAAGTGGATCGGTCGCGGGGCATGCATGTGCATGCAAATTTGCTGCACGCAGTATGAAATATCCGGGCGAGTGAACTTGAGGTATTGTAAAGCGCCGGCCAGCAGTCGATAGAGTGTTCCATTCGGTAGGAGGTCGCCGGAAGTGGAACTTAACTTACTCTTTGTGTCCACTTTACAATTAGTCATTCCAGCTCGTTGAAGGATCCAGTAACATACTTGGCTTGCGAGAGGAAAATCGATGATGGTTGGCAAGTAACAGCAATGCCGAGAAAGTAGCTTAAGGGGCCAAGGTCTTTCATTGCGAACTCCGCTGATAATAGGGACATGAACTTGTGTCGTTAGTTGTTGGAGGAGGTGACCAAGAGGATATCATCAACATAGAGTAGAATATATGCAGTATCCAATTCGTGGTTATAGATAAATAACGAATGATCACATTTACTATGATTAAAACCCAAAATGGACACGTAATCTGCAAGCCATTGATACCAAGCTCATGGGGCTTGTTTTAACCCATATAAAGACTTTTTTAACAAGCAAACATGGTTTGGATGAGTATTATCTCGAAAACCCGGTGGTTGATGCATGTAGACTGTCTCATGTTAAGCGGCCGTGTAAATATGCATTCTTGACATCGAGTTGGTGTATCGGCCACTCCTTTGAGAGGCCAAGGGTGAGAATGGTGCGAATTATAGTCGGTTTAACCACGGGGCTAAACGTTTCGTCACAATTGATACCAACTTGTTAGACCTGCCATCACAAACCAAGCGAGCTTTGTAGCGCTCAAAAGACCCGTCAGATTTTAATTTATGTTTGAATAACCACATACTGCGAACAATACTCACAGAAGGATCTCGCGGGACTAGTTGGCCTTGTGCCAATCCGGGTCACGTAAGGCATCAAATGGGTTTCGAGGGGGAGATTTAGGATGGGTTTGGGTTTGGTAATTCCCGACATAAAGCGAGTATGGATTGTGCGAGGGGGTGGGGGAGGTGGCGGGGTAGGTATGTGGGGTGGTGGTGGAGAGACGATGGGATTAGAGGGTGGTGTGGGTGGTTGGTAGTGTGTTTCGACGGGAGTAGGTGGGCAAGGGTGGGGGAGAGAGGGATGGAGGTTGTGGGTGATTTGGTGAAGTAGTCGTAGCCGGAGGTGGGGGTGCATGGGAAGTGGTTGTGTGGGTTGACGGGTGTGGGGAAGAAGGTGTGGGGAAGGCCAAAAAGAGGGGTGTAGGTCGGATGTGAGAAAGTGGTAAGAGGGAGGTGTTTGTGAAAGTTTGTTGGAAAAAGGGAAGTTGGTTCAGTCAAAGAGAACATGGCGTGAGATTATAAGGCGATTAGAGGAGATGTCAAAGCATTTGTACCCCCCGATGGTTAGATGGGTGTCCAAGGAAGACACATCGGGGGTCTAGTTTATGGACAGTAGGAGAGGGGAGTAGGGGTAAGCAAAGGCACCCGAAAACCCAAAGGTGAGAGTAGTCGGGTGCACATTTGTAGAATAGGTGAGTGGGTGTTTGATTGTGAAGTGTTTTGGTGGGAAGTATGTTGAGTAGATAGGTTGCATGGTCGAGGACATGGTGCCAAAAATTAGGTGGAACCAAGGAATATGCAAGAAGCATGCGGATAATGTTGTTAATGGATCGAATCTTGCGTTCCACCTTACCGTTTTGTGGAAAGGGGTAGGGGCAAGAGCACCGAAATTGTAAACCATTTGTATTGTAAAATCGATGAAAGTTTTGGTTATCGTATTCACGACCATTATCACATTGAAGTGTTTTAATAGTCATGTTGAATTGTGTTTTGATATATATATAGAATTTTATAAAGGTGGAGTAGACTTGTGATTTGTGTGAGAGGGAATAAATCAAGAAAAATTTTGTTTTATTGTCTAAAAGTAGGAGATACTATCGGTGGCCACTTGAACTTAGGATGGGGGATGTCCATAAATCGCCATGTATAACATCAAAGGGTGAGCATGCATAAGACGTAGACCTAACAAATGGTAATTTAATGTGTTTCCCAAATACACACGAGGAACAAAGAGAATTAGAAGATTTATTGCAATTAACAGACGAAAAACAATGTTTTAAAGAAACTAAAGTAGATTATCTCGGGTGACCAAGATGTTGGTGCCATAAATCTTGAGTGATGAAAGCAAGGGCGGAAGGAGGTGTAGTCTTGGATGTGGAGTTGATTGTGAAAGGGTAGAGGTACCCGGTGCTATTACATCGAAGGATGGGCTTCCGCGTTCGAAGGTCCTTCACAAGAAAACCACACGGATCAAATCCAATTGAAATATTATTACCAGTGGTGGCGTGAAGAATGTTGTTAAGTTTTAAAGGAGGAAAAGGAGGGGAAAGAGTTTGATGCCCGGTTGTGCCCCGTATTGATAACAGTGAATCATTACCCACAACGATATTTAGAGAAATACCTTTACATACAAGACGGGGAATTACCTGGGGAGTTGGGCATGTGTGCGGTAGCCTCGGTGTCTAAGTACCAATTATGATCCGGTGGATTGAGAGTCATTGTGTAAAGAGCATGTTCGAGTTCTTTTGGAGTATAGCCAGTCTCGAATGCGACATAAGCTGATGTAGCGGGTCTCGGTCCAAGCAAGCCTGAAGCAGTGGATCGGACTGGGCTATTGTAAGGAGGTCGGTCCCCGATTGTAGGGTAGGGGCATGGAGGGTAAGTGGGCCAGTTGGGGTAGCATAGTGCAGGGGACCAAGTGTGGGCTGGCCACTGCGATGGTTGCCATGGACCAGGGTTGTCGGTGCTTTGAAAATGACCTCTGCCGCAACCTCCTCTAGTGGAGCGACCTCTGCCATGGTTGGAGTGATTGCGATCGCGGTTAGATGACTAGTAGTTGCGGGTGCCATCCGAGCCTGAGTAGGGGCGGGAACCCTCTGGAGCAGCGAATATGAAAGGGTAAGGTGGTTGTTTTGTGGCGAGTTGGGCCGAATAAGAGGCGAGGTTGGCTTTACGGGTTTCTTCTAAGTTGAGCTTGGAACGAGCTTCATAGAATTCATAATGGGGTTGATTGTCGAATCATCATGGCAACTCCATCATATGATTCATTCAGGCCGGCGACGAGTTGAAGAACCAGCCTTTGATTCGAGACCGGGGCTCCAACGTTAGCCAACTGATCAGAAAAGCATCTTTAGGGTTTGACAGTAGGCGGAGATATTGGGGTGGTTGTCAAGCTTGGTGGTGACAAACTTATGCTCCAAGTAGACTGCTCGGGTGTGTTGGTTGTCTTGAAAGATGTTTTCAAGAGCAGCCCAGGCTGGGGCGGCCGTGGTATTGGGTTTAAGAATTGTGTGTAAGAGGTCGTTGGAGATTGTTGGATTAATCGAGTTCGTTCAAGGGTCAAGTGAATCATGGAGTTAAACATCAAATTGGGTCACCGGTCATGGGTTAATGGATCTTTGACAAACGGATGGTTCAGCGGGTAAAAAGCACTACGTTGGAATCGAAGTTTGCATGGTGGAGAATATTATGTGACCATAACTTGATTTGTGAAACTTGTTCAAAGTTGACCGGGTTTGTTGCATGTGATCGTGTAAAGCTACAAAAAAAAAAAAAAAAAAAAAAAAAAAAAAAAAGCTTTAGAATTTAGCTTAGTGGATTTAATTTAGCATATGTTTTTATTTGCTTATTATAAATAGTAGTATTTTGTAATTCCTTTGAGTGAAATACAAAGAAACTTTTGTTCCAAATAGTGTGTGTTGAGTGTGTATTATGTGGGCCTAAAACCAACATTTGGTATCAGAGCCTAGCATTCGATAAAGTCGGTTTGAGAGTCGACCGTCAAAGGGTGTAGCCCGTGGTTACAAGGCAAACGCAGCAGGGAACCGGGTTCATTTCAGGACAGCAAGGGCTGTTTCGGGAGTTTATTTACAGCAGAAAACGGAGGTGAAGGTGTTTCGGTTCAATCTTTGTCGTGGTGGAAATACCGTTTGGGATGACGGGATGACTGGTGATAAACATTGATGTTCCGGGGCTGTTAGAGGTGATCAACAAGCCTTTGATCAACTTGTTTCATGATAAGAGTTTTACCGACGGAAGTGCGTGAAAAACAGGCGTTATGGATCCGTCAAAGCAGGTGGCTTTGGATTCGGTTTCGTTTGGCGGAAGAAAGAAAACGTAAAAAGGCGGTGGCTTTGTTTTCGTAGTCGGTGGTAGAAGCCTCTTGGAACAAAATTGATCGGGAAAAGGTACGGGTTGTTAAAACAAGATAGTTGTGACAACATTATAGCGTTGGAGTTCAAGTCGGGTTGGCTTTGGATGTGATCATGGAAGAGGTCGTTGATCCGTGAAAAGTCAAGACGTTAACGAACGGGGTTCCATCAGGATGCCATGATAGATGTTGCGGTTAGAGAAGACTTTAGATGTGACTGAGTTTAAAATCGGGTGTCCGGGAAAAGTCAAGATGGAGAAGACGATGATTCGACATTGCTGTGAACAAGTGGTGTGAACAAACCGATTAAGGGGGTGAATGTTGGATTAATCGGGTTCATTCACAGGTCAAGAGAATCATGGAGTTAAACATCAAGTCGGGTCACAGGTCATGGGTTAATGGATCTTTGACAAATGAATGGGTCAGCGGGTAAAAAGCACTACTTTGGAATCGAAGTTTGCATGGTGGAGAATATTATGTGACCATAACTTGATTTCTGAAACTTGGTCAAAGTTGACCGGGTTTGTTGCATGTGATCGTGTAAGCCACAGAACGTGGAGTGGCTCTAGAATTTCGCTTAGTGGATTTAATTTAGCATATGTTTTTATTTGCTTATTATAAATAATAGTATTTTGTAATTCCTTTGAATGAAATACAAAGAAACTTTTGTTCCAAATAGTGTGTGTTGAGTGTGTATTTTGTGGGCCTAAAACCAACAAAGATAGTGCTATAGATCCATTAAAGAACAATGGCATCTAGGCGGGACCACAGCGCCAATTCTGAGTCAGAGGGCGGCAATGAGTCTTTGTCTTTGTCGTGTTAGGATGAGGGGGTTTGGGCAGCCGTGGGAGGGGTGGCTTTTGGGTCTATGTGGGCAGTGACATGGCAAGCTCGACAATGGATACGGAACAATTCTGCCCATGAGTTGTATTGTCAGTTTTCCATCTCCAAGGTGAAGGGGATGAAGTTATTGATGTTGTTGACAGCAATAGCGGGATGAGGTTTGGATTCCATGAGTAGAGAAGGTAGGAGGGGAAGAGAAAGATAGGAGAGGAGAGGGTTGCAACAGGATCGATGGTGATGGTGATGGTGATGGTGATGGTGATGGTGATGGTAATCAAAGAAGCTCTGATACCATGTGAACTGTTATGGAACTTTTCTCCTTGATTTCATTAACCAAACAAGAGTTTATATAATACATCATGTCCTACCTTCCAGGGATAAAGCTTGAATAACAACTTATATGATAAACTCAAATCTACATAACAACCTCATGTTTATCTAATATAATAAGATAACTACGAATTTATGTTTATCGGTTAAGAGATCTGATATGTAGATCAGCCTTATATCAAAGATTATGAAAAACCGCAAATTAGCTAAACTCTCCTGTATTATAATCATTTTTGTTCAATCTAATATCAAGAATTACAGGTTGTTTAATAGCACTCAAACTTTTATTTCGTACATTTTCTTATATTGTTGAGATTGATTAATCATTAATTATTTTTTGTGCCAACATTTTTCTTCCTTACAAGATATGATTTTATTGGCTTTAAGTGTTTCTGTAATCATACCTGCAAATCTCTGTTTTCTGATAACTACCAAATAAGCAAATAGCAAATAGCAGATATGATTTGAATTGTGACCTGTGTTTGCTACAAGATCAATCTATTAGCAAATAAGCAAATAGCAATTTTTAAAAATTTCAAGCCAAACCCAAAGAAGGAAACATACCGGAAAGATGGCGATCGAAGCTATGATATACGGCGGTCCAAGCCAAGCATGTGTTTTAAGACCTATTAGCGAATAAACAATATCTAAAAATCCCATCATGATTAATATAAGAAAATATCAATGCTAAAGAAATAAAATGAACATAAGAACCGATGAAAACTGCAAATTGTTGTCATGATAGCTCAACGCCCAATAAACCTAAAGAAAAATCAAAAATAAAAGAAATTATCAAGAGGATAAAAATAAGCCAATTTTTACATGATGTAGCAAGCTGCCAATCTAACACATGAATGATATCAAAAAACTTTCGTATAATTGAGCAGATGATAAGAAACCCTCAATACAACTCAAAAAAAGGGATCTGTGAAACAAAAATGGAAGATTAACAACCCAATTAATAGCCCAATTAGGAACCTGATTACCGAATAAAACGACCCGAATAAACCCGATTACCGATTAACCCGAGCTTTATTCCAACATCAAAAAACCCGAAAGACTCGATTAACCCGAAACTCGATTAAAAAAATCCGACCAACACCCCTATCCATGAGTATGGATACTATGACATGTAGCAAACAAAGAAGCAAGAAATCAAGATTTGCCCATTTTGAAAAGATCTTTAAATTTTGTGCCAAGTTCCTTCCATAACAACTCCACTTGGAATGAAAAGATTAGATTCTCATTTATTATACCCAAAAGGACAGAAAGAATATATTATTCATGACACGTTTTAAAATAAAAAAGTACTCTAAACTATTTGGATCGCTTACATGATATTAAATAAAATTACTTTTTAGCATGAGAAATTTGTTATTAGCTCTTTGTACATGATGACCTTCATTATGAAACAAAAATATCAAGAATAATTAAACGTATATAAAGTGAAAACAAATTAAATCATAAATCAAACCTCCATCCAATGGCGAAAAGCAGCTTCTTTCAATCTTTTGATAATGTTTTTGTTCATAAGGTTCCTTTTACTGGGAAGAATAACTGGAATTGCATGCATTAATTCTTGTTCAAACCCAACCAATGACTTCAAAGCAATCTATCATATGACAAAAGAATTAAACAAAAAGTTCAATGAGAGACCATATAAAGGTAAAACATAAACACAAACATACCTGCAAAACCAATCTGCCATATTGATCAACTTACAAGATTTCAATTTCTTTTTAGTATCTTTAGGAATTTCTAACACAAAAAGCTTTAGCACATAACGATAAAATTCTAAAAATACCAACGATGAATCAAATCTGATTATTTCAAACCAATAATCTTATAATGGTAATCAGTAATGTAATTAATGTATTTAGATAATAAGACTAAATATTTTAGTTTTATAATTCATTCTACAAAAGCAGTTAGCAGATCTACATGCACCGGACCATGAACTTTTTCATTAAAAAAAAATTAAGTTACGAGTTTCCAAAAAGTTCGAATAATTTACTCCTTCAAGTTGATTATAACAATAGACAACATTTTAGGTCAGACAAAATATGAACATTGCAATAGAAAACACAATTGCTGGTTTGATAAACTCAATGACAAGTAAATAAAACTTTCAAATTCGCACACTAAAATTAAAGAATTATAATAAAACCTCTTGAAATCACCGATCCAGGATGACTTTGATGTAATGTTACAAAACATCTTATTTAGTCTTCCCACCTAAAAATTAAAAGCATTAATTAGCCAAACAACACACACTATTAATCATTAGACTTATTACAAGTAAACAAACAGAACTGAAATTTGTATCAATAATATTCACCCACAATATCTATTTGTGTATATTAAAATTCATGTTACTAACCTCAAGTGGACCATGATATAGCTAGCCTTGCGAAAAATAAATTTGTAGAAACTTGATAACATCATCTCTACTGTACCAGACTGCCACTTAAATGAGATCGTTTGTTCCAAACGAAAAGAACTATGATTCTTTTATATTTTGCAGCATCAACATTTAAGATAAATGAGCCAGCCACGTAAATGTTCTTTTCTTTCGGAGCACCCTGCTTTCTCATATATGTCACTGGAAATATAAAATTACTCCTCAACCAAACTGTTTCTCTTGATAATCAACATGAAGCCAGGAATATTATCAAATGGAAGACTCATGATGATAGAATATTGTTTAGTTGTAACAAAAGAGGGAAAATCAAAATTCTCAATTAATGCTTATTGGCTTAAGTTCTGTAATAATGGTCTATGTATGATTCAAGTAAACTGCTTACTAACAATATATAACAACTAATTGTAGCATATAGATGTAGAGATTTGAGCTTTCATCATGTGATATTGTGAGGCAAATTCACACATATGTATATCACTAACACTGCCAGCTACAAATACAATAATAAAATCATGTTATTTCAATGATCTCATATTTTTAATGCATTGATTTAGAAGGTTTTATGCTTTGAAAACATAGTTTTGATCAGCATTTGACCCATTTCGTTATAAGTTAATTCCTTTGCATCTTTGACCCGTTAAAGTAAAACATATCCCAATCCACAGAGTATTAAGTGGATGGATCAAAATTTTCAGCATACATAAACATGAATGTGTATAGGTAGCTAACCTGAATGAAATAAACTCCCATATCAACACAAACGTAAGTAGTCCTGAGTTTATCTGTTGGCAAACTCTAGCCTGCATATTGCAAAGAAATAGAAAGATTATATAAACAATTTACATAAGATTAAAGAAGATAATATATATGTCACATCTGATGATATACCTAAGCCCAAAATAGGACAAGGAGAGTATACGTTAAGAAGAGAAGTAGTCTTGAAACTTCCAGAAGCATCCAGATGCAAAACTAACAAATAGTTACAGATATTATGTTATTGTTTAGGATTAGTGTTCTGAAACGACTTTTTGTGACTTGTAGTTGCAATATTTAGTGTTTAATGTTTGAATAAATTAAAGGTATAGAAAAAGAGAATCATAATCAAATTTCTTTGTCAAATATTCAAATTCAATGACTATAGGTATAGAAAATGAGAATGACTTATCTTCATGTTACACCATTAGTTATTTGTAATAGCATTTGGCAAAGCCATATCTGATGAAACGCCCTTTCCTCCCCTAAGAAAAATCCTTCCCCAAAAAGCAATTTTGTGAACTTTTCCTTCATCACATCCATATCTGAAACTCCAAAATCAATTCTTGTCCATTTTATCCAATCAATCCATGTAATGATAAGTATTGTACCTATGAAAGAAAACCAAAAAGAGCTTGCAAAATGATATTCTCGAATATAGAAGAAACCACAAGGTAAACCCAGAAACCATTGGTCAAAGAAGAACCTAAAATAACCCAAATGATTCGCCAAAATAGCCTTGCAGTATAATTACAGTCATGAAGAAGAAAATGTGACAAGATGAACCTCGAAGAGATAATATATAAGATGTAATGATAATATTCACAATAGAAGAAACAAGAAGATGAAACTCCTAGAACAGATCTCATAAGCAATATGTAATGCTAATTTCTGGCCTTTGAGAACCAAGAACTAACAACCTTATTTGCATAATGATATTCCCAAATCTTAAAGAAACAACAAGATACACTAGGTAAAATGATAAATTCAAAGAAAGACCTGGGAGTTTACAAATTGAAAATACCATGAGCCACGAGCAAGCACAATGATCCACCCACAATCACAAGAACCATAAGCAAGAAAACGTATAAAAAGACCTGGGAGTTTGCAAATTGAGTACAAGGCTTCTGCATATAACCACAAATCAAGAACCATATCAACAATCAATATTAGTAACCTTAAACCCTAAACCCTAAGTTCAACGAATACTCCCTACCAACGAGTTAAATCAAAACTCTAAACCCTAGCCTAATCAAGATTGGGGTTTAATGAGAAGATAAACTTGTTAGTTTCAACAGGTTTTTGATTAGTCAAATAAATAGTGGGAAAGAACAAAAGCTACTGATCGCAGCCCCTTGTACAAACTAAGAATGATAGAAGCATAAAAACCCTAAGAAAACGAAATCCCATGTAACGAAACTGAAAGCACGTTTACCTCCTGATTTAGGCGTCGGAGATTCAAACCTGCATATGGATTATGGGGACGTTTCTTACCAGATATGAGTTTTGATCAAACATGTCGTTCAAATCATCTGAATGTAGCGGATTAGAACGGAAATCATCAGGTGAAAAACTTTTTACCTTCTGATTTTGGTTTCCATCGCGAAAGTTGATGTTTGATTTGAGAACGATTCAAACGTACATATACAGATTTTGTGGACATGAGAAATGTTGTTTCAATCATAAGAAATTGAGAATGATGAAGGAGATTAGAGAGAAATATGAAGATCATTAGAATCTATGTGCGGGATTTTATAGTGTTAATCAAGGGACGCGGGTTCTCCAAGCTACCAACGGTCTGATATCGCAATCATAATTAAATATTCGCTTTTGATTTCCTTTGTCATTTTGTGTCAGTAAAATCATTTTATGTTGTAAACCTATTTGATTCGTTTTTATATTTCATAATTAACATTGTTATGTTTTTCTTATAAGTTTTATTTATGGTTAGTTTTATTTACATCAACTCAAATGACTTGGTATTTAATAGAATTTAGGCACATTGAACTTTAATAATCTAATATGTTACTAGTTATGTTTAGACAAAATTACAAAAAACGTCCTTTAGGTTTATACAAAATTACAGGTATCATCCTTTATCCTCAAAAAGTACTCTAATCATCATTTATGTATACTTTTTCATAACAGATTACGTCCTTTAGACTAACGGACGTTAACTTTCTCCGTTAAGTCAAGGGCATTTTAGCCTTTCTACCCCTTAAAGGACTATTTTTGAAACTTTAAACCTAATTTAAAGGACGTTTTTCATAATTAGCTTTTATTTCAAAATTTGTTATACATATAATTTTTTAAATTATTTTATTTTAATAAGGATATACAAGTAACATATATTATACAAATTAACAAATTTTATCATAACTTTTAATAATATAAATTATAATTAGTTAATAATTATTTATTAACTAATTTGAATTTATATTATTAAATTTGTATTAATATTATCATGTTAAATATAAAATTTAGAAACAGAACAGCTTTTTATTAATTTAAAAAGTATTATATATATTACTAATTATCAAATACATTGTGCATCATGATTTGTACCTTAACTTTAGTGGTTGTGTCTATTTTTGTTTTTTTATCTATAATTTTTTTTTAACTTTTAACCCTAATACTTTTACATCATTTCCAATTGTACGCTTATAATTTTTCACTTTCAACTTTGGTCGCTTATACCTTTTTTATGAACTTTTCGTTTTACACTTCTGAGTTAACAAACCGCAACATGTGTGTGTGATTCCATATTTTTATGCCTATTTTTTCAGTTTATTAACCACGTCAAAAAGCGCAGGTCCTAGATCGACTTAGTTATTGTTTTTAATGTTTTATGTTTTACGTGCGTAGTTCAATGTTTTTATGTCTATTTTCCTTTTGGTTTTATTTTTTCGTTTTTACTAAAACTAGATTAAATTTTAGTTAAAAAAACACAGGAGGAACGGTTCATGAAATTTAGTTAAAACTTAATTAAAAAAACTAATCATATGTGACCCTCTCTGTTAATCATTATTATATCTTAGATTAAAAAAACAAGTTTAAGGTAATAATTTATAATTATAAAAATATCTTGTAAAAAATATTAAAGGTAAAGTAAATAGGGCTAAGGGCGTAAGTATAAAAAATAATAATACTGTTCACATAATTTATATTTATATTTAAAATGTTGATGAAAATAATTAAATAATATATGTTATTTTATATAAAAAATCATATGTATATGTATAATTGCAAAAATGGTATTCAAGTACGTTTAACGACTTGCGGCTCCTCTTGCATGCTAGGGTTACGAACTTAGATGTTGCTTGGTTGCTAAATTTGATCTTTTGATGGTTTGCTCGGATCCAAATCCACGTTTGGCCTACGAATTAAAGTAGGCTTTCCAATACCGGTTGTTCGATTTAAAGCATTTCGATTAGCAACGGTGAGGGTAAAATATTAAACTTACAATGTAAGGTTGGGAGTTTCTAACTTTGATTCAAAATAGTCTTGAAATGCAACGTGTATCGGCTTATTCCTTCGCACATATGTCAGCGGTCATCTTTCATTTAATTTTTTGTAGTCTATCAGACAATTTATGTTCGTTGTAGTCGTACATTGGCCCTAAATTCTCCATATATAAACATGCTCTGTCTTCAACACAAGATACCTTCAAAACAAAGATTAAAGCCTTCGGTACTCCAGGTATCATCTTTCATTTTAGTTTTTGCAAGGGTTTAAAAATTATAATTGAGTAAAATATCATTCTATTTAGTTTTTCTCACTGTTAATTCTTCTCGGGTTTATAATAGTTGGTTATATGGATTGTGCTATGCCACCTGCAACTCAAACTTGATTAAACTTTCAATTGGTCATGTGAGTTCTTTCTTCATATTTTGTAATTGTATTTTGCTTTCTTTTTTGAAATAACTGTTAACCATTAACTGTTGTTTCTTATATTCTATATGTTATGTACTTATGTTCAAGATGATATCAAATTTGGCAGTGTTTGATTTCAAAGAAGAAAGAAAAGGAAGTTGGTCTATAGTAGGAATATGATTGGGTTGATGATGATGTTACTGGCAATTTTTCTACAGGCCTGCAACTCAAAACTTGAAAACAATAATAAAATGTAAGTGAAAAACATAGTTTTAGGTATTGACATGCTCATATAGTCATCTGGATCACTTTAAACAACATGACAGCTATCTTTTGATTGTTTTTTTTTACTTTTATTGAATCTTTTTTCCTTTGATTTTAGGTAAAATGAGATATGCAGGGTTGATGTTGTTTGTAATTTTGTGGGGAGTTGTGTGGTGTAACTTCACATGGAGATTAACCCTTTTTCATAAATCGCTATAAAAAAAGTATGTTAGCTCTTAAATATAGGTTAAACAAGAACAATGAACTATTTTTGTTTCATTTTTCAAATATCCCATAAATATAGTTTTATATATGTAATTACGAAACAGGGGCTTCTATTTGTGTATGATGTTGAAAGACCAATGATATTTATATGAAACGTTATTTGAATCTTTTCGTTTTTAGGTATCCAAGGACATTCTTTCGCTCGCATAGACTTTTCAACTCGCAAATTAATCTGGCTGATTGTGCGGTTGGTGTTCATTCCAAAGATGAAGATGATAGCAAATTAGGCGCTTTAATTGGTAAACTCCGCATCTTTTTTCTATATATTATATTTGTATCTTATTTTGAGCTTCTTGATTGATTATCACTACAACTTATAGAAATAAGTGGTTGATCTTTGTTGTAACGAATGCAGATTCAAGGTTACATGGTTCCTTTATTTGTGATGGTTGCTGCTATAATGTGTATTATTAGCAAGGAGGAGTCTAATAACGCATTGGATTACTAATCACCTTACTACTCTTCTTAATATTAGTGAGGTTTGTTCTTTACTTGCTTATTTGGATGCATTTACATTAAAATATCTTTGGTAATTACCTACACTTTTACAAATTTAGTTCACGGGTTGCATCAAAGTGGATAAAACTAGAGCGTTTGCATCAAATTTAACATATTTTTAGGTTTTGTGTTAGTCTTACAAGAGCTATATAATCAGCTACATTGATTACATCTTAAGGTCGAATTATTAATGCATTTTCATGTACAAATAATATGCCATTTGTGCTTTGTACTTTAGTTCACATGAATCCGAATCAAAGTTAGTGCTTGTATCTACCGTCATTCCTTAATCAATTTTCTTATTATTTGAAACACAATGATTTTAATTCTTACAATTCAAATGTTGATATATTTAAAATGGTTTTTTTATTCTTATTGTAGATGACACATTGAAGTAAGAAAGCAAAAAAAAAAGGTGATACAAAGTTCAATATCAACAATGGTATAAATGATCAAAGAAACCCACAATGGTACTCTGACTGTATAATTAATTCAATATACAATAGTTAGTGTATATGGTGTTCATAGATGTTTAGTGCTAGAGCAAATATATCTGACGTTATTGTACATAAAGTTTTAGTTATATGTAGGGGTCTCCCGCGGCAACGCGCGGGGGCAACTTTCTAGTTACAATATATGCATGTGTGGATTTCAAATGCTACTGAAGCTAACTGAAAATTCCTTATTGGTTTTTGTCTAAAGGAGTTTGGATAAATGATACCGATAACTTTATTATGTTTTTTTCTTATTATAGACGCTATCTTTATATCATGTTTTCTAAAATATCCATTATGAGTTATTAACTAAAAGTAGTATACGTTTAACACTTCAAGTTTGAGCTCAGTGATGAACAAACGAGCTCGATCTCAAGCTCGAGTCTCTATTGGAGTTCGATTAATGAAACAAAACCCAAACTCATACTTCACTTATCGAGTTTGTCTGGGCTCACGACCCAAAACAAATTTGCTATCTAAATAGTTTTAATCTTGCACGTAAATTATGTATTTACATAATATTATTAGTATATAATAAATAAAAAATAACATGTATTAGATAATTCTTATATAGGAGTAGGTACCCATATATCATTTATATGTGATATTTCGGCTCTAGATATCTTCAACTGATGTGGCACGACTTATTTTCTTGTTTATGTATGGCTGTGAATTATTAGATATTGAAATTTTCACAAAATAGTAAGTAAGTTTTAAGTGTGTTTCAATTAGTCCAATCATTTTTTTATTTGAATAGATTATAGATCAAGTCACTAATATTTTTATTTATTCCAATAAGATCATTAAAGTTTTAGGAGCGTTCTAATTAGGTCACTCATATTTTTTTTAATTTTTTTGAATAATTCGCTATTTTTTCAAATAATTTGGTTTTTTATAAATATTGTTAATTTTTTAAATATTTCAGTTTTTTTAATAATTTATAATGTTCTGAATAATCTAATTAGAACAATTCTTAAAGTTTAGTGACATGATTGAGACAAAAAAAAATTATAAGTGATTTGATTGTGGCAAAAAGAAATTATGAGTAGTTTAATTAGAATAATACTAAAACGTAATTACTATTTCACAACGTAAAAATTAGTCTTACATTGGATTTGCACTAAATTAATTTCCAGCAATCAACAAAGCGATGAAGCACACTTATAACTCATTTGGGCTTATGAGTTATTTTGTTGGGCTGGAGAAAAACAGAGAAACAACAAGCAGAGGCTTTTTTTTATTTTTTATTTTTTATTTTTTATTTTTTTATTTAGGGAGTGGGGGGTGGGGTTACGCACAGGAGTGAGGGCCCGTCTATAGTGGTGTGGTTTGTCTGGTTCGTATCGAAAGTTAGGCACTCAAATAATCTAGGTTATGTGTATTTAATTAGTCAAATACATATATCAAATATTGAGTTAGTAGATTGCAATTCAACTTAGTTTAATGATAATCGTGTTTAGACATTTAAACGGTTTTTAATCGTATGTATGCCATTTGTGTTCATTTTGGCATCATTTATTTTTGCTTTGATTAAATAGATGATTTATAGTGCACCAACCAATCATAGCAAGTATATTGTAGTTAGTTTGGTTATGAATCGAATGGTTGATGTGTTGGTATATGGATCGTGTACAAGACTTCTAGACCAGTAGTATGATAAAGATAAACTATGCAAATGCAAATGTAGACGATTAAATATTGTTATCAACAATTAACTCTTACAACTAAATAACCAAACCCTAAATCAGAAGTGACTATGTATTTCACATTCATAACCGCTCTCTTGTATTTTATGTGTTATTTGCTTGTTAACTTTCAATACAATTTAGTAAGCTTAAATTAATCAGATCTTTTATCAAGATTTTGCATTTTTATATGTAACCAAACATGAGGCGTTTTTATTAACATGTTTCTTGTGGATACGATACCTTACTTATCATAGCTATCTAAGTTATTTAGATTTTTACATGACTTATCGATTTTTATCAATGTCTCCCACTCATAAGTGTCAATCATTACGCTAATCAGAAGTATATTGTAACCCCAAACTTACTAAAATGTTATCGCTATTATATTTTGAACTTCTTCAAATCAAATTATGGTCTCTTTAACCTAGGTAATACGAATAATGGTCGACTTACAAACACGACTATGCTTGTGAATTTTACAGAAAATCATTGTGATTCTTTTATTTGAACTTAGATATCACTATTATATTTAATAAAAAAAATTGTGTATAAAGGGCTGCCTTGAATGCATTTTCTAAATGTACTATAATACTTCCAAACAACAACCAATGCATTGTGTTGATACCAATTTTTCGTGGTTTAGTAAATTAGTATAGTTATAAATTATAAAAAGTAACAAGAACACATGTGCGTAACATGTGATGCACATACCTAGCATTGTATATGCATGGTACCAGTACACACTTAGAACATCAGGGTTGTAAATAAAGATATTATACAATATTGAGTTCTTAACAATCAAGTTCACAAGTATGACATTTTGTTTCTATGCGTAGCAACATTTATCGGGCCCAAAACATAAAGCTCTAGTTACAATAGACAACCAAATGAATACCAACGACACAGTTAAGATCAATAGATAAGATTTTCTCTACCAAACATAACATTGTCATTAATACAATTATCGTACTGAAAAAATATATAATACAAATTAAAAATCAGAACAACCTTAGTTCTTTCATCTTATATCAATATATTGTCAATAAATACATTTCTTTTTTCTAAATTGAATATTATACTTGAATTCCACAATTGATGCATGTGCTAATACCAACCCTTTTGTGGTTTAGTAATTAATAAAGTGATAAAAGTAAGAATAAACACAACTGTAGATCACCTTTCTTGGATTTGTTTAGAGGGACTGAAAAGTACTTAGCTACAAAAGTGAGGGGGGGTTTTTGCAATAAAGATATTAAAGTAACGTACAATTGTTGTCCTCCAGCTTGTCTTATGCCCACCCATCACATGTCAGTAAACACTTATTGTAAAGGTTAAATTTACAAAGGGAGCCATGGTCCGGTGGTTGTAGTGATTCCCAACTGTCATAACCATATTTCAATATTCTAGTATCTAAAAAATAAGATGATCCCCAACATCATTTTTTTTTTAATATTTATACCACTAAAAACATGGATACCATGAACATGTAGCAACAATATGATATTATGATATGAAAGACTATCATTATACTTTTAGTTATATGTTGGAACCAAATTCTTCTACAAGTGTAGATATTACTATACTCGCTCTTTTTCAATAGGCCTAATAATCGTGCAATCAGCTTTTAATTAATGTCAAGCACGCTGCCAGATGCTCGTGTGTCATTTGTTCTCGACTAGGATTGGTGAATTGACGATAGGATTGTAATTAAACAAGTGATGTACACATTCATCTTGTCACTTCTTTCCTACCATGGATAGGATGGTGAATTGATGATAGATTGATATTAAACAAGTGATGTATGCATTCCTCGTGACCGTGTGACTTATTTCCTACCATTGATGAGTTGTAACACATCCAACATCGATATAAAATGAAAACATAACTTCTTTATGAGACTTGAACTTTATGCCATAAGCGACTTCCAAGCAAACATGAGTTGACTTGCACCTTATAAGGTAACCTGGTTGCGCCTACAAATGTATCAAACGAGTAGCCAACTAACTCAAGGTTCCGCTTTTAGGCCACTCATATATGATGCATGAGCTCCTCAAGTCGCATATCAAAATAACTTCATTCATGATTTTAAGTTGATCTAGATGTTATTCATGTCAATCACACTCTTGCATTTGAATACAGATCTATAACTCCAAAAAGACTTGCATTATCACTTCACCTAATATCCGCTTCTCGGCTACATCATCTCATCTCATGGTCGACCCGACCTTAAACTATGATATCTTGAGCTCCATAAGATACTTAAAATGCAGCAAGTGGCCACAAGGGTTGTCATTATGCTTATGGGCCTATGACAGGTGCCATTGTGCCACTATTGCAATAATTTGATGCAGTACACAACCCCGCAGTCATCATTTGGACCACTACAAACTTACCCATCACAAGGGTTTGCTTCACTATCAACCATCCATGTGAACCATCATCTTATCTAAACATTGATAACCAAAACCATTGGTAACAGTAGACGATAAAGAAACCGTAGAAAAAGATTGCTTCACCGTCAACAATCCATGTAAACACCATCTTATCTAAACAGAGAAATCACAAAACCACCAAATGCAGATCAAATTTTCATTATGTAAGAAACAAAAAGATAATTAACAAATCGCGAGGGAGTCTGTGTTAACAGACTTGCTCGCGGGTGATTTGATACTGTAAAGGAAAAGAAACTGAAATAAAGAAAGCTTTTTGACAAGACTTTAGTTACAGACGCTGTTTTTACAAAGGTATTTCCAAACCTAAGATCAGCAAAAGACAAACACCATTAACGACTAATCAAACTGAAACAAACGAAAACGACATAGAAATCTCAACCAAACAGAGACGACCCATATATAAGAACATAGTAAAAGAAGGGAAAAGGTCTTCTTTTTGATACATCACACTAAAACTTAATTAGCTTAATCCACCACCATCATCATCAGGTTATCATCAGACTTATTGTATCGTTTCAACACTCTTGCTCAGTTCCTCCAGCTTCTTCATCCTCATCTTCTCACTTTCGCTCACCAGCTGCTTAATAATTTAGTACACCCACATAAATAAGTATGTTAGTAAGTCAACATGTGAAAAAAATTACATTTTGTTTATGTTTTACATGAAAATAGACATTTTGAGACCAACCTCCATCAATCTTGTAATAAGCTGTACTTTTTCTTTGTTCTTCTCATTGAAAGCATCTAGAGCTTCTTTGTATTCTCTTTCCTGCAACAAGACCAAATTTGTGACCAAATTCGGATAATTTAAGGTAAGAAAAAAGGCGGGTTCTACCTTCTTCTGACATGTTTGACCTAGCGGCTTCAACTCTTTGTTGACCGAGTCGATCTTCTTACGAACAAGTGAAACTTCCTTCTTCATTGGATCGGTTAATGCTTCGAGTTCCTGATAATACATTCAACCAAATGCAAAATCAGCAAAAGACCCATTTGACGAACAATCTACAACTCGTTATCACATTGAAGGCAAGCCACATGGAAACACACAGAGTTAAGAATTGATAGGGAAAGAGCTGAATGGTAGTAAATGCTTAATGGTACCAAAGATCAAACCTTTAGAAATGGGGCACCAGCCCTTTTCAAGAAGGCTAATTAATGCCTTAACTTTTCAATTCTTATATTCTACGCCAACTCAACACCTTCAAGTCAACTAGTCTATGGACTCGATACAAAAAGGGATCCCACAATACGAACCAGGTACAGGGTGTGACCCCTAAGATTCAAACCAGACCAACCACTTGGGGCTACGGTTCATGCCTTGGCGGCACAAGTGATTTGAACCCTCAAAATATACCAATAAAGATTCAATCTTTCAAGCAATAACTTCATAAAGACTTCATCAGCAATTCATAAGTTCACAACTACTTCTTGTCCCATCACCGATTAATGAAACTTATAAACTACCACAATTCAAGACTCCCATGATTCAGTCAAAACTATTGAGGACAAACGATCTTACAAAGATGCAGACAATCAATATTAGGAATTGGTTGAATACGAGAAGATTCTTGCATAAAACTTATTATCCAATTTTACACATTAATATTTAACTTCAAGTTATAGAATCATAAAGATAAGAAGAATTTAACCCAGTCACCATTAAAATCAAAACATCAACCGATTTCTCGATCCATCTAGAATCAGATCTATCATTGATGATGTTGTTTTATCATCAGAATTCTGCTGAGAAAACCGACAATTAATGAAAGAAATCGTAGAACAGAAAACTCCCCAAATTAGAAGAAACCCTGATTTACTTTCCCCTAGAAGATTCAATTTTCAAGAAGTCAAAAATTGAAACCTTATCCTTCACGGGTGTTCTTATTTTAACTTTTGGGGAAGAACACCGACAACAGATTCCCCTAAATCGTGTATAGAAACACCCAATTTTCTTTCTTAAATAACAGCGAATAACTTGATTTCTGCAAAAACAGTACATAAGAAACCCTAATTTTTCGCCCAAAAAGCGAACGAATTCGCGTTGAAATTGTTAAAAATCAAACCCATAATTTTGTTTCCACGGAAATCAAGCGAAGAGAGAGAATTTTGTTGCTTCGATTTAGAAACAACAAATACACACACAAAAAAATCCCTAAATTTTGTTAAATCGAACTCGAGAAATCGCAGAAATTGCAGAAATCAAACGAATCCTTCAACACATACGAACAATTAACGCCACAAAAAGGTGAAAAACAAGAATCAAACCTCACGAATCGTCGCCAAACGCCTTGTTTCTTCTTCAATTCGACCCATTTGAGCTTGAACCCTTTCCTTAACTTCCAACTTCTTCCTCTCAATCTCTTCCTCTTTCGCCTTAAAAGTCGAAAGCGCAGACCTCGACATCTCTTCATCTTCCTTCGTTATCAACCCATTGAAGCTCAAACTCCCCGAGATTTGGCCCGCTTGCATCAGCGTCTGAAGCTGCTCACTCGATTGCCTCTGCGTCTGCACCTGTGTTTGAGTCGTCGTCATATCTTCTTCTTGCTGCTGCTGTTGTTGTCGTCTTCTCAGTTTCTTAAACCAGAAAAAGAAGAAAACCCTTGTTGGTGCTTCGTTTCCTCTGTTGATCTCTCCAATGGTGGTCTTCTTTTGCTTTATTGTGAGTGTGTGTGTGTGTGTGTGTGTGTTTAGTGTGTGAAACACTTTCCTCTTTTTTGCTCTGTGTTGAAGTGGTGATAATGAAGGAGAAAGCAGGCCTTAATGCCAAAGTTATGAAGCCTTTGTAGCCCCACAGATGATGTATGTGTGTGTGAGAGAGAGAGTGTGAGTGTGTGTGTGTGTGTGTGTGTGTGTTTGAATGTGTGTACACAGTGTGGGGATGTTATATATACAGATGGGTGTATGTATTGACAGGGGGGAAAGTGAAATTACCAGGCTGCCCATGACCTCCAACGGAAAGATTATGAATCAATGCACGATGGAAAGTTTCTTTTACTATACGCAATTTTTAATGACTTATAATTGATATGTTTTTTCACACGAAAATCCAATCCTTAGAATAGTTTCAGGTCACGGTTTCAAATGTAAGTAATAGGTTCGAGTCAAGTTTAGTGTAATGTGTTTTTTTTTTAACGGCAAATGTGCAACCCTGCTTAGGATAATAGGTGTTATCTTAATCGGGCCTATTTATTCGTTTCCCAGTCGAGACCGCACCCCAACCCTCTCAGGAGGAAACTCATTGCTGAGAAAACCCCCTCGCTCAACTCTGAGCATTTTGCCCATAGTGAGACTTAAACCCATGACCTCCCAATATTTACATGTCATGGGCACCTTACCTTAACCAGTTGAGATAAAGATCATTGGTTGTGTAATATGTTTTTAGTGGGTCATATTTTTTACTATAGTTGGGTTTTAGGTGGTGGGTTTTCCACGGATTAATGAATTGACCGGGTCACTAGCGATGTTTGTATTTGCGAACGTAGGTGATCTTTCTCCAATTGATTTACCCTATGTGTGTGTGAGAGAGAGAGTGTGAGTGTGTGTGTGTGTGTGTGTGTGTGTTTGAATGTGTGTACACAGTGTGTGGATGTATATATACAGATGGGTGTATGTATTGACAGGGGGAAAGTGAAATTACCAGGCTGCCCATGACCTCCAACGGAAAGATTATGAATCAATGGCACGATGGAAAGTTTCTTTTACTATACGCAATTTTTAATGACTTATAATTGATATGTTTTTTCACACGAAAATCCAATCCTTAGAATATTTTCAAGGTCACGGCTTTTCAAATTGTAAGTAATAGGTTCGAGTCAAGTTTAGTGTAATGTGTTTTTTTTTTAACGGCAAATGTGCAACCCTGCTTAGGATAATAGGTGTTATCTTAATCGGGCCTATTTATTCGTTTCCTATAGTTGGGTTTTAGGTGGTGGGTTTTCCCGGATTAATGAATTGACCGGTCACTACGATTTTGTATTTGCGAACGTAGTGATCTTTTCCAATTGATTTAGGTGGGGTTTAAAATTATTCGTTGACCATTCAAAAAAATATATTTTCACAATGGCTTAAAAATTCGTATACTGCATATGTCGAATAAAAATCTTAAATTTATTATTAATTAACATTTAGAAATCATATAATAGATTTTTTACATAAAATATTACTAAATTATGTATTATTAATAACTTAAATAATAACATAATAACAACATCTTTTTAAACTTTAATATTTAAAAATCTTTTGTTAAAAAGGGTTTTAGAAACTTTCCTTTTTATAAAACTATCTTTTAAACAATATCATATTAAAAGTTCATGTAATAAAAAACTTCATATTTCATAAAATTTTATTCCTAAAAAAATATGTTTCTCAATAAAAAACATGTTTTTATTTTATTAAAAAAATTATTTTATTGTTTGAAAAGGATATAAATAATAACATAAGTTAGCATTTAGTATTACTATTATATATTTGACTTTCTATGCAAATGACATGTGGTAAAATTGGTACAGAAAATACCATTTGATAAAATTAGTATAAAAAAATGACATGTAACAAAAAAAAAATTTATTTTATTAAAAAAGATAAATACATTAAATTTACACGCTATAAATCTTGAACTCTAACCTTAGGCGACATTAAACTCTAACCTTAGGATGTCGCCTGGTAGAATTTTAATTAATTTGTTTATAGTTTTTTATAAACTATAACTAATTTAGTTAATTACAAAAATCATTGTGTTGAAATCATATTACGATTTACCATTTGCTAAGACGTAACACGTTGATACTTAATCATCCATATAAGTGTATCCAATGTGAGCATATAATGGTAAAATGATGTGTTTTCTAATCAAATGATTATGAGTTTAAATTTTAATAGTGATTTAAAATTAAGATAATGTGTAAATTAGAGTATGTTTTTGTCTATGTAAAAACACGCATATAATTTTAGGTGAAACTATTAATTATATATATAATATATATATATATATTATATATATATATATATATATATATATTATTATTATTATTTTCATTAATATATATTGGTAAAAGTAAAAAGATTATTATAACACCGTTCCAAGGAATTAAAAACTTAAGGTTTTTTCTCCGCTAATATTTGTTTGTTTGTTCCAAAGGAATTAAAAACTCAGTAAATCTGGTTAAAAACTTGATGTGGTTCCACTGTTGAGATTTATATTATACTAAATAGAAATCAGTTATAGTTATCTATACTATTGTAACGTAGGATTGTGTTTAAATGAAGATTAAAATAAATTAAAAAAATCATTAAATCAAATTTTCATCTTTAATGTGTTAAAATCAATAATTTATATTTTTTTAAATAAGAAAATAGATGGTTGTACTCTTGTTAGATCATGTGTATAAAATGTAAAAAATATGAGTCGTTAATCTTAATACATTAAATATGAAGATTTGATTTATTGATTTCATAATTTCTCTTGTTTTTTATTTGAAACCAACCCTTATAATGTATTTGAGCGGAATGAATGTGTATTTTTATATTAATTTTAAAAGTTGAAGAACAAAACTTTTTTTATAATTTGATTATCTTAATTATCTTTTACGCACTATAATATTGGTTTTTAAACCAACTCTCATAATTGTAAATGGTTGTAACTTTTACACATATCAATTTAAAAAAAAAAAAAAAAAATTTACTACGCCATAAAAACATATTTGAAAAAACAAAAATTTGCATGTTTTAATTCATCACCGCATCGCATGTACACCCATCTAGTATAATATAACTAGGTCAAACAAACTCATTAAAATGAGTATTTTTCTTTTAGTAAAAATGTTAAGAAAAAACGTTTTAAATTTGAATACTTTGTTAATATAAGAACGATTTGGAGAAAGGTTCAATTGTCAAATCAGGAAGTTTTCCAATCTTGACCATGCTTTAATGATTTAAAACTTAATAATCCAGAATATTTTTAATCATAGTTAAAATATTTTGTGCCTCATTAACAGTTATATATAATAATAAAACTTATCAAAGTCTCATATTTAGTAAACTTGAGAAGTTGAGAAGTTTCAAAATGCCAAAACATGTAACATTTTAGGGGCTGTTTGATTACACTGACTCAGTAAGATCTGACTGAGTCAGAAGCTGACCCAGTTAGAAGTTCTGACTGGGTATGCGTCTGACTGAAACTTGGTTGTTTGATACAGTATCTGACTATAACCAAATCGATTCACACCACCGGAGTCACACCACCGGTCGGAACCACCACACCACCACCACAACCACCACTGTCACCATACACATTCCGACCACCACCGCAATCCACCGCCCTTTGCCACCGTCGTCCGCCCGAACCACCACCAAATCGATTCACACCACCAGAGTCACACCACCAAATCGATTCACATTCCGACCACCACCGCCGCAATCCACCGCCCTTTGCCACCGTCGTCCGCCGAACCACCACCAAATCGATTCACCAAATCGATTCACACCACCAAATCAATTCACCAAATCGATTCACATCGCCGAACCACCAAATCGATTCACACCACCGGAGTCACACCACCACAGGCGAAGGCCGAAGGTGCAGGCGAAGGTGGTGCCTGCGAGCGGGTCAGCCGGTCAGCTTATTTTGTTTCTAGGTTTCGGTCAGCAATGGAGACCCGGTCAGCTAGCCCCGAAGCCGAAATCAAACGGGCTGACCCGCTGACCGAGTCAACCGGTCAGCCGGGTCAGCCCGGTCAGCCGAAAACAAACAACCCCTTAGTTAAATAAAAAACTTCTTTATTAAACTCTGACAACATTAGCAACGTAAAAAATAAGATTGTGTTGTACAAACACACATTTTTGTTATTTAGACATCCTATTGTCTCTATTTCTCTCTATGTATCTATATGTATATACTAGTTTATATCCTCGTGTATTACACGGGTTGAATAACAAAAATATTAAATATTTATTGATAATAAGTAGGAATTGTAAAACGTTATTTTAATATAACACATGATCAAATTTATGTATGGTTAAGTATTTTGATTTTTTTTTTATTTTTAAAACTTTCGTTTTAAAAAATTGCTTTGAAATTTTTTTATTATTTTAACAGTATTTTGTTGTTTAAAAACTCGGGGTTTGTTTTAAATAAATGTTCTTGTATAAAACTTTTATTTTATAAAAAGATTGAATTTAAATATTTCATAATTTAAAAAAGCTTTATTTTTTAGAAAACCATAGTTTTAGAAAATTTTATTTTTGAAAAAATATATTTTTTAATCAAAATACTTACTTTTTATTTAATGAAAAAATATTTTAAAAATTATTAATTCAAGTACTTGAATTTATAATAGAGAGAGAAAGAGAAATATTTGAAAATTAGTTACTTGATTTTTAAAAAATAAAATAAATAGTTTAGGCGGAAAAATAATTGGGGGAAGCATTATGAGAATGTCATGTGTCCCACATTGTAAAGGATTATTAGTATAGATATAGAGATAGAGAGAACAAAAATCAATTGGGTGTATCAATAACATACCCCAAAAAAATATCATAATTACTAGCTTTAGTCAACCCGTGTATTACACGGGTTGAATAAACAAAAATATTAAATATATTAGGAATTTTTTAATTAAAAATAATATTTTAAGATAATATATAATTAAAATTACGTATGAGTAATAAGTATAAGTAACAAAACAAAAATATCAAATTTTAAACTTTTTTTTAAATAAATTAAATATTTTGTTTCAAAACAAACCATTTTTTAAAAAAATTTCCTTTCTATAACTCCCAATTTTAATTCTTTTTTGTTTATAGAAATTTTACTATTTAAAAATCTAATTTTAACGTATTTTGTATTTTTAAAAAAAGTTTGATATTTTAGAAAACTTTCTTTGTAAAAGTTTGTTTCTATAGAAATAACATTAATAAAAAAGATTTATTTTTTAATTTATTAAAAAAACTATTATTGATTTAAAAAAATAAATAATATTATTAGTAATTAAGGTAGTTATTTAATAGAAGATAGAAGCGGAAAAATTTTAATAAGATTGATTGTGGTGTTGACACGTGGCACCTCTAGTTAACTTTTTATTAGAGTAGAAAGATTTTAAACATGTTTATTAAAGATACATATGGCATGTTTACATTTAGGATATATGATATGATATCTAAGAATATTAGCAACTCTATTATAAAAAATTAATCATTTATAGTGATAAAATAAAGTAGTCTTTATTATAAATATATCAATTATATTACATATAATTATATATTTTTATAGGCGAACTCTCACACGCTACATTTGCTTATAATTCTACATTTTTGTTTATGATAGAACTTGAACGTCAACCAATTGAAAAGATACACAATGTAAGACACCAATACTTGTCATCATTGGTGTACAGTCTCTGTATACATATAATTATATGTAATAACAAGCAACTACGCCTCATGTTCTAGGGTATACTTAGATTTGTTAGATATCTATAGTGTATTAGATAGAAAAGATGATATGATAACAAGGTGACAATTCTAAAAGATATGCCTTTTAAGATTAAAAGAAGATTAAAAGAGATAAAACATGTACAACCAAATTATGTATGTGCATGTAATGTATTGCTAATGCACATATGTTTATTGTAATTGATTATCTCTGGAACAACTTTGTGAGTATTTGAAGTTGTGAACCGTGGAGCTCCTTGTGAAAAGGCACTGTGGGATTTATATGACTTGAAATACAATAAAATATCTTCTGTTATACCTAAGCTTGAGACCCCTTGATTGATACCGGCCCAGTCATTTATAGCTAAGAGCCACCGATGTCATAAGATGACAAACACCTTGATTCTTTTTTTACATATATTTCAAGTTTGAACACTGCTTACGACAGGAGGCCACAACACAAGCTAAAATTTACCTAATCTTATCATCAGTTGAGTATTCACAATGCGCCTGAGTTTATTGTTAACGGGTACCTTAAGGTTTACCCCCTTGCTCCTTTCACATAATAGGTGTATATTAGTAGAGACATGAACGGACGTCATCTTGCTAATGATGTGATATGTATTCTTTGTCAACCAAGAGTGGTAGAAAGTGCATTCTTATCAAAGCAAACAGTGTTTTCAAAGGTGTTTGTTATCTGATAATTATAATATTACTATATGACTCTTTGACTCTTTGACTCGGTTTAAATTTAAAACTTAAAGATGAAATATATGTAAAAGAATATTCGAAGACTCTGGACTTGAAAATATGACCATGATCTTCAAGCATTACTATATTTATTAATAAACATCGAAAATGAATAGTGATTTTTTAGGTTTTTTCAAATTAAGACAATACTTTTCTTTCTTTAATTGATTCCTTTTTAGTTTTGATTTTTTTGAATTTAGTCACATTTGTTTTAAATAATTTCCCATTTAACTTTAACTTTTGGTGTTTTGACTTTGTCCCCACTAAAGTTTTAGATTTTAGAGCTTGGCCACCTAACTATTTATGTTGAAGTTTTACTTTCCCGAGTTTTGTCACTAAAGTTTAGTAATTTTACAATTTGTCCGCCGATTTGTTTTGTTTTATTATTATTTTTTATACTATGACGGTTAAAGTTTATGATATTAAAGTTTGACCATAGATTCATTTTTGTGACTTTAGCCGCTAAATTTTAGGATGTTAGAGTTTGACCTCTAAATTACTCATAGTGAGGTTTTTTTTTTTTTTGTTGAGTTTACCCACTGAAGTTTATTATTTTTATAGTTTCATCACCAAACTTCGATTTTATAGTTTCCAACAAGCCGGATAGTAAACAACCAAAGTAATGCTACATTGCATGTGGAAAAATGACTGGTGTCCCGTCACGTATTGTTAGATTTTGATCATTAAAGTTTACTATTTTAGAGTTTCAGACTTCGTTTTTATGATTTCCGACGAGCTGACTCGACAACGATCGAAACAACGTAGCCTTGTGTAACGCGGAGGGACAAAACCTAGTTTGTATAATTTTGTTATGTGACTCTCTGACTCCCTTGCTGATGTGGCTTTGCTCACTCTAAGGGATGCAGTGGCAGAGCTTGAACTTTTTGGTAGGGGGGGCGGGGGCGAAATCAATTTTTTTCAGGGGGAGCGAACTTGATATTTATATAAAAATTTACACTAACTGACCAAAAATTTACACTACCAGACTAAAATTTAACACTACGGGCGAAAAAAACAGGGGGGCGGCGCCCCCCCCCCCCCCCCCCCCCCCGGCCCCTATAAAGATCCGCCCTTGAAGGGATGGCTGGACTTGACGATTGTTACTAACAATATTAGTAACATTAATTTTTTTATTTTAACTGCATATTCTGTACTATATAGTAGTGTTTATTCATTACCCCATCCAAAACACTACATGTATACTAACATTAAAATAATAAGGTTTTAGATTGTCATGTTATACATGTTTAGATTATGTTTAGGTCGGTGGCGGCGGTCGGAGGTTGGGGGCGTTGGCAAGGGTTGTCGGTAGCGTTAGTTGGCGGTGGGTGGGGGTGGTAGGTGGCGGTCAGTGGCGGAGGTGAGGGTCAGTGGAATTTGAAATCATTTAAAGTTTGCAACGATTTTGAAATCTTTCATTTAAAGGAATTTGAGGAAATTAATTATAATTCTAATTTCAATTACTTTCGCAATCAAACACGTTAAAAATAAATTTTGAATTGCAATTCCAACAAATTTCTACAACCAAACATAATGACCAATAAAATTCGAATTTCAATTACATTAAATTATTTTGAATTTCTGCAGATCAAACACCTGTTAAATTTCAAACCCATAAATCCTTCAACATATAACTCCTACCAAATAGTGAGTTTTTGAAATAATTCAATCAACCTGTTATCTCCTCATGTACTTATTTTGTAACGACCATCTATGTTATTATTTTTAAATATATACATTGGAAATGGACAACAATAGTATAAATAATAAGTCAATTATAAATTGGTAGATGTTTTGCTTTTTACAGAAAAAGTCTTGGGTTTAATTTCAAACAATGATATAATTTAATATAGTGTATGAGTAGAGTAGATTTATCGTTAAAAAAAAGTATAATGTTGATGACCATAAATAAGTCTATTTCAAGTTCTTCAATGTTTTGGAACTTCCCAGAATCACTCGACTTTGAATAATTGACTTGACCAATCCATAGGTGACTCATTATCCTAAAACTTTAGTAGAATTTAAAGTTAAATTATGTTTTGTTTGTTTAAATAAAAATAGTTTAAATAGAAAAAGTTTTAAATTTAAAATATTCTAATTAGATCACTTATAAATTTTTGTTTTTAAATGATAAAAATATGAATTTTAAATTTATAGATCACTCGTAAATTATTTTGGTCCAATCAAATCACCTGAGTTTCAGCATTGCTCTAACTAAATCATTTATAAATTGCAAAAAAATTTGAAAAAATTTGAAATATTTAAAAAACTAACAATATTTATAAAAAACTAAATTACTTTAAAAAATTTGTGAACTATTCAAAGAAATTTTAAAAAATATGAGTGACGTAATTGGAACACTTCTAAAATTTAAGTGATCTGATTAGAACAAATAAAAATATAAGTGACATAATTGAAATACTGTCAATACTTGCTTACTATTTTATGAAATTTTCTCTAATTTTAATTCAATTTACCTCCAATCCATGAAACTTCTAGATTGATTGAAATAAATGATGAATGTACTAAAATTTATATTTTAACTTTTGGTGTGAAATGACATATTTATTGAACGTTATGAAGTAAATCGAAATTAACACAAATTATAAATGATATAGAAAGTATACTGAATAAAAAAATAAGTATAAATATATTTTTTTCAAGTTTAAATGAAAATGATTTTTCTAAATTCTATAAATGTAAAAGGAATATGAAGATAAAAATTAAAAAGTTTACCAGGAAGAATATGATAAATAAACTAATAAAGTGATCTTGTTGGAAAGGTGCACCGAACCCAAAGTGCAAAACCTTATCTCTAACCTTTTTAACACATTCCATTGGAGAAGAGTAACATGCAGTCACAGCATATAATAATAACGGTGAAAAATACAAATACCACAATATTTATGAAATACAAAAATATTTTTTTTACAATCATCAAATACGTAAAGAATTGTACAATCTTTGATTAACAATCTATATTTATATCTATATCTATATCTATACTACTATATAAATCATATAGGAAGGATACAATTGTAATTTTATTCAAAGTGTAAGACACTTAAGACAACTTTTTAAGCATAATATACAAGTGTGTTATGCAATAGTTCCTAAATTGCCCTTATTAAATATACTTCTTCTAATTAATGCATTATTTAATTCACTAAATTAAGTATTATCTTATTAATAATGCTTTTAAAATAATAATTAAATTTACATCTACTATTTATATATTTAAAACTATACTACTATATAAAGCATATAGGGAGGATACAATTATAATTTTATTCAAAGTGTAAGACACCTAAGACAACTTTTTAAGCATAATATACAAGTGTGTTATGCAATAGTTTCTAAATTGCCCTTATTAAATATACTTCTTCTAATTAATGCATTATTTAATTCACTAAATTAAGTATTATCTTATTAATAATGCTTTTAAAATAATAATTAAATTTACATCTACTATTTATATATTTAAAACTATATATTATTAAAATTAAGTATTATCTATGCTACTATATAATACATATTAGAAGAATAAGATGATAATTTTATTTAAAATGTAAGACACCTATAACACATTTTAAGCATAGAGTACAAATGGTTTATGCAATAATTCCACTTTTGCCCCCATTTAATTAACTTTTTCTAATTATATTTTTTATGTAATACACATTATTAATATATTATTTAATAATATGATATTATTTGATTCACTTCATTAAGTTTTATTTTATTTATAATAATATAAAGTGACATTTAAATTTATAATTACTAATCATACTTTTAAAATTAAAGTTTTATTTTATTTATAATAATATAAATTCATATTTAACTTTATAATCATTGATCATTTTTTTTAAACTAACTACTATTTAAATTAAGTATTATTTTATTTAAATACTTATATCTATACTACTTTATAATAAATCTCTCTAGATAGATATGTAATTTTACCAAACATACAAGTTTTGAATCAACATGTACAAAGGAGTATAATACATTTAAGAGGGGTAGAATAGAGAATTGATTAAGATTTTAAAATACTTTACGGGCAATATGGTAAATTATCAATTAAATTTTATATACCTTGGTATTTTTACCTTTGTCTTTTTCATGTATTTAATAAACATTATTGATACATTATTTAATAATATGATATTATTTAATTCACTTAATTAAATTTTATTTTATATATGATACTATAAATTGACATTTAAATTTATATTAGTAATTATATTTTTATAACTAAATATTATTTAAATTAAGTATTATTTTATTTATATATTTAAGTATATAACTTATATATATATATATATATATATATATATCTTCATGTTTATAATAACTATAATACTAATATTTTTCTAGAGGCATATTGTGAGTTTAATAATTTTAATATTTATCTATATATATCTTTTATAATAAAAGTGAAAGTAAAATTTAATTATAATTTTACATATAGATTAAGACACCCATATGAAAAGTCATGCTTAAATTTCAAAAAATTAACCATTTTAATTTATTTATACCCTTATAATAAAATATAATATATGATGCTTACAATACAAATGCTAAAGCTTATACACGTGACCAAACAAAACCGTCATTTACTTTCAATTCGGTTCATTTACTATGATTGAGCGGTAATCCTTCTTTCCCTTTTCCTTGCCGGTTGTTAAAAGCTCAATAACAATAAAGATGGTAATTTGTTGTGATAATTTATCCATTAACTTTCTCTGCTCTATGCAAATCACCACCGAAAGTTGCCTCCGATGATCATAAAACTCTAACCTAGATTAATAATAAAACGAAACCCCTAAAATCTTGGTAATAAGTGATTTCCAACCACAAATACCACCCATGCTTTCACTAATCTTGTTGGGATAATATAATTGTCTTAAAGACTTTTGTAATATACGTAATTGTTTTCTTTCATTCAATTTTTTCAATAATTATATTTTGATTTTTTAATTTACATCATAACGCATCGAGCCGATACTGACTAAAATCGAATTTCTAAAAAATCACGCAATAGCCGTACCGCCGCAACGCGCGGGATTACCACTAGTTTTACTAATATATTTTCACATGATATTTTTATAGAGTACGTAAAATATTATCAATTAGTTTTTAAGAATGAAATTAATGATACAAAACAAAAGAAAAAGAAAAAAAAAGTTTACCTATCATCGATATTATCCAATACATACACACAGAAATAGCCATAATTTTACCACATTAACTTTTTTTGAATAAATTATTTACCAATCAATTTTTCCACGTCTCCCACTCGCAAGACTCTTCATTTGAAAACGCAAAGGACTCATTAAACTCAAACTTGATACTTCTTTTTTTTCTAATTAAAAATATTTATTTTGTATGATTGAGTATTAAATTATCAATTAAAATTCTAAATTATTAAAAAAATAATTGTGCACACAAATTAAGGCTAAACTAGAGTTAGTTAATCTAAGTGTAGTAGCATGTGGAAAATGAAGTTGGCCATGTAACATGAGATGGATAGGATGGGTTTGGTAGAGTATTCCATCTTTAACCTAACTTTTGCTCTATCCCACTCATGTGTTGTGTCACAATTGTTGGATTGTACTATACTTTGATACCCAAACAACTTGTAATGACTCATAAATAAACAAAAATAATGAAACTACATTATTAAACTAAAATCATAATAATTAAAATCAGAATTAGACCAAATCTCGTTAATATTACGTTTATTTAACATTTAGAAAATACAAGGCAATCCATAGCTTAGTTGAATAAATCTCTATGTTTTTTATCAATATTTTTATAACCAGACAAGTTATCAGACCAACTAAAATGAACAGGTTTTAAGAACTGTGTACCATTATTTACAAAACTAAATACACACGAACTACTTTATAATACAATATGAAATAACTCTTTTTTTAATGTGGATTTACAATGCTAACCAAATATAAAACATGCACCAAGTAATAATAAAGACTTAAAGTAATAATTGAATCAGAAAATGTTTTTTTTTTTAATTTTTATTTTTGAATGGCAGAATCAGTAATGTGATATTGAAAAAAAAAAAAAATTAAAAACCAGAAAACCACCATACAGTCCCGCAATCCAATTCTATAACCATTGCTTTTATGATCAGATTTTATTTTAATATATTTTGAAAATATCTTAATAAAGAGAAAAAGTATAATTTAATTTCATTGTTGTGTTTAGTAGTGTGGCAACATCAATATCGTGACATGTGGAAGTTGCTTTCGATGATTACTTGTAGAATAATTACTCCGGCAAATGCGTGTATATATATTTTTCTTTTTGAAGAATCTTATTTAACGTCTAGTGTTATGGGAGGACTTGGTGACACCGTTGACTTTCATTTCCTATGTTTGACCATTTCAAATTATCTTTATGACCCTTTCTTCTTGTATTCTTTTGATTTTCTATCATAAACGGCTATAACTATTTCTAAACCGTTGCTTGGACTGGATTTATAAGGTGTTTGTAGCTTATATATTTATAGAAAGCGTAAGAAGCCAAAGATGGATTTGTTTTTTTAACTTTATCAAACATGTTTTAGACTAATAGACCATCTTTAGTAGAAAAGTCTTATTAGATCACAAACTTTCTGTGGCAATTAACGGACGGGAGGCCAAGAACCGCCTACCATGTTGTTGGTCCTTGGTGGGTTTTCGACTCTGTCTGTGTAAACAGACAGGTTTGTGAGGCTTGTTGGATTAACGTTCTCTTTTTTCATTTTTATTTAACTTAGTTAATAAATTTAGTTTTCTCTATAAAAATTACTATTTTATAATAGAACTATTAAAGAAAATCAGGAAAATAAACTTTTTAAACTTAATCAAAAAAATTTACTAAACTCATAAATAAATACATTTACATATTTTTTAAACTTACTAATATATTATATGATATTTATTTTTTTCGTTATATTATATTTTATACGATTTTTAAGGTAAATAAGTTATTAAAATAAAGAGAATAATGCATAAATGGTACATATGGTTTAATCAAATTGTATGTTTGGTTTCTAAACTTTAAAAATTACAAATATAGTCTAAACTTTTATGTAATCATTGCATGTTTGGTCACTGACACTTAATTTATTTATTTTTTATGCATTTCATAAAATTTGAACTAATTTTTAAATTAATTTTAGGGACCAAAAGTGCAATACTCACATAAAAGTTTAGATAAACTTTGCACTTTTATAAAATTTAGGGAACAAATTTGCAATGACTGCATAAAATTTGGACTAACTTTGCAATTTTCAAAGTCTGGAGATCACTCATGCAATCTGGTCAAATCACAGGGACCATTTATGTAATTTTAGAGATGTAATTTTCTCTAAAATAAATAAAGTGGTATGAATAATAATGTAAAAGTTGATGGTTCAATGGAGTTTGTGGGATGTCATATATTATTTAGAAAAAAGTTAGCAAGAAGTTAATAACATGTTACTAATATTTGAGATAATCATACGCATTTGTCATAATTTTGAAGCCTTAACTAGGGTGGACGGTGACACAAAACTTAGGAAATAGACACTTGCAAGGCTCCAATACAAGACATCTTCTGTTGATGTAAAAGTTGTGTTAAACATGCGCATTACATTCTCCATCTATAATTTTACTAGTGTTTGAGAAATGCAGATACTTGCATTTAGAAATAAAGATCCATGAGCTTATACAAGTTGTTCATTAGTATATATAGGTGTATACAGGTTGAAAAACAATATACAAGCATATTAAATGCGTTATACGAGCATATACACACTTAAAAAAATCTAAGCATCAACCAAATGATGAGAATAGTGCATTCTACTCCTAAAGAATCTAATGTATTAATATATTTTTTTGAAATAACAACAGTTGATCACCTGACACGTTCTCGAAAGAAGAAAGCTCGTACATTAAGTGCACTATTTAGTTTCATCAAATTGTGATGGAAATCAAGGGCGGATTTATGTGAAGGTTAGGGGGGCAAGGCCCCATAAATGGTCTAAAATATATGTGTTTATTTTCTTAAAATGCATGAGGCATCCATCTCATTTTCTTACATACACCCAACTTATTTCCTATAATTCTTTCAATCTCAATAGTATAACTAAAGCCCACCATGAATTCTGTTTTCATATTATTGTTGGCGCCCTTGAACCTCATATGACATATATACAATCAATTGATCCATTGAATGTTTTATTTAGTGGAATATATAATAGCAATCAACTAACATGCAACTATAAAAGTTGTAAACATTTAAAAAGATTCTAGCTTTTATATTTCAGTTCGTTAATTAAAAGGCCTTTAATTTTGGCTTCTGCAATTCAAACAAATTGGTTATCTCAATTTTTTCTTGTTTAGTTTTGATATTTGAATTCATAGGCCTAAACAAAGGTTAAATCAATTTTAGTTCTTGTGTTTTGAACAAACATGTAAATCAATTTTAAATTATATGGTTCGAACATATCCGTTTTGTGCCCCCACTCTTAAAGGGTCCTAAATCGCCACTGAAAGAAACCCACAATATGTGATAAAATCCCTCAAAGTCAGGGATAAAACTCATAACCCGAAAGGCTCTAAGTTGTGCAAAAGATGTAACTAATAGAACGGAAGTCATGATTTAATTAACTAAAGCATGATCCAAAGATAAAAAACAATTCATTTATTTTACAAATGCATATAGTTTTTAAAACTTACTTTTGTTTATTACGCATATAAAATGCAAGTATATTTCATCATTGAAATATTAACAAATCCTATTTATATCTAAAATAATATGGTATAGTTCTACGTATGTTTTAAATTTTGAATAATACCTTATTACTAATAAAACCATAAGATCTTTTCTTTTCTTCTTTTAAAGTTTTAAATTATTAAGGTTTAAAATAGAAAATTATAATACCCTACATCACTAATAAATGAGTAAATATTTACACAAATGCAATCTTATGACCACAACATTATTTTCACGCTTCCCCTTATCATTAGATAAATATTTCGAAACTAAATGTAATTACTAACTAATTTTGATTTTGTATTTAAATTAATATTTTACTGTTTTATTTTAAATTTTAGTAATCTTCTTATTATTTTTATGCTATATTATATATACATATATATGTTATTTAAAATATATCTTTCATATTTTACACGTTTATCACTTACGGAATGTCGAATTAAGAACTTGATTTTGTTTGAGATTAAATTTATTTTATTTTCTTAAATTTTCATCACTAACCATTAAGTATTTCATTTATTTAATACGTGTAATACACGAGTTTTTATCTTGTTATATTATAAAGTGTAGTTGATGAAAAAAATTCATATGAAATTCTAGCTTTGTATGGATATATTTGACATTATTTTTTTATGTCTAATAAATCTGATAATTTTATACAAGTTTTTAAATGTATGTACATATATTTGTACTTAAATATATACAAGTACATTACTAATAGTCAAACAACTAAACGTGATGTATCATATATAACTAATTTTACGTGATGACAACTCTTTAAAACATAACAATTGTTCATCATAAGGGCGAACATATTTTGATGGAAGACTTTGTGAGGGGGCACTTATGGAAAAGGCCATATGCTTAGGTAGAGTAGACGAAAGGGTACACCACTCCCACCTAAATATGTTTTAAGTTGCAATAATATATTTTAGAACCATATGTAAGATGATATGTGATGCCTGTATGTATAATAATATACTTGTTATATATGCTAAGTTGTTAGTAGTTTAAAACCGATCTTAGAGCATTCACAACCCATTTATTATTATCAACATATACTTACACTAAAAACACTGTTTTTCCTCTCATATTTTAAATTAAATAGTATTTTTTATACCTTTATCACTATTTTTTCTCTCTCCTGCACTTACAACAACTTTTAAAAATATTTAAAAAATTATAAGGGTTAAATAATATTTTCTTAAATTTACTGATTGAATAATAAATTTCTCTATACTCCACTCAAAACTACTTATATCCATTACATATAATATAAAAACTAAACTCACATAAATATACAGAACAAGCTGTGAATGCTCTAACCAGTTAAACTTGCAACCGGTGGTGTGGCTGCCAGTTCAATAATGAGTTAATAGAAGAGACATAAATTAAACTCTTGTTGTTCTCATGCTTTTTAGTCATTTTCAACAGTACCAACTACTGTTTTAATTGTTTTACTCTGGATGTAAAATTTGTTTCACAGGAACTCTATTTGTGTTTGATTATTGCAGTCGTAGATACGGGGTAGTTGTTTTTTTACTTTTCTGTTATATGCATTTTGTATATATTACTTTTATTATGTTATTAAATACAGAAATTGTTTCTTATATATTAAAAACAAATAAAAATTTCCCAATAAATTTATAGAGGAAAACTACAATACATAGACAAAAATCTAGAATCCGATACTCGTGATGAATCGACCCCACTTTGATCCTTAAGCTTTTGCACTTTCCGATTCAAAAAACAAAATCCCAAAACGACTGCGTTTTACAAGGTTATCACGCGAAGTCGCCAACATTAGAAAATGTTATTATATAATTATTATTTTTTAAAGATGATTGAGTGTATATATTGTATGTATTATATAATAAACTAATCATACTTCCATTAAATAAAAGAAATATGGGTATAAAGATAAGCAGCAGCTAAGCTACCCCCCTTTGACGAATGAGGCCACCTTTCAAGCTCTAATAAAGAATCTAGTTTGTTAATTGAAATATATGCATAAACAGCTTGTACATATATAGATACAATTTAGTTGTATGTACGTATGTATATTATATATGTATGTAATATGTAACAATTGTTTAGTTTTGTTAGTTTGGTTTGTTGAATGTTGGTATGAGTTGGTAAAAGGTGTTTGCTTTAGTTGTTATAGTTCTTTCTGTAAAGTTTCTTCAATCTCAACTTCCATCCCAATATTTTTCTTGGTTTGGCATGTGATTTTGGCCAAGGAACTTGCTTATACAACTAAATGATTACAAACATGGGGTGTTCTAGTTTTACACATCTGTTTTTTAAAATTATATTTCTAGGGTTTTTTCTTGTTCGAAATTAGGGGTGTGCATGGGTCGGTTTTGATTTGTTTTAGCCTAAAACCAAAACCTAAAACCGATATTTTGGTTTATAGGTTTTTAAAAACATTCGTTTTTGGTTTCCGGTTTTTGGTTTGCAGTTTTCACTTAAGTTTTAGTGCGGTTTTGGGTTTTTTTGGTTTTATCATTTGAGCTTCAAGTTTTTTTAGAAAAAAATGGTCCAAGTTAAAAGAAAATATAAACTAAAAACTTTAGGCTTACATCATTTTGTTGATATTTTAATGTAATCTATATATTTTTATGAATTACTTGACATTAAAATGAATTGCAATTCATAAAACACAATAACAAAAAATTCAATAAAACATTTAATCTACCAATTCAAAAATTAGTTTATAGATTATTCTTGAAATCTAAATATTAAAAAAAATTAGATAACATAAGTTAAATAAGCAACTAATTGGCTAATTATGTTATAAGTGTATGAATACACGTCTAAATTTACGAGTTCAATTGTATTGTTTCAGTTCGTATTTTCGGTTTTTGTTACAAGCAAAACCGAAACCATACTGAAAAAATCAGTTTTTAAAAGACCATCAAATCAAACCGTCAGTTTCTTATTGGTTTCGGTTATTTAAGTTACGGTTCGGTTATTATGGTTTCTTGCACAACCCTATTTGAAATAACGAATTTGAGAATGTATAGAGTTGTTTGCTATTCTAAATCCAATTTTATCTTTTCATTTTGTTCGTTTTAATTCATTGTTTTGAATAATGTAGACCTCAAAAACATCATTCAAATTTTAATTAAAAAAAAAAAGCAACAAGCGTGTAAAATCATTTTCATTAGTAAGTGAGCAAATATCCTACTAATGTTTTTGTACACATACAATGTTTTCAAACACATGTTTTTCTTTCTCCCACCGCACGTAATTATCACATATGCATTACAGAAAACTGCTTATGTGATTCTTGCTGTTATATATTTAACTAGGTTAGCACCCCGTGTATTACACGGGCTGAATATATAAATTATTAAATAATTAATAAAAAAATTATGAATTATAAAACTACGTTTAAAGATAAAATATAATTATAATTACTTATAAATAGCTACTTTAAGTAAATAAACAATAATATATTTTTCTTAAACTTTTGTTTTATAAAAAATTTATGGTTTGTAAATATTTTGTTTTAAGTAAAATGATTTTTTTAAAAAGTTCGTTGCCTTTTTGTGTTTTATAAAGTGTGTTTTTAATTTAAAATAAATAGATTTTCAATTAATTAAATTATATATTTTTTAATTTGAAAATAGTATGAGTAATATTATTAGTATTCAATATTAGTTTTAATAATAAAAAGAAATGAGAAAGTTAGTATGATGATACTTATGATTGCGCCATATATTATCTTATCTTTTACTTATTATATATAGATTGATAGACAAATAGACAGATAGATATATAGATGGAAACGCTAAAAACTCATTTATTAAACGGATTATAGTTAGTAATAAACACAAAGATTTACAATACGATATTTTAATATAAGATATGAATTTTATATACGTAATAGTTCAAGAAAATAAAACAATTATATTATTTTTTTTAAGTCTCTTATATAAATTGTTTCATTCTTAAACATTCTTATTAAAATTCTATTATAAAAGAATTTATTTTTATAAAAATCTTGTTTACTAAAAACTCTGAGTCATAATTATTCTGATTGTTTTAATAAGATTGTTTTTAGAAAAGTTCACATTTTTTATATTTTTTTAAAAAAGGCTGGATTTAAAATATTTTGTTTCAAAAAGGTTTAGTGTTTTTGAAAATTTCATATTATATAATTTTTTTATTATAAGTTCTATTTTAATAAAAAAAAGTGATTTTTTTAATAAAATCTAACTTTAAAAAGATACATTGATTTTAAAAAATTTAAATGAGAGAGAGAAACATTGAAATTAATAAAATTGATCTTTAATAAGAGAGAGAAATTTGTTTAAATGTTTAAATTACTATAATACCCTTTTGGAGGGAAAAATGAGGTGATAATGTCTAGAAGAATGACAAGTGGCAAAAAGATATGTTAAGAGAATGATATTTGGCTTTAGAAAGCTTGCTTCATTAGAATCTATAGATTTGGTTATTTAATTATATATTTAACACACTCCAAAATCTTAATAAAATTAAATATTATTTTTGCAAAATAAGTTATAAAATCGCATAACCAACTGAATTTAGTGCGTTTAAAATTTGTAGTCTTATAGCCGTCATATTTATTGGAGTAATTTCTATTTTGCTTGTAAAAAGTATAGAAGTAATTATCAAACTCTATTTTTTTAAATCATCTTTTTTTTTTTTCTTTTTTTTTTTTTGAACGGCTTTTTTTTTAAATCATCTATTTGGCGTGGATGGCATATGTTATGCCTTGTCAAGTCCCCTCATGTGGTTGGCATGGTTCTTGCCACCTTTCATCATATTTCTCTTTCATAATCTCCAACCTAAATGCGTCTTTCATTTTTGATATTAAACGAATTTTAAAATTAGAGTTTTTTTATGTAATAAACAACATTATTTTATTTATACTCCTAATAATAAATCACCATCATCACTGAATATAACAAGAATATGTATAAGAGCATTCACAGTAGGTTTTCTATTTCTATATGAGTATGTGTCTTATATTATAAGTGATTGTCGTAAGTGAATGAGTAAAGAAAATATTATTGTTCATCCCCAAATTTAATGAAACCGTAAACAATCTTGCCCCTTTAGAATCACATTAACATGACAATCTTTGTGTTGATAAATCATTGAGAGTAATTAACACAAATGAAACCAAAAAAATCACAAAGATGTTAGGAATCAACTTAACATTTAAATAAATTAAAATGTTTCATCAAACATTTAGTATATGATGTTGAAGTTTATAGATCTATGCAAATTTAATGAATTCGGCTGAACCTCCACAAATTCATACCTATAACCCTTCAAATATTCAGAGTAAATTAAGAAGTAAAACAAAATATCATTATCACTCACCAAAATCCTAATCGCTAAAGATTTTTTAGGACCATATTATGAATTTATGATGATTGAGAAATGTATGAACGGTGTACATGAAGGTTGGATCCTCAAGTTATAAAATATCTAGATTTGATAGATTAATTATGTTTATTAATTCAAAATTTTCTCGTTTTATGAATCGTGAATATAATACTTTGTTACATACTTTTTATAACGAAAAGATGAGCTTAGAGTAAATATTAGCCGAAAATATGTCACAATTAATTAAAGAAAACAAATAAAACTTATTATTACTTTATCTATATAATTAAATAAGTAAAAGACTAATTAAAGAATCACGATGATGGCAACTTTTATAAAATGAAGGCAGAAAGCAAAGTACGCCTTCATTCTTTTCTTTTTTTTTTTTTCTTCAAAACCCAATCATTGTCTGTCATGCCAACGATTTATATAGTATAAAATTATTTGGGTAATTACAATATTGTCCTTTAGAACAATAGCAACTTTCACTTTTAGTTTAAGCAAAAAAGAGAAATCATCTTTCATATTCATATTTTTATGTTATAAGCGTGGAAGGGCCCTATGCCGTGAAGCACGGTATGCCTAATTAAAATCCTGTTAAAACTTAGCACGGTATGTCTAATTAAAATACTGTTAAAACTTGTTTATCATTTTATGAATTTTCCACATTCACGTATCATCAAAGTACATTAAAATATACAAACCTAGCCTATTTTACACTTTTAAAAAAATTAAATTCTATAAAAATACCTTATAAACCAAAAGTTTCACGTACCTAAATATATAGGTAAGAGGTGGGCTATATATGCCTATATGCATTAGTTTTAGTTCCAAAAGAAATATGTCAATTCATGAAAATCGTGTAAATACGTGAAATTATTAATATATTTGTCTAATACGTAGGAAGAAAACACTAGTCATTATAAACACTAGCCAGTTAAAAATAGTTTGAATCTTGAATGTCGTTTGAAAAAAAGTTTGAAAATTGTTTAGCAGCTCATTACAAACTGAGTCAACTCAGCTCGAATTATTTGCGATCCAAACTAACTCTGCTTAAATCATTTACAAATGAAGCCATCTTGGTTCGTGCACAAGCCAAATCAACTCAGTTTGACTCGAATTATATTTTTATCTTTAATTAATTATATACACACGTATTATTGTTTGTGGGTGATTAATGCTTTCTATTTATCTATCTGTCACTTCGTAATATCAATAATTATATGTGTGTATATCCCCTAATATTAGCCAAATACCAAATTACTAAATGTTGCACACTCCCTAAAAGTCTAAGGATATTCAAAAGCTCCACTCAAAATTAGCTTGTGAGCCAACTTGGATCGCTCATATTCTAGGCTCGTTTACATATTAATTTGACTCGGTTCGGTTCATTTATAAACGAAACCCAACACGAGCCAACCTTGGCTCGGCTCAAGTTGACTCCTGAACAGCCTTAATAAACACTAATGTAAATACTCTTGTATTAATATAACCTTACACCAGCCAAAAAATTAAAATAAAAGATGGTCTATGAATTTCTTTAAAAGTATTAGTTTAACAACATTATCTACGTTAAATGAAAGGACAGATTTTGTATTTAATTCTTTTTGGCGTTATTAGGATAAATGTTTAATACCAACATACATCACCGGGATCTTATGTTGGCTAACTAACCATCACAGAATCTTAGTTTTCTTAAGCAACACAAAATAGATGAAATTATATAAAATTATTTTATCGTTTACAGCTGAGTTTATTAATCTATTAGACTAGAGAAAACTATAATTTACTAACTGCATAATATAAGGTATAAAAGTAAGTCATACACAGATAATAAACATGAACAACAAAAACACAGATTACTAGAAAACTAATAACAAGAGTGGTTTTTTAACACTAATGACTACATCTAAGGGATGAGTTTATGGCTACGAGTCTTTTTGACAACCTTTTTAGAATAACTAAAAGACATGACTGAATAAGAGATAACTTTTAAATCATTTAAGTATGTTTCCGAAACCTACCTATTAAGAGGCTTCATAAACCAAGATGCGTATTTTATATGAACTAAACATACCTCACCTCTAATCGATTCAGATGTAACCTCTTAACCGAATCATTAAGAGACTAACAAACAGGGCCTAAGCACTTCTCAAACTACAGATGGGACGGAGGCATGATAGAGGAAAGAAAGGGTCATATGAGACATGTGAGTGGGCAATAGCGAGAAAAACCAAGGCATATAGAAAGGATGATATGGAATGGTTCATGACTTTTGAAAGTGATAATGTGAAATGATCCATGACTTTTGGCGAGAGATTGTAACGGTTTTTTTAAGGCAATTTTGGTAAGGTGATGTGCCACCTATAGTTAATGCTCTAACAACCATCTTCAGCTGGTGAAATGAAACGACATTCACCTTGAACCATAGATAATATAAGTGGATGGAACAACCTTCTTGTGAACAAAGTAAAAGTCTATACAACACTGTTTTATCTGCTCATAAAAAGTATCATTCAAATTGTTACACTAATAAACATGATGTGAAGGTGAGTTGGTACCAACCTTTCACAAAAGTGCTTATAGCCAAGTTATTGTTGTCACAGTGTCAACTAAAACCTCTAAAGCCTTATATTCTAATTCGATAGAAGTGTGAGACACAATTTTATATTTATGAATGATGGTAAGAGATTAAGGTAGACACGAGTAGATCTATGATCATCTCGACATATTTATCATATTTGTTGTTTTTGCATATGTGTAATGAGGGTCGTTGGGTAATTAGAAGCGCAAATAGTAAAGCATGTTTGCAAATGCACCTCTAATTCTGCCTATCATGATGCTCGATTAAAAGCGGAAATGTAATGATCACCCACTCATATATAAAGTTGGGTGCGGTGAGGGCACAAGATGCATCTAAGTACGTGTTACTAAGTCGACAGCCTACTACAATAAAAAGATGGTTTTGACTAGGATGGCACAACATGCTAATTTGGTACCAGAAAATGACATAACATGGTCTCTTTTATTGTTGAGTTATACATTATACGAATACATGAGCTCTAGCTTACAAATGCATATGCATACTCTTATATCTGGTGCTATAAATGTGTTTAGTTGAGCGTAGCCAGGGTGTGCTTGGGCTCAATTACGTTCGGCTTGTAAAAAACTAAGTAGAATCGGGCTGACTGTCAAGCACTCAACCTGCTAGTTTGTTTTTAAAATTTGTTATTGTCTACACCTATTGATATTTCATGGTGAAGCACATAAATTTTAATTATAGCCTAATAATATTATTAATTATTAAATTATTTAGAATATTTAGTGATAGCAACACATGAACCACCAAAGTGCCGGTGGTAAGTGGGGGTCGTATTCTTTCGCCTAAAGTAACGACCATATATTTTTATTGTCTTTATGGCTGAACATCGATCCATGCCTTCACTCACAAGAAAACCATTTTTTTATTTTCTTTTTCTTTTCCAAAAAGGTTGAAGAACATTTTAATTTTTATTTCTTTTACATAATATAGTTACACCTTTAACCTTTCTATTATTGGACAAGGCCCAAACAAATTTCGACTAATTCGGGCTTAAACTATTCATATTCAACCAGGCCTAGCCATTCTTGGGCTTATACTAGGTTTTCATTGAGATTTTTTTTTAAATTAATATAATTGTGATTACGGTTTGTAGGTAAGTTTTTATGGATTGTGCCCACTTTTGTTTTCTTTATTGTTTTTTTAGTCTTTTACTTTTAACCTCGATATTTTTACATTTTTTAGAATTTAACCCTCATTGTATCATGAACATTAAAGTTGTACATATATTTTGTTTTTTTCTTTCTTTTAAAATTTTTACTTTAAACCCAATACTTTTATATTTTTTTATGATTGAGACATGATATTGGTTAATTTTGTTATGCCAATTTCAATAAAATCAAATTAAAAAAATAATGGAAGAAGTTTCAAACTTTAAGCATGAGTTGAGACATGATATTGGTTACTTAACCTGTAAAAAACTGGCAAAGAAATTTCAGGGTCCACCAATACCATTGTACAATACAACACAAAGTAAACTCTGAGTTATGAACTGCCACTTACGTCTCGTCTACAGACTACAGTCAACTACAAGTTCCAACAAACAGAACAGCAGAGCACATAACATTGGAAACAAATACATGTCTAACAGGTGGAGATTTGCAGATAACAAAAGAACGAGAACAGAATTTGAAATGATGATCAATCTCCACTTGCACAGCCCTTGCAACCGCAATGCACACACTCGACCACCTTTTCTTCCCTGAGATGTTTCGGCACTCTACAAACACATGTGGTGTTGAAGTTGTGATCGCGTGGTTGAATGCACCTTAAACAGCAGAGTCTTTCATACCCAGGCTGAAAGTTAATTATCAAAACATGAGAAGACATTGTATAATAGAATGTATGTTAACTCACACACGTAAAGGTTCATTATGAGTAGTGTAGCAAGGTAGGCATCTTTGTGCATGGATTGGGTCGTGTTAACCTAAAAAACTTTTCGCTTTTTACCCAAGAATTTTATATTTTTCATATATAATTAGTGTGACAAATATGACCGCAAGAATATATTATTTCAGCCCATTTAACCCATTAGAGATGAAAGATAGCACAACTGCACAAGTCAATCCATTTATAAGTAAATGTGTCAAAGGGAATTTCAATACGGGTTAGGTTGATGCAAAGTACTTTTCGCTAATTATATAATTGATGTGTCTGGTATGGTTTCAACACATGTCATTTCTATAAGAAATCAGTCTCTTAAAAGAAATGATCTATTTTTTTTTTATTTTAGAAAAACACTTCAAGCAACTTTTGTCTGGTGTCCTTCAAAGCTATCGTCTTATTTACCCGCTTGACTGGTTAGATATTGAGAGATAACCTAAATCGGCCCATATATAAGCATATGGGTCAAGTTTGCCAAATCTATATACTCTATTTATTCAACAGCACCCTGTGGGCCATTGTAGTTGCAGGATAACAGACAAGGATAATAATGGATTTTCCAAAAGCAGGGTATCACATAAGGTCATGAAATATCTTTGAAGTAAATATAAAAAGAGACGGTAACTTACCTTTTTCCATTTGGCGATGATATTACGATCAGCATACCCTTGATCCAAGCAAAATTCGTACAGCTCAGCTGAAATTTCTTTCCTACGATGATAAAGGTCAAAGATATAGCGACTCTTCTGGTGTGATATCTTGAAGATTGGCCACAGGGCCTCACATTTTCTCTTTCCATCATGTGGATCATTCTCAGCTGTACATTTAGAAAAACAGGAACAAAACATAACTAATCAATCCAGCATATAACATTGTTTCATAGCTTACATCAACATAATATAACGTTCAAATCAAACTTTAAACACCATATAAACAGACTAATCTGTTGCATCAAAGGCAATGGCATCAATGATTATTTATGATCATAGTGAATGGATGAGTAATGTTACTGTGAAGAAGCCAGAAGGAAGAGGGTTTAACGGTATATCATAGCAACATAATTTAGTCCTATTTCTAAATCGATCAACGTCTAAAACAACGATTCCAGTTACAAAACCACCCCGTTTTAGGACAACTAAACACTATGTCAGCGTGTATGTGACAAGGCAAATGAGTATATGCCGCCTTAGGCAAATCCCACATTGTTCTGTCTACACATAAGATGCTACATCATAAGAAATGTCTGCCATCAAATACCACCAAAGCGTTTTGGGCACACGGGTTGTGGATGAGAGGAGAACAGTGTAGTTAAGCGTGCTTGGGTGGAAACAAAGTCATGAGCTTCTTGTAGACAAAAACATATAATATTGGTCGGTATGAGGGACACGATCTTACAATTACACGACAACAAGCAATGCAACCAAAACATCCAGCGAAGCTTAAGATTGTTCTAAAATAGTGTGCTATTTCAAATCTAATGGTCTTTTTAACTGTTTTAGCATTAAACCAACGAAATCAGAACTCTGAAAAACCTATGTTGCTAGCAATGGCATTACCCTCTTTAACATTTTGCAAATCAAACACACAGTTGCATCATAATGGCCATTAAAATAACACAAATTGAGTTTTTTTAGGATAAAATCAAACCTTCTCTCATTTTTGCCTGTAATTCATTAAGAGTTGGCTCCACGAGTTCCCATCCCTCCGGGTATTTGACCCGGTTCGTCTTCACCTTAGGCATGAATCCCACTGCAACAATCCATACAATATAAAAAGATCAATCAATAGTTTCCAGATTCAAAATTAGGGTTTGTGAGCACTCGACTTCAAATCAAGCGCAAGAAGCAAAAAGTAACGAAAAGATTTAACTAGATTCAAACATATACATCAGGAATAACAAATTAATCAAGAAAACGTTGGGGGAATCAGAGATTTTGAAGTTTTACAACGATATGGAGAGATTAAAAGTCACTTGTGATAAAAACGAATGATAAGTTAGGCGGAAGTAAAGGAGAGAGGCGTTACCGGAAAAGGTAGCACCGGGTGATCGTTCCGTCACCGGGGACTGATAAGACTCAGAGTGAAGAGAGCAGCGGCGGTTGTTTGTGATCCAACACCACCACCTCTATACTTATATCGCCATAAAAGTAAATAAATGTTGTACCATTTTGTCCACAAAGAACATTAAAAAAAATTAAAAATATAACAAAAATATACTTGAATTAAATATATTAAAATAATTTTTTTAATAGTATAATTTTTATAAAAAAATAACATCATACAAAAAAATTAAGATGGTTTAAAAAAAGATTAAAGTTTTTAAAAAGAAAGGGAAAATTTGAAAGTAAGGGGAATTAATGATATAACATGGTGTAAAAGTTAGTTAGACTGCATAATTATAATGTAAGTATTCTTTACATCAGGATTAACGGGTTATCGCAATAACAATAGTTAACAAAGTAACTTTACCTTTAGTGCAAATTCTTATATTAAGCGTACACACTCTGTATTCTACCTCCATTTTATTCGGAAGTACATCATTTTTACCACTAGAATAGAGATGAGATCGGTACCAGATTGATGTTGTATTGTTCCCGTATGGAAAACTATAAATATCGAAAATTAGTGAGGGCATAAACCGAATAAATTATCAATTTTATCAGTTTAGTAACCGGTTAGTAACTGTACCATTGATTACTCGAAAAACCATAGAGTGACTTATTTGTTTTATGGGATCTTGATGGGGTGTGGGCGGATGACGAGGTTGAGGAAGATGATGAAGAAGATTGCAAGTAAAACGTAGAGAGTGATGAGTGAAAGATCAGTTTCCGCCACGAAAGAAAGAAATGAAACTGCAATTTTCTTTATCTATTGAAAAATAATATAGAAAATTTTGACGCTAACCAAGTTCTTAAGTCTTACTAAAGTCTTAGTTATAAATGTTTAGTTTCAATTTTATTTAATGCTTATAAATAATAATTTTTAAAAAAATTACGTAGCAAATGACGCGTTTATAAATCTCCATTATAATGAATATATATTAGTAAATATTTTCTAATTAAATTGAAGTAATATATGATAACAAGTATAAAATATATGCTAGATCATAAACAAGGTTCATAATTGTTGAATTTAAGTCAAACTAAAAAAAATAAATTTCTAAATATTAACTCTCATTCACATATGTGTCATTTATCTCATTTAAATTAAAAGATTTATAAAAACAACTATACGAGGTTTGAACACATGGAAAGAAGTTAGGTGTCTATTCGAAGTGACTTCGGTTATAACATTCAAAATTTTATTTTTTTATATTTTTTTTTTTCACTTACAACTTTTAAAACTTAACGTTTTATAAAACCTAATTCTATTATCATGACATACTTATTTTTATTAACGTTTGTATTTATCAAAAATCTAAAGGTGAATGTTAATGTATAAATTGTCAACACCGAATTTCAACACACACTAGTCATAACATGGATGCTCACCTATAGTATATTACTTAAAACAAATTTATAATATGATTTTAATTAAGGTCGGTTTATCTAAATATAAACTAAAAAAACACTGTTACACCTAACAAACTAAAATTCCTTAACACGGAAGGTTTTTTTTCTATCCAATAGCGATGAACGCGTAATCCTTCCTAAAACCTGATTGGCCAAAACCCACCTTCATCAAAAAATATCTGCCACATAACCACCAAAAGTCGGTGGCTCACACACGGCCGCACCGACCACCAACATTTGTGGTCTCCGCCTCTCACCAGATATTTCCACACATTACCTATATATACCCCAATATCCCACCCCCCCTCACCGACCATTTTCATTTCATTTTCCATCTTCAATGAATCCCCCTTCGTCTTCTTCTTCTCCCGCAGGATCCGACCCGTTTTCACTCGGGTGGTCTCCGGCACCGGCTTCGATCCACCAGCCGATTCCGATTTCAGCAGGTTTCGGTGAGTATTCAGTAGCTTCATATCATCATTTCCCCTGAATCACTCTGTTTTTTTTCATATTGTGGTCGGTGATTGGTTGCAGGAGATGCTACGGTGACGGTGGCGACGATTGCAGAGATGGAAATGATCCCTCAACCGCTTGAGAGCTTACAAGAAACACCGATTCCGCCATTTTTGTCGAAAACTTTCGATTTAGTGGATGACCCGAATTTAGACCCGATTATCTCGTGGGGCGAAAGTGGGCAGAGCTTTGTTGTATGGGATCCGGTGGAGTTCGCCAGAATAATATTGCCCCGAAACTTCAAACACAACAATTTCTCGAGCTTTGTTCGACAACTTAACACATATGTGGGTAAATATTAGCTTCGAATCATGGGGTCACTCTGTTAGTTAGTGTGTATGTATAAATTCATCTTCTTTTTGTTTAATGCTCTGTATGTCTCTGTTTTCTTGTTTTTCTTCAAATTTTGATCGGTGTATTCGTTCTACTTTGTAATTCGTCTCTGTTACTCGAGTTTTGTAAAGATTTTGATGTAATCGAAAGGGGATTTGTCTGTAATTACTTGTTTTCACATAATTGTATCCGTTTTTGAGATCTGTATCAAAGGGTATCGTGTTTTTCGGGTTGTATTGATGCAGATTAACATGGGTTTCATCTCGATTTCGATCGTTATTTTGTGCTGATTGAAGGTGGTTTTTAACTTTTTTAATGAAGAATTTGTTGGTGTTGTTTAATTTCTTGCACATTCGTGTTTTACTGGTTATTTTAATCAATTCAGGGCTTTCACAAGATTGATCCAGACAAATGGGAGTTTGCAAATAGAAACTTCTTAAGAGGAAGAAGGTATCTTCTGAAGAACATTCAAAGGCGTAAATCGAATCAATCGACGTCTAGTAGCAGCTTTTCGGCTAATGAAGAATCTAACACGTTAATTGAAGCTGAAATAGAAAGATTACAGAAAGAGAAGAGTGAAATGATGCAACAAGTTATCGAATTAAAGCACGAAAACATTGAAACACATCAGTATATGGAATCTGTAAACGAAAAACTCAAAGCAGCAGAGCATAAACAGAAGCAAATGGTGTCGTTTCTAGCTGAAGTGTTTCAAAACCCGACATTCGTGTCATCTATACGCGAAAGAAACGAGCAAACGCCTAGAATTTCGTCTCCAAGAACCACCCGAAAGTTCCTTAGACATCAACCCCATGAACAGAGTCCTCTGTCCATTGGTGGGTCATCAAGAAATCTTGAACCCGAAGGTGGAGATCGCGATCCGAAGGGAAAAAGTGCGATGGCGGTTGAACCGGTGGCTGCACCGGAGTACTTCTTGGAACCGATTGATGATATTGCTGTGAAAGAAGAACCAATTTGGGGTGATATTGGGAACTATGAGTTGCCGGAGTTGCCGGAGATTGGTGCCGGAGGTGGTGATTTGTCGGAATTTTGGAATTTAGGAACTTCCGGTGGGGAGAATTGGCACGATGATGATATTCGATTCGATGATATTGAAAGGCAAGAAGATGATAGTAGTAAGAAAATGGATCCTTAATTCCTTGGAGGGTTTGATTTCCATTTGGTAATATTGAATGAATAATAATTCTTTTTTTCTTTTTTCTTTTTGTGTTTTAAATTGAGTTTCATTTTTGTAAGGAGGGGTGTCGTGATTTTTTATTTATTATATGGACTTGTAAATACGTTCGGTAGTTACGTCGGGGCTAGAAACTTTGGTTTGAATAGTATTGTTAGTAAAAAAAAGCAATTGCAACCAAACTCAAATATCGATCTCGTGTTTTCACCGACACCCACTTCGTATCAGTTAATTCGTATGAATTTTGATCGGTGAAATTGAAAATAAAAAAAAGGTTTTCATGCTATCTATTCTCACGCTTTTGATGTTCCTATGCATATATTGATACAAAATTACAATAGTTATTGTTGTTGGAAAACCCTACTGTCTTACTTGGAAGGAGAAGGCGGTGAAAGTGGTGACATGCCCATGGATGGCTCCGAGAAACTGCGAAAAACTTTGAGTACTAAGCGGGTATAAAAAAATGGGTCGTTATAATACAAAGTGAATAACTCGTATGTAAATATTTATGATATAACAATAATTGTTGAAACAATAAATAAAAGTGTTGTTGCAAAATAATCTAATTTACTTAAACGAATCGTGAGACTCGGTTTAGATTGGATTAATATAAGTGAACTGAACTAATTAAAATGTGAATGGGCTATAAGGTTTGATAGGCTAAAATAATTAAATTGTTATAAGATTTGTTAACTAGTTTGTTAATGACCTATAGTTTTTTTAATATATACACATATATAATATAAAAAATTTCAAGCCCCCAAGATTGGGCCTTGAGCGGTCCCACCCCCCCGCCCCCCCGGGCCGCACATGGCATGCCAATCTCGATCTGGAAAACCCGGGGAGGCCATGGCAAGAAAGAAGCATGTCGGTGTTCATCATCTTTCACTGTATTATTCTCATTTGTCATCTTATGAGACTTGTATTCTCTCTTTGTTTTTATCAAAGAGCTGCAACTTAGCACATACACACATTTCACAACAAAACTATTACTCATACGATAGACGAGTAAAACACTTAATTACAATAAATGACAACACCTCAATTATTTAGTGTGTTTAATATTTGTATCGGTCTCAAAAAACTCAAAATGCAACTTGAATATGATAGTGGTCTTAAATTCGAAACTAATAAAAACAAATTGATGTACGAGTTTCTCTTTAAGATCGTGCTAGCCTAAAGCTCTAAGATTTCATACTCGATAATCTATATTAGTTGGCCATTGGTCTTTTAAAAAACCATTAATAACATTTTAAACCATATTTTATTATTTGATACTACATTCCCTACTTTCCATCCACGTCCACTCCCGTTTGAAACGGTGGAGATATGCTCTTTATTTTAAACAGCCCACAAAAGAGACAAAAATTACAGTTTCGCCCCCAAGAAACATCCCCCCCTTCCCCCTTCACAACGGATACAACATTCTCTGCATCTATCGTCGTCACACATAATCTCCGATGACGACTTTTAGGGTTTATTAACTCAAAAATCACCCCCTTTTGCTCATGAAAATGATCGCAAGGCGATCCAGTTACACTTTGATCTCTCAAATTCCCGACAATCAACACCTCCGACATCCTCCTCCGGCGAACTTTTCCGGCGAATTTGATTCCGATTTGATGAACTTTTCATCTGATCACAGCACGCAGCCGAATCGTCCGACTGCATTTCCGGCGCCGATTGGTGGATTACAGAGACAATCGAGTGGGAGTAGCTATGGTGGAAGCTCGTTTTCAGGTGATTATTTTGTTCCGTCGGTGTCGGTAGCGATGAGCAGTGGAGGTGGTGATTATGATGCTTATGCTACGTTGCCTGGTGGCGGTGATGATGGTTTTGGTGGTGGAGTGTGTTCTTCGTTGAAAAGTTGGGCGCAACAGACGGAAGAGGGTTATCAGTTGCAGTTGGCGCTGGCGCTACGGCTTTCGTCGGAAGCTACTTGTGCTGATGATCCTAATTTGCTGGATCGTGTGGCGGATGATGCTGCAACGTGTCGGTCATCTGTGTCTTCTGTAGAAGCTTTGTCGCATCGATTTTGGGTATGTGATTCCGCTTTGTGTGTATTTACATCTGTAACACCTTTAAGTAAATCCAACTTTATATACGGACAATTAGGTTTATAAGAAATGTTCGGTCTCAAATATTATTGACTTATTTTGGATGCACTGTGGATGAGAGAAAAGTCCACGGTTAAGAGCGTTTGGATGGGTATTTTTTTGAGAAGTTTGACAAGATACTGGATGGGTTTTACTTTATTCATGTTATTTTGTATAATTGTATCAGGCGAATGGATGCTTATCTTACTTTGACAAGATACCAGATGGGTTTTACTTTATTCATGGAATGGATCCGTATGTATGGACAGTGTGCAGTAATCCACAAGAAAGTGGACAAATTCCATCACTTGAATCATTGATATCAGTTAGTTCTGGGATTGAGTCTGCATTGGTAGTTACTATGATTGATCGATATACTGATCCCAACCTCAGGGAACTTCAGAATCAGATTCATAGCATTTACAGTAATAGTTTCACCACAACTGAGGTTGTTGACCAACTTGCAAGGCTCGTATGCAATCAAATGGGGTGAGTTATGAGCCTTTAGCTTGTCTTATAATAAATCAAAACATTTGACTTTTGGTAAAAAAGATAAACTGTTTTGTGTGAACTACCAAATTGTGAGTCTTTAAGCAAAATCTGAGCATGAAACTTGGATGGGTATGCTCATTTAAATTACTCAATGTTGAGATCACCCACACAACTTTTGATTTATGTTTGCATAGTCCACAACTGTTAGCATCTTATGTACTATCTTACCAATTAATTTGTTATTTTCACAAGAGGTGCAGCTTTAAATGGAGAAAATGAGTTGGTTCCATTGTGGGAGAAGGGCAGTGATGAACTCAAGAAACATCTAGTATCTGTCACACTTCCCATTGGTAGCCTCTCTGTTGGCCTTTGCAGACATCGGTCTGTATTATTTAAAGTATGTAAGACACATCTTTGTTGTTATTATTGTTAAATATTATATAGAAATTTTACCATTTATTTTACATACCTTTATTATGTCTTATATAGGTCTTAGCTGATACCATCAATTTACCATGTCGAATAGCCAAAGGTTGCAGATATTGTAAAACAGATGATGCATCATCTTGTCTAGTTCGTTTTGGCATTGACAAGTAAGCTTTATTCAATTTCCAAATGTCACTACTAACCACAAACTCTGTGTATGTACCTATTTTGTGTTTTATGGTTAAACTGAAGTCCAATAATCGTGGCAGGGAGCTCCTTGTTGATTTAATTGGAAACCCTGGTTGCCTCTATGAACCTGATTCTTTAATCAATGGTCCATATTCAATCTCAATATTTTCTCCACTGCGTCTTCCAAAATTTAAAAATGTCAACTCCACAGTCAGTTTTGAATCACTTGCCAAACAGTACTTTAGAGACTGCGACGCATTAAATCTGGTTTTTGAAGATCCATCCACTGGTATGTTTATTAGAAAGTTTGTTAATTTATATGATTTATTTTATTTTTGTATGTAGCAGCATATTTAATGTCTACTTGTGTTTTTTTAATATATTACTTAAGCATTGATGCTGTTCTGGGTCTGTGCTCAATTAGTTATCTTTAACTTGAAATGGCGAAGAAACAACTTCTAATATTGAAAATGACACAAGGTAAAATAGAATAATACAAAATAAATTTGTGTACAATTGTGGAGAAGTTATAGTGATTTTGGAAAAGAAACGTTTGACAGTATATTCAACTTTGACAAATAATAAAGAACCGAGAAACATTATACTAAGTGTGCTTCCAAAAGCAATGTTGGTTTATTACTTATAAACAAAGTTGATTTTAAATATATAATCATTCTGTAGCATTATGCTAAATTGTATTATTACCTGTTACCAAAGCATCATATGAAGATTCCCGTTTACAACATATGCCAGAAATTAGACATACCGATGACGAATCACCTGTTGACTTATCTGATCCAAGGGTGGAGGTCATGCCGGACAGGAGTTATAGCACTATCCTTGATGTTGATGTTTTTGACATTCCATGGACTGATATTGTTTTGAAAGACAAAATTGGAGAAGGTGAGCTCGTTTCTCTGATTTGGTTGGGTAACTGGTTGTCAAGATGGGTAAATTTGTTACTACGGATCGAAACATGTCATATTCACGGATTGGCATGGAACACTGTTTGTCAACAATATTTGTCCACTTTTTATACAAATAAGTAGTGTGTCCAATAGGATTACCAGGTGTATATTATTTCACTATTTTTTTAGTTTTTTTAATAAACTGATTTTGGCAGTTGCTGCATTAACAATACACTTTGGTGACTTTTGAATTGTTTCACCTATTTAACCCATTTCCTTTTGAGGTAACTTTGTAAATTATATTCGTTTGACCCGTTAGAGATAACACATAACCCAAATTGACTGATTAATCAAAAGTATATGGGTCAAATTGATCAATTATTCAGACAATCACTTGGTGCATTTTCAGGTTCTTTTGGTATTGTTCATCGTGCTGATTGGAATGGAGAAGTAAGTAGTAGCACAGTATTTTTCTACACCCTTTTTTTATTATATTATGTTAATCATCCTTTTTTTTAGTTTTTTTTATTTATAGTTGAATAAGATCTCTATGGCCTCCTAACTTTGATTTATGGTTAACTACTAACAGGATGTTGCTGTGAAGACACTTTCCTTGGAACAAGACTTTCATCCTGAGAGATTCAATGAATTCTGGCGGGAGGCAAGAAATTTCTTATAATTATTGATTAACTTTGTGGAAATTATGTATTACTATTTAGTGATTGTTGTGTTGTTCTGCCAATTTTTTTAGGTTGCAATAATGAGACGCTTGCAGCATCCAAATATTGTTCTTTTTATGGGTGTTGTTACCCAGCCCCCAAATCTTTCGATAGTCACTGAGTATTTACCAAGGTATGCTTCACCGTTTTGTAGAGGTGGCAGATGCACAGGTCAGGCTTATTGAGTAACGGATTGATCTGCAAAAACACTTTTTTGTCCATGTCCAAATTTATTTATGAACAATTAAGGGCTAATGTCACCCAATAGCTACATACTTAGGTTGGTAATCACAAAGCGGAAGCTAAGTCAAGCACCGTCTACGCCCTTTAAATGGGTTGAATTTGGTAATCTGATCACATGAGGATCGGTTTCTTCCTTATGTGGTAATTTTTCTGATGAGGAGGTAGCTTATGTTATTACCAAACTAGCGTAGCCCATTTAGAGAATGTATAACTATCAACCTAGCCTGGGTATACTGGTTACCTGTCCACACTAAGTTACCAAACTAACAATTTTTCAAAAAAGTATAATTATCAGGGTGGAATATTGTTCTTTACAATTACCATATGACCACCAATCCAAGTTTTGCATAATATTAGGCCAACAATTAGCGCATTAATAGAAAAAACAATGTTATTACAACAATAAACTAAATTTTCTAGTAAAAACAATTTGGGAGATTGTAAGCATTAAAAATAGACAATGGGTAACTATCAACCCATTGGATCCGTTAACCCAATCCCCATTTAGCTTTTTTTTGACCCTTTTGAAAACAAACCCAAATCAACACATTCACTAGTATATGAGTTGAAATTGCCACCTCTACCATTATGCAATCAGTGAAGAGATTCAAAAATTAACATGTAAGATGGCCTAACATTATGATATCTGTTTTGAATTCCAGAGGTAGTTTGTTTAGGCTTTTGCACAAACCTGGTCCAAAGAGGATATTGGACGAGCAACTTCGGCTGCGGATGGCTTTTGATGTGGTAATAGTTGTTAAATAACAGTACTACTGCTACTAATACTAGTAATGATAACAATAATAATAATAAATGATGATGATCATATGATCCTTTATGTGCCATAGGAAGTAAGTATCATTTTTGGCGCACTTTATATAATTGTTTAATACAGTGTCCTGCTCGTTTTTTTAATAGGCAAGAGGAATGAATTATCTTCATAAACGCAATCCTCCCATTGTTCACCGGGATTTGAAATCTCCCAATCTTTTAGTTGACAAAAATTATACTGTAAAGGTAAAACGAGGCTTTTCTTTTCCCCGTGCCTTATTTTTCTTGGTTTTGTAGTGCATGCATATTGGAATTCTGATGATGAGCTTATAATATATTCATGTCTTATATAAAAACTGTAACGGTATATCTAATATCAGTCACATAATGTATAATACACGTCTAGTATATAATTGGATTGTATTTTACATTCAGGTAGCTGATTTTGGCCTATCGCGGTTAAAAGCAAATACATTTCTATCGTCCAAATCAGCAGCGGGAACCGTGAGTTCTTTTTTACTCGTGTATCAATTAAATATAGTTTATATCAATTAAATATTGTTTATGTTTATATAATTATGTTTGTTTATTATGATAATAACAGCCCCAGTGGATGGCACCAGAAGTGCTAAATGATGAACCATCAAATGAGAAATCAGATGTTTATAGTTTTGGTGTTATTTTGTGGGAGCTTGTTACTTTGCAGATGCCTTGGAGTAATCTAAAAGCTCCTCAGGTCCATCATTTGTGACATTGATTATTAGTTTTTGATTAAGAAAAAACAGGAAATCAATATTTTTTTATGCATTTTGTTTTTTATATGTCTTGCTGTAGGTTGTGGCAGCAGTAGGCTATAAGCACAAAAGGCTTGAAATCCCTCGCACTGTAAATCGTCAAGTGGCAGCCTTGATAGAAGCCTGTTGGGCGACGTAAGTTCGATTCATTTCCATTTATGGATTTTTTTTATATTTCCTTTTAGATGTAGAGGTGGCAATTTCAGCTGATTTACTCTTGAAGGAGTCAAATGGGTTTGAACAGCTGAGCTTAAAAAGAGCAGGTCAAATGGGTTGAGAGACAATTAAAGTGTGTTTTAGCACTTAAAACCTCTGGAATCATTTTGTTTAACATGTTCGATTACAATTGAAATAATACAAGTTCTAACTATCTACATAAAGATTAGTTATTTTGGACCAAAGTGTTTCGAGCCGACTCAACTCGTTACCTAACCTGCCCAATTTGACCATCTCAGAGACTAGACATGTTGATTAAAGTTTGAATTTTGCTATTGCAGTGAGCCATGGAAGCGGCCCTCGTTTTCCAGTATCATGGAATCTTTGAGATCATTGATCAAACCATGATGGTAGATCATTGATAAAACCATAATGGTATGAAGAATGATTTCTTGTCAATTGTGTAGATATATGGGTTTTAGAGCGTTAGTTTAACAAAGTAGTTTTATTAATTATGTTTGCAATATAAGTTATTTGTAAAATTAAGAAAAGAAACTCTGTAATAAATGGATTGTGTAAGCTATGGCTTGAGCCTTGAGATCTTTTATCAACTAACCTTCTAATTCAAGCATGCATTTGGTGTAGATTCACTCAACACACAATCAAATATAATTGCATGTTACAAAAGACAGGCGAATGAGAAATCTGAAATTCAACAATCAAAACAATGGTATGCATTTAAAAGTTTAAATATAGATAAAAAGAAAAAAGAAAATATATATATATATTTTTTGTAATGAATTCCAATAATCTAGCGTATTCATGAGAGTGGTGGTGCTTAACATTTGTTATAACATTATAACTATTAGTACCACATCTAGGGGTGCAAACGAGCCGAGTCGAGCCCGAGCTCGTATGGCCTCGAGTTCGGCTCGTGAAGACTTAGGAGAGCTCGAGCTCGGCTCGACAAATACTTTTTCAAGCTCGGGCTCGGTTTGTTTATTTATATAAATATTATTTTTAATATTTTTATATTTAATTTTGATATATATATTTATAATTATATACTTTATATATAACATTATTCATACTATTTAATTGTTTTTTATCATAACTTTATATATAATATATATTATTTGTATAATATATTAAATAAATTAAATAAAAATATATAAATAAAAAGCTCGTTTAGGCTCGCGAGCCGGCTCGAGCTCGATACGTGAAGCTCGGGCTCGGGATCGATAATTAAATGAGCTTTTTTTCAAGCTCGAGCTAGGCACGGGCTCGATAAAACTCGGCTCGTTCGAGCTTTTTATCGATCCGATCTCGAGTAGCTCACGAGCGGCTCGGCTCGTTTGCACCCCTAACCACACCTTTAGATTCTTGTAAAAATATACATGCCAAACAGTTATAAGAGTTTGTCTTATTGTTGTGTAAATTTGTTGCTTGAAAATAGATGAAAATTTTGTTTTTCAAATGAAGAACCAATGGAAATCAAAATAATATGAAACCTAAATGGAGACTATGTAAGAAAATTATGAAAAAGTAAAGATAAAACCTTAGACTTAGAATCAAATATGAAACTTTTACTTTTATTTAAAATGACCTTACTTGAAATCTGTTTAATTTCTTTCATTTGATTTGTTCTCACATAACCACCGATCATCACTTCACAATTAAAGGTGACGTGAAGAGAAAAATGGAGAGTGAACGACAACAGACGTTATTGCTCCTAAACTCTTATAACTACAACTTCTAAAAAAATAACAGTCAATTTATTACAATCATGATTTTATTCCTTTTATTCGTAAAGTAAAGTGACATGTCTAGGATTTAAAATCCACAAGACACAGATGTAAGGAATTAACAAGAAATAGATTAGCCTTAAAAAAACAGATTATTAGTTTTTTTTAAGAAAAACTAATTTGATATTTTCTTTTTTTTTTAATAATAATAGTAGTCGATTAATGTGGGGCTAGCCCACTTGGTAGAGGCTTTGTCTTTTAAAGGGGAGGTCTTGCGTTTAAACCCAAGCAATGGTGTAATTTGATGTAGTGTAGGAGTATAGTAGAATTTGTCGTTCAAAAAATAATAATAATAATAATAATAATAATAATAATAATAATAATAATAGTGGTCTACGATGTAGGGTATAACCCCCTCGTCCCGCTCCCTCTTTATTTATTTAATCTCCTCCAAAACCCTAACGTTTTATTCTGCTCAAACACACTTCTCTCTGCCGCTCTTCTTCATTCTCGAATCTTCTGCAACAATGGAGTTTTGGGGTAATATGTCCTCTTTTCCTTTTCATACATATCGTTAGTGTTTATTGCCGTTGAAAAACTCTACTTTCTATTCGATTTGATAATCATTCACGTATGATGTTTCTTTTTGTCTATGTACTCTAATGTTATATGCTTCTTCTTCAATTTCCATTTCATGATATCGCCTACATGATTTCCTTTTCTTAAGCGTTTGTTCTACCGATTTTACGTCCTGAGCTTCATTTTCGTTTTCGAATTCAGTTCGAGTAATTATGTGGGAATGATATATGAAATGATTGTATAGATTCAACGAACATTGTTAGCAAATAGGATTTAGGAACAACTGGATCTATATTTTTGGCCTGAAGAACAGCTGCACACTTTGAAATTGAGTTTTGTGGAATTTGAATCTTTTGTTTTCAGTAGTATAATAATAGTGCTCTATATGCAGGTGTTGAGGTTAAAAGTGGTCAGCCACTCGGGGTAAAGCTTGGTGAAGGCAAGGTTTTGCATCTTTCACAGGTATAGAGTAGTTTTATGCAAAAGGTATAAGTTTCTTTTGTTGAATTGATTATATAAACAAATTGAATCTTTGATGCACAGGCTTGTCTTGGAGAAATCAAGAATAACAAAGGAAATGAATCTGTTTGCTTGCACATCAACATTGATAACAAAAAACTTGTTCTTGGAACACTTAATTCTGAGAGGTTGCCTCAGCAACTATTTGATTTGGTGTTTGACAAAGACTTTCAGCTTTCACACAACTGGAAAAATGGCAGTGTGTACTTCTATGGATACAAAGCTGACCAACCTACTGATGATTTATCATATCCTTGCTGTAGTTTATTGTTTTTTTTAGTTGTCATCTTCTTGGTTATAATTGTCTTAGATATAGAAGTCTGGTGTTGTTTGATTCCTTGACTGACTTGTCTTTGTGCGTGTGGTCACTGATTTTGAAGAAAATGGTAAGTGTATATTCGCAATCTATTTTCTTTAGTTAGTTTTACTATTAGTTTCTCTTTGTGTGTTAATTCTTTTATGTTTGTTGTTTTGTCTAGATACTGATGAGGAAGAAGAGGCTGAACTTCCGATTTCTAACGGTATAAATTTAGCTCTTTGTTTTATGTTTTTTGTTGCAAGCATTTAAAAAATGTGTGCTTTTTGACTAACTTTAATTTTAATATTTTCTTGGTCTTGCAGGCAAGCAGGAGGCTAAGAAAGAAGAGAACCAAGTGGTAGCTAACAAGAAAGACGGAAAGCAGAAGGTGAAGATTGTGGAACCTGAAAAGGATAAGAAAGCTGATGAAGATGACTCTGATGACGAGGATGATTCCATGTCTGAAGATTCAGATTCAGATGAGGTATGCCATTGTCACATTAATTTTCACTTTATTGCACTTCTTTAAATTTCTGGTTATAAATGATACGTAGCTTCCTGGATAATTTTTTGGTTTTGGGTCATTTGATGTGACGGTGCAGAATTTAAGTTATGTTTGGCATATGGTTTAGGAATGAAGGAATGACTTTCATTTCTGATGGAGGTGTTTTGGTTAATGTGTTTGGGTTTAAACTTTTCTTATTAAACACATTTCAAAATTTACATGGTATATTAGAGGAATGAAGGAATGACTTCCATTTCTAGTAGAGGCGTTTCATTAATGTATGTGGGTTTAAAAAATTGATTTTAAACACGTGCGTTACTCCATTAGGCACGCTCTTAACCCACCAAGCCTGATGGCTTTAGATGTCTATTCTCTATCCCATACCACCAAATTATTAAGCCTATAATCATGATGACTCCTAGTTGCAAACCACAACCCTGTATTGGTGATGATATGGATTATTAAGTGTCTTCATACTTGTTGCTTTGTAGGACAATGAGGATTCCTCTGATAGCGAAGAAGATAGTGATGAGGAGGAAGAGACACCAAAGAAGGTTAGTTATAGTATTCTTTTTTATCTTTATATTTTTTTATTAATCTTTTGGTTTATATATGTCTGTTAATTTCATCATTATTAATTTTAGCAACAACAATCTGGAAAGAAAAGACCAAACGAGTCTGCTATCAAAACACCTGCAAACGAGAAAAAAGCAAAAATGTCCACCCGTCAGAAGACCGGTGAGTTAGTTTACTCCCCTTCCACAGTCACATAACAAGATAAATATGTAGCAATCGATGATTTAATACTGAACTGTATATATATTTTTGTATTTGTTTACATTATTATTATAATAAATATTATTGACAGATGGTAAGAAAGCTGGAGGGCATGTAGCAACACCCCATCCTTCAAAGCAGGGTAAGACACCAGCAAACAAACCAAACCAAGAAAGCCCAGCTTCTGCTTCTGCTGGTGCTCATTCTTGCAAATCTTGCAACAGGTATATATCTTCTTTCTTTTATTTTCTTTTTAAGTAATTCTTTTTATAAAATCTTAACGAATAGCATTGGATTGGAATTGGGTTTATATTTTGGTGGTTGATTTGTTTGTAGGAACTTCAAATCAGATATGGCTCTTCAATCTCACAATCAGGCCAAGCACAAGTGAAAATGGTGAGAAACTTTGTTTTGGAAAGATGAGATGAGATGGTGGCAGATTTTGTTGGAAGGATGGTAGGCTTTAATTTTAAATTAGGGGTTTGTTTTGTATTGGATTTGAAATATGGCAAATATGCTACCATCACATGTTGGATTTCTTGATAATATCGTTTTTATTTTTTCGATCAAATTTAACTTCAGGCCAGGTTGGGTCGGGTCAGGTATATTTAAAAAAAAAACTTTTTTGCACAAACGAACTTGTTAATGGCCCTAATGATACATGTATTCGAGACACATTTAGCCCCGAGTCTGGACTACAATGATTTAAAAACTTTAACTTAATCCCATTATAACACTTCTCAACTTGAGATTCAACTGCAACTCTTTTTAGGCTTTGAAGAACAATTGTAGGGTTATATGTGAAGTTGGCTTAAAACTCAAAACTTTTACTTGAATTAAGTATTGGTTGTTGGTGAGACATCAGCTGTCAAGCATCTCTTTAGTCATTAATACCAACATGCTTATATAAGTGATTAGTCATTAATACCAACATGCTTATATAAGTGATTAGTCATTAATACCAACATGCTTATATAAGCACTTACATAAGCATGTTGGTATTAATGACTAAACCTATGGGTGTAAATGAGATGAGTCGGTCGTGACCTTGTCATGAATAGATTGTTAAAATCTTGATATGATTCAAGCTTAAATGTCACCTCCTACCTAGGATGGTTATAGAGCAACCATTTTATATAATTCTTACACAGCAGAAATATTAAACTTTCATTACATAATAGGTATTGTACTTAAAAGAACCAAAACATAAAGTTATTATCAGCACAACAAAATGACTTGGTTAATTAATTCTTGAGTGATCTTTAAATAAACGCCTCGTAGCTCCAAGTCCCCTTGCTTTCTTGCTTAATGTCCACTTGTGATGTATGCTTAAAAACATGTGTCAGTTTGCAATTGTTAGTTTATTTCCACACAACTTTCAAAGCATTATAAAAACATTATCTTGATGATACGCAAGCTCTAACAACGCATATCATGTTCTAACTGTCTCTTAAATTCATTAGGCATAGGGTCATTCTACTAGCATATATCACGTATTGAAATGTTAAAATTGAAATCACCCTTTTCTTTTAAAAGTTTCCTTTAAACACTTTAGTAACTTCATTTTAAATGCTTAACGGGTAGATCATACAACACAAGGTAATACTTGTTCATTCCTTAATTTCTTAGACTCAAAAATTGTATAAAACTAATTCTCAATCTATTTAAACTCTTTTAAGTTTCTAACGAGTCAAATATGATAATATATATCCTTTTTCAAGTTTTTATCCATTAAGGTCATATGACTGCTTGACCGGTATCAAGACCATAAGGCTCACATTGGGCCCGTATGATCCCTAACAACTGTATTAAGCATACACTATTCACATTATATTCTCAAGATGGTGAATGTGTATCACTTGTTATTCCTTGTCAAAAGTAACATTAATATGCTGCTGGAAGATGCTAATATTTAGCAACAGTTTTATGTGCTTACGGGAACATACCATAGTGCACGAACTTGTTGCTACTAGCAATTTCCACCACTACAAGCAATGTTTTTCCGACAACAATACAATGTTTCGCCCGACAACATACAATGTTTCGCCCGACAACATACAATGTTATCTTTCCATTTGACAAGTTAACATCATACATAAGCCTCAAAAATGTCTACAGCATCATGTTACAATCCATTGATGTGTACTGGCTTCAGCCTAACCACTTGAGCTTTACAATGCAATTTTGTAACATCATACATGAGTCTCAAAATATGTTGACAGCATCATGTGGAGCGAGTGGTGAGTGGGAGAAGGGGGCCAATTGAGAGAATCGTTTTCAAGCCATGAAAAGTCATAGATCATGCTTATGCGCTCAACAAGTAAAATAACAGCCCAAAAAGACACTGTAAAAAGATTAACTAGCAGAAAGCAAAATCCGTTTCGCAAGTACAACTACCTAAGCCTCATAAAGCTTCATTGTGCCGACAAAATACGTAGATCTCAAATTAAAAACAAGAAACACAAACCAAAATTTTAACTGCCCATTATTGTAAGGAAGGGTCTATTTTGCACTTCCCTCAGTTTTATTAAGATGGACATTTGAAACGGCTTTCCAAACGCATCTAATACGGTTCAACAGGATTTCGGAAGTTGGCTCCAGCATAAACTGCTTCTGACCCGAGCTCTTCCTCAATTCGCAAGAGCTGCATACATTATACATAAGGGTCAAAACTATCATAGGTTGTTGAATAAAGTGATTAGGAGGATGCATTCACTATATATAGTTTTGGATTGCTTTAACCCTGTTTGATCCGTTCCCCTTTAAGTTAATTCAACCCGTTTTGTGATAATAAAAAAAAAATCTGGATCACCCGTTTATAAGTAAATGGGTGTGGCAAGCAGACACTATGTATACAGTACAACCTGGATCAATACGTAATCGTCTGTGATAATCTCCATTATGCTCATGAATCATGATCACAAAATGAGAGAATCTTGTCAAACTAAAAGTCAATTAAATCAATATTTTGAAATGATAATTAATGAGTCACGCAGGTGAGAAAGATCAACCTGATTGTACTTAGCAAGACGTTCTGATCTACATGGTGCTCCAGTCTTGATTTGGCCCTGAATTACATTACATAATCAGAATAGGTTAATTTATTAGTATTGTGTAAATTTTTGTACATATATTAATCATTACCGTTGCTAGACCAACGGAAAGATCAGCAATGAAGGTGTCTTCTGTTTCCCCACTGTGAAAAAAATATGAAATTCTTATTTGATAAAAAGAAGGCAAGAAAATAACTGAAAATGAATATTGCTGTAATTGAGTTTACATACCTGCGATGACTTGCCATCACTCCCCAACCAGCATGTTTGGACATTTTCACAGCTTCAATGCTCTCAGTTACAGATCCAATTTGATTAACCTTAGATTAGAAAACAATATGAGAAGAATCAAAATGACAAGCAAATTAGTGATGACATAATTAGTTGACCCGAAACAATTATGTCCTAGTTTTTTAACTTTTTCTAGATATCAGTGAGTTGAATACGATTAGGAAAATTACATTATCTAAATATTGTGAAGAAGATGATATACCTTTAGGAGAAGGGCGTTGCATGTCTTCTCACTAATTGCCTTCTTAACTCTCTGTGAACACAATTTAAATAGCCAAGAAATGCTAATATTTGTCAAACGTCTGAAAAACAGTAGATCCAGAATTTGGGTTCTTATAGTTTGAAAATAATAAATCTAACCGTTGGATTTGTGACCAATAGATCATCTCCAACAATCTGTACTTTGTCACCGCATTCAGCAGTCATTTTTCCGTAGTGTTCCCAGTCATCTTGGTCAAATGGGTCTTCAATTGACACAATAGGGTACTCGCTCACAAATGATTTGTAAAGATCTTTGAGTTGTACTCCTGAAATTTTTTGAGACCCGTTGTTGTTCTACATAAAGGAGTTTATAGAAACATGTATTAGAATACAATTATGGAGGTAAAACTCTTTAGAACAAAATAATAATGAATATGAATGAGAACTAAGAAACACCTCTTCCTTGAAGTTTAAATCATAGGTCTTGTCTTTTCCATAGAACTCAGATGCAGCAACATCCATTCCAATGACAACCTACAAAATGTAATGTTATGAATTGTATAGTAACATTCTTTTATAAAGCTGGTACAGCAGGTGGGTTGAGTAACACATCATAATTGGTAATCTATTGGTACAAATCAAAAACTGAAACACTTGTGTAGAGTGAACTTGAGAAATATGATTTAAGAGGTTGTATGCATTAAAGATATACTTTGGCTGTCTTTCAGCCCGTTACGAATGTGTATACTATATAACTTGTAGTGCAGCAAAATGGTTGAGTTGAGTAATGGTGTTTGTGCAGGTCGAAACAGGTGGGTTGGGTACCCAAAACTTAGAAATATTAAAGCTCATATAATCTCACATCTAACTTTTTGAATAAAATAATTTAAGAGATTGTTAAAAAATCAACGTTGGGAGATTTCTACAGGGTTGGCATGTTTTGTCTTTAGCCACTGTTTAATTTAACCATTAGAGATCAAACTTACCAAATTGACAAATTCGTAAGTACATGAATCGAAATTGCAACCTCTAATAATTAGGTTGATGATGTTGAATTTCGTTGGGCTTAATAGATTTCAGGAAATCCGGGCATGAAGTCATCCACCCAAGAAAATTACCACAAACAAGTAGTAGTAAAGTAATTACCTTTCCTGTGTAACCAGCTTGAGCAATGGCTGTCTTGAGCAACTCAAGACCCTCCTTGTTTTCCTAAAGCTCGAGAAAATATATTCAAGTGAATTGGTGATCGCAAGCTTAAAAATGAATATCAAAATGATGCATGATGTATGATAATGATTAACTATACTTACCTGAATATTAGGAGCAAAGCCACCTTCATCACCAACATTTGTTGCATCCTGGCCGTATTTTTTCTTAATAACAGACTGCAAGCATTCGAAAAAGATTATCAATCACCTACCAACCTTTAAAATTCAAAGTTTAAGAGTTAATATACTTGGAAACATATTTCAACTCACCTTTAAATTGTGATATACTTCAACACCCATTTTCATTGCTTCCTTAAAACTTGAAGCACCAACAGGAAGAATCATGAATTCCTACCAAATAAAATAAACTAACGCTGTCAAGGAACATCTTCACTATCACAAAGAGCATATCCATAATCAAGAATTATACCTGCATAGCAAGCTTGTTTCCAGCGTGTGATCCACCGTTGATGACATTGAATGCTGGTACTGGTAAAACTAATTTCTTGTTGCCAGCCAAGTTTGCTATATGCTGGAAGAAGTTTATTAGTCAAACATGTCAATTGCCTTAACATTAATATGAGCAAAAAAATATCAAATGTCTAGGTCATTGTCAAAGAAGTTAACCTTGTAAAGGGGAATATTCTTAACACTAGCTCCTGCTTTGCAAATCGCAAGAGACACTGCGAGAATAGCATTTGCTCCAAGCTAAACAAGAAAGTAATTTCAATCACAAGTAGCATTAAAGCCAAAATTTATGCAAGAAAACATATCAATCCAGAATTTGTAACTATACCTTTTGCTTGCACCAACCCCACTCGTTTTTAGTTCCATCAAGTTCTTGAACCATGTAATTGTCAATAGCAGTTTGATCAGTTGGGTCCTGTAAAACAACCATGTATTCAAATCACATACATTATATTATTCAAAATATCATTCTTATGGGTCTTAAGTCTTAACTCCAAACATAATAATACTGAAATTGATATTGAGATGTAAGGCTGATGAAACAAACCTTGCCTACAATAGCAGGTCCAATAACAGTGTTCACATTGGAAACAGCCTAGTCATAGAATATGAAAGTTAAATTGTATCAGAATAGTGGGATGTGGTGTATAGAGTAAACATATTAACCCACACTATTAGCTAACCTTGGAGACACCTTTTCCCATGTAATCTGAGCCTCCATCTCTTAATTCAAGAGCTTCGTAAACACCTACAAGACCATAAGTACATGCACATCTTATTCTACATGATTAAAAATACAAACTAAATGCATGAGTGCCTAACTGCCTACAGCCAATACACGGTATCAAAATGCTATACCAAATACATCAACTTGAAAAAACAAAGCTTCAAGAGAGAAACTGATCTTACCTGTGGACGCCCCACTAGGAACAGCTGCTCGGGCCCATGTACCATTTGATAGAGTAATATCCACCTACAACATTAAAACAATATTAGCATCCAAACTGCAGAACTGAATCTTATCACACATTAAATCAACAGAAAACACCACATCTAGAATTCAAAATGATATCGATATAGTGATTAATCAACATAAATCTTATACTTCATATGAAATATATACAAAATTCAAAATCTAATCATATACCAAACCACGATCACTTGCTTGTTCAACGGCTCTATATTCAAATTCATAGCAAAACTAACCATAACAACGAAGATCAACCACCGTTTCAGATAAACGCTAACATTAACTGAAAATGCAATAATAATCGCAATATACATCATCAAATGACGATTGTACATGTATATCGATCTTAAATCAAATGAACAACGGCAAAATACGATCGAGATATCAAATGAACTACGGAAACAAACAAACAATTAAACAAACATGCATTTGTGTATACAAACAGAACCAAAACACGTTCACTAGATGCTCTAAATTCAAATTCATAACAAAACTAATCATAACAACGAAGATCAATCACCGTTTCAAATAATACCTAAAATTAACTGAAAATGCAACGATAATCGAAAATATATATCACAGAATAACGATTGTACATGTATATCGATCTTAAATTAAAAGAACAACGGCGAAATACGATCGATGTATCAAACGAAACAAACAAACGAACCTCGACGGTTGGATTGCCTCTGCTGTCGAAGATTTGACGTGCGGTTACTGATTTGATTGTCGCCATTGTTCTTCTTCGTTGAGATTGAGATTGAGATGGAGATGGAGAGATGATCAGAGGATGTTAGAAATTGGAGCGAGTGAATGCGAGTATTTGTAGGTGGTGGAGGTATTTATACCCCTCCGGTTTTCGTGATGAACAAGTCGCGAGAATAATACTCCCTCCGAAATAAAAGAAAATGTATCTTTTCCATATTTAGATTTATTAGTTTATTAAATCAACAATAATAAAGAATGATTGTATTGTACCGTTATAGATTTTATATAACGGCAAATCTTGTACCGTTATTTATGTTTTGACCTAATGATAAAAAGTTAAAGCATTGTGTTAGTTTTTTAAAGGTTAGCATTGCTAACTAATGGTGTTTTATGTAGATTTTTGTAGACGAGTAAAAATATAAGTAGTTGTTAAGTTAAAGTCAATACAGTTTTTATAAATTAATGGAAAAACAAGGCCTAGTAAAACTAATAAAGAGGCATGCTAATTGTTTTTTTATAGAAAACTATATGAGTGGGTGCGTAGAATTGTATAATAAAGCAAGAGCATTAGGCTTTACGTTTTGAAAGGACAAGGTTTTTAAATAACTAAACATAAATGATTAAATAAGGGTTAGTCTATCAATACCCCACTCTATTACTTGTCATACCCCCCCCCCCCTAAAAAATAATTTTAAAACTTGTCATATTTTACCCCGTAAAAAAATATAGTTTTAGAAAAGAAAGTTTTTGTTTTTTCTTTGAATAAGTTTTAAAAATAATTTTTATATAACGATATAAAAACTTATTTAAAAATAAAAAAATATCATAATATTTTAATATACTAATTTCTAAAGTAAAAAAAAAAAAACTTTTAAAAGTATCTTTTAGAATTGAAAATAGACCTAAATGAGCATAATTCAACCTATTAAACCGTTTAAACTGATTTATTTGATTCGGTTATCCTATTAAACCAACTAAACCGTTTATTATTCGGTACATACGGATAACTGAACCGAATAAGCAAGATCTTGTGTAACCGTTAACCAAAGTGAAAACCGAATGTACGATTTGATTCGACTTTTAATGTTACGTATACGATTTGGTTTTTGATTATTTTAAGTTTTTGGCTTTTTTTAAACAATTGTAACCACTAAAATAAAAATAATAAAAAACAAAACTATAAAGACTAAAAGTAATAATAAATAGACAAACCTAAAATATTTAGTTTAACATATTAAAGGGTGATATGATAAATAAAAAAAAATCAAAACAAAAATTAATTATTTTTATAAGTTGAGAGGAGGGGTATAACAAGTAAAAATATTTTAAAGGGGGGTATATATAACATCACCCTTTAATAAAATGTTTTAGAAATAAAATTATAGAAACACTAAAGAGTAGTAATAAAATCATGCTGAGATTTACTTCATTACACTATTCAATGAGTTTAAAGAGTTTCAATATAGTTTTAACTAGTTTACAATCTCGTGTAATACACGAGCTAAATAGATTTACTGTTACATGGTTCATAATATAAACAGTTACATCTTAAATATTGTGTATTATACGGATTGAATAAATCTATGTATTACACATTTGAAATTTTAATTATAGATAGTTATTAATTAATAAATAACTATTATAGCATTCATAATTAAGAGGAGAGAGAAGCGAGAAAACTAATTATTAGATGATCTAGAATGGTGACAAGTGTCCGCATTTATTTTTATTTATTAGTATAAAGATTTTCTATTTAGTAAGAAACAAGGTTGAAATTATCGCAAAAATCAGTTGTTTTTCAATTGCACTTACATTGCCAAATATGGTTATGTTAGCCATTTCCTTTCACATAAATAGTTTTTTTTTTAACAATTAATCCATAATATCACAAGAAATCTTAAATTGATCGACTACATGAAAAAGGTTATTAGAAAAACATATATTTTTTTATTAAACAACTTGTAATCAATAAAGCTTGAACACTAACTTTTATCTAAAGATTTATTTTTGAAATTAAGTGTAGCCGGAAACAAATAAACCGTCTTGAGTTTGTCTCCCGTCCCTCACCAACTATAATGTTTATTGCTTTTGCGATGCAAATTTAGTAGGCAACTACTTTGTTGATGTTGGTCTTAATCTTTCATGCATAGTATTGAACTATTGATGATGGATTTTATGAGTTAGGTATATTATTTAGAATTTTCTTTAATGGGCTTTAAAGTTGTAACTATTTTTACTTTTGCTTATATCTCCAAATTATATAGTTACATACGATTGAACCCAAGATCTCGACTCAAAAAAAAAAGTTTATGACTCTATCATAACAAATGAAATAGTTGCGGTTTTTTTTTGTTGGAATATTATTCCCTACATATTATCTTATTCCTAATATGCAATTAACAATTTTAACAAACATATAACAAAAGATTAAGTTATGTGATAATTAAACCACTCACAAATTGTTAATTGGGATATGAATCCGCTGGCATGAAACGAAGAACATAATTCACTTAAATAACATCACACCACAAAATGATGATGTAAACACATTGTGGCATGGGTCGGTGCATCTTTTAGTGTTTGACCTTATATTTTTCTATTTTTATGTGAAACATGACTCATAAATTTACATACATGTATATGGGATCAATTGAAGTATCTATATTGGTTTGATATAAAAAATGCATTATAGTTAAATGCTAAAGTTTTGTCTTGTGAGCGTTGATTTTCAAGCCCGAGACCAAATTAAAACATCTCATAACTCTAGAAAACGCAAGAAACACTTGGACCCATCCACGCCATGTAAATGTAGGTCTAGACCGGAATGACTTTTTGAATTTGTCCTTAAAGAATCGGGCAACATCATTTTTTATTTGCCATGGATCAATTATCCATTTGCCTTCAATTTCCAAACCACAAAAGGCAGGATTTTGCAATATTGTTGTTAATTATTCCATGGAAAAACGCCGGGTTTTCATCACCATCAATAGCCCAACGGACTCTAGACTTTTGTCTTAGATCACTTCTTTTTCTATCCTCCAATTCAATCAGCTTTTTCCTACAGTTTATTTTGTCCAACTTTTCTTCATCAGATAAAAGAACATTGCTCCAGCAGACTATCGTATACAAAATTTGGTCCATTGACTTTTTTCGAGTATTATTTGCAATTGAAGTGATCTTAGTAGGCTAAAACTATGTTAACGTTCTTGGTGGAAATTTTTTTAATAAAATATTTCACTAAATTGAATTGAATCGAGAAACTTCAGAACTATTGATAATTCTTGCTAAATCTCGATTGTAAAAATGGGCCTTGAATTCATGTATTGTCAATAAATCGTTTATGATTTATTAGAACTAAAACATTCATAATTTAATTGTTAGTTAATTTCTAATATAATTTACTAGAACTAAAACAAAGATTTAGTACATATAAATCAATTTGGTAATTAATATAATTACATAATTAATTTAGTTGATTTAATTTCCAAGCATTGGCAACGTCATGGGCTCATGGCCTTCACACGGTGTCACTGGCTCCACCTGGGCCAGGCTACCACCTACATTTTTATTTTATTATTATTTTTTTTTTTTGCATATGAGCTTTGCCACTTTGATGTTTGATCATTCTAAAAAGAAGCACAAGTTTTGGGCTTTGGCCCATGAAATATAAATATATCAGAGTTAGAAAAAATAAACTTGGCCCATATTTTCAAAATTTCCATATTTTAAAATTCCATGCTCCTTTAATGTCTCATACATTTGCATATGTATGTATTCACCTTAATAAAAAGTTATATTCAAGCAAATAAACTATATCTTTCTTTTTTACTTCTTTGTGAAAGCAAATATTTCGACATTAATATGAAAATGTGACTCGCACTTTACTAGTGAGAAACCGTCACCAGCTTATGTGCCCATGGCATAGTTGATCCTTTAAGCAATTCCTCAAGCACTTAGGATCATCACGATGATAATCTAGAATGCACAAATGGTTTTTAGTTGATGACATTTTTGCGATAGACTTTAGTTGATGATACTTTTGCGATGGGTTTTCATTCGTGTTTAATATTATCACACTATGATCATTGGAGTGGAAACCGTAGTTGTTTTGCAAAAATTGACCCAAACTCAATAAATTATTTCTAAGGCTCAATCACAAAGTAAATTTCAAAATTAATTAATTAGAAATTAGATACAAAGTAACTTCACAAGCTTGTAGAGAACCTGCAAATTAATAAAGTATTATTGAATTTTAATAATTTTAATTTTCATTTACTGGCTGGCATTAATCCCAACTCAGTAAATGCTTATGAACACTCCGAACTTTAAGCTTATTTTCCTCTAATGATCCTTTTGTAACTAAGAGTTAACCTCCATTAGTTTATTTATTTATTTATTTATGAAATGGAGCCAATTTGAGTCATTTTTCAACTACGCGATAGCCCAGCTTATGTCAGGTTTATTTTTCGGTGTCTAGCCTCTATCGTCATGTGAAATCCACCTCCAACGAGTCGTGGTTAAGATTAGGAAGTGAAGATTGACAGGTTTGAGAGTGCAGAAGTTTCGGATTCACGGAGCTGATGATAGATTTCAACTTTCTGCTTAGTGTTGTGGTCACATAAGCACTCTACGTTATAAAAAAAAACTAACATGGTTAACTATCAGTTAGTAATGGATCGTTGGAGAAAAATTAGCTCAAAGTTGAGAGTGTCTATAAACATCCCGAGTTAGCATTTATCCAATCCAATTAATAAAAATTAGAATTATTAAAATCCAATAATTCAAAAAATGATCATAAGGTTTTTAGGTGAAATTTTGATTCAACCAGTAGTCTAGTTTAACCAAAACATAATTTTCAAAATAGAAACGACTAAATTGTTATTAACAGTCTGATTTCACATTTTAAGTTTATAAATTTTTTATAACAAAAAATGCATGAATTACAAAATCAAAAATAAAGAAACTTCCATATTCCAACACTTAAAACTTAAAAGATTGTCTGCATGTATTATTTTGTCAAGCAACATTCAATCGTTTTTATAGTCCAACTTAGGGGCTGTTTGATTACCGCTGACTCAGTAAGATTTGATTGATTCAGAAGCTGACCCAGTTAGAAGTTCTTACTGAGTCTGCATCTGATTGAAACTGGGCTGTTTGATTCAGTATCTGACTGACTCTGCTGAATGATAAAAATAACCATATTACTCTTATATTTTAACTGGTGTTATGTAATAACTCTCTTCATAAATTATTTTAACACACAAAACAAACCATTAAAAAACAAAACTCACATCCTACACCCTTCTTTTCTCCTCGTCCCCTTTATATACACTTTTCACATCCTCTTACCACCACCACCACCGTCACCATCGTCACCACCACGGCAAACATGACGAAAGACGTAGCGGAGCAAGGGTCGTTCTCCGCCAAGGACTACCAGGCACCAGCGGAGGGAGGGCAGGAGCAGCGGAGGGAGGGCAGGAGCGGCGGAGGGAGGGAGGGCGGAGCGCCAGAGGGGATGGGGGTTCGCAGAGGGGTCGCGCGGTGGGGAGACCGCCGGAGAGGGGGTCGCCGACGGGTGGAAGACCCCGCTGAGGACCAGTCAGCGCCCCTTTTCTTGGTCAGAATGGTTAAAATTAGGGTTTGGGTCAGAACCCACAGACCCGGTCAAAACAGCCCCACAGACACATCAAAAACACTGACCGGCTGACCAGCCAGTCAGCCGGGTCAGACCCAAACAAACAGCCCCTTAATATGATCAACGACCCTCGTAAAATACGAAGTGCTACATAGCGTATAATCTTACGATTCAATTCAAATTTCCAACTAGTTTTCAGTAGAAAACGTAAACCAATTCATTCGATACATTTTGAGAATTCCAAAACCAACTGATAGATTGTTTTTCATAAACCGATATTGAAATCAAACTGATGACCATACTAAAAAAAATTTCAATTTCAAACCAAAGAACACAAAACTGCATAAATAATAATAACTTAAATTTAAATACAAGTATATCTATACTATATTATAATACACGAAGAAAGGATACCCACCAAAGTTAAGAGATTTGTAAATTTTAAGCACAATATACAACCCAAAAAATAAATTTAACAAGGGTATTTGTGTCATTCAAACACTACTAAAAAAGTAGAACTTTAAAATTATTTACATTTAGACCCTTGTATCTCTACAAAAATTAATTTTTCCTAGGTTTGTTACTCTTATACACTTAAAAGAAGGAATCTTGTTTTTAAAATTTTTTTTTTGTAAGGACACTTCTGTCATTTAAAAATTGCTAAAATCATGGACATTCAAATATATTTGCACATTGATCCCTTTATTTATATCAAAGTGTATGTTTTTTAAGATTGTTATAGTTTACAACTAAAATTTTGATTTGTTAAAGATAATTGTGTCATTTGAATACTACTAAAAATGTGGAATTTAAATCCCCTATTTACACGTTCATCCATTGAATTATTCCAGATTGTAAATTTTTATTGGAGGAGCAAAATAGTCTTTTTCACAAAAACTTTTACAATTAAAAGTTTTACAACACTTAGTGCGTAAGTTACAACCCATTGTTGCCATATTAAACATAGCACGTGTGTTCAGTTGAAGATTTTCTCGAAGCTAAACTAGAATTCAAAATTCAAATTGAATTCCCAAATCTTATATATTGCCTTTATCCAGTCCACCATCAACACTCCCACCGCCTTATCATCATCATAGCCCTTTGCCACCATCGTTCACTTCCGATTCCTTTAAAACTTCATATGAGTACCCCCCCCCCCCCAACTCCCAACCTACCTGTAGTCCTGCACCACCAACTGTCCACCTACTGTAATGGCCTTTATTATCCTCTACATATCACCAGAAGTGAAAAGAAACACATTTTAGTCATAAAACCTAACCGCCTCTTTCCCAAGCATTGCTCATCATCCGGCAACTCTATCATCAGTTGATTTTTTATCATCAATCATGGGAAGATCTCTCTCCATACACATAATTTGATCTATTGTGTAAAACCAGCTTCATCTCTTGCTTCCCGCTTTTGTGTTTCTCTTGGAGATGTAGGTTTCAAGAATTTTTTGTTTTGAAATTGTTAATGTCATCTTCGATTTGACCTATTGAGTTCTGGGTGAATTAATTGCTTTGTTTTTTGATATGTTAATGCAGGATTAATACCTTTTGATTTCTCTTGCTGTGTTTCTATATTGTATTTTTCTTCTCTGTTAACATAACTGGCACAAAGGGAACACTAGAAACCCAAAGATAAAAATTGTGATCTCTATCCTATATCCATGAGTATGTTTTCAATCAATTGATTGGCGAATTATATAATATTTTCTATTTTTCAAGGTGCTCATCGTGACCCCATGGTCATATGTATGGTAGTTTGTGCCCTAAGTAATTCAAAATGACCATTTTTTGTACCTTTTCATTTTATGATTCTAAACTGTAATATGTGGTTATGCAGGGTTTGAAACTCATCTGAGAGACATAGGTGATTATATTAGAAGTTGCTCCTTTTGTATCTATATAGATATACATAATAGTTTTTAAAGATTTTTTGCATGATGATTACTTATGTCTCTAATCGGTTATGTTTTCTTAGATATGGAAATTTGATAATATCATCAGATAGCTTCCAGTTGCAGTTACAGAACTATCAAAGCTTGGTGACAAGGTTGATTTTCTATATGCTCCTGTGTGGGCCCAAACATGACCTGATAAACATCAATAGACTGAGACATATGAACTTATGTGCAGTTGTTGTAATTAGAGGAGTTTAATGACATATATTTTATCCGTTTTATTCAACTAAATGTATTCAACAGATATTGATCTAGCCAAGCCACCCGTTTTACCTATTGTTTAACCTATGTTTTTTTATTATTTCATTTCAATAGTATCTTCAGTTAGGGGTGAGCAAAAAATGGGAAACCCGAACCCAACCGATTCCCGTACCGAGAAATTACCGATTCCCGTACCGATAGCATATAATGTAATCGGTAATCGGTACTCAATATTTGCAAATATCGGGTTCGGGATCGGTACCGGGTAATTAAATACAAATCCCGAATATGTGGGAACCGAACCGAAAATAAAAGAATACCTAGAAAAAGTAGGAGTTACTAATGGAGGCAATACTCCTGTAGTTTTATATAATTTGATGAATGCTACTGCAATTAAAACATTCGATAAATAACGAAACAATCATAACTTCTTAATTCTACAAAAATTGGTTGCTTGTTTGGCTTTAAAGACATGGTTCAAAGTCAACAAAAATTTATCAACTAGAGACCAACCTGCAACACTCCCCCCCCCCCTCTCCCCCCAACAAAATTAAACGGTGTTGCTGCTATCTACCCAGATTATCTAGATAGAAGCATGAACATTAACATATTGAAGAAAGATATGAAGTTTAGAAACATCATCGTACCAATCAGTACCAAATCGACCATAAATGAAACAAACTTCATTTTTGCAAGGAACTAAGCTTATGAAATCAATGATTTTGGAGAAAATCAAGCATACAAGCTTCAAGAAATGATATAAAATCACAAAAAAGTGTAAAGATTCAACTTATTAGTAGTAATCGTCGGTTCCGGTAGCCTTCCCGATTTCCTTGGTACCGAAACCGAAAAAACCCTACTCCCGATTATCTGTGGTAGGTACGGTAATCGGGTTTACTTATTGCTTCACATCGGGATCGGGTTCGGGTTCGGTATACCCCTATTTGGTCGGTATACCCGATTTGCTCACCCCTATCTTCAGTTGTATTATTTTTCTTATACATATGTTATGGAATGAAAAAAGTTTGGGTGAGTGAAGATTCATTACTACTGTTTTATTGGTGTATGCATACAATGAGATTTTTATTTAGTTCTGTATAAACCCTTTTCATTTGCTAAATAACATGAGGATTGTAGTTTTATGAATAAGTTTAGGGTTCTGGTTCTTCCAAAACAAGTGGGTGGGGATTAAAGGTTCTGGTTCTGTTTACCCAAACCTAAATATGTTTGTAAGCAAATGAATAAGTTTAATTATGCAATTCCATACACTTCCAAGATAGTTTTTGAGTAAGGGGCTGTTTGACAGCATCTGAATCAGTCTCTTAATGGTTCAGATATCTGAATGGTTTAGCACTTAATGATTCAGATTGTTTGTTATGCGAGCAAATGTCTGAATGGTTCAGAAATTTGCCCCTGAATGGTTAAGCATTATACTAATGCTGAATGGCTAAAAGATCTAATGCTGAATGGTTAAGACCTCTTATCTGAATTGGTCAGACATTTGCCTTTGAATAGTTAAACGATATACTACCTCTTAACGGTTCAGACCTTTTAATGGTTCATCACTTAATGGTTCAGACCTCATGTGTTTATTATTATCTAACTGAGATCTTTAAGGCTTATGACATTGATAGACCACATCAAAGTTACGAAACGTAAAACTAACAAAAGTACTATATAATGTATCACGAGATAATTGATAAACTAATAGAAAACGAGTACAAAGATACAAATTGTCACCACCGCCGCATCGCGCGGGTCCGTGCTAGTGTAATATTATGCATACGAATCCAAACAACATTAAAAAACCCAGATGATAAACCTTGCCCTAAATCAACAACAATGGCCCCTAAAGTCTGGAGGATCAAAAGCACCGTTGTTGCATCCGATCACCGGCGTACCGACGAACAAGACGATGAAAAAGAAGCCGGAATCAAGAATGCGGTGGTCGCTTCCGGTGGCAGTGAAGAACAAAAAGTCGAAAATGAAACCAAAATCGATCTAAGCATTTTATCAGATCACCTTAACATTCGTTCCAAAAAGAAGCTCCTCGTGATTCCTCTTCGTGGAATCATTGTTCACCGAGCACATGTTAGTCGGCCGGCAGCTATTCTACGCCGGCCTGATTTCTGCCACGGTAACTTTCTCGGTGAGTCAAAACATTAGGTTTGATGTGTGCGTATTATCATTCATTCGTGTGTTCTGTTCTGATTTTGGTCTTTGATCCTGTGTACAGTTTACAAGAGGCCTTATTGTGTAGAGTTTTTGAAGTTTTGCTTTGAGAGATTTCATGTTGGATTGTGGTCTTCTGCTAGGGAGTGAGTATCATCATCACTGATCATCTAGTAATTTTTGTGATTCAAACTACGAACGATTGGTTGATAGTAATCTATATTGTCAATTTGCCATTGACACTGTGACTTTCACTTTTATTGGAATCTCACTTACAGAATCATCACAGATTTAGCCTCAATTTTCACTGATTTTGCTTACAGTGAAGGTACATTTCCTCATTTAGCTCATAATTACTTTGTGACGAGAATCAAGAAATCAAGTGTAAATTTATGATGATTATGTGAGTGGGATTGTTTTTTCAACTATGGCAAAGTTATAAGTGCTATTGATCAAATTTTGAGTATGAAATTATGGATTAGTACTGCGTACGTGTCATATTCAATTTGCCTGTTCAATATGATTCAAATATGTTTACTGGATTTCGTGAATTCTTTCTGTCAGACGAAACTTGCAAGCGATTCTGACCAATGTTATGGGAGATCTCAAGAACAAGTTATTGTTCACATGGGTGAGTTTAAATTTTTTAGAAGCTGTATATTATTGTTCGAAAAACAAGAAATTTGATGTTGTTTACACTTGTTAGGATCAAGAACACTGCACAAATTCAGGTTTCATGTGTCTGGAAAACAAAGACAAGCCACTGTTCTTGAAAGAACTTAATCATTTATGGGAGAAAAAATACCCGAATCTTCCATGGGCTGATGGAGAATACTCGGCTTCTAACACGCTGTTGATCACATCTCCTGAGAAGACCCTCCTAAATCCTGTATGACTTTATACTCCTTAATTTTGCTTACAAGAGTAAGTTATGTGTATAGTAAATAGTACATTTGGTAAATCTGAGCTTAAAACGGGTATTTTACATGCAGTCAAAGACTCAAAAGGCACTCGCCTAGGCACCCAGGCAAGGCACAACCATACTGCTTAGGCAAGGATTCCGGCCAAGTTCTAGCCAAAACTAGTTTGACATCTAAATCTGGTCGAAACATCTGAAATGGCCTAGAACATGTCTAAGCTAGCCTAAACCAGCCTAAGACATGCCCCAAACCCCTAAAAATGACATGTTTATACCATGTGTCTTGCTTAAAAAAGCACTTGCCGACACCTAGGCTCAATGGGCCTTGAGAGTGCCTAGCGCCTTCTAATGCTTATGTTTTCTATATCGTTTGTTTTTTGCTAATAGTTTAAAAATATTTGTTGAATACATGGGTTGGGCTGGTTGTATTATATATTAAAATGGGTATTCTTCCTACTGGTCAAGCCTAAACCCAAACAACTATGGTTTTCTTTGTTAGATATGAACATAAAAGCATATCACTACAGTATAATTATCAAACATCATGTCTAAAATGATTTAGGTTGTATGCATTAAAATATACATTGGTTGTGGATGAGAGAGCTTCATAACTAAGCGTGTTCTTGGTCTAAAAAAGGGCGAGGCGCTCCGAGGCATTTAAGCCTAGAGCCTCACGTACATGAGGAGTTGCTTTTATGTATAACCAAAAAGCCTTTATGTACAACCAGCAACTGCACCTGTCTCAGCTTTTTTTATATATATGTCCTTTATATCGTGTAAACTATTCACAGTCTCTTCATATCTATGGTGGTTTTTTACATATCACCCTCCTATAGAGTATAGACCCCAAGCTTGACCCAAATTTGCATGAGCCATGAGGTGCTGGTGTTATGCCTAAATGCGCTGAGGTGTTTTCCTGATTGCCTTATGACCCTGACGCTTCAAGCGCTATTCTTAAAGCCAAGTGCGTTTTGGGTAGGAGTAATCTCAGGGAAGTCTTCTCTCAGGCAACTAAAAACAAATTTGTGTTGGAATAACCAATTGGATCAACCCGAAAATATATGCAAACACGTATAATTGAAGTAACATTCTTCGACTCTTTTAGTATATTATTGAACTTGACACACACAATTACAAAGACACCAATAACCCTTATTTATACTAACCAACTTGCAGACCAAGTTACCATACTTAACTTAAATTAAGAAACATAATCAAACTAAATTAAGTAACTAAATCAGACTCAAACAATTAAATAAGTAACTTTACTAATTAACCCTTATAAGTATTGAATATTGACAAGATTAGTCCAACAATCACCCCCCTAATCTTGTCTTGCACTATGCTTCATAGCAACGCTGGGCTTGAGACGTCTTTTGTGACTTTTATCTCGCTAAAACCAACATCTCCATGTCTTCTCACGAACCCTTGACCTTCACCTTGATCATATCCAAAGTCTTCCTCAACTCGACTTCTCCTGGACACCTGAACTCCACTTCAGACGCGTATAAAGTCTTCTCGAATTGAACCCTTGCTTTTGACAACAATTTCTTTGGATCAAAACCTGTTTCTTTGACTTGTACTTCTTCCCGAATCGTTTTACGCCAATGCTCATCGACTTCCAACTGAAAAAACTAGCCCCTCGCTTTCCTGTTTTTACCCGGCTGCTGAACGAAAACCTACCACCATGTTGTTTCGTTTCCCGCACCTCTGTTGGATTACTTCTGCCAAAGAACTAACCACCTGCTAATCCGTTCTTTTCTTGGCGAGGAAGACAAGTCTGTTGTTGATCCTATTCTGAAAACACTTGTTGATTACGAACAAACCTGGTTAACGCCCTTGATCGATCATACTTGCTAATCTACAATGATCGAATTAAACGCCCTTGTTAACCTGTTGTTCGATGCCGCTGACCAAACCAACCAGTTGTCTTTCAACTTTGCGTAGAACAACACAATTATCCAATAAACTCTTTTATTTATTGTGCAAAACCGCCCACCAAGCAGCCCAAAGCCTGCTGTCTTGGTAATCGTGCCTCCAAAGAAACTCTTTTGTTAATTTCCTACCCTGTGAACCTCCGAGAAACCCACTGCCATGTTTCTTTTTTTTTTTTTCTCTTTTTCTTCCGGCTGCGATAATTAAATCTAACCAATAAATGAGTGAATTTTCTTCTTGGTCCTCCCTTTATCTTTATTTCTCCTAGTTGAGTTCGGATGCTATCTCTCCATGATAGTCGGATCGGTTTCTTATCCACTCTTGAATTCCGATCGGCTCTACATGGGTTGTGATCTTTAGCTCTGATACCAATTGTTGGAATAACCAATTGGCTCAACCCGAAAATATATGCAAACACATATAATTGCAGTAACATTCTTCGACTCTTTTAGTATATTATTGAACTTGACACACACAATTACAAAGACACCAATGACCTCTATTTATACGAACCAACTTGCAGACCAAGTTACCATACTTAAACTTAAATTAGGAAACATAATCAAACTAAATTAAGTAACTAAATCAGACTCAAACAATTAAATAAATAACTTTACTAATTAACCCTTATAAGTATTGAATATTGACAAGATTAGTCCAACAATTTGTGCGCTAATCGCAGACAGTATTGGTTGGTACGAGGGTCTGGGTGTTACACTTTTTGACTAACATAAGCTTAAAATGTAAATGAGTCCAAATTGACATGTCTATTAAAATATATACATATATTTACAATAAATCATCATATTTTTAATTGTGTTTCATTGCAGCCAAACACATCAATCTCTCCTATGAGTTACGATCCTAGAAATAAGAAAGATAATCTTCTAGGTAAATGTGTAGATTCATACTAAAGCAGCATGTTTTGGAATATTAATCTGTCTAAAGATGTACTTTTGTGAAATGATTTTGGTTAGGCCGGAAGGGTGAATTACGAGTGTTCTTGGATGGGCTTGCAGAAGCTGAAGATGTGCAAACTTATGTGCAAGATCACCCAATCGGAGACCCTGAGATTATGCCTTCTCATCATGACTGGGAATATTATTGCAAGATAATCTGTACTCTTAACAAGAAAAAAACTAGTGAGCACAAGAACTAATCTGATTCATTCAGACCAAGAGGTGTGTTTCTTCCATAATCTGTTTACTTTTTCTCTTTTTAGTTTGGCCCAGAATTTTGGTTTGTGATTTACGCATGGGCCAGTACGGAAGAAAATGGTAAACTTATGCGTGTAACTTTGGTTGCATGTATGAAGATTTTAAAGTGAATATAATAATATAGAGATTTTTCCAAGTAAATATAGAGTTTTTTGTTTAAAATATGTATACCTGTTATGATCTCGTGTGAGTAAAATTTACCCCTTGGCAATTGATGCCCATTACCCGAAAGCTTATTTTAAACTCAACATCAAAACCGATTTGAAATATTAAATACTCAACCACACTTCTAATAAATCTATAGTTTTATGAAACTTTAAGTTTCTAACAAATTAATTTACTGTATTAAAAAAACGAATCAAGTGATTATATGAGAATCATCTAACACCATACCCATTAAAGCCCACTAAAAAAGAAAAATCCAAACTCATAACCAAATATTTGTCTAGCATGTTTTGAGTTTCGGTTTTTCTTGTCAGGTACGAGTTTTCTTTTAGTCCCTAGATCCTTGCAAGGATTCGTGACTAGTGACTACCCTAGTGTTACATCTAAAGTTGTGCCTAGATCCATTGGGCCAGATTTAATACGAGGGACCTTGTTCACCACTTCAGTATTAATTTATTACCGGTTCAGTTGTACTCTAACGGTATAAATATGTGTGATAAAAATATTCTTCTTGAAGTTAGCGTTTGGTATGTAAGAATAAGAGACGAAATGGAATGAACCATTGAGTCTGAATGAAAAAAAAAAATATATGGTTGGTGAATGAAATGAAATGGATCATTACATTAGTAATTCCATTCTCTCTAAGCACATCAAATTCATTTGATCCACCCTTTTTTTTTATTTCATACTTTCTTCCATCCTTAGTTACCACTGCTCACCACCGCCGGCCGCCACCGCCCCACCGCCACTATGACCGGTTGGCCACCACCACCACCACTCACCATCGGCCACCACCAACACCACTACCATCACCCCTTTCTTGGCTTGATATGTGTCAGTCTAGACTCTAACAAATAACACAACAAATTGAGATCATGTATGTATGTGTGTGGTATTGAATGGTATAAGAATATATGCATATGAATAATCTGAATAGAGGAATTGCAAACCTTTACATAGTAGGATCGATCGTGAGCAGTGAAATGACTAAAATGATATAAAATCAATGACGAAAATAACAATTTACTTAAAGAAATGATGACTTTACCCCTAGTGGTAACAAACATTATCTAGGGATTTGAACGGAATGATTGCTTTGACAATTTTTTGAAATATGGACTAAAACAACAAAAAATAAAACAAAAATACTAAAATAACAAAACTGATAAAGGACCAGAGAAAAAAGAACATTTAATTGTATCTACGACTCGATCGACAGATCATAAAGTTGTATGAGTTCCTCCTTTTGATTAAAGAATTAATAAGGGTCCTACTATAGAGACACCCATCCCGATAAATCGACACCCCCCTATACGCCGCGTATGGGTCCATACGCAGCGTATAGGGTCGAATATACTGAAAACGAGAAAAATTCAGGGGGGCTGTCAGAGAGCTATACCCTCTATATAGCCCTATACGACCCCCCTATACGACACATATAGGGCTATACGATGCGTATAGCGAATTTTGACACTGACTACGAGGAAAAATTCAGGGGGCTGTCAGAGGCCTATACGACACATATAGCCCTATACGACACAAATAGTCCTATACGACACATATAGCCCTATACGACCCCCCCCTTATACGACGCGTATGAGGCTATACGACACGTATAAAAATTTTGAAATGTTAGATTTAAAATCATGGGGTGTTTATTTAACGGTCTTAGATTTAAAATCATGGGGTGTTTATTTAACGGTCTTATTAATAAAGATATGGGTGGGTGACAGGAAATAAAAAAAAGTTGCTTTTAAGCATTCACATCTGTTTGTCCACATCCCTTCATCCAATGCATATTAAACAACTATAAATGTACTGTCCAATCAGAGTTATTACATAAATATATAATAATTTAAATTTGAATACGAGAAATCTGACTATTTATGTAATATACTATTTATCCTTATGAATACGAATTCAAAAAAGTTGCCAAAACCCTCGCTTCCGTTGTGATCTACCAGATCATAAACCTTGCCCTAAATCAACAACAATGGCGCCTAAAGTCTGGAGGATCAAAAGCACCGTTGTTGCATCCGATCACCGGCGTTCCGGCGAACAAGACGATGAAAAAGAAGCCGGAATCAAGAATGCGGTGGTTGCTTCCGGTGGCAGTGAAGAACAAAAAGCCGAGAATGAAACCGAAATCGATTTATGCATTTCATTAGATCGCCGTATCCTCCGTTCCAAAAAGAAGCTCCTCGTGATTCCTCTTCGTGGAATCTTTGTTCACCGAGCACATCGTAGTTGGCCGGCAACTATTCCGAGGAACCGCCGGCCTGATTTCCTCTACGGCAACTTTCTCGGTGAGGCAAAACATTAGGTTTGATGTGTGCATATTATCATTCATTCGTGTGTTCTGATTTTGATCGGTGATTAGCTTCTGGTTGTATGCGCAGTTTACAAGAGGCCTTATTGTGTAGAGTTTTTGAAGTTTTGCTTTGAAAGATTTCATGTTGGATTGTGGTCTTCTGCTAGGGAGTTAGTATCATCATCACTGATCATCTGATACACTATTTAGTTAATTGACAAAATGAATTTTAATACTCCAAACTATGAACTCATTGGTCGTCGTGTCGATAATAAGCTATGTTGTCACACTCTCAACTTTTTCTTTCTAGTGTCAAAAGGAATCTCACTTGCATGATCATTGCAGGCTTACACTTGAATAGTACATTTACTCTTGATTTAGCTCACAAGGAAAGTACATTTCCCCATTTCGCACATAATTATTCCTGTAACCTTAATCAGGTGTAAATTTACCATAATTATTCGAGGAGGATTGAAGTAAAGTTAAAAATGCTATTGATTAAATTGTGAGTATGGATTATTACTGCCAATGGGTCATATTTTGGAATATTAACATCCAATTTGCTTGTTTAATTTGATTCATATATGCTTTTGGGATTTCATGAATTCTTTCTGTCAGACAAAACTTGCAAGGGATTCTGACCAATGTTATGGGAGATCTCAAGAACAATTTATTGTTCACATGGGTGAGTTTAAACTTTAAACTTTGTAGAAACTGTATAATAAAGTTCAAAAACATGAAATTTTAACGTTGTTCACACTTGTTAGGATCAAGAAAACTGCACAGATTCAGGTTTCATGTGTCTGAAAAACAAAGAAAAGCCACTGTTCTTGAAAGAACTTAATCATTTATGGGAGAAGAAATATCCGAATCTTCCATGGGCTGATGGAGAATACTCAGCTTCTAACACGTTGTTGATCACACATCCCGAGAAGACCCTCCTAAATCCTGTATGACTTCATACTCCTTTTTTATACTTACAAAGAGTAGTTACGTTAGTTATGTGTATAGTATATAGTATAATTGGTAAATTTGGACCTAAAACGGGTAGTTTTTTTACTATGTAGTCAAAGGCTCAAAAGCTGCTACCATGCTTAGGCAAGAATTCTGGCCAAATGTAAAACATCTAAATCTGGTATAAACATTGGAAAATGACCTAGAACATGGCCAAGGGGCTGTTTGGTAGGCTTTTAATGGTCACATCTTAATGGTTTATAGCCTCTTAATGGTAATGAATTAACCCTGATGCTGAATGGTTAAGAGGTACCATTAAGATTTAACATCTTAACCATTCAGCATTAGAGTTAGTTCTTAACCATTAAGAGGCTATGAACCATTAAGAGGTAGCATCTTAATAACCATTAAGAGGTAAGAGGCTACCAAACAGCCCCTAAGCTAGCCTAAACCATGTCTAAAGCCTTTAAAAATGGATGTTTATATTGTGTGCCTTGCTTAAAACATCACCTGTTTTTAAACTGTATTGCGCCTAAGCTCAAGGGGCCTTGAGTGCACCTAGCATTTTCGACTGCTTAGGTTTTTTATACCACTTGTTTTTTTAATTAGTTTAAAAGGTGTTGATGGATATATGGGCCAGACTTGTTGTATAACACGTTAAATACCGGCACTTCTTAGTGACCAACCCTGAACCCTTTTTGTCCATATTGAAATCAGCTAGGTTGTTTGATATGATCATAAAAGCATATCACTACAATAATTATGTCTAAAATGATTTAGGTTGTATGCATTGAAATATACATCAGGGTGGATGAGTCATGAGAGAACTTCATAACTAAGCATGTTCTTGGTTTACAAGAGCGCGAGGTGCTTCGAGGCATTTAGGCCTTGAGCCTCACATTGCTCTATGTATAACCAAAAAGCCTTATGCACAACCAAAAGATGTATTTGTCTCGTCTCTTTTACATATCGGTCTTTTTTACCATTTAAACCATTCACAATATCTTCTTATATTTGGTTATTTCTACATTTCACCCTCCAATAGACGATTAGACCCTAAGCTTGATCAATGTTGACCAAGCTTGACCTAGATGTGTGTGAGGTGCTGCCTTAAGGCCCATAGGTGTTTTCTTGATCGCCTTGTGAGCCTCACCCCTCAATCGCTATTCTTAAAACCTAGAGTGTGTATGGGTAGGAGTAATCTCAGGGCGGTTTTCACTCGGGCAACTAAAAATAACCCTGTGTGCTACTCGTAGACAATATTGGTTGGTACGAGGGCCTGGGTGTTACACTTTTTGACTTGCATAAGCTTAAAATGTAAATGAGTCCAAATTAACACGTCTATTAAAACATAAATATGAATATTTACAATAAATCATCATGTTTTATTGTGTTTTGTTGCGGCCAAGCACGTCAATCTCTCCTATGAGTTTTGATCCTAGAAATAAGAAAGATAATCTTCTAGGTAAATGTATAGATTCATAGATATAACAGCACGTTTTTGAATATTAATCGGCCTAAAGATGCACTTTTGTGAAATGATTTTTGTTAGGCCCGAAGGGTGAATTACGAGTGTTCTTGGATGGGCTTGCGGAAGCTGAAGATGTGCAAACTTATGTGCAAGATCACCCAATCGGAGACCCTGATATCATGCCTTCTCATCCTGACTGGGAATATTATTGCAAGATAATTTGTTCTCTTAACAAGAAAAAATCCAGTGAGCAAAAGAACTAATTTGGTTCATTGGCCCAGAATATTGTTTTGTGATTTAGGCATTGGCCAGTACGGAAGAAAAGGGGAAACTTATGAACGTTGGTTGCATCAGTGTCTATAATGAAGATTTAAGTGAATATAAAGATACTATAGAGTTTTTTTAAGATTAGTATTTATAGTGTGTTTTTAGAATAAATATCTATACTTGATATGATCTTATGCGAGTAAAATTTACCCATTCGCAATTGATGCTTAACGGGTTTGGTACCAGTATTTTGGTTGTGATGGGTCGGTATTCTGCGATTAAACATTGTTGGGTTTCAAGTTTGTTGGCATTGATATTGGGTTAGCTTTTAATGCGGCTTTTTAATCAATAGAGGAGGCAATTCGACGTTGGAGGCTGACGATATGACATGGTTCAAGAGTTGTGATGATGTAGCTAACTTTAAGAGACAATTTTTTTTAAACTATAAACGTACTAGCTTTAGTAAACCCGTGTATTACACGGGTTGAATATATATAATATTAATTTAAATAAAAATATTTAATTATGAATAAATATTTTAAGATAAGATACAATTAAAATTACAAATAAGTAAGGACAATAAGTGATAAACAATGATATTAACTTTTTAAACTTTTGTTTTTAAACTTCTGTTTTTGTTTTTTCAAAAAATAAATTAAATATTTTTATTTCAAAACAAATTGTTTTAAAAAAAATATCATTTTCAAAAAATTCCTTACTTTAATTTTCAATTTTAATTATTTTTGGTATATAACATTTTTACTTTTTAAAAATCTAAAATATTTCATATTTAAAAAGTTTGATGTTTTTGAAAAATTTATTTTTTTGAAATAACATTAATAAAAAGATTTCTTACTTAATTTATTAAAAAAATATTTTTAATTTAAGAAACAATTAAATAAAATTATTAATAATTAATGTAGTCATTAATAGGATAGAAAAGAGGAAAAGTTTTGTTAAAGAGCAATGTGGTGGTGACACGTGTCAATTTTAGTTGCCGTTTTATTTGAGTAGGAAGAATAGTTTATTATTGTCGGGACCGATAAAATAAACTAACACGTTTATAGTTTGCGGATATATTTTTTTAAAAAAATTATATATTGTGTATGTATAGATGTTTAAATTAATTACATGAGGCAAATTTATTGGATTGGAGACCCAACTAAACTAATAAAGTGTACATTTTCATTGGATTGGAGACCTAATTAAATTAATAAATTGTCTAGCAAGTCAAATTTTTTTACACGTATAAACATTCTTTATAGAATTTGAAGATTTTTTAAAATTGGAGGCTCAAAACTTGAGCTTTACTAGCTTTGGGCTTGAGCCGGTCTTATCACGAATGATAAAGTAATAAGCTAATCTTAGATCCTTTCTAATTCCAACCTTAAAAGTGAAATGATAGAATCCGAACGAGAAGTAGATGCTGACGAATTGATGTTAACTATGCAAACTTTTCTTTTTGTTTCTCTTGTTAGTCAAAATCAATGTCAAAGTCGCTTAATTCCCAAAAGTCAATATTTTTTGTCATAGAAGAAGTGAAAATAAATAATAACATCGTGACAAAGTAAGACAAATATGTAATTCTAAAACTTATATACCCAGTTACCCACATGACCGGAATTTACAACTTTGAGGACGACAAACACACTATCATTGATAGGGATAAGTATTGTTTATACCTGATACCAAAAGGAAAAAATGGAAAATAAAATTTCCACTGATTAAAAATATAAACGTTGTCTTTACTTACAACTAGTTTCTTTTTTTTTTTTGGAACAGCAATGAAATTTTATATATAAAACTAGTTTCTTAATAAACATGAGGTTATGAAGCTCATTAGCTTTATATAATTTTTTTATTTCTATCCGTATCTTAGAACCAGATAGGAGCAGCTGATCGGATTAGAATTGTTTGTATAATCATTCTAATTAAGTATTCTTGAATCATCTTCAGTGGGGTCGGCTGTTATGGTGACGATCGGTTGAACCAACGATCCGGATTTTCAATTTGTGTTCTAATTCATTTATTGTTTCATACCAGATACTTTACTTATTCATACTTTATATTTTATTAACATGACAGTCTCATATTTTGTTTTAAGTAGTTGTATGTATGTTTTGTAAAAACGGTTGGTACGATGTGATGTTTAGTTATGTAAACATTGGTTTTATCTTATTGGAGCGTATATAAAAAGAACAAGCTTAAATGTCAAATTTTAGTCTTTTAAAATTCTAAAAACAACTTCAAATAATGCAAGCTTATTATAATTTGGTGATGCATACAACATAAGATGCCAAGCATATTTTGCAACAACGTTAGAATTACAAAGGTTAAAACCTATGACCAGTTGTGGATTTGCTCCCAGCTTCCGCGTATTATATTTCTTTTGGCAATAAAACCAAATTTTATTGATTGTCCCAAGAACACAATTACAATCTAGGTATTTCAACTATGATTAAACTTAAAACTTATATGCGTTAATTTTTAATTACTTTCACGTTACATAGTTTATTTTTTAACAGTAATATTACTCTTAAACCTACATTATTTGTTCATAATAAACTTAACTCACTGAAACCTTTAACCACTTGAGAGAGACACATTCAACTATATACTTTTGGTTTTCATGTTACAACATACCACCAAACTATTATTGTAACACCCATTTGGTTTATCTAGCTTTTATAGATTAAGGTTTTATATAAAGAAAAACTTTTTTTGATACGAACATGTAGTGTTAGACCTACAGTAATACACTGATTATCCTTTATTTAAGAATATATATAATGTACGTCAACAAAATATTTATGCTTCACCTAATGATTTTTCAAGCTACCCATCAATGATTCATTCATTCTTTCTTTTTCACTTTATTATCCTTGTATGTTCATTTTTATCATAGAACTAACTTATTCACTATAATAATCTTTTTAACCTTTTTTAACCAAGTTTATTTATTTATTTTTTCAAAAAAGAAATCAAAAAAATAAATAAATAAAATACTTAAAAGGGCTCACACACTCACCCCTTTTTCCTTCACCTCATCCATTGCAAGGGGCACACCCTTTGGCCACATACGGACAACCATAATGCGAATTCCATGGCTTCACTCGTCTTTCGCTACTATGATGCATTTGTGGCCACTTGTAGCGGCACACTAAGAGTAATCTTAAACCACATAAAAATACATCTACTAATTTGACATGGGTACGAAAAATACAAGTACATGTTTCAAATTGTTTTATGTACTCGCAATAATAAATTAGTATTCAAATCCATTATATCGTAATCAAATTATTATTATTTTTAATTCTTAATTAAATAATTTTTTTATGGTACATTTGGAACAAAAATACAATCATTACTTCATTATACTACAACTTATTTAACATGTTTGGTAGGTTTTTACATCATGTCACGTGTTATATCTCTATTGGTATGTTTAACTTTTTCTCTCTTCCTGGATTCTTTTAGTCTTTGAGTATTTTTACTCTAGGTATTAACATCAAAGTGGGAAGTGGTGGGGTTGGCTAGACGTGTGGCTTTTGAGGCGGGAAACATGCGATCGACCTTTTTGTTTCGGGTTCACGGTTTTTGGCTTTCTTATTTTCTTTTACTTTTCTATTTATTTTTTGTTTAAATTACTTATTTTAATTATTAAGCCGTAACATTCAATACATTATATTGTTTTTTTAATCTATGTTTCATTCTTTCAAACCGATCCGCCGCAACTTGATATATCTTTTAAGTACTTAATCACGTTAATGTCACCATAAACAGTACGCGTAACAAAATCGCAGACACCTTAAGTACATCAACGTCATCTTCCAGTCATGATGCAAGATCTGAATTTCTCATTTACAATCCATAACCAAAGAGGCGTGCAAAAATATCATTATTATTATATTTTCTCTCTTCTATACTCACAATCATTTTTAAAAATATTAAAAAATTTATAAGATTGTACTGTGTTTTTTTAAATATGAGAAATCACGATACAATCCTCATATATTTTTGCTCTCCTTTACTCATAACTACTAAAAACCATTCCTGTAATACAGAGCACACACATCAAAAATAAAAAACTTATTATGAATGCTCTTAAGCTAACACCTCCACTACGTCGTCGTTGCGGAACATATCCCCTAAAGATCCGCAAAACAGATCAGTCCCTAGGATTCCGCCGACTCGGGGCGCATTTATTTCGATTCGTCTTCACTCACGTTTATGTTGCGGCTCTCACAACAACTAAAAACACATCTTATCTGTCTCTTTATTCTCTTCTTCTTCTTCTTCTTCTTATTATTATTATTCGCCGGTGAATGCTGCTGCTTCTATTCTTCCAACACCTCTGCTTCCCAATCGTCGGTGAGTTTTCTTGCTTCATACCCACTTCATATGATCAATCATCGGTTCAAATCTGAGATTTCTTGTTCAATTTCATGTGGGTTTCGTGAAAAGAAACGATCTTTATCGATTTACCAAGTGTATTATGGTTTTTGGGTGGTTTTTCTTGTTTACATTGCCGAATTGTTTGGGAAGAACAGGTTTTAAAATTGCATTGTGAAGTGAAATCCGTGATTTGGTTGGGGAATTTCATGTGGGTTTCGTAAAAAGAAACGATCTTTTGCGATTTGTAGTTTTACCAAGTTTATTATGTCTCGAATTCATCGGGTTTTGGGTGATTTTTCTTGTTCGTTACTGAATTTTTTGGGAAGAACAGGCTTAAGAGGTACATTGTGAAGTGGAATCTGTGATTTAATTGGGGGGATTTCATGAGGGTGTTGAGCGATCTTTTGCGTTTGTTGATTTGTTAATTAAAAAACATGATAGCAATTAAGGGAAATCAAGCTCACGGTGGACAGAGCCATTGCTGGTAGGACGATATACAATTAATATTTTTATTTTAGCTAATTAAAGAGACAAGCCATCAAGAAACAGGAGTGAGTTCTCTTGGTTTAAACCCATATAATATGCAGTACTATAGAGTCGAATCTGTGTTTTATTGTGAAAGTTCATGTTGGTGTTGTTAAAAGTAACAGTTTTTTGCATTTATGGATTTGTTAAGTTATTGGAGCGGGTTTTCTTGTTTCTGATTCAAAATGATGTTGAGGGTTCTTTGATTATATGTTGCCTACTTGCTGTATCAAGTCAAATCTGTGATTTGTGTTGAAGTTTCATTTGCGCTCTTAAAAAGAAAAAATCTATTGCATTTTTTTGGGTTTGTTAGGTTATCTTACTTCTGATTGTTTGAGGTTCTTGTTTCAGTATAAAATATGCTGCATTATAGATTCAAGTATGTAGTTTGTGGTGGAATTTCATGCTGATATCAAATGAAACAATCTTTTGTATGTTCTCAATATGCTTATTTTTCTGCCAATTTAAATTCAGAATTAAATCAAGGTTTTATACCAACACTTTTCAAGATCTATAGTTTTGTACCAACTGCTATGAGGCTCGGTCTTGATTTCTTTTTAACGCAAATGAGACCACTTTTCATCTTCAAAATTGATGAGATTTATTCTAGTTATAGGTATAGCATCAATACCTTGATTATGGAAGATATTTGTAGTTCAATATCTTGAAATATCAAGGTAAATTGAATATTCAAAGTTCTAGTAGGTTTGGATATTTAAAAGCAACTTTCTTTAAGGGGGTAGTTTAAAAAAGAAGTTCAAAATTTTTTTTTTTATCCAAACCTGATTATTTGTCTGCTACATAGTCAGTTTTGGATAATAAGTTTGAATAATCAGAGATTCAAACCAGAATATGTTTACACTTGTTCACACACATTGACTTATTGCTATGGTAGCATTTATATGTTTGGTTGTTGTTAGTTGATAACAATCCTGGCTAATTACCTTCTTTTATTGTTTTTATAGCAGGATTAGTGATAGGTTTATACACATAAACCTATTATTTTGAAGAATGGGGATCGATACAATGAAAGAATCATCATGGTTCACTTCTCTTTGGTGGCCTTCACGCAAAACTGTGATTGTAGACTCTGAAAAACCTGTTGTCGGAATAATGTCATTTGAAGTCGCGAGATTGATGACAAAGTTAGCTAATTTATGGCAGGTTCTAAGTGATAAACAAATGTCAAGACTACAAGAAGAACTCACTAATTCACTTGGCACTCAAAATCTTGTTTCAGATGATCAAGATTATCTCATGGGGCTTGCGTTAATTGAGATCGTTGACAACATTAGATGTGTTGCAAAGGCTGTTTCTAGGCTTGGGAAAAGGTACACTGATCCGGTTTATCATAATCTTGATCGTATTTTTGATAATCCTATTGAGATTGATGTTAACTGGCGTGGGTGGGAGTATAAGTTGAAGAAAATGGAGAAACGGGTTAAGAAAATGAAGAGATTTGCTGCTGTTACTTTACAGTTATGTGAAGAACTTGAAGTATTGTCCGAGCTTGAGAACAGTTTAATAAGATTGCAAGATAATAACTCGGATCAAATGAAAGTAAATGAATATGAGAAGAAAGTCGCGTGGCAACGTGAAGAGGTTAATGGTTTGCGTGAAATGTCTACTTGGGTTAGAACGTATGATTACATTGTTAGGTTACTTCTAAGATCACTTTTCACAATAGTCGAGCGAGTGAAGTGCGTTTTTGGAATTTCGACCCAAATCGGATCTCCTGGAGTGAACGAGATCCAAGATGGACGATGTTTGGTGCGCAGTAATTCCATTTCTGTCCTTTCGGATTATCCTTCTAAAAACTCTATTCGAAGATCATTGTCGAATATTGGATACAAACAAAGAAAGAATCTTCAAAGTTACTATTCTTCAAGTGTCTTTTGTGGGACTCAAACCCAAGTGACAGCAAAAAGTGTGGTTCAAGTTGGACTTTTGAAAGGATGCATGACATCTGATCTTGACTCGCCAAAAGTCAACGGTACATTTCAAAACCCTGTTAATATTCTATCCTTCACACATAAAGGAATGTCAAATGGTCAAAACCGTCAAAAACCAACACTTGGTGATGCTGCTTTAGCTCTTCATTACGCAAATGTAATCATATTTATCGAGAGATTAGCTATATCGCCTCACTTTATTAGTCCCGAATCACGTGAAGACTTATATCATATGTTAACCACAAGCATCAAGAATTCACTTAGAGAAAAACTTAAACTTTACTCTAAGAACGACTATAATCGCGATCTTGCATCTGAGTGGAGTTCATCAATGCAAAAAACACTCAATTGGCTGGTACCGCTTGCTCAAAACATGATAAAATGGCATTCTGAGAGGAACTTCGAGAAGCAATGTATGGGTTCAGGAGGAACTGTACTTTTGGTGAATACTTTGCATTATGCAGATCAAGAAAAGAGTGAAGAAGCAATCACAGATCTTGTTTTGGGTCTTCATTATATTTCAAGATTTGGTAGAGAAATTAACAGTAAAGCTTTTATGGGATCTTCATGTGATTCAGATTCTGATGATTTTTTGTTTCATAATCACATTGTATGACTGGTTTCGTGTGTGACATCTTGACAAAATGGCGGTCGATCATCGAGGTACTTATGACCAAAGCATTTGGTTACTTAACTCTGATAACATGGTTTTCTTTTTAGGTGCATAAATGTCTTTGTAAATAACATGTCAAACATGTGTTTGGATTTATTACCGTTTGAATTGTCATCGATCATTTTATGTAATCAAGGTTTAATCGACACTGAAGGAAATATTGGTTGAGCTCTAATATGGGTTTGAATGTAAAAGTGTACACTCGCGTAAAAAAATGCTATCTTGGATGCATGACAAAGGTCATGCGCCCTTCGTGCCCCTTATAGCCGCCCACTAACTAGAGAGAGGGCGGTCGAGGGGCAACATCTTGCGGGATTCGATGCAACGGCGTGTAATGTAAATGGTATGCGTAGGTTTTTCATGTCAAAACTTAACCTTTGTGGTCCTAAGGGAACAATCTAATGGTAAAACGGTTTACTCTCCAACCAAAAGGTTGGAGAGTGAATGTATGTGGTTTTAGGAATAAAGGAGAGAGTATGTGTCGCCGATTGAAAAAACGTAATCTTTGTTTCTACCGAAATCAATTTTCCCGGCAAGTACTCATGTTTTCTGTCTAATAACAAGGGCAAATTTGACAGAAAGTTTATTCAATGTGTTTATATGGTTTGGTTAACATTATGTATAACAACATTCTACATTATGTAGCCCAACAATAATCATCTCGGTTGTGGCCTTAACGTGGTCTGGCCCTTATCGACCGGCCAAGCTTGACCTGATCTGGACCAACCGACTAAACTATTTTCTTGTGTGCTCCGGGTTTGAGACTTTTAAGTTTTTGGCCAGTGTGGTTGGTCTCAACCCAAAGCTTAGCTCTATACGAAAAAGTATTGATATATTTGTGAAAAATTATAAAATAATAATTTGTACCTTTTAGACGGGCTAAGATGTGATGAAATAGCAATATAACACAAGGATTTTACCATCTTATAGTGTGAAAAATATTTGCACGTTTCGGCGTTATTACGCGCTTGAGATGTTATTTGTTCAAACTTTGCCGCTTCTCTCTCCTATTAAATAATTAACTTGATTAGCGATAACATTATTTAATTTTTTTGAACAAAAATAGTTTTTTTAATAAATTTAAAAAAGATCTTCTTATTAATGTTATTTCTAAAAATAATTTTTATAGAATAAGAAATTTTTACAAAACATCAAACCTTTTTAAAATTAGTGTTTTTAAAAAGTTAAATTGAAATTTATAATTAGAAAATTTTAAAAATGATATTTTTATACGATTTGTTTTGAAACAAAATATTTATTATTTTTTTTGAAAAAAAAGTTTTAAACCAAAAGTTATTAAGTTGATATAATTGTTTTATTACATATTGTTCTTAATATACGTAATTTCAATTATATGTTAACGTAAAATATCACTTTATACTTGATAAATTTTTATTATATTTAATATTTTATTTGTTCAACCCGTATAATACATGGGTTTACTAAAGCTAGTAAGTTAAATAATAATATATTTCAACAAATGCATTATATTCCTTCTTATCTTTCCTTCAACTCTTTCATTTTCGTTTAAACTTTTATCATCACTAAAATTCCATTAATTTTACTTTTTTTTAGATTAAGGTATCTAATGTTTGCCAGATAAACTTTTCGAGGAAAGAATATGTTCTTTAAATAAGAAAATAACTTATTATCATAACTATTTGAATAAAATTAGAGTCTAACTTTCTAAATTACAGTAAAAATTAAAAAGGTTAGAGTTTGACGTTTTCTTAAACAAACACTTAAAAATAGAAAGAATAATGAAGTTCATTTGAAAGATAACCTATTTGAGTTAATGATTAAAAACACAAATTAGTTTAGTGATGGATTGTTTGAGTTGATAATGCAATGATAAAAGTCAAAGACTTTATGAAAAAAAATCAAAGTTTAAATTCTGGTATGAGGTGGTTTAGGAGTTTGTATGGTTTATAAGTCCTGCCAAATGAGTTTACAAGTTGTCGTTTTAGAAAAATTAGTATACTGGAGGCCTAAGAATCCATATTAAGAGGATCAAAATGCTCATTTATTGATTAACCTCAACTTCATGAGAACAAATTTTTACATAAACACAATGTGGATGATCAGCGCCAAATTTCCAATAAATGCACTAACAGTGCGCGCCTTTTCTCTAGAAAAACCTTCAAAATTCTCACCAATACCAAACCCGTAGACCTGTTAGTAATTTTCATTTTCTATTTCTTCCGGTTAGTAATCGTTTTCTCGATTTAAAACCACTAGTTTTATACCCGTCCTGTAGCAAACTTAATATCATAATGTCATCACTATAACTTGTTAACATAAGCAGTCAATACATGACCAACTAAAATAATATAATATTGTTATTCATTTGTACGCTCTAAAAACTTATAAAAAGTTAGTTAATTTGGGAAAACATTTACATCAACACAAGACAACTTAACCTCACGAAGCTTACCCATCTGACCCATTTCCTAATCTAACATTTACACTAAATAATCAAGTTTTTATCACTGAACAGGAATAGCATATATTATTAAGTACATAATTAACATTATATATATCATAGCATATATTATTAAGTACATAATTAACATTATATATATCATAATCACAAGAATAAACCCATGAACATAATAGAAAATTAACTATGAACATACATGTGTTACATAACATTGTTCTTCTACTTTGACTGCAGTAGCTTCTTGATGTGTTGTAACTTTTCAATTTGTGATCTCCTCTTTGACTGCAGCAATATCCATCATAAGCACTTCAACCTACACCGTACAAAACGTAATACAGTCACATCCATGCATATATTGAATATGAATGATCATTAATGAAGAATTAAGAAACTATATACACGTAAAATTATAGAAATTGTAACTTACATTTTGATCCTCTACTCTATTTTTCTTCAAGTTTCTATAGCTTTTGTTCACTTTGTAGAAGCTTCTTAGATTGAGCTTCAAACATGTTCCTACAGTAAACTTGACTCTACCCCCTTGATTACAAGTAGCACACTAGCACCCAAACCTAACCACAATTAGCATATATCTAAGGATATTACAGTATGATGCACATACAAAAATAAAGTTGTTGAATTTTAGATCATTTTTTTGGTATCATCATAAATAGATCATTGGTTTAAAAAATAAAGTTGTTGAATTTTAGATCATTTTTTTGGTATCATCATAACTAGATCATTGGTTTCAACCCTCACCATATTCAAACATATAAGTCAAACATCTTGGATGCAAAATATTTGATGTGATGTTGCTGAAAACATACTTGAAAAATAGAATCAAACGCTGTATCCATAAGTAAGCCAAACGGTGGAGAACTAACCCATCTAAGCTTTAGTTGAGTGATGCATCGCCCGTGGTGAACATATACCAAACTCTAATAGTATGGTAGCCTAATTTCCTTTGAAAATCCAAACCTTCATCCTCTTTCTCTGACCCAGATGAAAACGGACACAACACGATTGAATTAAACAGCTTGAGGAGAAACACCCACTTAGCATTAGAAAGAATTCAAGTGGACTGATTAACTAATCCAACAACTTTTTGACAGTTTTATCGTTTAATTGACCATTAATCTCCTCCTGATCTAGCAAGAGAAACGTCACCAGCAAGTCCACTCATGCTCACCTGATTACTTGAATAAACCTCAAAAATACTAAATCATCCTAACCAACCTTTGTTAAAAAAAAATCATAAATAAAACTGCATAAATCTCATTCCTTTAACCTGTAGAGAAGTAACCATTGATGTTGGAATTCAAGGAATAGGAAAGCAACAGGTGAATCAGTAACATATATTGTAGAAACAATAGATATACGAAAGTAATTAACAATTAAATTACATCAACCATAAAACCTTTGTTCGATTTCATGATTGTCATTTGTCACAAAGAAAAGAACTCACAAGCTGATACTAAAATATTGGACATTTATTAGTGTTGCAAATTGAATGTTAACATAAATGTGAACAAACCTTGAGGGCGAGACAAGCACATGTCAAACCAAGACTGATAGTAAAGTATTGGACATTAATTAGTGTTGCAAAAAGCATTATATTTTTATAAAAATTATTAAAAAAATACATATTTTTTTGAATTCGGATATCCAAATCCGAATCCATTATTTTGGATTCCGAATCAGATGTGAAATCTACTATTCGAAATTCGGATATCCGATTTTGAACACAAATAATCTGCTAACTAGTTCACAAGAGTGTTAAAGAGAGTTTGAATTGTACGGTTTCTTTTCAGCTTGATGGTTTAAATCTTACAAATATTAGAATCCCTTCCACCCCCCCCCCCCCCCCTCTTTCAAAGAAAAGAAAAAAGAAACTCGCGCAAAACCTAAAATACGTAAAGATTATATGTTACGTGAAATTTTTGTTTAAAATCTAGCTTTCGTAGTGAGGCTAAAACACATGGGCCAAAATATAAGATATTAGTATTTCTTTTGTCAATTGGATTGATAAACTAGTAGTAAAAGTCAGATTTTTTTTGAAGACCATTCATATTCAAATATGGTAGAGCATTCACGTCAGGTTCATCCTCTCAATTATTATAAATATATTAAAAGTTATTAAATTTTTTTTTTTCAATTAAATAATATTTTTTTATAATTTTATCATTAACTTTTTTGTCTCGTCCATTTACAACCACTTTCAAAAATACTAAAAAATATATAAAGGTGAATAATGTTTTCCCGAAATATACAGATGAACGATAACGTTTCCTCTCGCCTCCACTCAAAATCACTCACAATCATCCCTTATAATATAGAAAATTCACTCACAATGATATAAGAAACATACTATGAATAATCAAAATAGTTTAAAGAGACTTAAAATAAGATATTAAAATAAGGATTTTTGAATTCCAAATATAACGTTAGAGCATTCATATCTCATTTCTTATCCTTATTAATATAATTAACTAAAAACTACTATTTATTTATTTATTATCTCGTATTTTTAATTAAATAATACATTTATCATTATATTTTTATGACGCTTGTGGCGGTGGAATCAGCGGTGGTAGAGATGAAATGAAGTTAGCATATGATGATAATATTTAAGAAAAATAACGAAAAACCATCCAACTCCAGAACAAATTTGATTTAACTCATGACTAAACTTAAAAGCCAACATTATACCATTTGTGGATGTGGATGTGGATGTGGATGTGGGTGCTTTTATTTATATACATATTTGATATTAATATTCTTTGTTGCTTTAAAAGCAGAGCCCACGTCATACACGACAAAACCAAGTGGCGTAATAAATTTATTTGAAAAGCTAAAATCAATCCCACTAGAAAGGTAGAGCAACTATAAATGTTGTGTGTTCAAAACCACCAAACTGTTTCCCTCTTTAAAAGTAAAAACCTTGTGACGGCATCATCTTCATCGACATCTCAGCTTTAGTCTTCAGGTTAGTATTTTCCATTTCCTATTTCTTCCGAATCTCTGTTCTCTAGGTTCGGGCTTTAAGCTTTCCATTTTTGGTAGCTTGGGTTATCGATTCGCTCCCCGCTTAGACGAACCCAAAATTTTTTTACGCAGAGCAAAAATGGGGCGATTGTATAACTTTACGGTGAGCGTTCGAGATTTTCACATATATATAACAATAACTAAAAAAAATTACGGGGCGACTACCCCACGCACACACCTAAGTCCGCCCCTCAACGTGGTAATTTGAGTTCAAATTTGTTGTAATCTTTAGTCTAGAACATAAAACAAACCGAAACATACCTGGATCATATTGAATCTTCAAAATAAAAAGCAACTAAAATCATCCTCTAAATCGTGAACCAGTATAAGATGAACCTGTTTCGCGGGTTACACATCTAATAATTTATCTGATTAGATTGAGAACTCTGTAGGAAGGAGTAGAATTTTTGTTAAAATCTTGAGGATAATAGCGAAGGAAAAAGTAACCCAGAAATTGTCTCATCCACTGTTGTTTGATCGAGAGAATAACCCGCCTCTCTCTCTGTTCTTGATCGATGGATAAAAAAAGATTCTCTACAGATGCCTTTTGTAACATATGACTCAAAAACCCAACAAATATTTGGGATGTCTTTGTTTGAGGCCCAACACTAAAACACCCAAGGCTTTATTAAATTAAAAGAAAAGACCTAAGCAAATTATTAACTCAATCAAATGTTAATTACAAAGCTCCAAATGACGTTTAGAATTAAATCAAGCTCACTCTCCCGCGACGCCTGACTTGTTTAATTCTAACGTTGTTTACTTGATCAACAAGTTAATCCAATACACTAAAATATGTGTTGACAATACTATAATTACCAACAAAATTCAACTATTATCTTGATATCTTTTCGTTACTACCAGTGGGGACCCAGAAATTTTGTTCACGGGGGTTGAAAAGTGTTGATGATCGTTGACTATAGCTAAGTATTAATGTTTTTATATCTGCTTCAGGTTGGGTCGGTACACACAATAAAAAGATAAATATAAGTTAAATATCAAAAATACATAATAAAGTAATTCAATCGTTATTAGAAATACATGAGAGGAATATAATATCTAATCGGTGAGGATGATAAGAGAAAATTGGTTTTCATGTTAGTAAGATCCAAATAAAGAGTATCCAAATCAATATAGTCGAAATCGTATAATGGGTATAAATATAATTGGGTTAAGTTAAATGAGCTTAATAAATTAATAGTTTAATAGGTATTAGAGTTAATTGTTTAGCTTGGACTTAAATTATACAAATTACAAATTAGTTTATTTAAAATGAGATTGAATTGTCTAAATTAATTGAGTTATATATGCTAAATTGTTTGTGATAGGTATATATTAGTAAAATTTTGAAATATAAAATAAATTTTCTTGCTGTCGATGATCAAACTTAATTTGGGGCTTTGGGCCAGTCTCAAAATTTCATGAGGTTGGTGTTATAATTTCAAGGAGGTCAATGTCATAATTTTATAGGTTTCGGTTGGGATTAGAATGAATAATTGCTTACAAAAAAATTTCATGAGGTGTGCGTGACCCCTACCCAAAAGGTAGGTCCGCCCATGGTTGCTCTAGAGTCTTTGTACATATGTGAGAATACGTTCACTGCATGTGTGTTTATGTATGTTTTCCTGTCTGTTATGACATGCTTCATATGCTACTTTGAAGTGCTATTTACTCGCAATTTCTTTATGCCCTATGTGTATTGGCTTATGTGTTATGTGATATACACATATTATGTGTTACATGTCAAAAATATCAGAAAATAATGTTAGTTCATGTGTTGGTGTATGTCTTCTTGGCTTTTTTTGTTGTTATGTACTATGTGCTACATGCTATTTTTATGCACATTTGCATGTGTTTATATTTCAGTCCCTTTTTTTTCTTTTTGTTCTTTGAGCTGAGGTCTTACTAGGAGCAGTCTTTCTATTTTATGAGTTAGGGGTAAGGTTTGTGTCTGTTCCAACCCTCCTACTCTATGAGCGGGATTTGTATCGGGCATGTTGTTTGTTTGCTTTTTCTTAATTTCTCTCTTTTTGGTGGTCGTGACAGTGGCAACACGACGGTGCTGGCAGTTGATCCCCTATTTGGATCCGAAAAGAGGACAAATATTACCCAAACCCGCCCATTTTAGTAAGACGGGTTGTGACTGACAGCCTTTATCAAGTCACCAGCTTGTTATCCTTTGGTGTCAGTGTTTACTTCGATCCACACTGCCAGACATCATGTCCTCTTCATCTTCCGAAGACACAGCTCCGATGTCTATAGATGAATATATTGATTACTTGCGTGTCCCATTTAACAAGATAAAGTCAGCCTTCAACAACTTTGCTGATGAAAATCTACTGACAGAAGGTACATCTTTTAAAGTTTACAGAGGGCAGCTCTTGAAATCAGGGGACTTGATCAATATCGTTGCAAGAAAACCTCTACGAACAAGCCTTGCCCTCAATGAATTGACGATTTCAAAAAACCTCGAGCACAAAAATATCGTTTCTCCTTTTAAGATTTCACTTGTGGGAGATGATTATGTTGTGATCAACAAGTATGAGGTAAATGAAAGTCTCAGCAAACATCTAAGGGCACCAATCCTCACTTGGATGCAAAGATTAAATATATGTGTCGGAGTTGCACACGCCCTAAATTACCTTCATTATAACGCAGAAGACGATCATTATGTCGTACATGGAAACATTAAGAGCTCTAAAATCTTACTAGATCACAATTGGGAACCCAAGTTACATGGTTTTGCATTTGCTGTTAGAGTGAAAAAGCATCATCTTCACCTTACTAGTAAATATAACGGCTCGTTACAATATATGGACCCTGCATATGAAAACACCAGAGCTTTGACTCATAAGTCGGACGTGTTCTCTTTTGGTGTCTTGTTGTTTGAAGTCTTGTTTGGGAGAGAAGCGTTCATTTCAAACGATGATAAATGGTATTTTGCTCGATTGGCCATATCACATTTTGATGAGGGAAAACTAGATGATTTGATAGACACCAATCTTCGAAAACAAATGAACTTGCAATCATTTAATATTTTCGCTGAAACGGCATGTTGGTGCTTAAAAGAGAAGCGATCAGAGCGCCCAAATATAAATCAAGTTCTCTTAAGACTCGAGAGAGCTTTGGAACTTCAACACAAACATGTAAGACCATCACTCATTTGTCATATTTAATTAAAAGCTTATAAATTTATTAGTTTAATGCTCATTACTGCAATTATTCATATTAAAGGAACATTCAAGAGCTGCAAGTGAAGGTTCATCATCCCACCACCTCAAGGTAAGATAACTACTTTCATTATGGTTAAAGTGATTAGAAATCATAGATCAACTCATCTATTTCCTTTTCCACACCAGGTCCAATTTATAGGAAATAAAGTTATTAAAGAAAAAATGTTTTTTTTTTCCGATGCCATAGAAGCATTTTTTTTTTTCAAACCATTGATTTCAGTTGGTTATTGTTTCTAGACTTTCATTTATGCTGGTGTCTTTATAACTATTTATGGGTAAAAAAATAATTCACTTTATATAGTTTGTTCATGCTAAATTTTAGCTTTATATGAACATCATAGATATTTTATAAATCTAAAAGCTTATAAAAATTAAAAAGTTATTTTGTGATTCTAGAAAGATATTTATCAATGAAGTGTCAAAATCCATGGTTTTCTTTTATATTGCATTTTCATACTTACTAGTAAATATATGGTGTAACTCTATGCTTTTCTTCCAACTTGTAAATCTATAACATACATCACTCTGCTTTTCTTCTAACCCATAATGTAATATGGGTGCATCCCCTTGTGATTTTTTTTAACTAGTACTGTAATATGGTGTTGAATCCCTTTGCTTTTCTTTTAACACGTAACATAATTTTGGGTGCATTACTCAACTTTTTTTTTTTCAACTCGTAATATCAGGGTCGAAACTTGGATCACCTAAAATTTCGTTTAAGCGATATAGAGTTGGCAACCAATAAATTTTCCAAAACATATTGCATTGGGTCTGGTGGATACGGTATGGTATACAAAGCAGAACTTGAACACTTTGATGGCATAAATTCATTGGTTGTTGAAGGGAAGGTTAAAGGTGGATTGTCTATGAAACGTAGCACCGTAGCTATTAAACGCATCTTTAGCAGAGAAGACGAGCAAGGAGAACAAGGGTTCTTAGCAGAAATTGAAATGCTTAGTAATTGTAAGCATCCAAATATAGTTTCTCTTTTAGGCTTTTGTGATGAAGGACCTGAAATGCTTCTTGTTTATGAGTATGCTTCTAACGGAAGCCTTGATGATTATTTGGGAAACATTGATAACATCACAAATCTTACTTGGGCTCAACGAATACAAATATGTCTAGATATTGCACATGGATTGAATTACCTCCATAAAAGTGTAGAAGGCAAAGAAAGCATAATACACCGTGATATTAAAAGTGCAAACATCTTATTGGATGATAATTGGGTGGCAAAGATTGCTGACTTTGGGCTCTCCAGGTTACACCATGGAAATCAACAAGGCAGCACCCTCATTACCTATAATATTGCTGGGACAGATGTGTACTTGGATCCGGAATATCAGAGTACTGGTAGGTTGAAAACTAAATCAGATATATACTCTTTTGGAGTAGTTATGTTTGAAATCATGTGTGGGAAGTTGGCATATGATAAAACTTACAATGAGAAGGGGCTTCCATCAGTAGCACGACATTGTGTCAATGAGGGAACATTGGACAAATTGGTAGATCCAAGAATAAGGGAAGCTGATGAAAACATTTCTATGCTAAACGGAGGGGTCAATCAAGATTCTTTGGACGCATTTTCAAAAATTGCCTATCGATGTTTGGCAGAAACTCAATCAGAGCGTCCAACAATGGAAGTTGTCATCAAAGAACTCGAGAAAGCATTAAATTTTCAAGTAAGTAACTCTTATTTCTTATCATATTTTTGAACCTTGGTAGCGCGTTGTTTGTTTATCATTTCATATACGATTTATGTTTCACATAAAGCACAATTTGAAATTTTTATATGTTACTAACTCATATAAAAATACATCAGTTCATCATCACTCATGTCATAACTTATATTGTGAGTTCATGGATTTGCTGAACTATTTGCAAAACAACTAGAAAACTTATGGTATAAATCGTTATTTGAACACATAAACGAATAAATATTCGTATTTCATGTGTTCTTTATAAGCAAGTTGTCAAAAAAATTATGAAAGCATGTATAACTTGGCATGTTGTGTTTCAAGGTCTGCTTTCTATTAGGCTTTTAAGAGTTTATTTTTAACTTTAATTTCATCTTAAGCTTATCATAAATTTATTTACATACCTTTTTTTTTACCTTTTTGAAATTAATGTATCACCAAAGTTTATACTATCTGCATCACCAAATTTTATCAATTGGTAGTTTGTTATCATGAACTTATAAAATATATATTTATATGTATGGAATGTGATATGGTTTATGTAAAAAGAAATTGGTATTTGATTCATAACTTGTCTTTTGTAGTTTATCCCATGTTTTATACATCTAAATTCATGATGATGCAAAAAATTTGATACAACAATGAATATAGTTTATTTTGTAGTAGGGTTTAGCTAGATATTGAGATATTTCGTTTGGTGCATATAAAATTTTAAAAAATGTCTTTGTTTATTAGTGTTGTAAAAATCTCTAGGCGTTAGTCGTGTGGCTGAGTACCGACTAGAATTTTATATATAATTTTCAATTTTATATATATACACATATTTTTATAAAAATGTTTAGTCTAGTATATATATACAAACATATCTATCCGGAAATTTCAATTTTTAGCCTAAATTTTTAGAGTTTGTTGGAATCTCGCTAGATTCTTGCAAAATGCCGACTAAAGGCCGATTAAGAGCCGACTAGGGCCGCTTATTCCCGATTTTGACCTGTGTTGACCGACTAGCGATTTATGGTGCTGATTAGGGAAAATCGATGCGGGGAGCTTCCAATTTCCAACTAGTCGCCGATTAATCGGCCGAACTAGTTCGATTTTTACAACATTGTTGTTTATGTGTTAATTATTATGCTTGATTATTAAACGTAATGTTCTTATTGATACAAGTTGTGGAATTGATCAAACTCTTGAATAATATACATACTTAAATCTGAAACAACTGAAGAGCTGCTTTGTTGGTATGTTGCAGGAACTATATTTTTATATACATGAACAGAAAGGAATGATAGAACACTTTTATATATTGAGCACAACAACACCACACCAATTATGTTTACATACATTGTATATATACACTATGAAATGGTGTTAAATCATTACAACCCCTAGAAGAAGTGGTGGTTAACTATTTTCTTATTTACTAGTTGATTTAGTTATTATGATTTACAGAAAAACAACCGGGACAGCCTCCACATATCACTCGAAGCCATAAAACTGGCCACACAAAACTTCAGTGATTGCAATTGCATTGGAGAAGGAAGATTTTGGAAGCTTTATGCAGGTGAAATTGCACATGCTGAGGGGTGCACCCCCATTATTGCAAAGCGGTGGGATGACAAGTCTCGTCAAAGACATATTCAGTTTTTTACAGAGCTTGAACTTCTTAAGTATAAGCACGAAAACATCATTGGTCTTGTAGGCTATTGTAATGAAATGAATGAAAAAATCATTGTTTACGAGCATGCCTCTAATGGAAGACTGGATAAACATTTGGACAATCCTAGTCTTACATGGATAAAACGCCTCAAGATATGCATCGATATCGCAAACGGATTGCAATATCTTCATAAAGGTGGCGGAGAGCTAAAGGATTGCATGAAACATAGAGACATAAAAAGCAGTTGCATTTTACTTGATGATTATTGGAATGCTAAAATTTCTAATTTGGAGTTGTCCCAAAAATCAACGGTATATGAAAGAGCTGAACACATCGATGACAATGCTCACGACTCATTAGGATATGTCGACCCTGAATATCAAGACATGGGTTTCTTAACAGAAGACTCGGATACATACTCATTAGGTGTGATTTTAATTGAGATGTTGTGCGGGAGATTGGCATGGGCTGAGGGATGTAAAAATCACTCTCAATCATTAGGCCCTTTGGCTATGAATCACTACATGTATAATGATAGCCTTGATGAGATAATATTTGAGGGTATAAAGGAACAAATAGTGCCACAATCATTGACTATATTTCAAGCGATCGCCATTAGATGCTTTCGACCTACTAAGCATAAGCGGCCATGGACAAGCGAGATAGTACTACAACTCAAAAAGGCTTTGCAATTCCAAGTAAGTTTCATACTTTTGTTTAAGTTTGATTTGTGCTTTCAATACTTATCTATAAATTTTAATGTATAGTATGAATATAACTAAAAACATATCAATTAATAAATGGAACCAAAAAGGTGTGTGAAATCTTAAAAAATATTAAACCATTAGTGATTGTGGAATTATATTGCTTATAAGGTGAACATAAAACTAGTTTTCTGGATAAGTTACCATTTTGTACTTAGAGCCCATTTGTTGTAAATTGTAATTTTGCAAATCAAAATTAAAAAAGAAAAAGCTTGCTCACATATCAAAAGGCAATCGAATTCGTCCATTAGTCTAAAATTATGTTTGTTTGATCAATATACAGGAGGATTATGAAATTTGGGAGCACACAGTGCTTACACATCACAAAGAAATCATCCAGTCGCCAAATTTGGAGATCTCCAACTACATAATGAAAAAGGATCTATATGACATGTTCTCTAGAGGAATCTTTCTTGAAGACGGAAGAGTGGTAAGTAACTCCTAATGTTTCATTTCACTTAACCTTTTCATGTGAATAATTATTTAATTGCAAATAATCATCAAAAATATAAGTAGCTCTCGATTATGGAATGTTGTAGACTTTGTTATGGGTGGATTTCACAAATACGCAAATGGGTATTCTTGATAACCATGATTTTGAAAAGATTTAAGCTAGATTGCAACCATTCTCATTGTTTTGAAGTTACTTAATCATTTGATTAATTGTTTTGATAAACCAAGTAGACATAGGAAATTTCATATATGATGGTCTTAAAGCACGATTTTGGGTGTATATGATATTTTGCAAGTTTGGAAATGTATATATGAAATTGCTTCTAAACATAATTATTATTAAAATGTTTATGTAATTTATGGATGTGAACTTATGAAGGGTCCACCCATATACTTAAAATCGACTCTGAAACAATGGTTGGAACAATAATTTCATAAATATCTTGTAAGAGTAGGGTAAAAAACTGATTGAATATTGTTGAATTGTTAGGTTACAATTTATAAAGCCCTAGAAACCTAACTGGGGATGTGGGCTCAACTCTAATAATAATCAATACAAAACCCTAATAATAATATAGTCTAATATATCTAAAACAAGATAATTACATATGAAACTAAACATATAAACATACATGCTATAATAAACTATATTATCTTTTTACCATTTTTGATAGAGTGAACTAGTCAAGAATCTTAAACCATTATGTTTCTGCATAAGAAGGATATCAAACCTTTGCTTATTTGTTTCACAGTTCTCTTGAAATATGAATGAACAAAAAGAGGATATGCACATTATAGATGAGAAGTTAGTACTTAATATCCAAGAACACACACTCTAACTCATACAATTGACGTAAAAGGAAATTAATACTTAACTAGTTCTTTATGCTAAGTTATCGTACATCTAAATCCTCAATTTTGGAATTAATCACTAATTGTAGTTAACCTAATCCTAAAGAAATCAAGAATGAAGATCAAAGCAATGATTTGTATAATTTATCCAAGAACACAAATAGACAACAATGAATTTAACTTGAAATGAAGAGAATTGGCTCGAACTCTTGATCATTCTCTTAATTCCCCTTTAAAGCACTCGCATCCCATTCTTTATCTTTATCTTTATAATTACATTAAAAATCACCAGTTTTTCTCTCTCATTTCAATTAAATAATATATTTTTATATCTTTTTTATTAGCTTTTCTCTCTTCTTCACTCACAACCACTTTCAAAAAATATTAAAAAATTTAAAAAGGTTGAACAGTAAATCCTTAAATTTACAGATGAAAAGTAACATTTTCTCTCTCCTCCACTCACAATCACTCAAAATCATTCCATATAATATAAAGACTCCCACTCACATATTTTAAGACATGGCTGTGAATGCTCTTAAACCTCCCACCCCTATTAGCGGTTTGTAACAATAATTCAAGAGAATTAAGAAAGCACACTTAGCACCCTTGAACTATCAGAGCTAAGCATATCAGTCCGTGTATTACCAATTTGACATATATTTGAATTATCAAATACAAATTTAACACATGACAATGCGAAATTTTAATACGGTAATGGATATAGTTTATTCCATAGCCGGATTGAATAGGAAATCATCGATAAAATGCAATTGGTGCATTTAAAATTTGAAAAGGAAATTTTGTCGTTGTTTATGAGTAAATTAGAATGTTTGATCATTAAATTCTATGTTCGTATCAAGCACATACTTTAGCTTGTTTTCTCTTTTTGAATATTTCAATGTAATCTCATGTTTTTTACTTCCATTTACCAGTAGAAGATTGGCATGAATTGTTGATTAATGATAGTGTATAGCACTATAGCTAATTGAATATTATAAGATTTTTCAATTACAAAATTCATTTAAGTGCCATGATTCACAGGAAAACATCAAGGACAGCCTCCATATATCACTTGAAGCCATAAAGTCAGGCACACAAAACTTTAGTGATTGCAAAGTCATTGGAGAAGGAAGATTTTGGAAGCTTTATGAAGGAGAATTTGCACATGCCAATGGGTGTACCGCCATTATTGCAAAGCGGTGGGATATCAAGTCTCATCAAGGACACATTCAGTTTTTTACCGAGCTTGAGATTCTTCAAAAGTATAATCATAAAAACATCATCGGTCTTGTAGGCTATTGTATTGAAATGAATGAAAAGATCATTGTGTACGAGCAGTCCTCTAATGGAAGACTCAATAAATATCTAGATGATCCTAGTCTTACATGGATGAAACGCCTCAAAATATGCATCGATGCTGCAAATGGATTGGAATTTCTTCATTATGGTATAGCTGAGAAAGACTTTTCCATGAAACATAGAGACCTTAAAAGTGGTAGCATTCTACTTGATGGTGATTGGAATGCTAAAATTTCTAACTTGGAGTTGTCCAGCAAGACAAATGATGTTGATAGAGCTGAACATGTCGATCATAATGCTTGCGACTCATTGGGATATATTGATCCAGATTACCAATATGATGGTTTCCTAAGGGAAACCTCGGATATATACTCATTAGGTGTGATTTTTTTTGAGATGTTGTGTGGGAGATTGGCGTGGGCAGATGGATGTGAGGATCACTCTCAATCATTAGGCCCTTTAGCCGTAAGACACTACAAGGAAAAAGGAAATCTTGATGAGATGATATTTGAGGATATAAAGGAGCAAATTGTGCCACGATCATTGGCAACGTTTCAATCAATCGCCATTCAGTGCTTGCATGATAATATGTATGACCGGCCATGGACAAGCGAGATAGTAATGCAACTTAAAAAGGCCTTGGAATTCCAAGTAAGTTTTCATACTTTTATTTGAGTTAGCTTCCTGCTTTCAATACATTTCTACAAAAGTTTTATATGTTTCAAAGAAATATAAACTCAACATTCCAATAAATAAATAAGCAATAAAGTTCTACAAAATCTTAAAGCCATATTAAACCATATACTTACTTTTTAAGACTGTGACGTGCTATTTTGCAACTTAAAGCCATTTTTGTTGTATATTTTGTTTTACTCTACTTTGTAAAGTTAAAAAAAGAAAAGAAAAGTAAAAATGGTTTACATATTAAAATGAAAATGAACTTGTATATTGATTATTAAGTTTTTAATTGTGTAATTCATATATAGGAGGATTATGAAATATGGGAGCCCAAACTGCCTATAGATTACAAAGAGATCATCAAGATGTCTAAAACTCCAGAGATCTATGACTTCAAAATGAATAAGGATCTGTACGACATGTTCTCTAAAGGAATCCTCCTTCAAGACAACAAAGTGGTAACTAACTCCTTATATTACACACTCACAAACTCTATATCTTTCATTACTTGCAATGGATAAGGAACGGTTGTTAACCCACCTTTATTGCGATAACCCGTTAACACTAATGTGACAAGCACTTACATCATGATTATGTAGTGCAACTAACTTTACATCGCGTTACACCACTGATGTAACAATTTTCTCTCCATTTTTTAAAAAGTTTCACCCTTTTTTTAAAACCGTTTTAACTTTTTTGTATGATGTTATTTTTTTATATAAATTACATCATTAAATAGATCATTTTAATATCTTTAATTCAAGTATAGTCTTGCTATATATTTTTTTAAAAAAATTTAACTTTAATTGTGGACCACTAGTTTACCACTGTAACTCTAACTTACAGTGATGACGTAGCCTGCTGTGGACCACTAGTTTGGTTAATGGGTTATCGCAATAAACAAGGGTTAACATTCGTTCTCTATCCTATATATACATACATATATATATAGACTAAAAAAAACATACAAACATGGGTTAGTGACCTAGTGCTCCTATCAAATAGACCCACTAACATCTATTAGTCAACTACTCAGACTCTTTCAAATTTAAAACTTGCTGCATAAATTAAAGAAAACACACGACTCAAATATTAGACCTATGACCCGACTTGACCTGATCAAGATTAACTCAACAGAATGATTAGGCTCATTCAAAATTTTGTGTTCTTTGGCTTGTTCGTGCAATAAACTTAAATTATTCATGTAAAATAGTTATTTAGATGAGCAGAATCAATTCCAGAATTTAAGGACTATTGAAATATGGTTTAAGTTATCATTTTCTGTGTCAATAGTGGTTTTGGCTTGGGAGGAATGGAGAAAGAAATGAAATGGTATCGGCAAAAAGGTTTTCATATAAAAACCATTTGTTACGTAAATGGCGATCTATTCCTGAATCAAGGTACATTCCTCTCGTATTTGTAATTGACAAGTATTTTGAAACCACTTTTTAAACTTTACTATTTTACGACATGTGCAGGTTTCCTAAAGTAGTAGAGATGTTTGATATTTCGGATTTGAAGATTCAAATCAAGATAAGAACTCAAATTTTATCTCCATGCGTCTATTACAAAGTTCATCTCATCTTTAGATTTCGTGAACCAAGAAAATCTCAAGCTAAACGGATGTATGCGAACCTAAAGTACAAAATGGGGAACGAAAGCCTGCATGCATATTTCGCAACAAGGAGAGAAGATGGTTGGATGATGATTGAATTGTTTCAATTCTTGAATCACAAGAAAGATACTAATTTTGAGGTTCTGCTAGAAAGCTTTTCGCGATGCTATTGTGGAAATGATTCCATCTACATTGAAGGCATTCTATTTCAAGCAATTGACAACGCAAGTTTGAATTTACTTATTGTTCTAGTTACATCAAGAAAACATTTTCAAGTGTATATTATTTACAAGTTTACAAAATGGTCTTTTAAATTTTTATGCAGGCAAAGCATGAAGAAATAGAGAAATCAAAAGAAGTCCAACAAGTCTTGAAATCAAAATCGAAGACGGATAAGGTGCGACAATTTCACGCTATCAATGTAAAAAAAAAATTATTTTTTAGAAGAATCTCTATTATAGAATTAAAATATTCATTTTTTATTTGATAATAAATTCTTAATCTTTGATTATATAAACAGTTCTTATTCTCGCCAAGTAATATGAAGGTAAAGAAAGATCATATGACTTGGTTTTCGTTAAGGCAAATAAAGAGAGAGAAAGATGAGATGCATTCTGCAAAGAAAGTTGTCTTTCAATCATCTAATGCTATGATTGAATCAAGGTTTGTTTTCTGAACAGCCTTCATGATGCTAGATTTTCTAATTTTAAATCAACTCTTGTTGATTACCTAATACGATACATTAAGCACTATATTTATTTCTGATTATCAATTTATTACCTGGACTAATGACTTTGGAACTTTTACAAAAGTTCAATAAAAAGCTAAAATGTTTAAAATTTTACAAAGTAAAATGATCAAAGTTCATAAAAGTTTAGAAAGATGTAATGGCTAAAGTTTTATTAAATTTCATAAAAATGACTTGTCAAAGTCCTATAAAAGTTAATAAGAACTCTACTTTGGTCAGTGTCTTACGAAACAACATAAGCATACTCCATGTGTTGTAAGCATATGTCGGTAAGTAGAATGCAAAAGTTTTACATGTTGAGTGTATCTTCAAGAAGTTTGTAGTTTGTATTATATGACATGTCATACATGCAGATTTAATGGGGCAATTGAGCTTCAACGACAACAAGTATTGCACATCAAGTGCAAGATTAAAAGTCAAATGGTGTCATCACATACCGAAAGTGCGTGCTACCTTGTTTTTAAGCTTTCAGAGAAGTGTTGTGGGTTGCATGGTCCGGTGATAGTACGAGATATGTTTTGCCGGAGAAGCAAAGACACGAAAGTTCTTTACTTTAGATATCCAAACCCTTGGAATGTACGTGATACTGACTGGGTTCCAAAAAAGAGGAAAGACGGATGGATGGAGGTTATCATGTGGAAATTCAACTCAAATTATAAGCTTAAAAATGATTATCTTTTAGTTAATTTAAAACTCATAACCTATGAAGGAACTATGTCAGGCCTTATTGTACGCGGCATCATATTTCGCCCAATCTAAGTTCGTACTTTCTGCCATATTTTAGCCTAATCCGTTCAAAGGACATGATCACATGCTTGGTGCTGAGGTGGTGGTGACCATGGTAGGTTTTATCGAAGAAAATATGTTTTTTTTTGGGATTATTATCATAGTACTGAATAAAGTGAGTGAATCAATAACAAGAATGGTTGTGTGTCCAGACTCCAGACACCAGGAATATTGATTCATATGATGATTTGGTTAACACACTGTTGGTTTATGGTCAAATGGGAGGTAAGTGGCTTGTGTAGTGGAGATCTATGCCAAGTTTGAGAAAATTGACGCAACACAAGACAAACTACACAGTGAACAATGGAGCCGGTGGACGTGCTAGTCGTGGCTATATATCTATTGCCAATATAAGAAAGGTAACACATAATGTTGACTTTGCTGATGTTTATTTTAAACAACATAATAAAGTCAAACCAGATGAATCTCAAAATGATAAAAACTATGGATATTGAAGTTGATGCGAAGAGTAGAAAAGCAATATAAAGTCGCATCAAATCTAAAGGTGAAACAACTTTCTCTCATCTTTGTAGCTTGAATACTTCAGTTCCTCAAGAGCAATAATCTTTTTTTGGCGTTAAACTTCCTTCTATTTCATACTGTATGAAAACACAATTTCAAGTTAGAAAACAAAGCAAATTGGCCACTATCTTTACGTGAACTTACATATGCATTTCATTATATATGATCACACATTAATGTGCATTTTCATTCCATAATAACGATGATAATTCACAGGGCCGGTCCTAAGAATTTTAGTACCCTGAACGAGCCGGAAAAAAAGACCCCTAAACCCTAACGAATTAAATTATATAAAATAGTTTGTTAAACGAAAACAAATGTTCACCAATAAACATAGCAAAATCATAGTACTACAATGGCATACCGTAATATCTAACCGATAACACGTGAAGCCATATTTTCATAAACAACTAACAAAGTCGGTAGTCGCACAAAGACCCTCCTATCCTACACGTTGTAGCCTTCTACTGTTTCACTTGTGAATTTTCTATTTTTTTAAGTGAACTGCTCAATTTGAGTTAATTCATTCTTTAAAGCAATTAAACAAAATAACAAATAATAACGGATAATGGCCTATGAGAATTGATATTCTGTATTTTAAGAAACAAAATTTTAATTAAATAATAGGATTAATGAAATGAATTCAAAGATATATATTTAAATAAAAACATAATTAGATTAAGTTTTTTTTATTGGATTATAACTTATTACTATTTTTTTAGAAAAAAGTTTATATAATATACAAATTTTTAAATAAAATTTGTGCCCACTAAACGAGTGGACCCTAGACGAAAGTCCACTTTACCCCTTCTCAAGGCTGGCTATGATAATTCAGTATCATAACGATGTATCACTCAAATCCCTAAAAGTTGTTCTATGTCTTCACTAAGTATAAAAGCACAATATTAATATAAAGGTCAAGAGTCAACAGTCAAAATCAAGAGGAGGTATTAAGGAAAAATGTCAAGCATTGGCATATTTGAAAAGTTCGTTTTGTTATGGCCTCTAGAACTATTTTCTGGAAAATTCAGTTTCTATACTTTCTACTTTTCAACGTATAAAAATGAGTTCGTTTTATTAAAAAAACCTTAGACCCTATGTATACACGGGTTGAGTAAATAAAATATTAAATAATTAATAATAAATATTTATTAATTATAAAATAATATTTTAAAATAATATATTATTTAAATTTCGTATGATTAGAAATAATAAAACAATAAATTTTCCTTAAACTTTTTTGTTTTTTTTTTAAAAGAAAGGTAAACATTTTGTTCCAAAACAATTCATTTTGAAAAAATGTCATTTCTAAAAATTATCTTATAATAACTCTGAATTTTAATTATATTGGTTTATAAAAATTTTAATTTTTAAAAACACTAATTTTACAATGTTTCGTAGTTTTAAAAAATTTTGATTTCATAACAATTGTTTCTTTAGAAATTAATTATAAAAAGACATTTTTCATAATTTGTTAAAAACTATTTTTAATCTTAAAATAATTAAATATTATCATTATTATTTAATGTAATTATCTAATAGAAAAGATAAACGATAAAATTAGAATTAGAAAATCTAGAATTGTGACATTTATGTCAAAATTGTTTCTCTAAAAACTAAGAAGACATTTTTTCTTAACTTATTAAAAAACTATAAATCTTAAAAAGAATTAAATAATATTATTAGTAGTTAATGTAAATATTTAATATGAGAGAAACAGAAAAATTTAAATCAGAAAAGTTTAGAATTGTGTTAAATATCAACCCAAAACTTGATTTTATCATAATAGATGGATTATAGTAATTAAAATAAAATACAATAATCAATACTTTATTTACCTAAAAAAACCTGAATTCAATTATTATAAATAGGGATAGAATTATAGTTTTGGACATATACAATAGTTTTGTTGTAGTTTGAATAGTGTTTTTTTTATTTTACTATTAAGAAAGATTATTCAGAGTAATTGCTTTGTAAAGATGTAGTTTTAGGAAATATCAAGTTTTGAGTAATCGTTAACATATTTTTATAAATTCTATTATTAATATATTTCACTATATATATATATATATTCAACATAGTTTATTATATTTAAACATAATAACAAGATAAATAATAAAATAATGTGTTTGCATGCAAAATAATAAATTGATATTAAAAATAATTTAAAGAAACTAAATTGTACTTTGCAACTCTAATTAATATGAATTAATAAATAACTTACACGTCAAACATTAGATATATAGTAACATGATGACATGATCACATATAAAATGTCTCTGATGCTAGGACGACTACCAGACGTTAACTTTTCTGTTAAATCTGAGGGCATTTTAGTCTTTTCATCTTAAAGGGACTATTTATGTAATTTAACATATCTAAGGGACTATTTGTGTGTTTGTGTTTGCATATATATATACACACACACACATATATATATATATATATAAGTTGCAGAGCTCTTCTCGGGTTTCTTTACACCACTAGTAGTCCACAACCGCCGACCCCCACCACCACCGCCGACCCCCACCACCACCGGCGCCCCCACCACCACCGACCCCCACCACCACCGGCGCCCCCACCACCACCGACCAACGACGACTACCAGCCGCCACCACCATCACTGCCGCCTGAACATCTTCTCACCACCACCACCGCGAACCCCCACCACCACTTGCGACCCCCCACCACCACCAACCATCAACGACCACCAGCCGCCACTACCATCACTGCGCCTGATCACCACAGGAGACTCCCCCCACCACCGACCATTTAATTAGGGTTCAGACGGTGGTCACGCGTGGGTGTTTGATGATTGAGTGTTGTTTTAGATCTAGGTTTGGGTTCAGATCTTGTGACCATTCAATTAGGGTTCAGATCTAGGTGTGGGTGCTTGTGGGTGTTGGGTGGTGGCTAGTAGGCAAGAGGAACAACCTGCTTCTTGTGACCATTGCGCACATTGTGGGTAGTGGTGGTAATGGTGGTGTTCGTGGGTGTTCGGTGGACGCTGGTGGGTAGGAGGGTTAGGTGGTGGCTGCTGGGTAGGAGGGTTGGGTGGTGGCCGGTGGGTAGGAGGGTTGGTGATTGAAGGTGGGTAAATGGTGGTGATGGTGGCTGGTGGTGATGGTGGATGGTGATGATGGTGGCTGACAGGGATATATGGTGGTGATGGTGGGTCGATGATGCTAATGGAGGAAGGGTTGTATATTTTAGTGTTATAGTAATTACACAAATGGTCCCTGATAAAAGAGCAATATATAATTGTAGGAATAATAAATTCAAGGGTACTGTAGTCATTTCATTTAAATTTAACAGAAAACTTAACGTCCGTTAGTCTTAATACCTATTTTTGTTACAAAATTAAAAATATAATACACCAACCTGTTACAAAAAACCTTTAGTACTCAAATCTGTTACTTTAAATAAACCACAGGGACTATTTATGTAATTAACTCAAAAAAATAGGAACCTAATCTAATAAAATTTTACAAAGTGAAGGGGATGTTCAAAACACTAACATTGAATCGTTATAGTCGTATTTAAAAAAAAGGGTTTTTTGTTCAAGAAACTTTTTGACCTTTATATTTTTTAAAGTGTGTTTGTTAATTTTTAGGATATGTGTTTTTTTAAATCGAAAATGTATTAAATAATATAATTATTATATACACTATCATTTAATCTTTGTTAAAAGAGATACGAAAAAATAAAAATAGAAAGCCTAATATCATGATATATGATACGTATCACCTTAAAAAAAATTTATTTAAAGAATAGATTCATAAATTATTTATATATTGATCTTTACAAACTTTTGAGAGTTTTCATAATTACACATCGAACTAAAACAAGGGAAACTTGGGGAGAACGAAACTTGGTGTGTGGTTTTGAAACAAAACCGGGTTCTGGTGTTCCAATATAAAACCCGAAACTCAGCATATTCTCTTCTTTAACTCCTCTCCTTTTTTACCAAATCTTATTCTCTAATCACCCCCTTCGATCTCATAATCTCCTTCGATCTCATAATCTTCTTCGATCTATTACTGTTAATCACTCAATATGCATTCCAATCACTTGCTTCTCGAGGAGCCTATCAGAATGGCATCGATCCTCGAGCCTTCTAAAGCTGTAAGCACAATCAATTTCAATTCATCGATCTGTTTTTGTGTTTTCTGTTTGATTTTCGAATTCACGGTTGTTATTGATGTGTATGTGTTTGATGTACGGTTATCGATTTGGTTTTTTGAAGAAATCGCGATTTTGTTTGCGTATTTGCAGAGTTTCTTCCCGGCTATGACCAAAATCGTTGGAACTTTGGGTCCTCGATCACGATCTGTGGAGGTTATATCTGGTTGCCTTAAAGCTGGCATGTCTGGTATGTTTTTTCTCTCGTTCACGTGTGTTAGTGTGTGCGGTATTGAATATTTGAATCGATGTCGTATATGGGTCTGTAGATTTGTTTTGCTCGTATATTTATGTCAAGTAGAAGTCAGTTTTGCAAATAATGTCAAACTTTGTTATTTTAAACGCCATAATGATTTGAGTATGGATTCTGTAGAAAACTTACACGATCATTATTTTGATTTCTGAATAACTTGTAATGCGTTTAAAAATTTGAATCTCTCATTGATTCTCGAAGCCATTGCAAAAGTATATTGTTAGGAACGAGTGATTTATTTACTGATGATTGGTGTTGTTAAATGTGATAGACTTTTGTGATGATTTGGTTGATGTGGATGTGGCAGTTGCTAGATTTGATTTTTCATGGGGAGACTCTGAGTATCACCAAGAAACTTTGGATAATCTGAGGGCTGCTGTCAAGAGCACTAAGAAGCTTTGTGCTGTATGTTCTTTTTTCTTTCTTTTTAATCTATTTCAGTTGATCATGTTAATGTAACTACAAGTTTTTCTACGAATCATAATAAACTGATTTCTTTTACTTCCAGGTAATGCTCGATACTGTTGGGGCTGAGATGCAGGTTGTGAATAAGAGTGAGAAGGCCATTTCCCTTCAACAGGATGATAATGTAATTCTGACACCTGACAAAGGCCAGGAAGCCTCTTCTCAAGTACTGCCAATTAACTTTGATGGACTAGCTAAGGTGAGAAACTTCTTGTCTCTTCTCATCATTATATACATATTTTTCTTATCTACATTGTTTTAAACTTAGTGCTGGCAATTCATCATAAAACCCATAAAATTTTTTGAACTTTCCATGCTGGTACTCTGTGATCTATTAAAGGCATATATTCGTGTTAGCGGCACATAATGCTTATGAGGCTGTTTATGTGGTCTTTTCAGGCTGTGAAGAAGGGAGACACCATCTTTGTTGGCCAATACTTGTTCACGGGAAGTGAAACCACCTCTGTTTGGCTGGAGGTATATTTCTTGCTTATTTTGTTTAATAATATTTATTCTAATCTTGTATGTTTGAAAACACAGCTTGTCCTTTTTGCTCATCTAGGCTGGTTTAGGTTTGGTTTGGAAATGAGTTATGTGGATATGTACATTCTAAACAGCTGTATATGTTTGATGTAACATGTTCTTTTTATCAATCACCAACCCTGAACCCATTGTAATTAATGAACTAACATATGCAAAATAGAAATATTAAAGCATACATTTTGTCAAGAATACTCAGTATGATTTGTTCATGACTGAACTTGAGCAGGTTGATAAAGTGAATGGGGATGATGTTGATTGCAAGATAAAGAATTCTGCAACTCTAGCTGGTGCCTTGTTCACTCTCCATGCCTCCCAAATTCATATTGACCTGCCTACTCTCACTGAAAAAGATAAAGAAGTGAGTCTGTTCATATAATTTTGGTTCAAATAATCAAGATTTATGCTTTCATAGTTTCATATTCTATTTTTTCATTGAATGGTTATGGATAACCCTTGATACTGATAGTTAGTATCGCCTCCTTGGGGAGGGGCTGATTATGTATCACGTAAGGGTCTGGATTGTTTGAAACCTCTGAATCACTACTCTAGCCTTAGCTGTTTATTAAGAAAGTTGCATCTGCAAGCTTCTTACTTAACCACCTACAAGTTTGATTTTAACTATTAAGACTCAAGAGCATTGTTCCCTACCATTGAACTACAAGAAACTTGTTGTAATTGCTTGTACAATCTACTAGTTTACGCTCTAGTTTGGTTCCAGTTAATCAATTAATAATCTCATTGCTGTACCGTTAGGAATTAGGATATGTTATCATCAAACCAGAAATTACAATCTTTCTGTATTCTAACTGTAACCAAACTAGTGAAAATAATTTTAGATCTTTCTTATATATCTATTTTTAGGTAGAAAGTTTTTATCATTTTTACACAATGCATTTGTATATCCACATGAGATTTCTGGTTAATTTATTGTTAATTAATATCTGTATTTGTGCACATAGAAGAGGTCTAACTCATTTAGCGCTGTTAAACGTTCATCTGTTTGGTGGTGATTAATGTTAAGAAACAGGTGCATTGTTCTTGCTCTCAAATTATCCTAAACAAGCACAAGATAAGTTGGATGGTTTGATGAATGATGATAATTTTTAAGTACAGTGACTGAATATTTGCTACTTAGTCCAATTAACCTTTTTCTATAAGTAAATTATCCTTTGTGTATCAAGTGGATTGTTAATAAGATGTTCTGGTTTTGTGACATTCAATGTATGGTTGTAGAATTTTGTTGATTATCTTTCTCTCTTATTTCAGAACATTAGCACTTGGGGCGTTGCAAACAAAATTGACTTTCTTTCATTGTCATACACACGCCATGCACAAGATGTTCGTGAAGTAAGTATGGTTTTATGGCTTTGCCTTTGTTTATTTATTTTATTGTTGCATATTATGTGCTACCGCTTCCACTTTACTTTATATGGTTATTCCAATCATTTTGACATGCAATTGCAGGCACGTGAATATCTTTCCAATCTTGGTGATCTTAGTCAAACTCAAATATTTGCCAAAATTGAGAATGTAGAGGTGATTTTCTTTTATTTATATGTTTTTCTTTTATTTTTCAAGGAAAAGATTTTTTGGCTTTATATCTGTTGTTATGCTCACTTCTTCTACAGGGTCTAACACACTTTGATGAGATTTTACAAGAGGCTGATGGTATCATCCTTTCCCGTGGAAATCTTGGCATTGATCTTCCACCAGAAAAGGTATATATTTTCCTTATTTTTGGGGGTAACCAAAAATATAAAATGTTACATTCTTTTGCACCTTTTTTTCTTTTAATTTAATGTGTGTGCAAGTCTTAATCTGATCAATATAAATTTGGCAGGTGTTTTTATTTCAAAAAGCTGCTCTTTACAAGTGTAACATGGCTGGAAAACCAGCAGTGCTTACTCGTGTTGTGGATAGCATGACTGACAATTTAAGACCAACTCGGGCAGAGGCAACTGATGTTGCTAATGCTGTATTAGATGGTTAATTACTTGTTTTAACTGCTGTGAGTTCATATATCAGCATGTCAGTATCCTGATAAATCATCACAATTTTGCAGGAAGTGATGCAATTCTTCTTGGTGCGGAGACTCTTCGTGGATTATACCCTGTTGAAACAATATCCATCGTTGGTAAAATTTGTGCTGAGGTAACATCTCATCATGTTAAATTTGAATTAATAGTGTGTGACTAAAAATATATTATATTTCTGATGATTAAAGTTATTTAAATAGCTGTAATAAGCATGTTCCATGATAATTAAATAATCAGTTTTCTGAGTGTTTGACAAATCAGATTATTTAATGACTAAGCACATAAAATGACCAAAAGGTCATTAAATTCATATATTACTGAAATATTTGAATTTAAACATCTAGCAGTTATGATTTATATTCATTTTGTATAAAATCTTCTTTTAAGCTGCAAAATGCAACCTCAAAACCTGCAATAATAATAGACGGGCAGCTTGCCTTTGCATATTTTCTTAAGCTCAAAATATATTGAGGGTATTTGAGTATCCTCACTTGGATATCACTTGCAGGCAGAAAAGGTTTTCAACCAAGATCTTTATTTCAAGAAAACTGTCAAGTATGTTGGAGAACCAATGAGTCATTTGGAATCAATTGCTTCGTCTGCGGTAACCTTTCATTATTTTTCATACTATTTGCAATGTAAATCCGAACTTATTTTTTGAAGTGCAGTATCCTGATCAGTATCTTTTATACACATCATTAGGTTCGTGCAGCCATTAAAGTGAAGGCGTCTGTTATTATTTGCTTCACTTCCTCAGGAAGGGCTGCAAGGTATACATGAGAGTATGATCAACTAATGGGTGACACTTCAGTAAATAAAAGTAATTCTAGTTTGCCTACTAAAGCAAGTCTTTTTAAATTTTAAATGCAGATTAATTGCAAAGTATCGTCCAACAATGCCAGTTCTATCGGTTGTTATCCCTCGGCTAAAGACTAATCAATTGCGTTGGAGTTTTAGTGGCGCATTTGAGGTTTATTTTATTCCCTTGATCTTTTACAATGTTTTATTCTATTTAAAATTAATTCCTTTATTTATAAAATCTTAAAACAATGGTCAGGCGAGGCAATCACTTATTGTCAGAGGTCTTTTCCCCATGCTTGCTGACCCTCGTCATCCTGTAAGTTTATTTGTTTAATTTTTTTTTTGTTGATTTTATAAATCCTAGTAAACGGGTGTTTGGATGTGTTTTAATAGTCAGAATCAGATAATTAATTGTAATAGTAAGATAATTTGATATTGACCTAAAAGGATGCCATTGTATAAAAAGTGACTTTCTAAAGAAGTAGAATTGTAGAAGTTTCAAATTAGGTTAAGGGGAGTAGTTCTGTAATTTAAACTTCACCTATGGATTAATATCTTTTATTGCAACTGGTAGGAAATTAACTATTCAATAATCAGATAATTAGAAGTAGAATATGGTCTTCCAAAGTCCAAACACTAAAAAGCTGTTGTAATAAATCAAGCAGTTGATGATAGTGTTTGGATATGAGAATAAAGTGTCAAAGCTATTAAAAAATAGTAAATTGGTAATTTTATTTTACCCCTTTGATTTGAATCCAAACTATATGCTACCCTAACTATATGCTACCCTTAATTTGATATTGACCAAAAAGATACCAATATATATACATGAAGAAATTGTAGTGGCCAGCCTCCGATTAGCGATACCCTTAATTTGATATTGACCAAAAAGATACCATTATATATACATGATGAAATTGTGGTGGCCAGCCTCCAATTAGTGGTTAATCGCCGACTTATCGGAGGCTAGTCGCTATTTTTACAACACTGTCTAAATCCCGGCAAGTGCAGGCTGAATCTACAAGTGCAACAAATGAATCAGTACTGAAGGTTGCACTGGACCATGGAAAGGCCTCTGGAGTGATCAAGTCACACGACCGAGTTGTGGTCTGCCAAAAGGTTGGAGATGCATCGGTAGTTAAAATCATCGAGCTTGAAGATTAAAAATCATATGCATGCAACATTTCACGATGAAGTTATTTTTTTGCCTTAATTTTTTGGTAGCGCGTATGTTATATTATTACACATTTGACATGTCGTTTCGGGGCAATTTTTTGTTCTACAGAATCCAGTTTCTGAAACAATTATCTATGCCCTCCGTCCTAATATTAAGTGGCTGATCAAGCTTCAAATAAAAATTGCTTTCTGGTTTTAGCACGGTTTTGGTGTAATTTAACTGCATTTGTTATACTCAAGTGTTATCCCTTGAATCATGATTTTTTTTACTTAAAAGTTTAAGTTATTTCTTGTCTTTCTAAGATGCAAATTTGTTTGCCGTTTAACAAAAAGATGCAGTTTTTGACACGAGAAACTTTCAAGACCATATTTTACCGTATCCTGTTACTTTCTATAAGGATAACTGATAGCTATTTATATTTTTATTAAGGATTAATTTAAACAAGTCAAACTTGATACACTTGTTTTTTTTTCAAACAGTGATTGGACATACATCATTTAATCAAGATCTAGCAAGTATATAGACAAACAAAACGTCAAATCCCAGAAGAAATAAAATTACAAGATCACAAAATAGAAATTATGCTAAGCATCTCAAATTCTCAATCTAAAGTATGAAGTTTCCCACGGTTAATGATCCATAGATACCCAAAACCTCATTCAATATCTTAGCCGGGATATACGACTACTTCTAAGATGAAGTCACTGCGTGTTTTCCGTAAACACCCTTAAACTATGTACAAATAATGTTTAAAAAATTAAGAACTAGAATAAGTTTATTGTGTTTTTTTCAAGAACTAGAATAAAATGCTGGAATATACACCACAAAGTTTTTCCCAATTTAAGAATGTCTATTTTAACTCATACGTTATATTATAAATAGTTGCAAAGGATAAAACAACAACGCGCCCATGGCCTAATGGATAAGGCGTCTGACTTCTAATCAGGCGATTGTGGGTTCGAGTCCCACTGGGCGTGTGATAAACTTTTATGATGCAGTTTTCCCTTTTTAATGAACCAAGGGTATAAGTTTAACCTTAAAAACAATAAAAAAATCCACGTATTGACCTTTATTCATAATAAGAACATATCTAAACCAACTAGTATATACACACAACATCTAAACATGAAAAAGAAACAAAATCAACCATTAATGGAAGATGGATCACTACTCCTCTTATTATGAACATTCGATGAATGTTGCTGTTGAAGATCCACCAATTCCATCTCCTTCTGCTTCAACAAAATCACCATTCTTTCATTCTCCAGCTTCATCCTCTCATTCTTCATCTTCTCCACCTCCATCTCTCTCTCTTTACTGTAACTAAACTTCAACCACTTCAATCTTCTCTTCTCCAACTCATAAGATTCAACCTGAAACCCCACTCGCTGTTCCTCCAACTGCATCATCTTCACCCTCATCCACTGCCTCTTTTCCCACACACTTTTACTCAAATCTTGCATCACACAACTCAATTCACCATTAAACTGGTGTATCACACCGTCGTTCTCCGCCGCCCTGACCCTTTTCCGGCAGCTCACACCGTCGTCTTCCACCTCATCACCGTCGTCATCGCCGTCGTGTTCATCATCACCCTCATCTTCATCTTCTTCGTCTACATCGTTGGAATGCACGCAGTTCTGTCTGGGGTGTTGATGCTGTTCGCCGGAACCTGCAACACCACCGCCACCGCCACCGCCGCCGGCGGCGGCGGTGTTGCTGCAGCTGTTGTGGTAAGCACACATCTCTCTGAAGAAAAGATGCTTAGAATTGAGTAATTTCTTCACTTCTTCCTTCAATTTCGCCGGAATATGCTCCATTGATTCCAACAAGCTTTGATTCTCCACCACTTTACAAGCAGTTCCTTTACCCAATATATCATTAACCCTCTTGTATCTCTTGTTCAAATCATTGAATTTATCTTCGCATTGTTGAGGAGATACGTAAAACCCTCGTTCCATCATCGCCAACGACACCGATTTCCACTTCCCCTTCTTCTGCAACCCACCGCCACCGGATTTCTTCTTCACCGCCGCGTCGGACCCCGGTGGTTGATCGGAAACCACTTCATCTCCGACGTAAAACACCACCATTATCAGCAACCTCACCATATTATCCGTCCATTTCATCCTCTGCCACGGTGACCCTTTTCTCAACCTACCGTCTCCGCCGCTGTCGTCGGTGGTCGCCGGAATGTTCAAATTGTTGCTCTGATGTTCTTCTTCATCGCTAATCGGTGAAGCTCTTTGTTTATTACCATATGGGTATGTCTGTTTGGCGGGGAGCGGTGGTTGTTGGTGGTGGAAATTGGGGGTTTGCTGGTGGTTTAACGACATTTCAAGCCCTAACATTGTGTTGGAGAAGATATCATTGTTCTCCATTGAAACGCTTCTGAAAGAAGTCAAGAAACTGTCAAGATTGAATTTTTAGGTGTGGATTTGAAGTGAAATGATGTGGAGAAGAAGACCCACAAGATAGACTGTTGAAAAGATGGAAGATTTGATGTTGTTTTCGGTGGGGATGAAGGTGGAATGATAATAAATATGGTGGGGTGATATAGAAGATTGAGGGGTTCAAGCAGATGGTTTTGAAGGAGGCTTTGGTTTTGTGAAACTGGTTTTAACGATTAGTGGACTACCCATTGTTTTGCTTCCATCTTTGCCACCGTTTTAGCCTTTATGTGTGTGTATATATAGATACATATATCTATAGTTTTATTTATTTATTTATTTTTACATTTGTTTTGGGGGGGGGGGGGGGGGGGGATGATATAGTATTATAGTCTTCAGAATATGTACAACTTCAACTCATGCATTTTAATGGAGTTGACCTTGTTCTTCATTCTACTACTGCATTTCATGTTCCTTTAGGCTAATGATGGTGATTTTATTATTGTTTAGTAATTAAAATGAAAAATAAAAGAAATTTATGTAAATAGTTCATGTGGTTTGATCAAATTGTATGTTTGATCCTAAATTTTAAAATTCACAAAATTAGTTTAAAAGTTTATGTAGTTACTACGAGTTTGATCTTCAATTTTTAAAATTTGTGACGTTAATCCAAACCTTTACGTGCACGTTGCACTTTTTGTCCATAAAATTAAATTTAAAAATTAGTCCAAACTTTATAATATACATAAAATCTGAATGAATTTAATATCAGAAAACAAAGGTTAACGATTACACAAAAGTTTTGACTAACTTTATAATTTTTAAAGTTTAAGACCTAAACATGCAATTATTTTTAATACCTTAATAGTATACACAATAAAAATGAGATGTTATGAATAGTGTCAACATCCATTTGTCCATGGTCTACGCACCCACTTAAATTTTTTTTATGTCATTGTGTTAATATATATAAATTGAGATGACGCATACTGGTTTTTAAACATTTTTTTTTAAACAAATTTTTAGTTTTTTAAACATTTTTTAAAAAACAATTCTGTTTTTAACGTCTTTATAAAAGAGATTTGTTATAATGGTTTAAAAAAAACCCGCATATTGGTTTTAAAAAAATTATAAACCACATTAAAAGGAAGTCGTTTTTTAAATTATTTTTTTATTTGTGTATTAAATAATGAACATATTTATAATAAAAAGATTATAATAAAATATAATTACATTAATGATTCTTACAAGTAAAATAGTTATTTTAATAAATTTAACATAACTAACTGAACTATCAGATTAGGGACCATTGATAAAAGATAACTACAACATTAGAGACTATATTCATAATTTTAAAACTTTAAGGATTAAATCTAAAATTTTAACCAAGGACCGTCCGTGTAATTTACTCTAGTTTTTAGCTTATGTATTTTGGGCTTTTGGCTAATGGGGCATGTGGATTGTGCAGTGTGGGTTGGAGCTTTGGGCCAATATTAGATGGGCTGCAGAGCTGACTGCTGGGCTTGACTGAGTGTTGGTTGGGCCTATAGTAGATAGGCTGCAGAGCTATTTGGTAGTGACCCATCAAATTCTATTCCAATTCTCATAAATCATAATCCCATATAAAGGGGGCCTAATGGCTCATCCCAATTTAAGTCTTCAGAGTATCTTTTTCGTTTGTTACGAAGGACTATCATATGGGTATACCTAATTAGTTCACCTTGTCCATTACTCACACACACTCTCGTGTACATATATACATGTTTGATTACGATGGATGATATGTCGACTCGAGCATTAGAGGTGGTGCCAAGGCTTGGACTTGGACCCTTCTAATGAATTCTTCATGTGTTTTACAGATTTAACACATGATGGAGAAGAAGAAGGTGACTGATTCATTACCATCGTTTATGTTTCTCACACTATTTCTTCACATGTGTTAAACATCACTTCACTAATTTCTTTATTACAAACTGTTTAAAATCTAATTTCAAAACCTTTTTATTATACTCGTATACTACAACATCTAATTGGTAATAATAAAACGTAAACATCTTGGTATCCCCACCCCCCATCACACAAATACAAAACTCCAAACAGCTAACATTCAAACCGTTTTCGGTCCTTTCATAGAAGAAAGTTTTAAAATAACAAAATCACAAATCAAATAATCTCCCCACTTATAGAATCTAATCGGGCGGCAATCTTATTATAAATTTCACAAGTAACATAAACTATCATAAATTCATAATCAAAACCTTAAAAGGGTGTCAATTGTCATCACTCAAGCCAAAAAAAAAATATCATATCGTCGGAAAAAAAAATAAAAAAACTGCCACCATGACCACCGCTGGCGAAGGTCTTCACGTCGTCTTCCTCCCTTTCTTCACCTCTAGCCACATAATTCCGCTAGTTCACGCCGCTAGGCTCTTCGCCGCCCGCGGCGTTCGCTCCACCGTCATCGCCACCGTCCACAACGCCTTGATCTTCAAAGACTCCGTCCACCGTGACACCGTCGCCGGCCACCCTATCTCCGTCCACACCGTCTCATTTCCATCGTCGGACGTGGGATTGCCCGTCGGAATCGAAAGCATAAACTCAGCTCCCACACCAGAAACTGCAGCTGCTGTATTCCGTGGTATGATGATGCTTCAACCATTGATGGAGCAAGTGATTCGTGATCTTGCTCCCGATTGCATCTTCTCCGACATGTTCTTCCCGTGGACGGTGGGTGTTGCCGATGACCTCAAAATCCCCAGGCTCTTGTTTTATCCATCGTGTTTTCTTTATCACTGCGTCTCGCATAGCTTGAGTGTTTATAAGCCTCACGAGAATGTGAAGTCCGAATTCGAGAGGTTTGTGGTTCCGCACTTGCCGGATGAGATCACGATGACGCGGTCTCAGTTGTCCGAACATTTCAAGGTGAAGAATGGGCTCGGGGAGATGCTGGATCAGATTCACCAGTCCGAGAAACGAAGTTTCGGACTGGTGCACAACACGTACTATGAGCTTGAACCGGCTTATGCTGATCACTTCAAAAAGATTAAAGAGACTAAGGTCTGGCATATTGGTCCTCTCTTTCAGTTTTTTAATGCTGAGGGGACCAACATGCCAGAAGTGCGGGAGGACAATGGTTGTTTGAGTTGGTTGGACGGGCAGAAACCTATGTCGGTGATATACGTTTGTTTTGGAAGCATGGTGAGATTCCCGGAAGCTCAGATCACTGAAATCGCGTTGGCGCTTGAAGAAGCGAAGCAACCTTTTATTTGGGTGGTGGGGAAGGTAGGACCTGAAGGGATTCGTGGGTTGCCCGAAGGGTTTGAGGAGAGAGTTAAGACGGAAAATAAGGGTTTGATCATAACCAGCTGGGCCCCACAGGTTGCGATTCTACAACACCCTGCGGTCGGAGGGTTTTTGACGCACTGTGGTTGGAACTCCGTGCTTGAAGCCGTGGTGGCCGGTGTGCCGTTGATGACATGGCCGTTGTACGCAGAGCACTTTTACAACGAGAAGTTGGTGGAGCTTTTAGGGATCGGGGTGGGAGTTGGGGCTGAGGTTTGGAACTTGGGTTTTGATATTACTAGCCCGATTATTGGAAAACGCGGTATTATAGAGGCTATTAAGATTTTAACAGGTGAATCCGTAAAAGCTGAAAGGATTAGACAAAACTCAAAAGAGTTGGCCATAAAAACTAAAAATGTCGTGGAAGAAGGCGGTTCTTCTGTCAATGATTTAACGGCTTTGATAGAAGAACTCAAAGCTGTTAAATTATCCGCAAAAGCATAATGTTGTCCATTTTGAGTTTTACATTTAAAGTTTACGTATCTTGCTATGCAACTCTTATTATAAATAATTTGAACCATTTTCAAATAATAAAGACTAATAAATAACTATTACAAATAATTAAATACATTAATTTGGATATTTAGATATTCGAAACATCTAAACTTTTTAAAAATAACTATCTAAATTCAAAAATACCTTGTACGGATATTTGAAACATAGGATGTCTGAATTTTTGTATGATTTTGATTCGAAATTTCGAGTTAGTGTTTCGGATGATTGGATTTAGGTCTCTTGTTATCAATCCGTTAATCGTGTATGAGCTATCAACTTTGTATGTTCGATGTTTTAAGTTAACTAGTAAAAATACTTGTTCGATGGAGTGGAGTTGTCCTACATGTGCTTTCGCTTTATGAATATTTTATCTATTTTAAAGCAATCTACAGTAAAATTTGAAACAAAATAAAAACACCGATTTGCATAAAGGTTACAACCTATGTATTATATTATCAATATGCTTTTATTCTCTTATCTTTAATAAGCATATGAAAGTTTAAATTACTAAAACCTGTATTCTCTAAAAATTTTAGTTTCCTCCGATTTGTAAATCCTTCAAATCTAAGTTTTGGTAGACTCAACTCTTAACTTTCTAAATTTTAAGAATATATTCTATGTTATTGATATATAAATTTTGTTGAGGTTATAGTTAAAGTGTCCGTGAAATGAATGAATAGAAAAAATAAAAAAGAAACTTTTCTTTAAATTTAGAGTAAATTACACGTATGGTCCTTATGGTTTGGTTAAAATTTTGGATTTGATCCTTAAAGTTTTAAAATTACGAATATAGTCTTTAATGTTATAGTTATCTTTCATCAATGGTCCCTACTATATTAGTTCAGTTAGTGATGTTAAATTTGTCAAAATAACTATTTTACTTGTAGGGATCATCAATGTAATTTATATTTTTTTATTATAAATATATTTATTATTTAATACACAAATAAAAAATATTTTAAAACATGTCTACTTTAGAAAACATGTTTTAAAAAGTTTTGTTATTTTTGGGATTTAAAACATATTTTATTAAATAATAATCTTATTAATAAAGAAATTATAAAAATAATGTAAAAATAAAAAATTTTGAAAAACAAAAATATAAAATTCTTTTAATAAAAATAATGCTATAGTTTAAAAGGTCAATTAAATAGATGTTTAATGCGAGTAAATGCTAATTTATACTACATTTAACATTGCTAACTGTTAACTAACAGATCTGGGGGACTATATATGAAAGAAAAAGAAATGGTAGAGACTATATTTAAAGATTTAAAATTTAAGGACCAAATCCAAAATTTTAACATAACCATAGGGACCATCCATTTAATTTACTCTTAAATTTAAAATAGTATTTGTGTCCGCACAAAATGACGTGTTTGCACATTATTTTTTTATAAGTATCAAAGTTACCACAATTCTGGTTTTTTTTTTTTTTTTTTTAATTAGAAACAAACTTCCAGCTTGTTGACACGGGTAGAATTTGCAGACAACAGTTGTACAAAGACATATTTGAGACAATATACTATCATGCTCAGAAAGCTTCATTTGAGTTGACTGAAAACAAAGGCACTTGTAAAACATGCCATGGGAGTCCTTGTAGCTAAAGAAACAGGGATCACATAGTCCAATCGAAGTCCTATGTAAACAGTAACAAAGGAGATCTTATATTAACGTTATCAAGTGCAAAACCAAAATGAAATCAATTTATATGAAAAAGAAAATGGTAAATAATCAACACAAGTAATTGGAAAATTTCCAATTCAAAATGCTAGCATTTTAAATAACATTAAACTCGTACCACATCAGTTCATTGTAATGGTCTTAACGTGCTGATTGCACTTGATTCCTTCAAATTATTAGCATAAATCAAGAAACCATTTTAAAATTCACCGGATGATGTAGGTGAAATGATAAACGAAAGCCATAAAACAAATCAAACTATATTTCCGATTAGTAGAGGGAATATTGATGCTCCAAGTTTGATCTCAGCACAACACAATTTCTGAGTAACAAACAATCGTAGAGAAACGAACAAACATGTTCAAAAGAAGAATCATACATTCATACCTCACAAATTGTAGCCAGAAACACGATTTCTTTCGTTTTAACATCCTTCTCTTTTCTCCTCCATGTTTAGCGATACGACTGTATGTGACCGTGTTGTTGGGTGGGAGGTAGAGAGTAAACCCTGGACGCAAATCAAAAACTCATCATAGCAAACCATAACCTTTCAGTTAATTACAATACTGTAGTTAAAGCAATGCTTGTATCATTTGCATCATTTCTTTAGAGTTTGTCTTTTAAGACTGGTGGGCTTGCGCTTTTGGGCTTTAATGCGGGTGACTGATTGGGCTACATTAACATATGGATTTTATTGCGTCCGAGCAACGGGCTTCCTACAAAACCAGTGGGCTTGCACTTTTGGGCTTTAATGCAATTAATGGATACGGTCCATCCCCAAAGACATGGATGAGGCTGGAGGAGATGGACTAAAAGGTGGAACATCTGTTCTAGTTTTGTTTTTGGGACATTTTTCAAATGTATGCTGTAATCAAAGTTTGAACTTTTAACTCTTGTCTGACATTTCTTACTTTCCTTTTCTTTGATATTGTATTGTTCTTATAGGTCTACATGTCAGGGTATCATCATCATAATTCATATGTCAGTATGTATATTAACTGTGTGTGTTAATAAGTTGTGAAGATTATAGCATTTATATTAATAATTTTGTATGTTAATAATTGTGCTGATGGAGATCACAGCTTGCATGAGTGTGTTAATAAGTATGTATAGTAAGTATATTAACTGTGTGTTAGTTTAGACAGAAGAAAAATGAAGTATAAAGGGATGAGTTAGTGGTGATGGTGGGTCTAATTGCTGTGGTGGTTTGGTTAGGTGATGAAATCGTCTAACAAGTGGTCGGATGATTGTGGTGATGGTAGCGTTTGATTGCGGCACCGCTGATGGAATCATCGACTATGAGGGTTTTGGGAAGGGTTTGCTTTTCTTGGAGGTTATGGGTTCAATCCCTAACATGAACGAAGTATTACTAACCACTAACCCCCTGGTTAAAAAAAAAAAAAAAAAAAGAAAGAAAGCTTTTTGACTTGGAAATATAAGTTATACTTATAGGAAGTAAACAATATGTAAAAGTCTCTAATTTAAATGGTGTTATTTGAGAGTCATATATCTTTTGTTTGACTCATTCTCCATTTCTACTTTAACCTACTCTAATGGTTGTAAATGATCGGTTTAATGGTCATTATTAATATTTAACAACTTTAAATTGGTAGCTTGAAACCCATGTCCATGCATTTTTTTTCTTTAGTTATATTAATAATAATAATAATAATAATAATAATAATAATAATAATAATAATAATAATAATAATAATAATAATAATAATAATAATAATAATAATAATATTATTATTATTATTATTATTATTATTATTATTATATTATAATTATTATTATTATTATTAAAATCTTATTTATTGTGATTGAGTTTGTTAATAAAATACAACTAATTAAATTGCAAGTATAGTTTTTCCTTTTTTTTCCAGTTTTGCAGATTAAATCTGCAACTACTATTTAGGTTTTTAGTATATTCAATTCTTTCATGGATTACATAAACTTTTAAAAGTTAATTATACTAGAAACACAATCTTGCAAAAAGACTGATGTTATGTGACCTCATTCCTCTCAATGTGGTTTCGTCTCTTAGTGTGAGTATTGGACTTTCCTCTCTTAAGCCAATTAATAATTAATATTGTATTTAATTTAATTTAAGAATGATTATAAAAATAAAAAGTCACACCACTCACATTCACACGGGTATACCTCGCTCGTGTGAAAATCTTGTGTGAGGGAGGTGACAATAATATGACAAACTTTATTTTCGCATTAGCTTCGTTACATTGGTATATACAACATGACCTTACTAATATTGATTGATGTTCAATACTCATCGGCAAAAGTTTAAATGATTGGGATAATGTATTTAAAACTTAACTAAAATGAGAAGATCTTGGGTTTAAGTCACATCTATGACAAAAGAAGAAGAGATTTCAGGTTTGATCAGAGATTTTCTCACCCATTTTGGGTTTCCTCCTAGTCTTAGGTTTGAAACTAATGTGGTCGAACTAATCTATAAGCTTTCTTTCGGAAACATACGAACTTATAGCCCTAAGATTTTATGCTCAAATAATATAAACGACCGGATAGGATATGGATCCGTAGGCGTCTAGGCGAAAAAAAGTCAATACGAAAAAAAATTCCATAGAAAAACGAAGACAATGATAGAGTAGGAGACCACCATTCCCAACCCACATGCGAGAAATCAAGAAATTTTGACTTTCACACGGATCTTGATGGTTTGATATTTTGGTGAGCATTAGCTTGATATAATTCCTTACAACTTGTTATACTTATTTTAGTTATAATTTACCTTGTCTTTCATATTACATATTTATATAATATTATATAGTTTTTAAAATATATTTATTTTAAAATAGTTATAAAAATCATTTAATAATATATAGATAAAAAAATTATAAAAACAATTAAACACAATTTGTATAATTAATAGGAGAGGGAGACGGGAAAAAAATATTGAGAATGCATGATAGAGTGACACGTGTCGCTTAATATTTTTTATTTATTAGTATAGATTATTTACTTTTCTAGCTAATTCTTTTTTATTTCATTAATAAGTTTGTCTTCCTTTTTGTTTTATGTATTTTAATTTTTTATTACTATCATTTATTTTTCTTTACTGTTATTTTTCATCTAAAAAATCTATCCTAATAATCCTTTACAACTTTAGACACATGTCACTCTCACGTTCACTCTCTCATTAATTTTCCCGCCAAAAACTATTTATATCATTTCAAAAAATCAAATAACTAACTTTCAAATATTTCTCTTACTCTTTCTCTCTCTATATTATAAATCTAAGTTTTTCCTTAATCAATAATATTAAAAAGACATTTTTCACTAATAAAATTCAAGTATTTTGATTAAAAAATACACTTTTTTTAAAAACAATTTTTTCTAAAACTATGATTTTTTCTAAAACAACGATACTTTTTTAAGTAATAAAATTATTTTAAAATCATTCTTTTGATAAAATAAAAATTTTATATAAAAAAATTTACAAAACAAACCTGGAGTTTTTAAACAACGAAATATTGATAAAAATTGAATTTTTATCAAAGCAATAATTTTTTAAAACGAAAGCTTTAGAAATAATAAAAATATTTCATCGTTTAATCAAAGTTTTTACTCATACGTAATTTTAGTTATATCTTATATTAAAATAACGTTTTACAATTCATAACACTTCATTAATAAATTTTAAATATTTTTATTATTCAACCCGTATAATGCACAGGGTTATACCGTAGTAACTTATATTTCATTATCTTTCTTAATTTTAAAATCTATAGATTCTTATAAATCAAGCTTTTTAAAGACACATGTCGTTTTTTAACCTAACTTTTTGCTACTTGTCATTTTTCTAGACATTATCACTTATTTTTTCCTCCAAAAGGGTATTATAGTAATTTAAACATTAAAACTAATTTCTCTCTCTTATTAAAGATCAAAAATTATTAATTATAATATTTCTCTCTCTCTCACTTAAATTTTTTAAAATCAATGTATCTTTTTAAAGTTAGATTTTATTAAAAAAATAAAAAAATTATATTTTTTAATTAAAATAGAACTAATAATAAATTTTTTCTATATAATATGAAATTTTTAAAAACACTAAAACTTTTTGAAACAAAATATTTTAAATCCATCCTATTTTTAAAAAAATATAAAAAATGTGAACTTTTCTAAAAACAATCTTATTAAAACAATTAAAAAAATTACAAACCAGAGTTTTTAATAAACAAGTTTTTTATAAAAATAAATTTCTTTTATAAAAGAATCTTAATAAGAATATTTAAAAATAAAACTATTTAAATAAGAGAGTTAAAAAATAATATAACCATTTTACTTAAAACAAAATATTTACAAAACATAAATTTTTTATAAAACAAAGGTTTAAGAAAAATATATTATTGTTTATTTACTTAAAGTAGCTATTTATAAGTAATTATAATCATATTTTATCTTTAAGCATAGTTTTATAATTTATAATTTTTTTAACTAATTATTTAATAATTTATATATTCAACCTGTGTAATACACGGGATACTAACCTAGTCTCTTTACTATAATCAAAGGGTATATGAGAAGAACAACTGACAGCATCACATTCATCCACACCAAAATTTTCCGCTTCTTTCTCATATTTAATAGTTACTATAATTATTGATAATATTATTTAATTTATTTATAAACAAAAACTACTTTTTTAATAAATTAAAAAGTTCTTTTTATAAATGTTATTCGTAAAAAATAAAATTTTATAAAATTAAAAAAATTAAAACATCAAAATATCTTAAATTGATGTTTTTAAAAAGTAAAATTTTTATTAAAAATAATTTAAATTGGTAGTTATAATAATAAAATTTTAAAACAGTTTGTTTTGAAAATAAAATGTTTATTTTTTTAATAAAAAGTTTAATAAGTTGATATCATTGTTTTATCACCTGTAACCTTCTCAATACGTAATTTCATTATATATTATCTTAAAATATTGTTATATAATTAATAAAATTTTATTATATTTAATATTTTATTTATTTAACCCGTGTCTTACACAGGTTACTAAAACTAATTTTTAATATTATCTATTAATTATTTGATTTAAATATTTTTTTGTATTCAATCCGTAAAAAGGAGTTTCAGGCTCACTATTAATATTAAATAAATCGTAAACATCTTAGGTATCAACACTACCTCACACAATACAAAAGTCAACAACCATTCGACCATTTTCGGTCCATTTATCGAAGGGAAATACTAAAACAAAAAGCTTCAAAATAAAATTCTGCCGTTCAGAAAAAAAAAAAAAAAAAAAAAAAACCTAATTAAAAAAATCACCTTCATATTTTACTAATGGAATCTAATCGAGCCGGGCCGGCAATCTTATCATGAATTTCATAAATATCATAAATTGTTTTCATCATATTCAAAACTTTAAAAGGCTGTCAAACATCAATCACTCAAACCAAAACCATCATCATTTCCAACATGTCGTCGGAGAAACACACATCCACCGTCACCACCGCCACCGCCACCGGTGGAGACGACGGTCTTCACGTCGTCTTCGTTCCTCACTTCACCTCCAGCCACATCATCCCACTAGTCCACGCCGCCAGGCTCTTCGCCGCCCGCGGCGTCCGCTCCACCGTCATCACCACCGTCCACAACGCCACCATCTTCCAATCCTCCGTCCACCGTGACGCCGCCGCCGGCCACCCTATCTCAGTCGTCGCCCTCAACTTCCCGTCGTCGGAGGTCGGATTACCCGCCGGAATCGAAAGCTTTAACTCCGCCCCCACATCAGAAACAGCAGCAAAAGTATTCAAAGGTATGATGATGCTTCAATCACCGGTTCAACAAGTGATTCGTGATCTTTCACCGGATTGCATCTTCTCCGACATGTTCTTCCCGTGGACGGTGGATGTTGCTGATGACCTCAAAATCCCGAGGCTCTTGTTCTATCCATCGTGTTTTCTTTATCACTGCGTCTCACATAGCTTGAGGGTTTATAAGCCTCACGAGAATGTGATGTCCGAATTCGAGAGGTTTGTGGTTCCGCACTTGCCGGATGAGATCACGATGACGCGGTCTCAGTTGTCCGAACATTTCAAGGCGAAGACGGGGTTCGGGGAGATACTGGATCGGATTTACCAGTCCGAGAAACGAAGTTTCGGACTGGTCCACAACACGTTCTATGAGCTAGAACCGGCCTATGCTGATCACTTTAAGAAGGTTAAAGATACTAAGGTTTGGCATATTGGTCCTCTGTTTCAGTTTTTTAACGAGAGGACCAATATGCCAGAGGTGGCGGAGGATAATGATTGTTTGAGTTGGTTAGATGAGCAGAAACTGACGTCGGTGATATTCGTTTGTTTTGGGAGTATGGTTAGATTCCCGAAAGCTCAGATTACTGAAATAGCGTTGGCGCTTGAAGAAGCAAAGCGACCGTTTATTTGGGTGGTGGGGAAGGTAGGGCCCGAAGGCATTGGTGGGTTGCCCGAAGGGTTTGAAGAGAGAGTTAAGACGGAAAACAAGGGTTTGATCATAACGGGGTGGGCCCCGCAGGTGGCGATTCTACAACACCCTGCGGTTGGAGGGTTTTTGACGCACTGTGGTTGGAACTCGGTGCTTGAAGCCGTGGTGGCCGGTGTGCCATTAATGACATGGCCGTTGTACGCAGAGCACTTTTACAACGAGAAGTTAGTGGAGCTTTTAGGGATCGGGGTGGGAGTTGGGGCGGAGGTTTGGAACTTGGGTTTTGATATTACTAGCCCGATTATCAGAAAAAGCGGTATTATAGAGGCTATTGATGTTTTAACAGGCGAATCTGACATCGCTCAAAAGATTAGACAAAACTCAAAAGAGTTGGCCATGAAAACTAAAAAGGTCGTAGAAGAAGACGGTTCTTCTGTCAACAATTTAACGGCTTTAATAGAAGAACTCAAATATATTAAATTAGCCCCAAAGGCCTAATGCTATCCATTTTGAGTTTTATATTCAAAGTTTACATATCTTGCTATGCAACTCTTGTTTCATAACTCTTAGATGTTTTCAATCACCATGACTTAAATAAAACAACTATTGTCACCGACACGCGTTACTGATAATTTACAACCAACTTAGCTCTTTAGCGAGGCCATGCTTTGTGATAACTATAGATTCATGTGGACTCTTACAACATTGGTATAGTCGTTGTTTACTATGCTTCAAACTTGACATTAACGATGGTGTTTACTATTGTTACCCAACCCTTTTTATTATCAATTATATATTGATTGAAATTATATATACTTTAAAAGGCATAGAGCAAAGAGTTTAAGCTTTATGTACAAGTAAACTATGCACAAGTTTTTACCCCTCTTTCTACACCGCTCCTCAGTCGCTTCGTTTCGTCCTTTTATCTTCTCTCTCGCTTGATCCTTCATCTTCTTCTTCTCCGTCATTTGGCTTCATCATCATGTTCTGAACTTCAAATTGCTTTTAAGTTTTGCACCAATTCCTCCACAACCTACCTCTGATTAGGGTTTTGCGCAGGAAGAAATGTCCGGCACATCATCAATGGCTCTCATCGCTCCGGCTCTTTCAACACATCTCTCTACCTGTCTTTTCAAGAGCCCAGTGCTAGCGGACCCCAGGTGCGAACAAAGTGCCCTTCTTTTATTTGAATTTCGCAAGTTTTGCTATCATCATCCGTTGAAATTCTAAACTGGTTGGCGGTACGACTCATCAACAGATTACAGAAACAACCTTCTCATTTGGCTCATCATCCGTCTCCTTCGTCATCAACAACTCATATAACAACAGTGAAGAAGATTAGCACTTGAAAAGAAACACCGATTGCCTTTACTTCCTTGCTTCCCCCTTGACCTGCTAAAAAGGTACTTTTGTTGTTATTTGATTTCGTTGATTGTTGCTTTTTGTTCATGATGTCTATTGCTTTGGATCTTCGCCTTTTCTGAACTGGAATTAGGTTTGTAAAGTTGGGCATCTTAAAAATATTGTCTCCTGCTTTGATTTTGTTTTTATGTTGCTTTGAATCTTGATTTGAGGTGATTTAAAATTTTTTATAATTGACCAGCATAGTTGTTGTAAATGGCTAAGGAAGAAAATTCAAATAAAGTTTTTATTTTATCAAAACCTTTTACCAATTTGGTGGATAAAGACTAAAGCAGGAAGAAATCATCATTCTTTTTTCACAGCTTGAATGGTTGAGTACTAACTTGCTGCAAGTTCTTACCTTTCCATACAAAGTAACAACATTTTACATATTATTTTCATATGGCTTTAACATTTTTTCAGTTGAATTTTGTAAAGTTGTTTAGATCGCAAGTTGTGTTGCTCACAGTGTGATTTTACAGTGTTTATATGTGAAATATGGCTTGACTCTCAGTTATATTTTCAGCTGACACTACATATTTGGATTACACTCTTAGTAAGAAGTTTTGTAGGTGTCATCCGACACTGCTAACAATGATTCACACAATCAATCACGAGTGTGTTCGGACCATGAATTGCCAGTTCGACTCCGTATGTATATTGTTTTCTGACATCTGTCATTTCTTCTCTTGATGACATTTAAGTTTAATTTGTGTGTTAAACACCTTATCTATAATAGTTTGTAAATTTTTTAATTTAACCACATAAGTTTTTTTTTAAGATTTTAAAGTATGCAAAGTTTTGATTTTGATAACATAAGTTTTTAAGTTTGTGTTTCGATTATCTTAGCTACAATAGTTTGTAAAGTTTTTAAGATTTTTAAGTTTGGGTTTTGAACACCTTAGTGCGGAGGGAACACGACCAAACTTCCACGGTGTAGTGCCGGTATTCGTTCAGTAACTTTTTTCTATACGAGATACGCGTCCGACTTTAGCTTCTTTTTTGTTACCTTCTTAAATAATTATTTTTGAAAACAGAGTTACATTCAAACTCGAGTATTTTTCTGGTATCATTAGCTATATCGAGTGTGGTTATCATTACGAGATCTTGACTAACCAAATCGATTATGAGCAAACGGACATGTTCGTTGCCGGTATCAGAACATGTATTCGTATTCTTTTTCACATTTTGAGATGAGTCGAACCGATAAATACCAAAGTCAAACAACGTAACATGTGGATAATCATCAAAATCTCGCAGCGAAGCGCGATTTTTAAAAAAAATTTAGTTTGATAATTATCTAGTTTATTATAATTTACAGTTTGCTTCTTAGTAAAAAAAAATATTGTGAATTATAAATCATATTATCAATTACTGCTTAACGATGTTAGTTTTGTAAATTATATAATGTGTTTTAATATATTTAGTAAAACTAGTATGTTTTCACCACATGACCGTTACTGATCACTTGATCGTGTATGAGCTATCGCCTATTGGCTTTGTACATAGGATCATTTATATATTTTTCTTTTTTAAATTCATTAATTACATGTTAACCTAGGTGAAAAAATCAATTACATATTTTCTCTTTGTAAAACATATATATATTACATATCTACCATTTTATTAAAATTATTTATTAAATGATTATTTTATTTGTTTTTTCACTAAAGTATTTTTTCACATTTCACTTTCTAAGACTATCAATTATATATTTACTCAAGTTCGAGTGTTTTATATAAATAGAAACAACAAAATTAAATCTAGTATAAAACTTTATTTCAAAAAAACAACAATCAATAATTGAAGTTATGTCTCCAAATACAAAACATAATTGTTAAAAGTTTTAAACAATTATACTAATAAAACATCATATGTAAAAATCTTTTAGTAAAAACAAGGTAAAATAATTATTTAATAGGTCAAATTTAATGAAATGGATAAATATATAATATATATATTTTAGAAAGGAAAATATGCAATTGATTTTTTAGCTTGAAAAAATATGTAATTTATGGTCTTAGCAAGGAAAAATATGTAAAAAACTCTTGTATAATTGTGTTGGAGATTTTTTAGCTTTGAAAATTATGTAATTTATGGTATTAGAAAGGAAAAATATGTAAAAGAGCTGTTAGTATATTTGTTTTGGATGTTTGGAATTAGTGCGGATGACAAATTGGGCTCCATTGCGGGTGAACAAATGGATTTTACCATGTCCGAGGAATGGGCTTTATACAAGACTGGTGGGCTTGTTCTTTTGGGCTTAAATGCAACTAATGGATAAATGGATACTGTCCAGTGTCCATGTTCAAAGATATTGATGGCCGGATGGGGCTGAAAATGGACAAAAAGGGGGAACATTAGCAATTATGGAGTATAGTTTGTAATGGGTTGGATGAACATGAACATACGAAGGCATTTGGCAACTTTTGGATCGGTTTTGGACTAACGGGCCTGATTGTTATTACAGTGGCATAAGCGGCAATTGTGATGGGTTGATGATTGGACTTAAATGGGCCGGCTTTTGTAGTTTATACAATGGGCCTAGGGTAGTTGGGTTGTACGGGGGTATTTCAAGAGGTGGGCAAATCGGGTCCGGCTCAATACCCGAAACCGGGTTGAAACCGGGTTGGGCCCAACCGGGTTTTTTCGTACCCGGGTTTTGGTGAAACCGGGTTCGAACCCGGGTCGGGTTCACCTAATGCAAAACCCTACCCGGCATACCCGGGTAGGGTCCGGGTCGGGTCCAAAACCGGGTTCAAATCGGGGTTTAGTTTTTTTTTTTTTTTTCTTCTTCTTCTCTTTTCTTGTGTGTGTCCCCAAAACCGAGTTCAAATCGGGTTCAACCGGGTTCGGGTCGGGTTCACTAAAAAACTCAAAATCTAAAACCGGTTCCAACCCTACGGTTTCAAACGGGTCCAACCCGGGTACACCTCCCATCGGGTACTACCCGTACCCGGGTCCGGGTCGGGTCCACCGGGTCGGGTTCGGACCCGGTTTTTATGCCCATCTCTAGGTATTTGTATTTTGTACCCATTTGTTAAAGCATTTACAACCCGTTTTTAAAAGTACGTGAGTAGAAATCGTTGATGTTTGGAGCCTAGGTTTCGTGATTACTAGCCTAATAATTGAAAAAACAACTTATTTTGAAGGCTATTATGCTTTTAGCATGTAAATCTAATCAGTAGTTGTTTTTATAATGGTTAGTTGATCATCTTTTGTATTTATAAAGATAAGTAAACTAATTACAGATTTGCAATCATATAAATCAAAAGAAAACAAAACCTTATTCATAAAACAAACTCATTAAAGAAAAATATATTTTTTTGAACACAATAAATAAAATTGTAGAAAACAATTAAAAGAGAAGTAAAAGAGTGTCTTACTAACCTTTTCCTTCATCTGAATACGATCCTTAACCACCACCCGAAATTTGAAAAACCGTTCCTATGATTCCACCACTCATCATTTCCACCATCACCATTCTTCTTTCGACCCCTAGACGCCACCACAGATCGTGCTGTCCTGTTTGAATAGTGATTACACCGCTTTTGATCTACATCATAATAGGTAGTTTGAAACTAACATTCGTTTTACATTATGTAACGTGTATTAAAAAGCGGTGGGATGAGATAAATCAGAAAACTAGAATAATCAAGATAATGCAACCTTAAAATTTCAGTGAATGATTAATAAAAAAATAACCCTAAAAGGTCGAATAAGCTAATTAAAAGGTTTCAAAATATTAATGTAAGGATAATTATTGTTATGTTCAAACAAATGAAATGTGAGTACATGATGAGTAGAAAGTGTTAGCACATTTGTAATTAATTCTTTTCACCACATCTTTATAAATTAAAGAAATTAAATATTTATTTTTAAATTTTTTTCATAATTTGAAGTTATCTTACATCCAATATCACAAACCACCTCTATTCACTTAACTAGTATTTCTTTATTTATTTTGTCTTATATTTTTTTTACTTTCATTTATAACAACTCCACTCATAAAAATAGAAGTAAATAAGTTTTTCTCTTATATATAAAAAATAAAAAAAATTCTCTAAATAGTATGTATATCAAATTTAATGAAAACCTTAAAAATTTTCACAAATTATAGGGATGGGGTTAAAATATGAAATCAAACATGAATGTTATTAAACCATTTTTAACGGGATGCTTGTGGGTGATGTGAAAGACAGAGGAGGATCTCTAGCAATCGTCCCAAGGACAAAGGCCACTGCCTCAACACAATAAACGTAACCTATAACAACATTTTTAACACTTATACCAATGACACATCTAAGATGATGTATACGCACATGCACATGTAGCTATCCCTAGTTAATTTTGCTAACCTTCTATGAATATACTAACAAGAAATGCTATTACTTTTGTTTTAATGGCCAGGATGTATTTGTCTTGAGCAATTATATAACTCGTAAGTCGTAACTTTTTAATCATGAGACTGACTTTTTATACTTAGACCTGACCTTTTTTGTAACAGGTTATTTAATAGAGTACTTAAAGTCTTTAAGTCCAATTATACAAGGGTACCGTCGTAAATGTTTGTGTTTGAGATCTTCTAGGTATCTGATTCAAATCTAACTCAAGAATTTTATAAAATGATTAGTTTAATATTTCTAGATGAATAAAAACTGAAACATTAAAATTAGTATAAACGATTAACATGTTAGAGTAACTTGTGTAGTCGTAAGTCCTGTACCAAAGGTATTTCCAAAAACACCTAAGAAAACATTAATAGGGCATAGTTATTTCTTTCACCCCCATTTGCAATTGCAGACCGATACTGAAGAACGAAGCATACGATCCACCGGATCTCCTCCCTGCTGGATCACCGACACCGACTTTCAGGTACGATTTCACTCCGGCCGATCTGTTCTCCGGCGACGTTTCTAATTCCGATTACCTTCGATTCATCTCTTGATCTATACTCTTACGCTGTAGGTGTGCTCTAATACCTACACTTGATTCAGTCGCCATTGAACTTCAATACTCTCCAAAATGGTAATTAAGCTCACCAGATTGTTCAATTTCATATTTGTAATGTCAGATTTGAGATTACGTAATACTTGGTGCATCGTATTTGATCTACCGTTTTGCGATTGACTTTGAGGTTTCTGGTGCTTAGATTTGTTGTTGATTGTATCTATTTTGTTTTAGGTTGTTCTAGCTGCCTCCATTATCAGTAAATCTGGCAAAGGTGAGTTCTTATTTCGTTTGTTGTTGCGTTTGAGTTTAGATCCCTTGTACAAAGTTGGGTGTGATTGTAATCTGTAGTTTTTTTATGCATCTGAAAATGAAATGTAGACTAAATGTAAGTATTATAATGACTTGCTAATGTTTTCATTCGTATATATTATATAGCACAATGAATGGAAACATCTTGAACTTATGATGACATCCCAGATCTATGTGAGAACATTCAAAGTTTCAAATTAAAAGAAGTTAAAGAACATGAAGCTAAGATCAACACACAAACACAACTGCTTTATGCTTGCATAAATTTTCCATTCATTAAAAAACTTCTCACAGAACAGATTTTAGTATTATACATTTTAGGGCTTGTGGCTCAGATCAGGAATGCGCCTCCTTTTTTGTAGTCTTTATAATTTGGTATTGCCATTTTAGCTAGTATCTGCTGGCCGTAGTTATTTGGCACAAAGCAGCCTACCTCAAGAGATTCGAGCTTTAGAGCTGACTAGGTGACTAGGTAGGGCAAATATGGCAACCATTGGTGTCTAAAATACGTCTAAACACAAAGATAGCCTTGAAAAAGCTATGCCTCAAAATCACCATAAGTATGGTACACCCTTGACAAGTCATCATATAAGCAGGCTTGTTTCTCATAAAGCATAGACCCCCAAATCATCTCTATCTTGAGCTAAACTCTACAAAAGATTGATATCTAACCTTCAAAGTCGTATTCGTGTATGCTATTTGCTTTTTTATGATGATCTCTGTAGATGTTAACTAATATTCGTATAATTCTCTACAGTACTTGTTTCAAGGCAGTTTGTTGACATGTCCCGAATTAGAATCGAGGGGCTTCTTGCTGCATTTCCAAAGTTGGTTGGAAGTGGGAAACAACATACTTATGTTGAGACAGAGAATGTGCGTTATGTGTACCAGCCAATTGATGTCTTGTATCTGCTGCTTGTGACCAACAAGCAAAGCAATATTCTTGAGGATCTTGATACACTAAGGCTTCTCTCTAAAGTTGTATCCTTTTTTATGCATATAAAATTTATGTTGCAACATCTGTTGAGGTTTAAACAATTCAATGTTTCTACAAACAAATTGTTTTAAAAGAACGAGATGTAAGAAGGGGTGATGGAGAGATTAATACAGAATTGTAGGATTGACTCTTTATCAGTAAAAGGTGATTTTTTTTATTGAATTCTTCATCATCACCTCTCCAATTTTTTAAAATTGCATTAGAGTGCAAAGTGCGTTTCATTTGGTACTGAAAGCATGAAAAGAGAGAAAAAATGGGGGCTGAGGGAGAAAAGGGAGTTGAAGATTGATTTTTTTTTTTTTTAAATTTTCTCTAGAGGGTGATATCATTTTATTGAGAAATTATTGTACCCTCTGCTTCACCAATTTTCAAAAAGCTGCATTACAATAGAAAAAATCTCATTTTGACATTTATGTATCTGTCTCTTGTCAAGTTAATTATCTATCATGACACAATGTCAGAGTCATACAGAGTAGTTCTTGACCTTGTATGGTTCTAAACTATCTGATTCTTGCAGAATTTTTGAGAATATTCTCTCAAGGTGTGTGTGTTTATTCAATACTAGTATCAGGTATATCAAACTTATTATCATATAGGTGCAAATGAGCAACATATAATATGGTTTTTCTCCTGAAAAGATGACAGTTTTTATGATTTGTTTTAATTGTCTTGGTGATCAATTCGTATAGTTTGCCTCCTTAACTATGCATAGGTCCCTGAGTATTCTCCCTCTCTAGATGAAGAAGGCATTTGCAAGAACGCTTTTGAGCTGATTTTTGCTTTTGATGAAGTTATTTCTCTTGGGCACAAAGAAAATGTAACTGTTGCTCAGGTTAAGCAATACTGTGAGATGGAAAGTCATGAAGAGAGATTGCACAAATTGGTATTACAGAGCAAGATCAATGAAACCAAGGATGTTATGAAACGTAAGGCTAATGAGATCGATAAAAGCAAGGCAAGTTGATTTGATTTCAATAAAACCTACATTTTTTTCAATTGTCATATTTTCTTTGGCTTTTTGCTTCCATATGAATAAAACTTTGGTCTGATTTCTGCAGATTGAAAGGGGTAAAATGGACAAAGGTGGTTTTTCATCTTTACAGTCAATGGGCTCAATGGGTTCGATTGGAAGAATGGATAGTGGATTTGGTAACGATACTAGTATATCCAGTGGGAATAATTTTGGAAGTGGTTCTGGATTTGGATTAAGCTCTGAAGTTGACTCCTTTTCAAGCAAGTCTAAAGGTTGGTGATTATTTTTGTGTGCACTATCTTTGAGGACTAAACAATTAGGGTCTGTTGTGCTAACTAGAATGGATAATAAAGGAAAGGAGGGGAAAGGTCATGGAATGGATCATTGCATTTCGTTAAAACATTGGCTAACCTGTAGGAATGGAATGGGTTTACCCTGTTGTAATTGAATGAGTTTCAGTGCGACTGTATTAATTTCTTTATATTATATATAGAAACAATATATAACTTTAGTTTTCTTTATGTACAAGTGTGCATAAAGATTATCATAAATAGGTATATTTTTTAATTGTTTATGGAAAATTTAAAAAAGATAGTAAAAAATGGAATTTATATGACCAATTAATGTCAATTACGATTATATTAGTAAAATCAAGTTATGTTGTAATTATTCATTCCAATCCATGGAATTACAATCATCTAATTAGAAGAAAGGTCAGAACAAACAGTTTAATTTCATTCTGATGGACTAGGGCACTCGGTTCTTTCGCTGATTCCAGCATACTAGACGCTGCTGACTACCCTGTAGACTATAGTTCTTTATGTTCCTTACTTCCTTAGATGATCTTAAATTCGTTTTGTATTGAGATTCAAAACAGAACATGTATGATTAAACGGCAACTTTTGTGTAAAATTCTATCAGGTCGTCCTAGTGCTGCTGTTAGTGCACCAAGTAAAGGAATGGGTATGAAGCTTGGTAAATCACAGAAGGCAAACCAATTTCTGGAATCACTGAAAGCTGAAGGTGAAATCATTGTGGAAGATGTTAGACCAAGTGCTAATTCAGGCAGAGCAGCTGCAGCGCCACCTACTGATCCTATCACTTTAACAACCGAAGAAAAGCTTAATGTGACACTTAAGAGAGATGGCGGTGTCAGCAACTTCGATGTTCAAGGAACTTTGTCCCTCCAAATACTTAACCAGGACGATGGGTTTATCCAAGTTCAGGTCTGCCTCCTACTCCCTTTCTTTATTTGCATTCATAATGTGTTCTCTCTCTAGCGTCCATCTTTCAAATCTGGTTACAAACAATCATTTGCATCCCATTTGGATTCATGACTAGAGTTGCAAATTGCAATGTAAGATCAACCACCACTGACCACTGGAAAACTGACCTTGTTCAAAAGCTTGTGGTTAGATTTAGGATTTGTTTGAAAAAGGACCAGGCATTCATTTGAGTGCTGAACTTGCTTGTGGCTTCTGTTACTGATTGTGAATATCTTACCTGTATCAACTAAATTATTTTACAAAATACAATTTGAGTGTTGAACTTGCTTGTGGCTTCTGTTACTGATATCAACTAACACCAAACCTTCACAATTGTTGATATATGGTGTGCTTGTTGATTTGGTATCTCTATGATGTTCAGATTGAGAGTGGGGATAATCCTGAAATCAAATTCAAGACACATCCTAACATCAACAAAGAGTTGTTCTCTAACGAAAATATTCTAGGATCCAAAGATCCTAACCGTCCATTTCCTGCTGGCCAATCCGGGGATGGTCTTGGTCTCTTGAAGTGGAGGTTGCAAAGTAAAGACGAGTCAGATGTCCCCCTGACAAGTAAGTATCATCTCAAGCCATTTATCCTGGATAAATTTTCTATATATTATAATATTAATTTGATTTTTCTTTCATTTTGTCAGTTAACTGCTGGCCCTCTGTTTCTGGAAATGAAACCTATGTTAGCATTGAGTATGAAGCTTCATCGATGTTTGATTTGCAAAATGTTGTCATTTCTGTCCCTCTTCCTGCTCTCAGAGAGGCACCAAGCGTAAGGCAGATTGATGGGGAATGGAGGTGAAATTTTATTCTTTTTTCTGATATATGTTTTATTCTGATTTTATATAAAAGTTGGGGATACTTGTCGATATAAACCATTTATATAAGAGAGGTAAGGGGTGATGGTTATCAGCTGCATATGCGAGTATCCTTCCAGTTATATAATATTGTTTTATTTTTATGCGTTAGTTATTTTGTAATTCAAAAATGAGGTCAACCTTATAAAATAAACATGAAATAGAGGCTTTGTTAAAGTTTTTCCTTTCGAAGTATATGACATGTTATCATGGTAGTTAAAACGGGTTTAATAGAATTTAGGGATCTTAATTTATATTTTTCTTCTCTCATTTGCAGATATGATTCCAGAAATTCAGTATTGGAGTGGTCTATACTTCTGATTGATGATTCCAATCGCAGGTTAATTTTTTCTTCTTTTCTTTTTTAATACAAAATGGGTCAAGTCAGGTTTATTTATTTATTTATTTATTTTTATGTCTAATGGGTTAAAAAGGTAAAATATATTATTTAAAAAAGATTTTGGGTGAACACAACCCGCTTGTTGGTTTCCAAACCCGACAACCTGCCCATTTTGCCACGTGTGATTTGAGGTGTAATGTTGTGACATAATATGCAGCGGATCGATGGAGTTTGTTGTTCCTCCAGCTGACACATCAGCTTTCTTCCCCATTTCTGTGCGATTCTCTGCAACAAGTACTTTCAGCAACATGAAGGTATTTTCTTCTATATCTAATCTAAGTTAATTTATTTTCATAAATTAATCAGATTTACAAACAATAAGATCAACATTGATTGCAGGTTGTGAACATCCTCCCACTAAGAAATGGGCCTGCTCCAAAGTTCTCTCAAAGGACACAACTGGTTACAGAAAGCTACCAAGTTGTTTGATTAAAGTTTGTATGTCTGCTATCTTATCGATGTGTTTTATATAGTTCTCCTGCCATGGAAGGATTTAAATAGACTTTTGCCTGCTTTGTCGCATTTTTTTAAAATCAAATAAACAATTTTATGTTTGGACGAAAGAGAAGTGAAAGTTGTTTTCCATATACAATTTGATGTCTTATTTCAATGTCATGTCCCAACCGTGGATTAAGAATTACTATGTTTTAAGCGTGTTTTAGTGGTAAGTATTTGATTACTATTCCCTCTAGGATGGGGTCTTAGCCTCTCTGGTTTTATTTATCTATTTATTTTATCATAGTTATCTATTTATTTATTTTGTGATTGTTTTCTCCGTAACCTCTAATCTCTTAAAGGTAACTTGTTCAGCACAAACTTTTTTTATTGGTGGTTTGTGAGTCTTTCTATTCTAATAAAAAGGTAACCAGTGTACATGACAGTATTATATTCATCCTTATCGAAAAAAATTTTGATTCTCTCTACTATTGAATAATTATTTTAATTACTAGTGATATTATTTAATTTTTTAGATTAAAAATATTTTTTTTATAAATTAAAAAAGAGATCTTTTAATACATGCTATTTCTAAAAAACAAACTTTTTTATAAAGTGCAATGTTTTTCTATTATATTAAACTTTTTTAAAAATATAAAATATTTTAAATTGATGTTAAATTTATTATAAACAAAAAAATTTTTAAAATTGCGAGTTATAATAAGAAAATTTTAAAAATGACATTTTTAATGCGATTTGCTTTGAAACAAAATGTTAAAATTTTTTGACAAAAAAAATTTAAAATTTTGATATCATTGTTTTATTACTTATAATACTTATTAATACGTAATTTCAATCATATTTTAATTTAAAATATTATTTTATAATTAATAAATATTTATTATATTTAATATTTCATATATTCAAATTCGCGTTATATACGAGTTTAATAAAACTTGTTTACTATTAATTGGTTCTTGTGGATAATAAATAAAAACACAATTGATAAATATAACGGTCCATGTTCTCACGCGGTTGAACTTTTAAAATTCTTTAAATAATAAACTCACGTAATTTAAATAATTTTTTAATTTGTTTTGATTGCATAAATCAATATAAAGTTTTATGGAAAGCAATTACCCTAACTTTACTCAATTACCCTAACTTTATTAGTCAAGCCAAACGCCTATGAAGGACCACCGTCTCCTTACATCTACGTCTCTATCTCTGTCACCATCGCTAACTAATTCCATCGTTGTCAACTGAAACTTGTGTGATATTTTTGTTTATCTATATATTCTTGTAATTGAATTCAATTTCAGAATTATTTGATTGTAAAAAAGAGTGTGTGAGCTAACCATTCATAAGATTAAAAAAAGGCTAGGTTAGTCCGATTCAAAACATTTAACAATTAAGATACAACCCAAAATTAATTAATAAAAACCCCCCAACCTAATTTTCACCATTGAAAGTTACAAACAAACCCCCTCTACTTTCCTACTATGCACCATTTGGCCCATAAGAAAAAAAAAACAAAGAAAAACCTAACTTTCACAAGATGATTTCTAACTAGCCCGTCAAGAATCAGCAACACCTTGAATTCGAATGTTTAACCTCCGAAGCCAAACCGAATGCAATATCATATGAAACACATCATACCTCTTCGGCGGATAATTAACCTCGAAATGACGTCGAACTTGTTTACCCCGTCTTTGCATTCTTAGATATTGTCTTGTAGATATTCCGGTTAAGATGTTTTTAAGATTCGGGATATCCTCAACTGCAAGTATAACCGCAAAAGATTTCCAGTTTAGGACATCGCTAAACGGGGCTACATAATGGTCCTTAATGAGCACGGGCACACAACCAGTGTAGAGTGCTTCAACCATTCGTGGGCTCGCCACTTCATACCCGCTAGGGGAAATGCAATACTTACTTTGTCTCAACATACCCATGTATGAAACGCCCTTCGGTAGGTACTTGTGAACTTGCACGTCAGGGTCCTTATCCTGCCAGTGCTCCAAAAGTATTGGTCTGATAGGACCATGGACCCCGCCAGCAAAGAAAGCCAAAAAGTGGCGATTCCTCGGAGATGGGCCGTTTAGTATCCCACGTGTCGTTCCATCAGGAAGTAAGATTTCAGGAATCGACACGTCTTTTGAGGGGTTAAACCCTTCTGAGGTATTCGCGTTGCATAAAGCTCGGATAGAGTTCTTGAAGAGGTACGGGACGGCTTTTGATAATTCAGGACCCTATATCACGCCATACATAACCATTTAAAACGACGAACCAAAAAATAAATAACATAAAAAAACCAAGTGTTTACACAAGAATTTACTCACCCAATCGTGACAAGCTACAGTGAAATGGTCGGCTCCTAGGCTTCGGTTCCAAAAAGGGTACTTAGAGCCCACAAGATCGACATAATCTTTAACCGTCTGCTTCATTGGACGCCAATGGTCGACATTAGGATCACGCTCGAATATAAAGCGTACCATCATCGTTGTACTCATCGGTAGGAAAAACGTGTGAGCGTTTTCGGGGTTTCTTGTTCGAAACTTAGTGGTCTCCATATGGTATATAAAATTGCCTTCCATTGAATAAATGCTTTTACAAGGACCATCATGAAATATTGGGGGTTCTCCTTCTTCATATACAAAGACCTTGAATTGCTTCTCCATCTCTAAATAACTCCTTCAAAAGTCAAAACAAGAGTCAAATTTTGAATCACAAGTCAACCATCCGTACAAGTAGTTTATGCATAACGATCCTTCAAAAGGTTTGTACCTATGAAACGAGGCACTATTCCAATACATTGGACCCTCAGGGACATAATCCGGATCATGAGTTCTGTTACTAGATTCGGCTTCTTTAATTGCAGCTCGAACCCGTCCAAGACGGGCTTCGAGTTTATCCAAACTCGTATACTTCTTGTTGATTCTTCTATCAACAGGAAATACTGCAGTCTGATTCACCGAAACAAAAAAATCTGGTCCACTTAATGTCACATTCATATCATCTTCTTTAGCAACAGCCTGTGAAAATGACATAAGTTAACTATGCTATCAAATACGTCTATTTCAAGATTAAACTAACGAATAGTCAATCTGTTTTTGGCAACCACATAATTTTAAAACACATTTTGAGTGTTTATTAGAGGAAATCATAATTCAGTTGCATAGTTTTGGTATTTATTGGGATGATGATAAATAATCAAGTATAATTAGAAATTAGTGAAAGTGATTTTTTTTGGGAAATTATAGAATTTTATCATATTACTACTAGTAATTAAGTTCAAAAATATGAAGCAAAAGATTCCAATTAACAGAAAACCCTCAAAAAGCTGAAAACAAACAAACGATGGCGTAGAAAGAATATTTTCGTGGCTGGTCCTAAAACATCATCATCCCCGAATACTTCATCAAATTCCATATTATTCTTTTAGATAAAATCTATAATAAAATAAAAAATTGTAAGCATCGTATAAACAACTAGTAACATGTAACGATTGTATAACACCTGTATATTATATTTTAAATGTGATATATAAATAATACACATTCTTCCTAATTTTCACTCCATACCTATCGAGTGACTTGTGTGATTCTCATCATTTCTTATTTAAAATTGGTTCCGAACTAAACGTGTGCTAATAAATAACTTATATAGTCAACAAACTAGCACAAACCAATATACTCAACTTAATCTGGCCATAATAAATCTAAAAGATTATATTGTTTATATAATAATATATAATAATATAAGATCAGATACTAGTAATATTGTAATAATACCACCAATTTTATTATTAGATAACTTTAATATAAAGAAAATTAATATAACATGTTATATATAGAGGGAGATCGAGATTAAAAAAATGACTATTTACACACAAAAATATTAAATATTACGTAAATTCATATCGATCAAAATTAGTCGAGATTAGCTCAAATATTGTAAGCTCTTAAGCTTTAACCGAATCAAACTCCACACACTTGACTCGTTTACAAGCTGTTAACAATATTATCAACAGTTAAATACATAGCTAAAAATAGTTTCAGAAATTAGCTAAAAACCACATAGCTTAAAAACAACTTTAATCGCATCAAAATTAAAATAATCTCTATACTAATAAATAAAAATAAATCTGGACACTTGTCATCATTTTAAGCCGTCTAATTATAAATACTATAATAGTTATTTATTAGTTAATAACTATTCATAATTAAAATTTCAAATATGTTAACTTCAAATTTTCAAATATGTAATACATGGGTTTATTCAATCCGTATAATACATAATATTGAAGACATAAATTTTTATATTATTAACCATGTAATAGTAAATTTATTTAACCCGTGTAATACACAGGATTGTAACCTAGTCAAACATTATAGTAAAAAAATTCAGGGATATATGAACACTCACAGGCAATTCAACATCCATTTCATCTTCCACACCCAACGGCGGATACGAAGAATTAAAACTCCGATCAAACCCATAACCATCCGACGGCCCCTCCGCCACCGCACCGCCACCGTCCACCACCGCCGGCCACCGCCCAACGGCCACCGGACCTTCAGCCACCACCGGCCCACCGTCGTCTTTAACCACCGAGTTAGAAGAATAACCTTGGCTCACAGAGCTCCATACCCATGGGTAATTATACTTGAACCCACCACCCATATTTGACCTCTTTACGCCGATGAACACCGCCACCACCATGAACGGCAGAATCAACCATAACAGCTTCGTTGACGGTGATCGTGAATTCCGCCACGAACCCATTAATAAAAAGAACTAGTTGTTTAACTGATGATGAAATATATATATATATGTCTAGAAATGAGACTGAGGTTATGAAAACAAGTGATTATATATGGAATAGGATACCTTGCCAAAAGTTGAACCACGATATATACCTGTCGTCGACTGTGTGTTTCTCTCTCAATATCTAATGGTTATATACAACTCATGTATCTATAGTTTTCTCTCTCTAGAAGTAGAAGCAGAAGAAGTTTAACAATTGGTGAAAGATGGTTGCACCACCACGCCAAGCGTCTCACTCTTGTTTTGTTCTCTGTTCCCGAGTCCTTCATGCAGAAATATATAATATTATTTTATTATTCTCATAAATATTACGCTAATTACATTTTTGCCCTTTTAGTTATTATGAATGTCACTTTCCATACATGCGTTTTTATACTTAAAAGAAGGAAAATAACTAATAAACTGTATTTTATGTTTATGTCTTCATATTTTACATCTTTTTTGCTAAAATAAAAGAAGTATTTTTTTTATTTGAGTTGAATTTTAGAATAAAAAGTCTAAGTACCAAAACTGAAAAACATTTAGATAGAGACAAAATACAAACACAACCTACGACTTCTACTTTTTTTTGTTATTTTTTTGATCTACGACCTTATTTCGAAAGATATATGAAACTCATTACTGGAAAAACCTTTTGCTCAACTCTAAACATTTTGCTTAAATTGAAATTTTAACTCACAACTTTTTTATATTTATATGTCATGTGTACTTCACATTTACCAGTTATACTAAGGATCATTGATAGTTACGGCTTTCATTATTTTCTTGCTTTAAAAACGATAAAATAAAGGACGAAAATGTAATTACTCTGAACATTATTATTTTGCATTTATTTACGAGTTTGACACCGAATGCGTTAACCGATGATCTCATAAATTTTATGATTTTTAGTATCGGCGGAATAGCACACGCACATAGTGTGAATGTGTTAGTCACGAGCTATTTTTAACCGTTGGATTCTGGGATGATGGTGTGAACGCGCGCGTGGGGAAGTGGGTGGTGGATGAGGAGAATTGGTAATAAAGACATCGCCACTTCAAAACATAAGTTGATCTGATCTACCGGCTATTTTTAGTACTTTTAAGTGTGTGATTCTATTGACATAAATACCCTTGCTTCATTTTCTTTTTGTATTTTATTTGGAAATTTTGAGCAAAGTTATTAACAATGAATCTTTTACATTGAATAGTTCTATAAATGAGATTTTGTGTTTGAAATGATACTTGCAAATAAAGATGGTGCGTGACATATGGTGAATTTTCAACTAATGCATCTCTTGTAACATAAGATTTGTGTGAATTTGATTGTTGTTTGTGTAGTCGTGTACTTGTGTTCACATGTTTCATGTGGACTTGTAGATATATAGTTTTAGCAAGCATAATTTCTTGATTTCGAAAACAATATGTTTTTACACGAATTAGCGAATATGCTCGTATGTGAAGTGTGTGCTGCCAACTCATAACATTTTGTTACAAGTCTTGTTTTAAGTATAAAACCGTAATCATTTATTATTCTACTTTTTTTCATAATTTTCTCATTGTTGCGTATACGTTTTAATTAATTAAAAAATATTTATTTTTACATGTATTTTAATAAATATATAATTTATTCATATTTAAAAGTGATTCAGAATTAAAATAATAATAGTATTGTTTTTTTTCTCATTATACCTCAATTAATTTATTTTTATTTTGTCATATAAGTTGATTTAAACAAAATGTTTTTTTTTTATAGATTTATCCTAACGATATGTACGTGGTTGCACTTAATTCATATATGCTTTCATTAATATATATAACAAATTGAAAAATATTTTTGTTTTTTATTAGTTTCTTCAACAAAATCACACAACAACCGGGTATCTACATTCAACCTTCTTGCATGTACAAGAACTACTTTCTACTTGACGACTACTAAAACTGCAATAGACAATTATTTGATGCATATTTTAATATAAGGTTTCTAACCGGTAATCATTTTATTACAACATTCATGTCAAAGATATTGATAGATTGTAATTTTTGAATTTCATATTTTCATATGTTAAACACAAGCATGTCACGCTTTCCTTGTCTGACCAGACCAAAAACTATATATTGGAAATACATGGGGATCTTAGACCGATCCAATAAGAATATATTGGGTCCCTTTTTGAATCGATTGGTTCATCAGTGATTTTTTCAATGAAAATCAATTTTCTAACTGTAATCAATTAGACAACTAAAAATACTACATCTTTTTGAAATTTTTCTACAATGCATGTTATAAATTATACTATGATGAGATGTCTCAAATCACATCATAACGTAGATGTTGATGAAATTTTAATGCATACTAAAAAAATTATTTTCATTTAACCGAGTAATGACCTTAAAATTTTAGTCAACCACATTATAATATAAGATAAACAAAACGATTGAAGTAAGATGAACATTCTTTAAAAGAGACATCCCTTTAATAAAGTAGAGTACTTCCAACAATAAGTCATATGCTGGCATCCTAATATACATGTGTGATAATTTTAAAAAATAATAGATAAGGATGAGTATTTACCGGTCAAAAAGTAAGTTAGCAAAAAAAAAGGCTAAGAAATACCATGAACAAGTAAAATTGATTATATGTGAAAAGGTTAACGTGTCATGGAAATAGATATTTTTAAATGGTTTACTTGTTATACGTAACGAATTAATGATTGATCCTCTGATTTTAGTTTTGAGGAAAATATAATTAAATTTAAATATTGAAGGATTGTATGTTATTATATGCTCAATCATTTACCATAAATTAATAAATAATACAGGATTCAAGAAGTTTGTGTTCGTGTCATTTATCTATTCAGTTGAAGTACAAGGACAAATAGACAATGACATGGAGTTAACTCTTACTAGAATGTTATTAATATATTTCTTATGTAAAACTATTTAAAATATTCAAAATTAACAATATATTTAAAGTATTAACCTACGTATTATATTATTCGTATATTTCAGCATGGTTATAAAATTATAAAATCATAAGTTCTTATACTCAGACTACCTACATTTTGTCTGACTAATCACACATAAACTAATACTACTCTTGAATTTACTTATTTGTTATTTTGATACTTAACTCGTAACCACTTGAAAAGATAAATAATTTCCTATACACTTTGATACCACTAGATCAAAAACTTTTTAACATTGTCGTTTTAAAAAGATCACCCAAACATATTAACTTAATTTAATATTAATTTTTTCTCTTCTCTTAAAATGTTTTAATTCAATTTTAATCAACTAAAAGACTAAAGTATTATTAATCTTTTCTTTTAGGAAGTTAATCATAATTTCATAAAACTAAGTTTACAAAATTAAAAAAACTTTTATTGAAAGCATTTTAATAAACTAGACATTTAAATATAGCTTATTTGGTTATTTATGAAGGGTTCGATCAAGTTGGCACCGCAGCCTCACGGTCACACCTCTATTCTTCACTTGCTATAAATGGTGCATTTTGTAGCGACCACCGCCAAATATGGAAAACAAAAGAAAGTGTATATGTGGGAATTGAACTACATTAACTTCGATTCTACTATTATTACGCATGGATGTAGCATGGCTTCATCTACTCTATTTAATTAAGAATACTAGAGCATTAACAACTCGCCCACCTCTTACAAAATTTATTTCCTTTATCAGTAACGGAGCTTGAATCAAATCATAGAAAAATAGGAAAAGTAAATTTTCTAAAATTGGCGAACTCGATATATATAAAATTTTAAATTATCAGGTCAAAAATTAATACTACTAACCAATAAAAAAAGGAAATGGTGGCCCTCCGGCCCCTCTTAAGTTTCGCCCTTGTTCCCTACTCTCTCCACCATGCTTATCACCTCTCTCCTCTACCATATCTTCCTCTCTTCACGTCAAAGGTTTTTGTTTTTGGTTCATGAATCTTAAAACATTAACTTACATACCCTTTAATCAATAATTAAAGTCATCAGTACCTTAAAAAGTCAAATAATTCAAAATTAATTTGAGTCGACTTGTTAATATCCTAATTCCTAAAGGAAAAGGTTTTGATAAGTTCTAGATGAATTTAAGTTGAAACTAGAGGTCTCTTTTTATAAAGAGGTTCAAACTAATATTTATACATGTGTCTTGACTCTTGATTAAACAAGCTATTCTAAACAGAAGATACTTATTGTGTATTTATATATTATGGTATAATAAATATTATTATATGTATAATTGTGCTACATATTTGATTGTAAGAAACATACATACATAAATGAAAGTAAATACCAATACGTCCATAGAACTCGTGTATACAAGTTTTGCTACCTGAAGTCATGCACCACATTTTAAATATTTGTAGGGGAAGACATTAACAAATTTTTAACAACAATCTTTTTACTTTAATTATATACCACCTAACTAATTTGAACCCGTAAAAATTAAACTCATTATTTTTATGAAAACACAATCATCAATACCACTAGTTTATCTGTTTTAAAAAAAACAAGTTTTAATAGTATGTTATTTAAATCTTTTTGTCGTTCAGTGAAGAAGAATATGACCCGTGTAGTTTTAAGATTTACAGCTCGTAAAGACCAGCCACAAATATTTTCATAACTCGAAAGGCTACCGTGATAGTTTCTTTAAAACTCATAAACTTGAAATAAACATGCTACTTTTTATTTATTTTACAAATAATATATTGTATTAATTAGATAGCAAAATTGTCTTAAACAACCTTTAATATTTGTATATAAGAGGATATTTTGGTAATTTCATATTAAAACCAAAATAGTCTAGCCATATGAGTCATTGTGATATGTTCCTGATTGCATGCCACCTCTCATGTCAAAAGGATTTGGCTTTCCAAAGATTTTATAAAAAGCAATAAAAGTTTGGCAATTTGCTAAATATATCCATTTATTAATTTTTATTTTATTTTGTAAAACCCATAAAAAGAATTAAAGGATTAGGTTTAAATTAACAACCTTTAAATTCCACCACACATGAAAACCATATGGTGCTAGTTTGAAATTGTTATCGACTGTTATTAATATTGCATATTATCTTTTTCTCAAAATAAAAACAGTGCTATACACCATATTTAAATATACGTTGTTTTTGTTATTATTTTTAGAAGTAAACTCATGCATATGTTAAACTCAACACAATTAATTTAGATCGAACTTAACTCTCAGTCATTCAATTAAAATTAATATATCTTACGTACTGATACCGCTATGATCAAATGTCCCTATAAGTACCATATATTGTATTCCCATTTCAATGATATGATTCACACATCTAATGCTTTTTTAAATAAATCAAATAATTGTTCTAAACAAACACCTTGCTATCAACTCGAGGATCTTGTCTCGAGACTTGAGCAGTAGCGTAGAGGAGAGTTCTTCGAACCCGGTTCTAAGCCGCCTCGATTATGATATAGCATCATTTTTCATCTTCTTGAGTTAGAATAGAGGTCGTAAACACAAGAATCTATAAAACGTTTATCAAGTCAAAGTCCAACAAACAAACAAACGGTCAAGTGAGTCTCGTATTTGAGTATATTAACATTTGATTTCTTATGTTAATAATTAGAAATGCTTGTAATAAAAAGTTGAATTAAGTTAAACTTAAACTACTTATTATTTACTTAGGGAAATCTGCAATAAGAATTGGAATTAAGATATGAAACCCGACCAGACTGTAGTGAACGGCAAATATCCGACCTTCGTGTCCCACACGACGTTGTTGTTGCGAAGAATTTTATTTTATCCACTTTCATTTCAATTTTCAATGTTTAAATACCTATATAGTGAGTGGTTATATATACTTTTCTCAAGAATATCAATGATGAATAAGAGCTTGTTGACTTTCTTCCTCTTGACTTTGCTTACCCCTAGGTTTACTTCCAATAAGCAAAAGTGCAAAAGTTATTAAATAGTAATAAAATCTTAATACCATTTAGTCAAGTTATTTGAATTTATATTAGCAATTTTACTATAAAATTGTAAATCTATTGAACTAAATGACTTAAGTTAAGCAATTATGGGTTTTAGTTATTATTTTATGATTTATCTTTTATAGTCAAATGTTACTTTATGTTAGTATACTTGAAAATATGTCTCTACACAATAACCAATTTTAACGACAAGAAAAAAAAAAAAAACCCGCTGGATCTTCAGAACCATGCCTTGACATGGAATAGGAAAAACCCTATTATACTTGGTGCGCTCTAGCGGTCACGTATTTTATCAATTATCAGTCTCTAATCCAGCCAGCCAAAACTGATATGAAATCGAGCAAAACCAATTCGACCCAAGAATGCAACTTAGAATAATAGTCTAATAAAAATATTTGACAACAAAATGACCTTCCAATGACTAAAAGATAATATCAAAACATGGGTAATTTGTTAGCATAATATTGAAGCAAAATAGTTTAGAGGGGTATTTGCCCCTGAAAAGGTACCCAACTTTGGGTCATTTTGGGCCTCTATTGCTTGATGGGTTTAAATGTTTAATTGAGCTATGAATCTATGCTAAGGGGTTGAATGGACCGCAGAAAAGGCTAATAAAATGCTAAACGGGTCGGGTAATACGGGTTGGAGCGGGTGGTTCGCCCAAATCCTCAAAGCAGAAAGCTTCGTCGTGGCAAATGGTAATTAAGGTATCATCATATCTGCTGCTAGTAATTGTGAATTATATGAATGTAAACATGATTGTGTCTAATGTAATCGCCTAAATATCTTATTGAATTCTTTGGTTTGCAGTTTAGGGTTTCTTTGATTTTGTTCGTAAAGAAACTTGAATAATCCTGCATCCCCCACTGCTGGTAAATTCAACTTCTGATCATTCTTTTAGTGGTAACATACTAACATGCATACATGCTTAATAATTTCAAGTTGGTCTTTTTATTGTCCTATACTCTTATTGATGCCTTTGAGCTTGCAAGTTGATTACTCGTATTCAATTGATTAAAGTGCTAATTGTTTTAGAAGGGATGAAAGGGGTTATAGAAAAATTAACATTCTAATGCTCATAAATAACAAAAATGATAAAATAAGCAACAGTGAATAAACAAAGTCCCATGATTGGTTTTTCTGAAAACCATATAAAATACAAAAAACAACCAAATGCTGGTACTTCGTTAAGTGCTGGAAGCCACTCCTTTGGTCCTCGGTGTTGCTTGAGTTCCTGTTTAACAAAATAAAAAACTGGTGTAAAATTGATGCTATGTGATTTTATATTCGGTTTGATCTCATCTTTTATAATAATTATTGCGAAGCATACCTTCCCTGAAGTTGCTCTTGAACCTACGAGGAACATTACGCAAGTAACGCATACGACCCGTTCCTGTAGTCTTCCTTCTGATTGCCTTCACGCTCCAGTTGTCTTTAGCATTAAAGGTTTTCAAAATAATAATTAATCATAAAGAAGTTTTCAGATTTTTATAATGCTAAATACAAATTCCCTATCAAATAACTTCCAGATAACAAAAAGGGTTTGACTTTAACTCATGTCTTTAATCACATTTTTAAACAAAGAACATGGCAAGTTGGCAACTTTGGTAATTCTAATGGTTCTTACTTCATCATAGCTAATTGCCTGTTCAAATGATAATGCTGTATAAAACAGTAAATACCAAAAAATATGCACTCTTTGACACTGCATTATCATATAACCCTAAAGAAAAAGTAAATGAAAATCTTTTGATGACCAAAAACTCTAACATGTTCCCTTGTTTTCCAAAACTAGAACAAACAGCATAATATATAATAATTGACCAAAGATGTAAACTAGTTCCAGACAGATAATATAACAGCCTCAATTGTGCTTGTTTGTTCTAAATGCTAGTTTCATCTTTTCACCCACTCTGATCCGGATTTAGATTAGCACACCACATCAACTTCCGGTACAAAACCCAACCCAAGTATAGATAACATAATTTGTCACAAAATCATGGAGTCCTGGATTTAGATTAACATACAACATTAACTGCTAGTATCAAAACAATAAAAACATTGATACACCATTATCCAAAAATCCAACTTTTGACTATCAATAAGATTTCAAAGTTGATAAACCTTTTGTGTGTTAAGGTATGTTGTCAAAAGCCCACAAGGCACATGCCTAGGCCCACAGGCGCAGCCCAGCGTAGCCTTGTCGCCTTGCTTCAAAAGCCCCATTTCTAAGCGCTTAAGCGCATTTCCGGCCACTAGATGCTCACTATGATAAGGGGAAGTGATCGCATCTACTAGAGACGGTTGAATTAACCATTATTATTATTTTAATTTTTTATATTATTGCCTACCATATCCTATTTCATGTTCCGTTCAAAAATTGCATATCGAGTTTGAAACAATTACACCAGTCCTAAACTTGGAATTGACCTAAAACAACCTAAACTATCCTAAAACATGTATAAACCCAAAAAATGGTATAATCAAACCATCAAATTATAGATATAATCAAACCTAATTTCTAACAATCACACATCTCTATCAAATTACAGTAGCATTTGATTAATCGATCGAGAGAGAGAGAAGGATTTACATTTTCTGAGGCGAGCGGCAGGATAAGCACAAGCAGAGCAGCGGCTCTTCTGGAGATGAAAGCTGCGTCGTCCACACCTTACACACAGCGTGTGTGTTTTGTTCCTCCTCTTGCCAAAACTGCCTGTTCCTTTACCCTTCAATCAACAAATTTCAAAACAACAACACAGAAATCGTAATCAGCAATCAATTTCCAAACGAATTACACAGAGAAAATGTGCGAGGGATTACCATCTCTGCCGATTGACGAGAAGAAAAACACGACTCTCACCTTCAAGAAGATGAAATCGTAGGGCGATTAGGGTTTTACTTGAAAAGTCTTATTGGGCTCAATACACAGTCTTCTTTGTAGCCCAATTTGATCAATTTTTTAAAAAGTAAAAATGTGTATTGTTGGGCTAAATAGTTCAATAGCCTTTGCTACTCGGTATTTTGGGCCACCGGCCCACTGGCCTGTCACCCTGCTGCCTTAAGGTAATGTGAAATTGAATCATTCAAGTTACAACTTAGAGATACTCGAGAGGTAGTTGATCAAAGTTCAAGAAGCGAAAGTAGGGCCCAGAGGTGTAGAAGAGGGTCACAACAAGCAACAAGAGGCAATGGACGTGATGGTATGGACCGAAGACGGCGATAGAAGCCAAACAATCCGCCATTTAGCGTCATTATCACTAATGGTTCTACCTTTTAGCGTCATATCATAGAGAATTGTCGTTGTCAAGGAGCCATCATTCTATTATATCACATCACGCGTTACCTTACATTTTCCCACCCTATTACTATATATATGAAAAAACCAGTGTCATGAACAGTATTCGAGGGTATTTCGGTCATTTGCTTCTTTCTTGGTTTTTGTGCTATTGCTTTTATTGCCTCTCTTCATCCCAGGCTTTCTCTTATCTTCATCTTCTCCATCAAGTAGAATCGCCGGCGTTTCAGGCGCTATGAAGGTGCCGGTGGCTATGGTGGTGGCGTTAGAGAGGGTATAAGGAGGTCGGAGGTCTCGAGTCGATGAGAGGTGTCTATTCGTTTCCGCTTCAACACCGCAGGAGCGGTGGTGCTCCGGTACACCTCGATTTATCGTCTCATGGACTATTGTTGCCGGTAGACGATTTCCGGTACCGCCTCTCCACCTCTTTCTTGTGGTGGCGTCTCACCCTGTAACGTCACCCGTAACACCAGTGGTGCTTTTCCGTTTTCCCGACGGCCGCCATGGTAACCTTTCGTCTCTCCTATTGCTGTTACTGTTACGCTATGGTAACGGTGGTCATGCCGGTGGTATTTGTTCTGTTGATTGCGGAGGTAGAGTATTTGAGCTCAGGCTGACGACCGTGGTGGTCATGGCGGTGGTACCACCGCCTCTGGCCTTTCTTTGCCCCACAATCTCTCGATTACCCTTTTAGGGTTTACAGATATCGCCGGACACCGCCGCCGACAGCCGTTGTGCCGTGCATGTGTTGATGGTGGTTCTTGCTGTCGCCGGTGGCTGTCGTGATTTGTCGATGACGGTGACCTAGGGTTTACCGAGACATTAAACTGATGTTTTTGTGTTTTCGTTGTTGTTCAGGATCCAACTGAGTTTTCTGTGAGACACGATTGTGTTGGGCGATGATGATGATGCTGTTGGTCACGGCGGTCACTTAGATCGATGAATCTAATGGTTATGTCGGTGACGATGAATCTCGATTCATCTGAGACTTTTTTTTATACCAATAAAATGATCTCTATTATTTTGTGTAATGTTTGGCGATGATGATAACATGATAGATGTATTCAATTGTTCATTGCTTTGGCGTGGCAAACTAATGTGTGCAGCCGCAAAGAACAATCATTTCTGAGCCAACAATAATGGATATTAACGGTTTTAGGGTAATGATGATATGAAAACGGGGTGTCGTTTAGGCGAGGCAATCGATCTTTTGTAGCCACGACACATCATTTCTGAGCCTTCTAATCCAGTTAATACCGTTGTGTGGCGTTATCATCGGATTTTTAACCGCCGCGAAGCGCGGTCGGTTATCAACTAGTTTCTATTAATTATATCTAACCAATTGGATATTTAGATAAAAAAAATATTAAATAATTCTAGTTGTAGTCTAATACATAAAAACTTCTAACACTTCCTTTTTGAATGTATTCAGTTATCAACAAGCTAAGTTAAAAACATGATGTCAGTATAGGCTACAAAAGCTAAAAGAGTGATGGGGGCAACATGCATGAACTAAGCAAGCTTGTAGTTAATGCTTTAGGGCATGTACGATTGCACTCTTTTAATGAACAGTGGAATATACTCACAACACCAAGCTTCCTACATGTTCATATGATTTTGATAAATACATTCACCATTAATATTTATAAAACTAATATTCAACAAAAAATGTTTATTTCATCTGGACCCAACAACTTGCACTAAAAAATATACTATTGACCTGTATGTTTTTTAACGGTTGCCACCCACCAATCCAACCTGCTCATTTCGATTAGTTTAGAGAAATCATTTAAACTAATTCTACAAACCCAATGAGACATCCAACATTATTCTAATGGTAAGGTGTCTTTCATCTATTCAAAAAGTCAAGTTTAAACCTTACAAGATGCAAGTACGGGTAGTTAATAAAAGTATATAAAAGGTTCTAAAAACTAAAGCATTCCATTATGGATATTGATGTGTACAGAGGTGATTTTTCTTTGCATTAGAAAAACCACCTAATACGCCCAAAAAGATACCACCACCATTCTGGCAAAAAAAGCCACCACTAACTATACCAACTACAACAGAAGAATCAACAACAAAAAGATCTAAACCATCCCAATTATGTTAAATACCTCCGGCAACAAAAGGATCATAAACCTGCAAATTTAGTCATCACTGTTTTCTGAAGAAATATCGTCCTCTGAATCTGGAACAATGGCAGACTCAATCGCGGTGTTGCGGGTAGGCCTTTGTACCGATCGCTTCTTGGTACCGAAGTTTTTCATCTTTTGAATTGAAGGGTCAGCATTATCTTTGCTGCTATTGTTTTTGTTCTCTTTGTTATCGTCTTCATTTTCAGAAATATCTTTAGTTTCAAGCTCACAACTCTCAGAGTCTGAATCAGATTCAGTTGTCTCGCAATCTTCATTTTCTGTAGTTTCTTTTTTTCCAACTCGCAATCTTATCTTCCTGCAACACAGATCAAAAATAATAGACGGGTCAAATGAGTCAAACAGATTGAATGTCATTCAAACTACATTTGTCATGCATGATTGCATGCAACCTCCTAAATCGTTTTTATTCACAGAATTTATCATTATTAATCTTCCTGAAGCACAGATCAAAGAAATATTGCACAAATGGCAATTTTAGCCCATTTATTTATTAACAGGTCAGTTCGGGTGGTGTTTCCTCTCAAATGGGCAAGTGTATTGAAACCACCAAGAATGATCAGTTTGATATAAACAAACTTAAACTGCATACCAAAAACACTAAAAGATGATCAACTTCCTTTAAAGAATGCAATAATAAGATAAGTTTTTGCTTATGCTTGAAAGCAAAAGCAAATAATCAAATCTATACTAATAATCCTTTACAATGTGGGACACATGGCATTCCCACAATTCTTCCCCCAATTATTTTCCTGCCTAAACTATTTATTTTATTTTTTAAAAGTCATGTAACTAATTTTCAAATATTTCTCTTTCTCTCTCTCTATTATTAATTCAAGTCCTTGAATTAATAATCTTTAAAAGATTTTTTCATTAAATAAAAATTAAGTATTTTGATTAAAAAATATATTCTTTCAAAAAAAAAATTTCTAAAACTATGATTTTCTAAAAAAATGAAGCTTTTTTAAATTATGAAATATTTAAATTCAATCTTTTTATAAAATAAAAGTTTTATAAAAGAATATTTATTTAAAATAAACCCGGAGTTTTTAAACAACAAAATACTGATAAAATAATAAAAAGTTTTCAAAGCAATTTTTTAAAACGAAAGTTTTAAAAATAATAAAAAAAATCAAAATACTTAACCATAAAAAAATGAAAAGTTGTATAAAAAAACATTTATTTAAATTTTTTAAAACTAAAGTTCTACAATTCCTACTCATCATCAATAAATATTTAATATTTTTGTTATAAACCCGTGTAATACACGGGGATATAACCTAGTTATAAAAATAAGCTTATTTCACACTAAGGATAAACTTGTATTTTCAAATCCACCAAGAATAGTCATTTTGATAAAAGCAATTCCAAACTGCTTATAAAAACACTCAAAATTCTTTTATCTTTTAAAAAATTTCAATAAGATAAGTTGTTTATATAAGCAATCCAAAACATCCCTAAATCGTTTTTTTCTTCCAAAGATTTTGAATGATTATTCATTATTGTAATAACTAATTCTGTAATCATAATTTATACATTGGTTATTAGGGTGATTAAGCTACCATATTGAATATAAGAATTTAAAACTGACCCGTCTTTGCTGCTGTTATGGTTCATGTTTTCTTTGTTATCTTCATCATTTTCATCTGATTCTCCACCAGAGTCTTCAGAAACAACATTTTCATCTGATTCTGCACTAGAGTCTTCAGAAACATCATTATCATCTGATTCTTCACCAGAGTCTTTAGAAGCATCATTTTCATCTGATTCTTCACCAGAGTCTTGAATAGCATCATTTTCATCTGATTCTTCACCGGACTCTTCAGAAACAGCATTTCCATCTGATTCTTCACCTCCATAAACATCTTTTTCATCTGATTCAGTAGATTCATCCTCATCAGCTCGCTGTGGATCCTTTTTTGCTAAAGTTTCTTTTTTCTCACCGTTTCGTTCGTCTCTAGTTTTCAACCTCCTATCGGAGGAATATAAAAACTGCTGCTTTAGTAGTAGTATTATTGATATTAAACTATGTGAGATTCCAAGATCCAAGGTTGGGTTTTGAAAATAAACTTCAAGTGAAATGGAGGGCAAAAAAGTTAAAAGCATAAGAAAAGGACAGCTCTAAGAAAAATGCAACTTACTTGCTTTCTCTTATGGCCTCGCTAATGACTTTGTCATATTCATCTGCAAAAGTTAATGTAACAGATCAATCTACATTAACAAATATTCCATTGAAATCTAAAATTCACAAACTATCAATAATTCAAATTATGCATGATATGCACTGTGTATTTCTGTACTTGTTTACCCTATTTAATCCATTTTATCTGATACATTTACTAAGCAAGGATCGCTAAGAATAAATCCTAATCTAAAAATCCCAAAATATCTATCATCGAATTCATCAATGTCAACCTAACAGTTTGCTTACTACAAGTAATAAAATAATGAAAATTTATAGTGGCCCATAAAAGAGAGATGATCTGTACACCACCCAAATTACTTCCCATATTGCTGACTATGCATTTACCTCAAAGACACATACATTATAGTCAGTGACATAAGGTCATTCTGATAATTACTACCTGGATGTTGTTATTGAACTTGTGATCTTAGAGAAAATACTTTAACTTTGCATAGTCATTAAACATGTATACCATTGAAAAATAAATTCATAAATCACGTGTGTGCTACTGTGTTTAAAGGTAACCTAAAGAATGAATCCCCTCTACTACCTCATGTAATTTTATAATATAGTTTCCTGTCTCTACTAACGAACTTATACAGCTTAGATGATTAACAGATCTATACATTTTTCTTCATAGTGATTTCACTGATTTGATTGTCAATCAACATATAGATGAACAAAAAACCTGTTACATACCAAATGTGTAACTGATAGCGTGACGACTACGGCAAGTACGTGTTATTCCCGATCTAGAGAAATTAGTCATAATCCTTGCTTCTTTCATCTTTTTCTCCAATTCTCTTTGTTTCTTCTGTAAAAGGCACCAGTAAATGGATTTAGATATAATTTTACCGGGGTACCATCCCCTTTACCAAAAAAATCAAATTCAGACATATGATACCTTATTGTATCATGCGTATTTAGCTAAATAGTTAAGACACAAACCTTCAAAATTTTATTAAGAACAGGTATGGCTTCAGTTTCAACAGCAGCACTAACAGCAACTTCCAGTTTTGATTTACTAAATGAATATTTTGCCTGCCATTACCAGAAAAAAATAAAAAAAGAGTGGTTTGATATGCCTCTATTTCACAACTTGGAAGACAAATTATTAGAGGTGTCAGTGGGCTGATTGGGAGAGCCAAGTACATCGGGCAGAAGATCAAAATGGCTAATATTGGTGTGGGTTAGAATTGGTTGGGTCAGGATGACCCAAAGCACTTTTTTGTCCTAGACCAGAAAATGATTATAATACAATCAAGGGCAATTGTAAATAATATTGTATCCTTTTGCTGAATCCACACTTAAGTCAATGAACTATAATACAAAACAAACAAACGTACCTAGTAGGATATCACTCATAGCACAAGCAATTGGTAGGGTCTAGGGATGGTGAAATTAGGGCATGCCCTTCCTCTGTCTCAAGAGATAGAGAGGTTGCTTCTAGTGGGACCCCCAACCCAAATAGTCATTGGACTTTAATATTAAACATAATAAAAAGGAGGTATTCTAAGAAAGTTTAGGGACTTGATCATGAAAAAAAGAACCTTTCGGTTAAATTTTAATGAATGCGTGGATTTAATCATGCAGTTTATCATTAAATTCTAAAAGTTAACAGCAAAATCATGCAAAAATAAAGTCTAGCGACTTGTGTGTGAGTTAAGCTAAGATCCATTAGGTAATCAACAATTGCCATAATTAGGGTGTCAAGTATTAAAGTTACTTAAATAATAATCTCATCTTTTGGTAAATCAGAACGTTTATGCACTAAGAATTCACTTTGGCCAACTTTTGCCCCATTTAACCCATTTCCTTTTAGGCTAATGTTATTTAATTAGACGTTAGAGCAAATATAACCCGAATTGACCCATTGTTAAACAAATGGATCAAATTTGCCACCTCTACAAGTGATTTAAATACCAACTCACCACAACATTCTGGAATTCCTCTAGGTTGGTTGCAAGTGTTTCCCATTGACAACTCATAGTTGTTAATGTTCCATTTTTTTCAGAAGTATTTACTTCCTTATACAATCTAAGACCAAAAGTTTCATTGCCATCCAACCTGTCCACATGCCAAACACAAACATGAGTTATCATTTAATGTTTTATCAGTTTTATCAGAGCAACATTAGCTTTAGAACTTACCAATAGGAAGTCCCTTTTCCATCTTCCCCAATGTTCTTTTTACGAAAATCAGAAATATCCTTCTTACTTTTTACTGCATCGTTGATGTATGCAATCACATCATATTGCTGTCATGGAAACCACAAAACATTATATGCAAACAGTCTATCAATAATTGTGTTCAAGAAACTTGCATAAAACTAAATCCACACACATGGCTCTCAGGCTCTGAAACTAGGTATAAATACTAATAACATAGCAAGTTGGATAAAATATACAAACCAATCACTGGCATTTTTGTTACTAGCATCTTAATTCCTTTTTCACAAGAGAAATATCTTCTTTAAATGCAAGCAATCTGTTTTGAACTTTTCATATTCAAAAGAGATTTATGACAGCCTTATTAACAAATAGATATAACTTGTCATATACAAACTATGAGCAAGATTGGGGTATCAAGCATTAATGTGGTTAAAAACATCATACCCTGTCTCTTGTGTTATGTTTAAATGAAAATTCAAATGCATCAAAGTGTCTCTAAATGGTGTCTTTGTTATATTCATGTGCCCAGCAGTAGGAACACACTAAAACAAAAAATAATATAATTTGCATGGACTGCAATTAAAAAAAAAAGTTAAAAAAAAAAAAAAAAGAAGAAGGATTGGATATAATACATCAGCTCGAATCTCACAGAGAGCTTTAAGAATAACAAGACGAACTGTAGGGTCTAGGTTTTTGTAGGTTTCCATCTCTGCCCTGCATAATCCCAAAGCAACAAAAAAAACTTTTAGTTACACTGCTATTTATTTATGTCTCTAATGACTTTTTAGCTTATTTGTGAATGAAATATAAAAAGAGAAGAAAATACCCTTTAGCTGCAGTTAATGGAAAATCCCCCTTAGCAACCTGAAAGTTACAATAATGTGCTATTATTTTACTGAAGAAGCTAAGAAAATGAATTGTAGTAATTAAAAATATTCAGAGACTTACCCATGGCCACCACATAAAGAGCTTTTTAGAGAGTATCACAACCCATGCATCAGGATCTTTTAGGTTTTTACTAACAGGAGGAATTCCCTAAATATTCAGAATTATGGGAGAATAAGTATGATAATTGATAAGAAGGTTGAAATTAAACATTTAGCATAAGCAAAAGAATGTTAGCTTCAAAAACATTGAAAAGAATTAACCAAAAGAACGTATGTATATATATAATAGGTCGTTACATTAATAATTCCATACCATAAACTCATGCACGTAGCACTAAAAATTAAGCTCATTTACTAAGCCATAATAAGTATCTAAACACTTTAAGACCATGTTCAATCATGTAAATATCATAATTGAACAATATGATCGTAACAAGAGCTTTCATATGAAATTGTTTTGTAATCAATTATGTCAAGAGATTTAAGGTGGTTACGGGTCAAACCAATAACCCTAGTTTCACAACAAATACTTACTTTACATACCCAGTAAAATCCCACTCACAAGCACAATCTGGGAGGGTGAGATGAGAGGTAACATAATAATGATATTTCCAGTAGCTTTAATTAATCTAAAAGGTGGTTAAAGCTAAAAAATAGTGTAAAGAAGATTGCTGGAGGATGAACTAGTACATGATAATTGCACTACAAAGCTTAGCTCAATTTCCTGCTGAGTATAAAAGTAGCTTGAAATACTGAATAAAGCACTAAGTGGTAGCAACTAAAGGATCCTACACATGAAAAATGAGCAAAGGTGAACCATACAAGCATGAAACAGCAGACACATTTTGAACACACATAAAAAGAAGAAAAAATCGTTATGATACTCTTAATTGCTTAATTAAGTAGCTATAGTTATTCTACGACATAATTCCAGATTATCAAGCAGCGCACAAAGATGCATCAACAGCACTACTCCTCAAATGCCATGTGCCCATCTCATTGATTACATGAAGCCTTAATTACTATTATGCTAAAAAAATACCAGATTTAATATAAAAAAAAACAGCAAAATCTCAGAATAATTTAGATTTAAAAAAAGCATTTGTACTTTACGTATACGAGGAACCAATTAAGTGTGATCTATCCCAGGTGAAAATTTAGATGTTTCAAGTTCCCAGGTGCTAAGTTATTAGCTTATGTGTGTCTCCTTTTTACACAAATACCCGTTTCCATGTTTTCATGTTCATACCTACAGTTTATATTAGTTAAAAAGTATAAATCTGATCCAATTTTAATCCTTTGTTTGTGAACAGATTACATTATGTTATAGTTAGTTTTGAATATTACTATTGTTGACACTACAATTATTTAAAAACAGTTGTAAGATCTCATTATCACCAAGCATACAAACAACGTATTCATCGTGTATCAGAAAGTAGCACCGAAATTAAATGCTTTAAAATTTAAGAAAGTAACGTTTGCTTCAAACCTATTGAAAGACTAACAGCAAACTTCATTGGTAAAACAAAAACCAAGTCATCATCCACAACAAAGACAGATGACAAAATGAGTAACAATGCATTGATTAGTGAATACCACAGAAGAAAGAAAGAAAGAACCTTTAAGAGCACAACATGAATCAAACGAAGACACCTATCAGGTAAAATCAGTGATGTCTCGATTTCTTCTGCAGACATCTTCAGCTCAGAGCCTATAATTGGCACGAATACCTGTATAAAATATCACATTATGGTTCAAGGGTCACGCACATGCTGATTAGTTAAGCTTTAAACTCACTAAAACAACCATACATACACATAATAACAGAAACGATGGATTAAATATGCCCTTCTTTTGACTTTCAAGCTTCAAATAACCATCTTCAAAAGCTATTAAGCTTTTAAACAACCATCTTCAAAAGTTCTTCAGGTTTCGGATCCCCCCCCCCCCCCCCCCCCCGCGTCCTTCCTTTCTCTGGACAAGCATGTACCCTTTATGGATTTATGTGTCTTCTAACCCTAGGATGACAGCATCCACATCACACTCGATATATTACTATCGTATACACTTCATCGCCTTCCTAAGCATCAACTACTTGATCCGTTGTAATGATCCTGCCTTTTCCGTCTATTTCCCCTATTTCCCTACGCCCTCCGACCACGCAAATTTCTAGGTTTTTTAGCGACAATCAAGGTTTTACCGAAATGTGAGAAATACTGCTAAGTTTTCACAAAAAACAACACGAAGAGTAAAATGTATCGCGAAAAACTGAACTTTTATAGATCGATGAAATCAAAACTAAAATCACAAATCCCAAACCCCAATGTTCAAATGTTACCTTCAAGAAATTGAGAACAGATGCTAACTCCCAACACCCACGAAGCCTATTCCGGTCAGCTTCAATCTCCGATTGCGATTTCTGACCATTTTCGTTCATCGTTCTGGAAACCTAGAAAACGATAGAGTGTGTGAAGGCCGTACGAGGGATCGAGTTTAATAGTAGGGATTTCCCGCCCAAATATGCGTTATAAAAATTTTGTCTGTTGCAAGAATAGTATCTGAACTATTGGAGTTTTACAAGTTTTACTCCCTTAACATTTCAATACTTTCTTTCAAATAGAAAAAATTTTCTTTTTATGACCTTGGGTGAGATTTTTGCATGGCTATTTAGATTTTTTATTTTGAAACTGCAACACACACTCATCTTCTTCTAATTTTAAAGTACATAACTCTTTTATTTATTTGTATGTAAGGATTTAAATCTTGATGTTTTCTAAAAAAATATCTGACTTTTATCATTTGATTACTAACCTGTACGATAACACTTTATTTTGAACGCTAAAGTTTCAAGATATAAATGTAAGTGTAAAACCTACCTTGTTGAATCGTGAGAAACAACGTTCATATTAAGCATGTGATACTAATTCATAATATTTAATGAAAAGTAGCAAGTTTGGTAAACTTATATTTAAGTATGTTATGTTTTTATGGGTGTTCTGGTGTTTATGTGATATACTCCACAACCAAAATATTTGGATTTTAATTATTATCAGGCGAAGTTTTTGATGTGTTCTCATACTAGAAAAAACAAGAAATTATATTGTAATGTATTTATCTTATAAAATATAGTAGTTCTTGCAAAAAAATCAAGTATGTTTTAACATCCCTATTTTGATATTACTATGATGATATTAGATCAATACGTCATTTGAGACAATATGTAAAATTAAGTACTTAATTGTTGTGCTACTTCTAACGATCTCGTATCTTTGCTTATTCATGAAATACGTAGTTTCAGTTGCTATTGCCTTCTAAATTATACCCAAAACATCATTTGAGATGGTATGCGAAAATAAGTATTTAACTGTGGTGCTGCTTCTAACGATCCCGTATCTTTTTTTATTCATGAAATACGTAGTTTCGGTTATAGCCTTTTAATTTGTACCAAAACACTTGTTTTATTGTCTTATTCGTTTGTTACAAAAATGACAACATATATATGGCTCGTTTAATTAGTATACTTGCACCCAAATAACCTATAGCAAGAAAAGCTATACAGATGTATGAAATTACATCAAGTTAAGAAAACACAAGTCAAATATGTACTTATATGTGTATAGAACATAAAGGGAAAAACAAATGTCTACGTACATGCACGTTCAAACTATTCAAAATTAGAGAGTTTAAGCCTACATGTATGTATTTTTTTTTCTTGTTTCCTTATTTCCTCATTGTATTTTGTAGCATTTTCAAAGCAACATGAATAATGAACACAAAACAACATACACGAATGTAGTATTAACTTCATAAAACAGTATGTAATATTGGTGATGTCCAAAACATTTCTCCAAGTTTAAAATAATCTGGTACTTTATGTAAAAAGGGATTTAAAAACCTCCAACAAATACGTAATATAGGTTTGAGATTTTACCAAGTACAAAAACTAAGTTCTTTTATATTTGAAAGTACGAGTGAAACTAGTGAGGAATTATAGGACAAAAAGTACAACGATATCCTCTACCGCAATATTCGTTTTAGTTTAAGAGTCATGGATGCATTGTTCATAAATTGGTCAAGCGTACGTAATGACATTTGTTTAGTCCATTTGATACTATTGACTTAACATATATTATGAGCTAGCCAAGATGTTTAATGTTTTCGAATGTCACAAGTGGCCATTTGGACCTCAGGACTTTTGCATCGTTGCATGATTATGTTTTGGTGATTTAGTGAGTAGCAATGGAGATGGAGAAGTTGAATGTCCTATTTTTAAAGATCACATACATTGTCGTATGCATGAAAAATATGTATCTTTAAGTGATCGTTCGTTAGATATTTGATATTGACACGATCCAGTTTTATCTACTGGTGTCACTCGATGTTGGATGCATATATCACAAGCACAAGCTAGTGTTGGAGTTAGATCATACATGACTGATGAGAATATTAACATAATGAAATACATTTCCTTATGGTTCATACTTATGGCAGGTAACCTACCACTCGTCACGTGATGTGTTGGTCATAACTTATATGACGTGCGTGTAGGATGCTTGATTAATGGATCGGTTAATCTATGTTTTAAAATATTGAAACGTATGCCGAGCGATGAAATTTATGTATGCTTCATTAACATGCTAGGCAACATTTTAAATTTTAGATGTGCAATCATACACGTAGGATATATGGGGCGCCCCGTTTGAGTGGTCACCACCCGGTGAACACCGCCGCCATCAACTTACCACGCAGTGAGTGAGATTTAACCGGTGAGCATTCACCGTTCATTTAAATGATAATTAGAACGTTAACTTGACCTTTTGAGTGGGGTAGGGGTGGGTTGGGGTGTGTATTTATTTTAAAAAATTTATTCCGTTATAAATTTATTACAATTCCAACTCTTACCGTTCCATTTATTGTACATAAACTCTCTTATGCACCTCGTTATTTTTCGCATTTTATTGACAGTATACATTAGGGATCATCTGATTCGAACCGTTTATGACGATACCATTCTTGAGGAGTTGATGGGTGAAGATACACATTTCGAGTGAAAGCACATTTTGTTGAGCATCTTGGACGACAACATTTACCCTACCTCGAGACGACATACGAAGACAAGTAGTTTTTTATGTTTGTTTTCTAGTTTAAGTTAACGTAATGTCTTATCTAGTTTAAATTAATGTCATATTTTAGTTTAAACTAATGTAATGTTATATTCATAATGTTTAAAATTAATGACAACTTTTAATTAATTATATATTTTTTTATCAATTTATATAAATCTAATTATCAAATCTTTTGTATAGGTATCATCGCTTATGGTACATGTATCATTGCTTATGGTACAGTCATACAATGCATGGTCATTCTTTTATTTATTATATAATATATATATATTACTAATTATCAGTTTTTTTGTGCATCATGAGCTGTACTTTAGCTTTATTGGGTTGTACCCATTTATGTTTTATCGAACTTTAAATTTTTAATTTTAAACTCACTGTATTTTTATATATTTCACAATTTAACACGAGTAATTTTTCATTTTCAACTTTGGTCACCCGCATGTTTCATCTTTTACAATTTTTTATTTTACGTTCTTCTCTAAATTTTGCGAGTTAACATATCGTAACGTGCGCATGTCGTTCAACTCTTTATGCCTGCATATTTTTTCCCCGTCTAACGGCCACCTCGCAACATGCGGGTCGTATATCAGCTTAGTTATTGTTTTTAGTATTTTACATTACATGCGCATGGTTTGACGTTTTTAAGTCTACTTTCCGTTTGATTTTATTTTTTCATCTTTATTTATTTTTTAATAAGATTTTTTTTGTGTCGGTGATAGACGATTGTGTGACAATGATGTTAATTTGTACGGTTTTACGCCCCACACTGCAACACGGGGGCTTAATACTAGTTATATACACACTAATTACCAACTTGATTATGCATCATGGTCTGTACCATGTGCTTAGTAGATTATATCCAAATTTTGTATTTTTATAATCTTTATTTTTTTTAAAATTTTTACCCTACACTTTTACATCTTTTATAATTTAGCTCCAATATTTTTTTACTTTCAATTGTGGTCCCAGTACTTTTAATATTTTGAAACACTTTGATTTTAATTACGATCTAAATTTTACGAGTTAATATGCCGCAACGAGCGTTTGTGTTTCAACGTTTTTACATTTATTTTTCTCCCCGTTTAATAGCCCTGTCGCAATGCGTTGGTTTTAGAACGATTTAGTTATTTTTTTATATGTTTTACGTTTTACCAGCGTGATCAATGTTCTTACGTTTACTTTTTGTTTGGTTTTATTTTTAAATTTTTTTTTTCTTTGTGAGTTAACTGTCATTTTCGTCATTGAGTTTTGATATGTTTTGTCATTTCTATCTATTTTTTTCTCTTATGGGTCGTGACTTTTTAAAAAACTGGGCCTTTACTTTTGTATTTCTAAAGTCATTAATTACATATTTACCCTGGTAAAAAATCAATTACATATTTTCTCTTTATGAAATATATATATATATATATATATTACATATTTATTTATTTTATGAAAATTATATATTAAATAATTATTTTACTTGTATTTTCTCTAAGATGCGGTTTGTTTTTCAAAAGGAAAATGTTTGTAGTTTGCGGACCAAATCTGCAAACATTTGTAGAAAAAGATGGTGACCAAACTTCTGTAGTATGCAAGAAGAAGAGTGTTTGTTTTTAACGTACGTAGGCTGATAAAATAAATTGGTGGTGATGTGCGGAAGGTGAACGGTGGTGGTGGTGGGTGGACAGTGGGTGGTGGTGGGTGGTAGTGTTTAACTCTTTACGGACCTTAGAAGTGACTGAACCAAATTTGCACTAAGAAGAGTTTGGGCAAATGTTTTTTAATGAAAAGTTAAAAAAAAAAAACTACCCAAAGTATTCTCGCACTTACAACATTAGATTAGGAATCTGAAAATGTTTTACGTTTCTACTTTTTAAAGCGTGAAGAGCTTAGGGGCCGTTTAGTTCGGAGAATGTTTTGCAAATGAATTGAAATTGTAAATGGAATTGGAATCTTGTTAAAACTGATAACATGTTTGGTTATTCAATTTTGAGTAGAATTGAAATGTTAATTTTGAACATTACATTGTATTGTTAAATATTATATGAGTAAATGTAAGGAATGTGAATTACAATAAATAAGTAAATATTCTTCAATTTCATCCTTTTACCAATCAAACAAGATTTTAGATAAAAAAAATTTCAATTTTAATTTATGTGAATTGTGTGAATCAAACGAGAAAATAGTTTATTTGTAAATGATTAAAATTTTCATTTCAATTATAATTTTGTTTCGTAACAATCACTGCTCGCAAAAATATCACTTGTCGCGTGTTGATCAAAACGGCGGCGCACATAAACGATAAATCTCACTTATTCTCAAATCTGCTACATCATATCTCCGATCACACTTCCTCAACTCCAACATGGCCGACGGTGCATCCACCACCGCTACCGCCACCACCACCACAGACTCACCGCTCACCAAACCCGTAGTCGGAAGATGGGCCGACGAACCAGACGACGTGCCGGAGGAGTCCAACTCCGCCTCCGCCTCCGCCGCCGATGAACTAGGCTCTCTCGCCATCGATGCATCCAAAAAAGTTAACGATTTCCTCGATGATCCGGAGGATTCGAACATTCAAGCGGTAAATTCAACACACACTCCAATTTTATGATCTACAGGTTACATTTTTAATCGTTTACTGAGTTAGGGTTTTGGAATTGACTTTTAGGTTACATCTGGAGATACGCCTTATAGTTCTGCTGTGAGATTCGAGGATTTGAATCTCTCTCCTGAGCTACTGAAAGGATTATATGTTGAGATGAAGTTTGAGAGGCCTAGTAAGATCCAATCGATAAGTTTGCCGATGATATTAACTCCGCCGTACAAGAATTTGATCGCTCAGGCTCACAACGGCTCCGGGAAGACGACTTGTTTCGTGCTTGGTATGTTGAGTCGCGTTGATCCGAAGCTAGGTGCTCCTCAGGCTCTTTGTATTTGTCCAACCAGAGAATTGGCCATTCAGGTGATTAGAACTTTAAATTTGTTATTTTTTTGTATCAAGTTTATGAAATGAAGGTTAGCTGTCTTAGGGGTTTTGTTGAGGTTGCACCTTCGTGTGCAATAAATACAAAATGCTATACATTGGGACTTTGAAATAGGATACTGAAAAAGATTTGAGAATGTTGGAACCATTTGGGGGTAGTGTTTACATGTTTTTATGAACTTGAGGGTTTTGTTAGAGAAAACCTGCTTTTGCAGGGCACATGTACGGGCTCATGAACTCGTTAGATTGTGATTCTAAAACATGAAATTGCCCATAATTAGAACGAAAGAAGATACTGGTTCACTGATGACAGTATCTTTCAACAGCTTGATGTATTTAGGGAGAGTTGCAGCAGGACCTCCTACATATTCGTGATCGTTTATTTGTTGCTTATGTTAAATTGTTAATACTTGACTATCTGTGATTTTATAATATCTTAATGATGATGCAGAATATGGAAGTTCTACTGAAGATGGGGAAGTTTACTGGCATAACATCGGAGCTGGGTCTTCCAGCTGATAAAGCTAATTATATTCCTGTTGCCAAGAGAGCACCAGTGACAGCACAAGTCATTATTGGCACGCCAGGTACAATCAATAAATGGATAGCAGCCAAGAAGCTGGGTACATCAAATTTGAAGATTCTTGTGTTTGATGAGGCAGATCATATGCTGGCAGAGGTGATTTTATGCATATTTGTTTTTCTTTCTCTTTTTTCATCACTGTTGTAGTAAGATAGCCTGCTGCATGTTCAATTTGCTTGCTGGGTAGTCTATATCGAATACCATAAGATTTCTTAACTGCATGTCTGCATCATCATGCGAATAATTGCACATGATGATTAAGCAGATTCTAAAATTTGATGATCAAATACCATAAGGATTTCTTACCTGCATCTTAACATAATTAATTTTACCCGATGACAAGCAGACCTTCTTAAAAGTTGATGAGACACCATTTGCTACTATTCATTTCTATATATGGCATTCTCATTTGACCACAAATGTTACTCAGTTGTGGTACACATGGGTCTTGGTATATCATATATGCATACATGGGGGCATAACATGTGTGGTTAATGGTTCTTCTCTTTTTGAGCAGTAGTCTCATTAGGTACATTTCTGTCTGGCATGGTGGCACCATACGTGGGAGGTGAAATATTTAGGGTACGCCATACGCTTAATGTTTGACTGATAATTTGAGATAATTAGTTAGAAGTATGAACTATGAATTATGATATAACATTTATACCTGGTAACCCAGGGATATGAAATCTTTGTTTGTAATAAGATAGAATAAGAACAGAACTGGTCATGAATTTACACACTTATTTTAAATATCTTTTCTAATTGAAGTTGTAGTTTTGTCTTTACTTGTTACATAAGAACGTCTTAGTAAGTTTAGATTTAGGGAAATCCATGGGAAAAGTTAGAGAGAAAACCAGCAAACTTTTCATGAGGGACATATTTATCTTTTGAACTTATTTTGGATCGTAGGGCTCCTTTCCTTCCTTTTTGGTTTTTTTAGTCTCAACATTTTTCTCCTGCCCTTCTCATCTCTCTCTCTCTCTCTCTCTGTGTTATACTGTTTAAACTTCTCCAATCTACATACACAAATCCTCTCAGAAACCTACTTCAGTGGAGATGCATCTAGTAATCTGTGAAAAATATCTTGCGGTGTATTGTCTACATTATTCCTATTATTTTATCCTGCTTGAATTTGATTGAAAATATAATTGCTCTATTGTTTCATCAAATTTGTTTATTAGGACGGGTCAGTTCGCACAAACCCATAAAGGGCAGTGATGAATGGTTTTGGAATTTTTAAGTCTCCAAAATTAATATTGAAGAAGAGTTCTAGTCACCCTTAGGATTAGTTGATATCTATTGATATTTTGTAAGTGATGCACTCATTCACATCACCAGTATAATCCTCAGTAATTAATTCTAAAGGTGCAGCTTCGAGTTAGAAGGTGCCTTGATTGGCTGGCATATGAGTTTCTCCACACTTTTTCTTCCAATTTTAATTTAAATAATACATGTAATTAATAGTGGATGACCGAAACCTGGTTTATCTGTTCTGCCTCATTTGCAAGATTTTGGAATTACCTGTTATAACCTTGAAGAAAGATCTTGCATACTACTGTATTTTTTATCTTATCTGATTTGATTGCTAAAGTCATCAAACTGCTGTAGAGTAGTGAACATGACGTTCTTATCTTAATTTTAATAGCTGTTTGTATGTTATGCATATCCAAAATGTTTAAATCACATTTCTTATAGGGAGTCAAAAGTTCTGCAGGTTTTGACCACTTTAAAACTCTTACTTGTAGTCATTTATTTTTCAATTAATTTTGTAAACAGTTTGTTCATTATTTGTTATTAGTTTAATGTGAAGCTTACATTATTTGTTGGAATCTGCTGTTATGTATTGAGTTTGGACACTTTCTTTAATATATCTGGTTTATTTTGTTCCAGAGTGGTTTTAAAGAAGATTCTGTGAGGATAATGAAGGAAATTGTCAAGTGGAGTCCCAAATGCCAGGTTTGTTATCATTTTAATGATTAATAGTGATTATAATTTAGTTATACTGTTTGTTTCTAGTCTGTTTAGTTTCTCATCGTTCTGTCTAAAGTATAATTTGAGACATTTTATTGTTCTCCTATTTTTAAAATTTTATTGCTATTTTTAGGTGCTCTTGTTTTCTGCTACATTCAATGACACTGTGAAGGCTTTTGTATCAAAAATTGTGAAAGATCTTTTTGTTCAAGAGTACAACCAATTGTTTGTTAAGAAGGAAGAACTATCTTTAGATTCTGTCAAACAATATAAAGTGAATTTACCCGATGAGCTTTCAAAGATTATGGTTATTAAGGATAAAATAATGGACTTAGGAGAGAAGGTCGGACAGACGATTATATTTGTCAGAACAAGAAAAAGTGCTGGCATGTTACATGAGGCCCTTGTTAAGTATGGCTATGAGGTAACAACAATTCAAGGTGCTCTTACACAAGAAGATAGAGATAAAATAGTCAAAGAATTCAAAGATGGGTTGACTCATGTTCTAATATCAACTGATGTTCTTGCTCGCGGGTTTGATCAGTCTCAGGTTTGCAACCTTGTTATTCTTCTCCTACTTTCTTATTTGGTTTTTTATCTAATCATATTTTCTACCTTTTGTCAGGTTAACTTGGTGGTTAACTACGATCTCCCAGTTGTATATGATAATCCTACTGAGCCTGACAATGAAGTGTACTTGCATCGCATAGGTAGAGCAGGACGGTTTGGCCGCAAGGGTAATGTTTTCTTCCTCTTCCTCTTGATCTTGAATTCTTTTTCCATTCTTAAGAATAGGTAGTGAAAGGCAAACACCATGAAATACATTTGAGTTTTTTTCTACTTCACATTTAATAGGTTATATAGTTAATTAGTTATATCCTTAGAGATGGTAAGAATCATTCATGTCAGATGCATGGGTCTGCAATTTAGAAATTACTGAAATTAGGGTGTTAGGGTGTGGCATCCACACGTCTCTTTCTGCGCGCACGTGCGTGTGTATGAACAATAATACAGAGAAATAGTAAACAACCAATTTTGAATCACAATCTTACTAGTAGACTGTAAAATAGATATAGACAATTTTCTTGGCTATAGTTGATACTAATGTTTAACTACTGGCTGAATGTCTATAATGTCCCTCAACAATGACAAATGAATGAAACTTGTCAGCCAAAATCAAAGTAATAGATGTCATATATTGATTACCAATGGACAAAAGAGTAATTAAAAAAATGTTGCATCTTTTAGGGCAACCAAAAAATAAAGTGTTGCACTTTTTTTTTTACTTCTATAAAAATATGATAATGGATTGATTCACTGATTGCTATCCTTATTTCCTTACTAACTCCATATAATGTAACAGGAGCTGTATTCAACTTACTGTGTGGAGACAGGGACAACATGATTATGGAGAAAATCGAGAGGCACTTTAACCATTATGTTACCGAGGTAAACCTTTCCTATGGTCTATTGTTGCAAAGTTCCAATTCGATATGATTTATCCCAAGTAAAATTACAAATCATGGTTTGAAATCTGGCAATCTGTTGGTAGAACAGCCAACCGTTAAAAATTTTGTGATTTTTGGGTTAACATAATGATACTTTATAATAACATATATTTTGCTTCAAATGACCAAATCTTGTAGGTGCCATCATGGACTAGTGATGATGACTTTAAGGATGCCTTGAAGAAAGCTGGTTTGATGTAAAATTTCCAAATCTCATCATCATAAACACAAGTGCTGGTGTTTTGTTGAGTTGGCATGCAACATGATCGTCAGTTGTTGCAAAAATAGAATTGTTGTAAAAGTGTTGCTTTTTTATTGGATGTGTGAATTGTTTTGTACTTGTTGGATGGAAATCAGTTTTGTTTTTGATGATTTGAATGCTCGAGTGGCAGTTATGAGAACAATTATTTTGGAACTTGTAGTTATATAACAGATACAAGCTGCACACTTGTTCTTCATTATTTCAAGCCATAATCCGAGGATGTTGCCTATAATCTGCATTGGAACTTGACAAGCTTAACCATAACCGCCGAGCCTCAGTCACAAACACCAACTATTTAGTATTTATACACAATCATATATGTGGTTGATCCAAAATCAATTTGATCAATTGCTTTATTGTTTGAGTGGTTGATATGTGACGAAAGTGAGTATTAAGTGCTTAAATTTTAACAATTTAGGAATGACAACATGCAAAAGTAAAAAAATGTTTATGGACATATCTATGTGAAGTGGACATCGCAAATCAAACCCACTTATTAATTTTTGGGTTACTATGGGCGCTTGCCGCGCTTGTAGTAACCCTTTGGGTTATTTTGAGTCATAATTAAAGTCTAAATGGGTCTATGTGGGCTGAAGTACAAGAAACAAAAAAATTAGATGGGTGATAATGGGTTTGACTAAATAATGGAGTGGGTCAGAATGGACACCCCTAAAAAAATCACTCAAAAACTTATCTCTGGTTCTATTCATTTTTAATTGTCTTCCATTTTATAAATGATACAAGAACAGTGAACACTAATAACCTTATTCAACCGCCAATTCATTTATCAAATGATACAAATCTAGCAAGAACGAGTAATTCCATCACGAAAGACCGTGATTCGAAAATCAAAACCCTAAAATTCTTGCACCCCCCAAATCGGTAGATCTCCGACGAGTTTCGAAACCTTGCCGGCGCAGATCTCATATTTTCTGGTAGATCTCCGGCTAGCTTCAAAATTATTGCTAGGCGGTTTTGCCGATAACCGGTATTTTGATTTCAAACCCTCTTCTTGATTCGATTTGTTAGTTGTTGGGTCGATATTGGACTTTTATCATGATTTTTAATCATTAATTTTTCATATCAAGTAACTAAAACCATTATATATTTATGTTTTATGCTCGTATCTTTAGGTGTTTTGGTGTGTGAGCTTTTTGGTTAATCTAGATTTTTGTTAATTGAAGAAAATGAGTTTGTTTAGGTGGGCATTTGTTTCTCAGTACATTTGGAATAAAGTCTTGCAAGTTTGAGAGTCATTTGATGAGAAATGACATGCATGATTACATGTTGTTTGTAGACCATCATCTTTGTATTTTTAGTGTTCTGTATTATCTACTGATTTTGTACTAGTTGTAATAGTTTATTTCTTCTTAGTTTTATAGATTTGTAGTTGTTAATAGTTAGCTGAGTGGAGTTTTTGTAACTTTTTGATTCGACCCGTGCTGACTCAAACCCATCCAGACCCGTTTATGACATGAACCCGCTCTAACCCAAGTCAGTCTTGACATAATACTCGCCCCGCCCCGCCCCGCCCCGCCCGGCCCAGCCCATTTTGCCAGGTCTAAATGTGAAGCAATTGTTTAGGTATCAAGGTGGTGGGACATTCATGCCATGAATCTTCATCACATATGAAACCAACCAATTATAATATGTTATGTTTATTAGAAATTATTTAATTGTATAGCCTTGTGACTATTAGATAAGTTAGTTTAATTATCATGTCTTAATAATTAATCAATAGCCCTTATTGATAAGTTATTACAATTATCAACTTATTGATAATAGTACTTTAGTCCTTCCATGAAAGTATTTTGATGGACGATATTAACCTTAAGAATAACTATAAATAGAGGGTTTATGATTCTAACTCTTCTTAATGTCTACTTAATCAATCACATACATACATATATATATACATAATGTTTCTCTTATCCAACATAGAGACGGTACAAAGAGCATCATACCAAAGACATCTCCATCATAACTTGTCAATAAGGGCCATAGATTAATTATTAAGACATGATAATTAAACTAACTTATCTAATAGTCACAACTCACAAGGCCATATAATTAAATAATTTCTAACAATATTAAATGCTACATACACCACACACTTATATTTGAAGGGGATATTTATATCACGTTACACCACATACCCACACTCCACTACCCAACATTTAGATTGTGGAGAGGTGCCATGGTGAGAACTTGCCACTCATTATAACTCTATATGTTATCTTTATTTTCTTTTATCCGCGACTAAGCGCTCAGTCGTGCTTTGTTTTCATGCACACCAAGTCCACGAAGCTTGAGGGGAGTAAACAGTGAAAGGCTTCCTTTAAATTCGGTGTAAAAAACTAAATTAAGAACCCCATGATGTTTTGGATTTTGAACATTTAATGTTATCATTTATGAAATTGCTTTTTAAGTTTAATTGTCGTTAAAATGATACCTTAATCAAATCTTATATTGTTTTGTTTTATTCTATTCGTAGAAGATCGAGATACCAAGCCATAAAATCAACATGTTCGTAACAAACACCATCAATACGTTTAAACGCATTAACTGTTGATGAGACAAAAACTCACCAAAAGCAAACTAACATATAACATCCTTAAAAGTTCAATGACGATCAAGAACAAAGCTCTATAAGACACCAAATGTTCAAGTTATAACGACACGTCAGTGTTAACCACTTCTCGATATACGTATTTCTCGATTAAAATAACAGAAAGTCAACTAACGTGGATGTTTGTCAATTGTCATACATGGTACGTTATGGTAGTTATTAATTATTATCACCATTCCACCTGGCCAATTTGGAACCATATGCCACCAACCTACTGGCTTTTGCGACACCTGTTCACCTACTTTGATATCGTCCCACCAACACCATAATAATAGCCTACTCTTACTCACACCACAACCTACACATATATATACCTTCAACAATCCTTCATCGTTCAAATGATCACTACATCAATGGACGACCCAATGGCATCATCATCTTCTTCATCATCATCTTCATCTTCTTCATCACAAACCCTATCGACCACATCTTTCTTCACTCCATTACTCATCTCCATCATGGGCATCGCTCTCACTGCACTAATCATTCTAGTTTATCATCTTCTACTCGTTAAATACTGCATCAGAAGAAGAATGGCAGCCTTAAGCACCTTCGCCGGGCAAGAAACACCCACTGGAGTCGACGAAAAAACCCTTCTAACAATCCCCATAATCACCTACAAAAAGCCCGAACCCGACCCGTTTTCGGATCGACCCGAATGTTCCGTTTGTCTTGTGGAGTATGACGATGGAGATACGGTTCGGTTGTTACCCAACTGCAAGCATTTGTTTCATGTTAAATGCATTGACGAGTGGTTCACGGGTCACATAAGTTGTCCCGTGTGTAGGGTTCCGGTGGCAACGACGGTGGCTGATGGTGGTGGTGCGGTGGCGGTTGACGGTGGTGGTGGGTGGTCTTCGGGGCGGGTGGCGGTGCTCCGGCATTGTCGGTCGTTGGTTTTGGCCGGAGAGAGGAAGAGGCTCACCGGAATGGAGTTGAAGAGGTCGTTATCGATGGGGCAAAGTGGTTGTGTGATCGTTGATGTGAATATTATGGACAATGTGGGTGGAGATTGCAGGGGTTGTTCGACGATTAGGGACGAATCGGTTCGAGGGTTTAGTCGAGTGTCGTCGAAGGTGAAGGAGTCGATCTGTCGAATGTGTGTAGGAGAAGGAGATCAAGGGGGTGGTTTGCTTCCATGTTAATGTGTGGTTTTTGTTCTAGTGTATTTAGTTATTAGGGTTACAAGATATGTTTCTAAAGATATGGGAGATTGTTTTTTAGCGGTTTTTTTAATATCTTATAAGTTTGATCGGTAAGATGAAATATCAAATCAGATGTGACTCTGACATGTGAGAGTCACATCTGATTTGATTCGACCTAACTAGGTCATGACCTACTTAAATGAATAACAATCCAGCTAAACAAGCCAGCTTTAGATCTAATGAGTATTGATTCATTTAACTAGGTCATGATCAATCCGATAAACCCTATCTTCATCACCCCTTGATATGAAAATTGTTAAACATTCAAGATAAGATATATGTAAAGTTCAATGAGGCATTCCTAATACAAAATATCTATTTTTTAAGGCGGTGGAAACTATCTTTTGAAACGATTGTGTAAATCTAATGCGAATCATGATTGATTATCATCTAAAAATGTGTACTTTCTTAAGCTAAGTTTTAAATGAGCTAAGAATTTTCACACCAACCATCTAAATTTTTATTAAAATGTATACATCTACCATACTTATATATTAAACTTTGTGTTGAGATATTCTACAAAGTTTAAACTCATTATTAAAGCTAAATGTGTTGTACTAGTTAGGCCATGGTCCAAGGTCTCTTACCTACCTTTATCAAACCATATGTATAAGCCACGCTATGTCTCTTGTTGGTTAATACAAAAGCTATATTCTTAAAACACCTCAAGTTTGTTTTCTTTAACATAACAAAATCTCCTAATTAGATCTTTTAAGCTATCATAGCGTGCAACATAACAAGAGCTTCCAAAAGTATGTAAAGACGGGTGTAAATGAGGGGGGTCTTAAGTCTTAACCGAGCTTGTTAACTCAATATTGACTCGTTTAACCTAAAAGAGGTCGAACTCGACTCGTTTAAACTCTAATGGGCTGTTTGGCAATATTTGAATAATTAAGTGCTGAACTAATAAGAGGTCGGAACCATTAAGAGGTCTGAACCATTAAAAGCTAGTATATCGCTTAACTATTCAAGGGCAAATGTCTGACTAATTCAGATAAGAGTTCTTAACCATTCAGTATTAGACCTTTTAACCATTCAGTATTAGTATAATGTTTAACCATTCAAAGACAAATGTCTGAACCATTCAGACATTTGCTCTCGAAACAAACAGTCTGAATCATTAAGTGCTGAATCATTCAGACATGTGAACCATTAAGAGGCTGATTAAGAGGCTGCCAAACAGCTCCTAATTCTAAAGCTTGGTATTTGACTTATTTATCATCAGTTGTTAAGAGCATTCACAACCGGTTCTGCATAAATCTGTGAGTGTGTTCTCTATATTATAGAGAATGGTTATTAGTGGTTGTGAGTAGAGGATAGAGAACATGTTACTGTTTATCTCTATATTTGATAAAACACTGTTCATCTCTATTAATTTTTTAATATTTGTTGAAAGTGGTTGTGAGTAGAGGAGAGAGAAAATGTAATGATAAAAGTATAAAAAAATATTATTTTATTGAAAAAAAGAAAGAAAAAATAGTGATTTTTAGTGTAATTATAGAAATGAAGATGGAGGGTGGGTTGTGAATGCTCTAAGTTGGACACGGAATTTTATTTGATACGTGTCATCTATAAATGTATCTAAAAACTTATCACTTGACGTAAATCTATGATAGTATAAAAACTAACTTTTAACTAAGCAAATAAACCAAACCAAATACATGAATGAATTTTTTGCTTTTCTTATTCGTTCAATAAAAAATAAAACAGACATGCATAACTGAAAACAAAAAATACAGATGAATAAAAAATACGACAAAAACGAGCGAACGTACAACCGCACACAAACTTGGACCTTAATAAATGTATATTAGTCAACTCTTATAACTCAAGTTTCGTTCGTCTAATTAAATAAATAACAATATTCGTTGACGAGAAAGAAATAAAGTAGACATGCATATTTGGAAACAATAAACACATATAAACGGAAAAAACCGACAAAAACAATCACGCGCACAACCGCACACACATGAAACGTAATAAATGTTATTAATCAATCTTCATGACTCAAATACATAAACCAAGTCTTGTTTTCATATTCATTCGTCTAATTAAATCAATACAGAAATGTGACATTTTAATTTATTGTTTAAATAAACGTATAATTAGAGGCATATGTTTTGGAAGATCTTCTGGAAGGAAACATTTTTGGATAAATCAATGGGTTCGAAAAAGTTAAAAATCGAAAATGTTAAACTGTAATGTTTTTTTTCTATTTTTTTTATTTTTAACAATATTAAAATATTTTATTATTTTATTTTGGGATTCAGTTCACAACTATACAAGTATACATATACTCCCTCTTCCTGTATCTTTATGTTCACACTCAAATTGCAACCTGCAATTCATGCAGATGAAGCTACAAATCAGTTAAATCAAGAAACCTACCGATGAATTACGCTTTGAATGCCCTAGAAATTTCAATATAGGCATGTGATATCACAGATTCTCACCGATTCATTGCTGAATTTCGATTTGCCCCCTTTTCTACATACCTAAACTTGACGATCAATCGCCATTGAAATCAAGGATGAAGAGAGAGCTAGCTTTTGCATTGGAAGCTCGATCTCAGTTCAGTTGCTTCAATGGTCGCACTCGCTCGTCGAAAAGTCCATCCGTTCAGTTCACTGGTAGCAGAAGGAAGAACAATGAGGCATCATCTGTTGATCGTTCTGCTAAACCGATTGAAGAAGTACATGTGAATCGACGGAGTAAACGTGTTAAAAATGCTATTCCGGATGGCGATTTGGTGACTGTTGATCGTTCCAACGGCAGCGGAGAATCGGTAGCGGCGGAGGTGGAAGTGGCGGTGGCGGAAGCAGTCAACGTCGAAGAGGAATCGGCGGTGTCCGACGTGCTTAACGGCGGAGAAGAAACTCCGGCGTTGGAAGTAGCCAAGGGGGAAGAAGAGGGCGGGAGATCGATGGAGAGGGTTTACGTGAAGCGTAAGAAAAGTAAACATCAAGGGAGTAGAATTGCTCCGAAGAGGTTTACGCGATCGGCATTGGTGGAGAAGGATGATAATGTGGAAGAATTGGGGACTCCAACAAGGAAGAATTTGGAACTGAAAATGTCTAAGAAGATTGGGTTGGGTAGAGTGCCAATTAACATGAGGGAGCTTCTTGAGACTGGGTTGCTTGAGGGCTTTCGTGTTTCATACAATTTCGATAGCGCGGTAACATCCTTTATCCGTACAAATTGATCATACTTTGTTTGTAGTTGTTTCATTTGTTCTATAATGCAACTAGGGGAAAAAGTTGTGCTTCTGAATCTGTTCTTAAGGAGAATAAGGTTCAGAGGAAAGATTACTAACTGAGATTTGATTATTGGTTGTGTAGGAAAGCAATTTATAAAAGCTTAATATGTTGCTAATTTGATGATGTATGGTCTGTTTCTGATCAATTGGTTGGTCTCATAGGTTTCAATGCTGGTGTTGAATGTATATAGAGCAAACTTTTTGTATCACCTTGAGTTTTTATCTTGTTATGGAAATCTTATGATGCATGTTGTATGTCACCGCTGTCGTTTCTGATAGTCTAATGTAGTAGTTTTAGATTGTGAAGGACTGAAATCTATGTTTAAATCGAATAATCAGTTCACAACTTTCATCAATGAGTAAGTCATAGATTTCACGGCTAGGTAGATTCTAATATTTGACATCTTGTGCTTCTATTGGTTGCTTAGATTGCGAGTGACAAGTGGTATGAAATATTTGTTTAAATTGAATAATCATTTATGAACAATTTAATCAAGGTTTTGGTGTAGGAAGCGACTGAGATTTCTTTTATTACAGGGAAAGAATCTACAAGGGATAATCAAAGGTGTTGGCATACTGTGTTCTTGCAATTTGTGTCAGGGTACCAAAGTAAGTTATGTTATACCTAGTCTATCACATTATATAGAACGGGTTTTAAGCTTGAAAGGATGGGTTTGACTTTTATTGACTTGTTGAATGAAGGTAATTTCACCATCTCAATTTGAGATGCATGCATGCAAATCATACAGACATGCCATAAAACATATCCATCTTGAAAATGGTAAAAGTCTCCTTGATGTGATTGAAATTTGTAAAGCATCGGCTTCTAAATCTGTAGACGTTGCTCTTCAAACTATAATTAGTTCATTGCCTGTGATGGGACCTTCCATGTGTACAAGATGCAACGGTGAGCAATACTCTAACCAACATAGTTTATTATATATTCTTTTGGTTAATATATTTTCTGAACTATTGTGTTCCTTTTTCATGAATTTCAGGCTTAATCAAATCATCTTCTACTGAAAATTTGTTAATTTGTAATTCTTGCTTGAATAATAAACAAGTGGAAGTTGAACCAAGTGTTGCGAGTCGTGGTGAAATTAGGTATGGATTATTTGTGATCCTACTTAACAACTTTAGTATCTTTAACGTTTACATTTAAATAATGTTGGTGTCAATGCATCTAAAGATATTCAAGAAAACATGTGGATGCAGGTTTTAGCTGGTTGCTATTAGCGATATATATTATTATTATTATTTACTTTGTAAAGTATATTATTAGCTGTAATCTTCTGTATATATCTCCCCTTAATTAGGAGATTTAGTTACTCTATTTATCTCTTGTATTCCTGTATATATTGGGTTGAAGTTGGAATAAGAAATTAGTTTTGATCATAGAGATTTTCATGGTATCAGAGCCCTACTGGCTCTCTACCACGTGATCATCGTCGCCGTCAATCGAAGGTTTCGACCCCAACAGACCGCTAGTCCAGGATCTCGATCCTGACAAACCTTGATCACCCGCCATCCTCGATCCTGTGCAGCAAAATTCCTTGGTTCCAGTCGTAGTAATGGCTGAAAAATCTGAGATCCCTGCTGCACCTGCTCCTAAGCAAAACATCCTTCACCCGGTTTACACAGTAACCGATATTCAAAAGAAAGTGCGTGTTCTAGATGGATCGAAAGTCTCCTACTCGTCGTGGGTGAAGTTATTCCAACTTCATGCGGGAGGATACGAGGTTCTCGACCATATAGACGGCACCAACCCACCTGATAAAAATAATCCATATTATGACCAATGGCTCAAGATAGATGCCATTGTGCTTCAATGGATTTACGGTACCTTGTCAGACGATCTTCTCACACGAGTTCTTGAGACCGATTCTACCGCTCAACAGGCATGGAACCGGGTCAAGAACATCTTCTTGAACAACAAAGGGTCCCGCGCTGCAGCCCTCGAACAACAATTTATCAACATGAAACTCAGCTCCATGCCTTCTCTTGAAGACTACTGCCAAAAACTCAAAGACTTGGCTGATCAACTAAATGCAGTTGATAGCCCAGTCTCCGAACAGCGCTTAGTTCTTCAACTGGTTCATGGATTACCGATGGAGTTTGATGCACGCGGAACCATCATTAATCAAAGCATGCCTACCTGGGAAGAAGCATGTAGCATGCTTCAATTAGAGCAGCAACGCCATCGTGCACGAGCAGCTTCCACCCCATCTGAAGCCCTCACCGCTGATACATCCAATAACTCATCGGCTCCAAACCCACCTCGCCGTGACTCCGGCTCCCGGACCAACCCCGGCGGCCGACGCCCTTCATCGGGCAGCGGTCAACATCCGAAACCCAACCCACCCCATCGTTCCAACACCCGCTCGTCGGGTAACCCTCCCATTCGCCCAGGCCCTTCCCGAAACCCTTGGAGCCCACAACCTTACCCTCATATGCCCCCTTACTGGGCCAACCCGTACTGGGCTGTTCCCCCTTGCCCGTTTCCTACCCAAGCCGGATGGGCCGCCCCATGGAATGCTCCTACTCAAGCCCGAACTGCCTCACATTCTGCCCAAACCCATGGACCAGAAGCCCACATTTCGGATGTAAATCCCTTGGAGCCAAGCGAATTAGGAGCAGCTTTCCAATCCATGACAATGGACTCGGGTGACCAACAATGGTTTATGGACACTGGAGCATCTAACCACCTCACCTCCGACTCAGGTATGATTTCCCAACACGGTGATTCTCTTATTAAGTCTATATTGGTTGGCAATGGACATCGGGTCCCAGTTGTTGGATCGGGCAATACCACCCTTCCCCACACCAACTCAAAACCACTTCACCTTAAACACATCCTTCACACACCCGATATTATTAAAAACCTAATTTCTGTTCGCAAATTCACCGTTGATAACTCTGTTTCTGTTGACTTTGACCCGTTTGGTTTTTCTGTGAAGGACTACCCGAGTGGGAGGATTCTGAGCCGGCACAATAGCTCCAGTAGCCTTTACCCCCTTACCACTGCTACTGATTCTGCTTCTGCTTTCATTACTCCCGATGATTCTACCGCTTGGCACAACCGTCTAGGCCATCCTGGCTCCACTGTTCTTGAATTTTTACGTTCTAATAAGTTTATCTCTTGTAATAAACAGTTATTATCTTTTTTTTGTCATTCATGCCAAGTTGCAAAACACAAACGTTTGCCTTTTAATTTATCCAATTCTAGTACACTATGTCCGTTTGATATTCTTCATTGCGATCTGTGGACCTCACCCGTCCCAAGTAAACATGGTTATAAATATTATCTTGTTATGCTTGATGACTTTACAAAATTTACATGGGTTTACCCATTACGGTTTAAATCGGAAACCTTTCCCAAATTTTCACAATTTTATAAACTTATCTCCACTCAATTTAATAGACCAATAAAAACGTTTCAATGCGATATGGGTGGAGAATTCGATAACCAACCCTTTCGGGACTTTGCACACCAACACGGTTTACAGTTCCGCTTTTCATGCCCACACACATCTCAACAAAACGGGAAAGCGGAACGCATGATACGCCGCATTAATGAACTCATGCTTTCTTTACTAACCCATGCCTCATTACCCCCCTCGTATTGGGTAGAGGCATTACACGCTTCCGTCTATCTTCATAACATACTACCCTCCAAATTACTCAACAACCACACTCCCACCGCCGCCCTTTACCACAAACACCCCACATATGACCACCTACGCGTCTTCGGATGCGCCTGTTACCCCAACCAAACCGACAACCGCCCACACAAACTAGCTCCCCGCTCCTCCCTTTGTGTATTTCTAGGATACCCATCAGATCACCGTGGTTATCGTTGCCTCAACCTATCCACGGGTAAGGTCATCATTTCTCGTCATGTTACCTTTGACGAAAACTCCTTCCCCTTCTCCCGCACATTCACCCCTCAACCCACCACATACACCTTCCTAGAATCCGACCCATCACCACTTATTTTCCAACAACCCACCTCACACACTCTACCCACTACCACCACTGCGCCCTCACCCACCCAGTCTGTTCCTCAACCCAACCCCACAACCTCATTAACCTCCACTCCTACACCACCACCTTCCCCGCCAAACCCGCAGCCAACTTCACACCCAACCCCCTATCCGCAACATAGCCATCTCCGCTCGCCACCCATCACCATCACATATTCCCGCCGCCATGCCCACCCCCCTACCGGCCCCGACACCTCCCACTCTCGCCCTGCCCAGCAACCACCTCCTCACCCCATGATCACACGCTCGAAAGCCGGCAAACCAACACCACATATCCCATTTAACCTTCACACAACGACTCTCTCACCTTTACCCAAATCACACATTCAGGCCCTATCTGATCCAAACTGGACCGATGCCATGCACAATGAATATAAGGCCTTACTAGATAACCACACTTGGGATCTCGTACCTCGACCACCGGATGCTCACATCATTAGATGCATGTGGTTGTTTCGCCATAAATTTCATGCTAACGGCACACTTGAACGCTATAAAGCCCGACTAGTCGTTAATGGTAAATCACAAAAAGTCAGTATAGATTGTGACGAGACTTTTAGCCCGGTTGTCAAACCAACTACTATACGCACGGTGCTATCACTCGTTTTATCAAAGTCTTGGCCCATCCATCAATTGGACGTCAAGAATGCCTTCTTGCATGGCAACCTAAATGAAACAGTCTTTATGTTTCAGCCACCGGGTTTTGTTGATAAGAAACGACCAACTCATGTGTGCAAGCTCAATAAATCTCTATATGGCCTTAAACAGGCACCCCGAGCTTGGTATCAACGCTTCGCCACGTACCTTATTCAGTGTGGTTTTCGTAGCACCACATCTGATAGCTCTTTATTTGTGTACAAGCGTGGTAATGATGTGGCTTATTTGCTGCTTTATGTAGACGATATCATACTAACCGCATCTAATAATAGATTGTTGTAGCATTTTATTTCATCCCTATCTCGTGAGTTTTCGATGACAGATCTTGGCAGGTTACACCACTTTTTGGGGATCGAAGTTCATAACCATAACGGGGGTATCTTTCTTAATCAGCATAAATATGAGGCGGACATTTTAGCTCGAGCCAACATGCAAAATTGCAAGCCTGCAACCACCCCGACAGATACCAATTCCAAGTTAAGTGCATCTACTGGCGAGCTTTTATCTGATGGTGCATTGTATCGTAGCCTAGCAGGGGCACTACAATACCTCACTATCACAAGGCCAGACATTACTTACGCCGTTCAACAAGTGTGCTTATTTATGCATGCTCCACGCGAGCCTCACTTTGCATTTCTCAAGCGCATCTTGCGCTACCTTAAAGGCACCATTGATCAGGGGTTACACTTAACCCCATCCAATTCAGTCAAACTAACAGCATACTCTGATGCCGATTGGGGGGGCTGCCCCTATTCTCGAAGATCTACATCCGGCTATTGTGTTTTTCTTGGTGCTAACTTGATCTCCTGGTCTTCAAAACGTCAACCTACGATATCGAGATCAAGTGCCGAGGCTGAATATCGTGGAGTCGCCAACGCAGCAGCTGAACTTACATGGTTGCGAAACTTACTTCTAGAGCTGCATGTACCGGTCACACAAGCCTCCATCATCTATTGTGACAATGTTTCTGCTACGTATCTCTCTCACAACCCGGTTCAGCACCAACGTACTAAACACGTTGAAATAGATATACATTTTGTCCGGGAAAAGGTTCGCCTCGGCTCCATTCGTGTGCTCCACATACCCGCTGACTATCAATATGCTGATATTTTCACAAAAGGCCTGCCTCGTATACTCTTCAACCGGTTCAAGACCAGTCTGTGCATTCGCCCTGCTACTGCTTCGACTGCGGGGGACTATTAGCGATATATATTATTATTATTATTTACTTTGTAAAGTATATTATTAGCTGTAATCTTCTGTATATATCTCCCCTTAATTAGGAGATTTAGTTACTCTATTTATCTCTTGTATTCCTGTATATATTGGGTTGAAGTTGGAATAAGAAATTAGTTTTGATCATAGAGATTTTCAGTTGCCTGGTTTCGTGATAACCCTAACCATTTCAATCTTTTAAACAGTCGAATATATTTTAGAAATATCATACGTTATATTGCAAACCAAAAATGAAAACTAACATGGTAAAAACACTTATATGTGGTAAGGGTGGGGTCCAATTTTAGTATGATAATTAGGGTATAACATGCAAGTATTGTGAGATATAAATCAATGATACGATTTACTATAATACATGATACGTCGCAACTTTATTTCATTTTTTTTCTTTCTTTGCTCCATGTTTTGAACCAAGATCTATAATTTTGATGACTGCGATTGAATAAATATTTAAGCTTATGATTTGCCACATGTTTTATTGATTGTTTCTTGAGAAAGCCTGGCATCATTGCTTTGATGATTGCTTCTCTCTTGCACTTCCAAAATTCATGCTCTTTATTACAATGCAATGTTTTACTTTTCATTATGTCTTCATTATTAATATTATAGTATATTTTACTTTCTTTGTAATTACAAATCTGGAAACCCCTACCTTCCTACACAATTGAAGCGTCCATGCCTAGAAAAAAATTGATTACTGTAGAATGAAAATACCAGACTAAGTTAAGAGTCTATGAAAATTAATAAGTGGTGATCTATATGAATGTCTTGGACACACCACAAATGTAATAAATTTTATAGTACATCATTATTGTTTCATATCGCCCTTTATTCTTAGGACATCAAGTTCGGACCCGAAGGAATCTGAAAGTAACAGCTCGTCAATTTCCTTTGATAAAAAGAATAAACGAGGGAGAAAAAGAAAGTAAGAATATAGTTCATCTAACTTTTTTTTTTTTATTTCCTCTCTTAAATTTCCATAACACTTAAGGCCCCGATTGTTTCATAGAATTCTCAGGAATTGGAATTGGAAAATTTTCCATCCAAAATCCTGTTTGGTTGGTCAATGGATGGAATTGGAATTGTAAAATTTTCCCTCTCATTCATTGGAATTCACATTCTTTCCACTTACCCATGGAATGTTTAACAATCCAATGAAATGTTCAAAATTATCATTTCAATTCCAGTCAAAATTGACCAACCAAACACGTTATCAATTTTAACAAGATTTCAATTCCAATTCCAATTACATTTCCAATTCCAATTCTTTTGCAAAACATTCTGCAAACCAAACGGCCTCTAAGTGTCCCTCCATTCTGTAAATGATTTATCATGTGATTGTTCAGGTCTTCAAAGTCAGCTCTGAACTCTGTTCGAAGAGCTGGAAATTGTAAATTTTCAAGAAATAAAATAACTTCAAAGATACTAGAAAGGTAGAATACAAATGTATAATCAAGCTTGCTAATATTTTTAGAAATACTAATATATTTATGGTGGTTTAGGTCATCAAGATCCGCTTCTTTACCAAGATCCATCAACAGTGCTACTAAATGCACCTCCTCGCAACAAAAGAGTCAAAAAAAGCTAACAATAAAGTTGGTCTCTTATCTTTTTAAAATATGCTCCCCAAGTTTGCTGGAAACTAACTTCTCTTGGGTGGTATGATGTTCTTTTCCAGGAATCTGCGATTGCATTGGTCTGTTTTTCGGAAAGGAGGATTACCAGATGGAACTGAATTAACTTACGTTGCTCATGGAAAGGTAACAAATCTGATTATGTTAACATGAATACATCACCTTTTTCAAAAAAATCCAACATTTTTTGGTTAACAGAAACATCTAGATGGTTATAAGTTGGGCAATGGAATATTTTGTTCTTGTTGCAATGCTGAGATCAGTGCCTCACAGTTTGAAGCTCATGCTGGTTGGGCCTCACGCAGAAAACCGTGAGTTTTCGCTGTTCACACTTGAATATGTTTTATTCTAATGTGTGTATGTTTACTTATTTGGATATATTTCATATATATCTTTCTAAAAGTGCAAAATTTCATGCATATCCTTCTAAATTATTTAATATCATTGTTAACTTTCAAAACAATAAAGTTTTATATTTATTAGTTCCATAGTAAATGATGTAAAACCAGTTAGTTGTAACAATCTTTTCAATGAATAAACAAATAGGAAAACAACGTTTTGGCTGTGAATCTCCTCAAGTCATAATGTTGCTCTTCTTTTATTCAGTGGAAAGGCTGTTACACGTAACTTTATTTTATTTACTACAAATTGGATAAATATGATATTATAAGTGTCTGGAAAGGGTAAATATGATATTATTGAATTTCGATGGGAATATATATGAAATTGTTTGAACTTTTTCTAATTTTTTAATTTTCTGATTTCAAGTTTGAAATGTTGACAGATATGAAAATATTTACATCTCAAACGGAGTGTCACTACATGAATATGCAGTTTCTTTAAAGAAAACCGAGAATCGAAGATGTCCAGTAAAGTTTAATGATGATCTGTGTAGAGTTTGTAGGGATGGTGGAGATCTCTTGCTTTGTGATGGATGTCCTAGGTCCTTCCATCAAGGTCAATTTTGTAAATTTGAATGTTTTTAATGTCAGTTAGATTAAAACTTGTGGTCTAATAGTATGCGATTCTGTTGGTCCATACAGAATGTGCAGGTGAACCAAGCATTCCACATGGCAAATGGTATTGCCAATACTGCCAACAGTCATTGAAATTTGTTGGAGAAAGTGCCAATGCTTTGGCTGCGGGAAGGGTTACAGGGATTGATCCTATAAAGCAGATAATGAGCCGTTGCATTCGTATAGTCAAACACTCAGAAAAGAGTGATCTTGGTGCATGTGTTTTATGCAGGTACCAATGTTTATACTAAAAATCGATAGGTTAATGAGTTAAAACAGCTTTGGGTCGAAAAGGTTGATTTAGTTTTGAGCAAAAACGGGTCTGGTCAATACATTTTGGTTTGCCTGCAAACGGTTTTGTCAGTATTTTATATTTTATGAGTAGTTAACGTCTAGTCTGCTAGATGTGATTATGAAAACTATGTTTTCATTTTTGCAATAATTATCAAAATTTGTAAAATAAAACCATTTAGGAGGTTCTCAGTATTGAAAGTACACTTTGGGAGACTTAATATGCCGCCCAAGTATTCAAAATAACTGATGGATAACTGTAAAATGACTAAAAGACTCTAAATTTAGGAGGTTCTAAGTATTGAAAGTACACTTTGGGAGACTTAAATATGCCACCCAAGTATTCAAAGTAACTGATGGATAACTGTAAAATGACTAAAAGACTCTAAATTTGAAGTCTGTCATATCTCTATTGGCATAGGTCCATGGGCATTTTATGTCGTTTTACAACTCTAAACGTGAGAAGCTTAAGATTTTGTGGCAATTTGTTGTTTTACATTTTTTTTGGCAAGTTTCTTTCTACTGAATTGGCATAACTCAAATTGACCCATTGTCCGAATTGCCTTATTTACTTTTAACGTTGTTATAATGTATGATGCATGTTCATTAAAACATTTTGATGTATGCAGATGCCATGATTTTAGCAAAAATATCTTCAATGATCGTACAGTTATAGTTTGTGATCAATGTGAAAAGGAATACCATATCGGTTGTTTGAGAGAACATAATATGGTGGATTTGAAGGTATGTATATGCGTGTGTGTGTGCATATCTGTATAAAATATCTACTTTTTTATTGTATTATCTTTTCTTTTGATTTTTAACTGATGATAATATTGCTATCCACAACTAACAGGCATTGCCAAAAGGGGAGTGGTTCTGCTGCAAGGATTGTGAGAGAATTAATGCTGTTTTGAAAAACTTGATAGCTCGTGAACCTGAAACGCTCCCTGATGACATGCTGACTTTTTTGAGTGAGAAACAAAAGAACAATAATACAAGTTCAGAAAACGATTCTAATTCTGAAGTGAAGTTTGTTGTTCTTAGTGGCAAAAATGCTACCCGTGAAACTAGAAAATTGCTGGCACAAACCGTTAATATCTTTCATGTTAGTACCATTTTGATTGTAGAGTGGTTTGACCATTTTTGGTGTTGACTATTTCTTTGATTTCATTCTTGATGGTAATAGGAAGGGTTTGACCCTATTATTGATGCAACAAGTGGACGTGATTTTATTCCTTCCATGGTTTATGGGTGAGCATAAGTGGAATGTATAATTTGAATAGTTAATTAATAATTTCTCTTTGTTTATTTATGTAAAATATTTTCTCTCAGAAGGAAAATCTGGAGCCAAGACTTTGCAGGAATGCTTTGTGCAATATTGACAATAGGGTAAAGATATTTTTTTATTTTTTGTTTGTTTTTACATAATTTTATTTATATATATATATATATATTAACAACACTTTTTATTTGATTGTGCAGCTCAAATGTAGTGACAGCTGGAACTCTTCGTGTTTTTGGTGAGGATATAGCTGAACTCCCAATTGTTGCTACCAGTAAATGTTACCAGGGGAAGGTGCGGATATTATATTTACTTACAGTTGCAAAGAAATATGTTGCGATTATGATCATTACTATTACTACTATTATTATTGTTTTTAACCATTTACTAAAATTATTGGGATTCATTATATATTGGCAGGGCTACTTTCAATTACTGTTCACCTGCATTGAGAGATTACTTTCTTCTTTGAAAGTAAAGAAGATTGTGCTTCCAGCTGCCGAGGAAGCTAAGTCCATATGGACCCAAAAGTTTGGTTTTGAAACGATAGCTTCAGATGAGGTAAGGTTATACTTAATCTCACGTTTTTGATGAGGCAAAATCAGCTAAAGTGAAAACCAGGCTACAGTCACCCCAGATGTAATAAAATAAATAAAACCTCACAAATGGTTTTATTCAAGAGAACAAATATATTATTATTATTATTATTGTAGTAATGAGCAAATGTAAAAAAAAAAAAAAAAAGAAGAACAAAAAAACACTTCAACTTTTACTGAATTTGCATATAAGTCCTAGTCTTTATTTTTGCATGGTAAAGTCACAGAATTTATGATAACTTAGCAGAAAGGTCCTTTAAATAAACTTTGCAAGCTTAATTATAAAAACAAAAGCCTATTTTAAGTTTAGGGACTTAATCATGTAAAAAATGAGGACTTTTTCATATATTTTTTATAAATTAAGGGATTTAATCATGTAAAAGTAAAGTTTACCATGCGTGAATTAAGCGAAAACCCTTAGGTTTTACTTAACATATTCCTTAGATAATATAGCTTTTGTAGTTCATATATAACAATTAACAGGTTAGTTTTGTTCATCAAGTTAAAGAAAAAATTAAAGGTGTTTGTGGGTCAACCCAACTCAACTTGACCCGTTACCTGTTTAGTGGTACATAAAGTCTCTTCTTATTATTATTTAACTGGCTCATATGACATTTGTTTGGGTTCCAGCTTAGTGAGCTTAGGAAATCATGTTCTGCTATGATGACATTTCAAGGAACATCAATGTTACAAAAGGAAATTCTTCAAGCTCAAAATGGTGTTGCGGATGCAGGTGATCATAGCCTTTCTAACCCTTTGGTGGAATAGCTGGCTGATTTTAATTTTCATTTTTCTTTTTATTGGGTAGTGGAGCAGGTTGTTTTGGTAGACTATGTAAAGAGTAGTCTTCTTTTATGTTTTGTTGGCAAGTGGGTTCAAATGATAAGTAAAAACGAACCCGTATCTGTTTTTCCTGTGTAGTTCCTGTTCCAACTTTTGGAATTTGGAAAAACAAGTTTTCGCTTAGATACTGTTCAGATTGGTTATGGTCCATACCGGATGCTTTTTTAATATTAGCTTGGAGGTTATGGATTGGTTTGGTTTAATTTGGCCGTGGATGCTTTTTAAATAAATATTAGCTAAGGGTTATAGACCGGTTTGGTTTGGTCCATACCGGATGCTTTTTCAATAATAACTTAGAAGTAATGGATTGTTTGGTCCGGTCCATGCTGATTACCTTTTTAATAATAAACTAGGGGTTATGGATCGATTTGGATTGGTCTAGGACTTCGGTCCATACTCGATTCTTTTTAATAACAACTTAGGAGTTATGGATCAATTTGGGTTGGTTTAGTTTGTCCACACTTCATGCCATATACTCTTTTAATAATAACTTCGAGCTTATGGATGGATTTGGTTTTGTTTGGTCTGGTTCACACAGGATGTCTTTTGTAAATAACTTAGGGGTTACGGATCGATTTGGTTTGGTCTAGTCTAGTCTGGTCTGTACCGGATTAGAGGTGCATAATGAAACTGGGTTGAGGAGTAAGGACCCGACCCGACAACCCAACCCGGCATAACCCTTAGAGGTGCATAATAAAACTCGGTTGAGGAGTAAGGACCCGACCCGACAACCCAACCCGGTTCCAACCCGGCATAACCCGGTGGTTCCAAATCGGCCAACCGGGTTCCCTCATCCGTTCACAAGCCTGGGTTTCCACGACCCCACCCGAACTTGACTCAATATAAATCCATCATATTATTTAAAATTACATAATACGAACCCGACCCAGAACCTGGTTTGGAATTTGTTGACCACGACCCGAATTGGGTTCAACCTGACCTGATTGGGATTCTGAACCCGGTAACCGGATACTTTTTAGTTGTAACTTAGGGGTTATGTATCAATTTGGTTTTGTTGTTTGGTGTTGATTTGGCTCAAAACAAATCCCATATTAAAGTGAGACATATGATAAAGCTGATATTTAAAAATATTTAAAAGCATTTAGGTCAGTAAAGGTATATATATTAAAAAACGACTAATAATAAGAAAAAGTTAAAATAAATTTTTATAAAATAACTTCAAAAAATAAAAACCATTTTATAAAATATGATGATATGAAAAAAATTTATTTAGATTTTACTAGAAAATTTTAAATAACATTGATTTTAAATAGAAAACTCTTTTATCCAATAAGATTACAAGTAAGGAAACTAAATTTTCAAAAAACATCTATTTAGATAAATTAATTTTTAAATCATCTATTTTAATAAATAATTTTCCCACTGATACTCTTTTGGAAAAAAATCTCTTTGGTTTTTGGGTTTACAAGAGTTTCTTGCCTTCTCGTTGATTTTTAGTAGCATCATTACTAGACTTTAACTTAATTTATTTAAACTTTACAGAATAAAAAAGATTCAAATCCCAAAATAATCACAAAAGTTCCAGCTATAGATTTAACGTAATTTTAGTTTTTAATTTTTATTTTAAAAAATATACGAGTAAATAATCTGGTATACAAATATAAGTGTTAAAATAAAATTAATAAAAAAAACGGCAATAGTAATAATTGCGAGGATATAAATAGATATCCTTCCTAAAATAAAATACTAAATACTGACAATCCACATAACAATAATAACAAAAAAGCGATTCACACATCGGACCGTTGTGTAAACCCGCGTCCCTGAGGAACACTATAAAACCCCGCCATGGATTCTCCAAGATCTCCATAATAATAATAATCTGCTTCATCGTTCTCATGATTCAAACAGCAAGCCGATCTTCGATTCTCAGGTAATTCGGTTCGAATCAATCTCACACAAATATCAACATTCGGCAACGAAATCAGGAGGTAAAGGTGTTTCATCACATGACTTCCGTTCTACTCTAATACATTTTGATGATTTTAACTAGCATTTTTCATCAGACGATCTCAGGTAATGAAAGTGTGTCATTTGATTTCCTTTTCTACTAATTCTCTGTTCAAGTTTCTAGTACGCTTGCTGATTGTCGTCTGTGTGTTGGAGGCAAATCTTTTTTAGGTTTTTTTGTGATTCGCTTCTTCTTATGCGGAACATGGGGATGTGATCAGAATCTTTTTCTTTCACACGTCTAATTAGAAACCTATGAAGGCAACGAGTTTTATGTTACCATTCAATTTTAATTAGGGTTTAAGAGTTTTAGGGAGAATGCGCGGTTCTGGTATCTACCTAGGGGGTTTGGGGTTACTGATATAAACTGTTGATTTGCTTCTTCATTTGTGGCTTATGTGTAAATTACTTTTATTAGGAAAGAGGAAGGGAAGAAGGAATCACCCATGGAGGATACTTTCATTGAAGGAACTAAATGCAAACAATCTTATTTCTAACCACAGGCTTGGTGAAGGTAGATTTGTTTGGGTCAGCCATGGTAAATTAATCATCACCTATCTTCAATTTTTAATGTTTTTCTATTAAGTGTTTGATTATTTACTTCTAATTGGTCAAGTAAGATGGACATGGGCTTTTGGAGTGGGGTGATTGCTATAAATGCGTGCAGAGGATAAGTGTTCTAGACTTCTAGTGTAGATTTAGATTCTGTTTATTGAAACATGCTGTATAAATCGTGTTAGTTATCACATTAAGTTTATGGAAACGAGGTAAACAAATTTGAAAATGGAATTTAGGAAGTAACCAAGATTTAAAAATGGATTGAGTAGCCTAACAAAACTTCTTCTGCCTCATACTTCCATTTCCTCTCTTAAAGCAAAGTTTATCAAAGGTAACTATTTTCTTAGAATTGTGCCTTACATGCTTTGTTTCTCACTATATCACAACTTTACCCAGCAATATGTCACTGTTTTCTTAATCTAATTATTTTTAGTTATATCTTATAACAGAACAGCGCCACAAATGAGATCTGCATACTTCTTCAGTACAGTCACCTAAGTTTTGCATGTAATGCTTGTCTTTTTATATCTGTAATATAGTTTCTGGTAAAGTATATCTGTTATTTCTTTTTTGTTTCTGCAAACTTCTAGTTTCTTGTTCTGTTCCTTCCTTTGCAGGTGTGTGTCTCAGAAACGTGGATCTCTGCTAAAACGTCACGATTAATTTTATATCATCAGGTCTTGAAACACTACTAGCTACGATACCTTAATATGTTGGGTTTACTTTTGTTTTATCTATAAAGCAACTTCAATCTTGATGTGATTTGTATTCTGTTTATTTCTTAAACAGGTTCTCATGGTTGCTAATTGTAGAGCTGCACTTGCCTATTTATGGTTTGGTTGATTGTGATCCATTTGGCTTTGACATTTTGACTGTTATTTCTTATAAACGGTTTTGTGTGCTAATTGTATTTAACTTGTTGCTAATCAAACAGGAAAGAGGAAGGGAAGAAGGAATCAACATGGAGGAATTTGCAAGATACGTAAATAAGACCTCCCTTATTTTTAATATTTTAAGTAATTGATCTTTTATTTATGACTCTAATCGGTCAAGTAAGATGGTCATGAGCTTTTAAAGTATGGTGATTGATATAAATGTGTGTGTGTGTGTGTTGGGGGGGGGGGGTGTTCTAGACTTAAGATTCTGTTTATTGAAACATGTCTAAATCCTGTTACTTGTCACGTTAGTTACAGAAATAAGATAAGGAAACTTAAAAATGAAATTTAGGAAGTAACCTGATATTGGGAATCGAACTGACCTAACGAAACTTCTTCTGCACAGCAGAGCACGACAAAGAACACCCCTTTCAACAAGCACTAAAGAAGGAAAGAAACTTTACTTTCGAGGTCAATGCAAGTGCTGGTCAAAATTTTAGTTTATCCAAGGTAATCGTTATTTATCGCTATGCTTTACATTCTTTGTTTCTGCTGCTACCACAACTTTTTCCATGAAGCTACTTTACATGACATTGTGTCATTGTTTCAAACAATCCGTTGTAGACCGCACCATCAATGACATATGCATACTTCTTCAGTGCAGCTACCACAACCTAAATGGTGTATGTAACGCCCTCGCTGTTTTATTTCTATAATTTTGTTGTTAAAGTATATTATTTAAAAGTATCCATCAATGGCTGTCTCCAGTATATTGCTATTTCTTCTAATTTCTGCATACTTCTAATTTCTTCATACTTCTAATTTCATGTTATGTTGCTTCTTTGCAGGTCTGTCTAAAAAGGGTGGGTACTATTGCCCCGGATCAATTTGCAATAGGGGATCACAAGGATGAACAATCGATCAGTGGGTATGCACATAAAGTGCAGTGACCCGGTGGAACCATATACAAAAGAAACACAATTACACACAATCACACTTGATTCCACACTTACAAATGACACTGTCAATGGGTATTTATACCCTTACAATAGCGGTTACATACATAACTACCATAACTAACTAACTAACTAACTACCAATTGATACAATTAAACTCCTGTTTGACTTTTTAGTTTGACTTTTCTAATTTTTCTTGATTATTAACATTCCAACAATCACTCCCCTAATCAAGAAATTATAAACTCGTTGTTCTTCATCCGAATGTGCAGTCCATCTTCATCCTTCTTCGTTTAAATCCCGATTTGCAACTTGACTTTGACTCTCCGGATCCAATGATCAAGATTAAGCGGTGTTAGCGCCGTCTTTGTCGAATTGAAATTGGTTCTTTCTTGATTTATCATGACTTTCCGATTGCTATATGAATCAGATTCCAACGGGGTTAGCGTCGCCATGATTAATCTATGATTATTTTAAGGCAATTCGATGTGGTTTCGAATTTGTCAATCGGTTTCGAGTGAATCTTGGGAGGATTCAATTTTTCGATCCTATGATCAACAATTTCGATCCTCGATTCTGAATTCTTTGTCTCTGCGATCTTCTCTTCTGATTGAAATTTTCAATTGCACCGAACACCACGATACAATTGACTATAACCCCATCTTGCAACTCTCTGTTTTCTTCCTTTTCACCGTGATCGACACCTTCGATCATTCTTTCTGAATTTGATGTGTTTCCCCTTCTACCAACATCAAATTATTCTTTCGATTTCATCATGGCCTTATGCCGAAATCGAATTTGGGGTCTCGATCGCTTCTACATACTTCTGCGTTTCATGCTCTGTTTTTCTCTTCTTTCTTTGATGATGACTGCTTCATTTGATACCATTTATTGCCCAAGATCAATTTGCAATAGGGGATCACAAGGATGAACAATCGATCAGTGGGTATGCACATAAAGTGCAGTGACCCGGTGGAACCATATACAAAAGAAACACAATTACACACACAATCACACTTGATTCCACACATACAAATGACACTGTCAATGGGTATTTATACCCTTACAATAGCAGTTACACACATAACTACCATAACTAACTAACTAACTACCAATTGATACAATTAATCTCCAGTTTGACTTTTTAGTTTGACTTTTCTAATTTCTTGATTATTAACATTCCAACAGGTACCTGCTACAAAATCATAAATAATTTTATTTCATCAAGTTTGGAAACACTATTACAATACCTTACTATGTTGATTGTTGAGTTTGCTTTATCAGTCATTAATTTTATTGTTTTTTCAGATTCTCAGAAGCTGACAGGATAATAACTCCATAAAAGACCCTGGTACTGTAAGAAGGAAAACAACATCTTTTGTGAGTTAAAGTTTAACCTAAATCTACGGTTGATATCTGGTTTTCTAGCACCCACACTCTATTCCAGTATTTGTAGAAGAACTGAAAGATGCTGAAATAACACAGATATGTTAATTCTTAACAATATTTTCATATATCAACGCAGAAATATGTCATGTACTCACATGTGATGATGATAACATGTCATGGGTTACTAATATATTATTTTGTTAGTGTTGTAGGCTACATACTAGTTGTGGAGAAGGATTCATGAGAGGCCTTTCTTTAGCAAGACTTGTGGGCCCAACCTTCTTGCTGTTTGAAACTGATAAAACTTTTACATGCATGTAGTATTCCAAGGACTATCAAAATATTGTGTTTGCAATAATAATCATTGTGTTGTCATCATGGTAAGTGTGTATTCAGCTAAAATATATATCAAATCAGCCATTAACTATATCTTTTTACAGGATAGAGGTTATCCAGATATTCCAAGAAGGTGGTATCAAATCAATCTATTTTCTTTTGTTTTAGTTTATGAAGAAACTTCAATACTAATGTTGTTTATTCTTTTTTTATTTCTTCAATAGGTTCTTGTTGTTACTAATTGAAGAGCTGCACTTGCCTACTTTTGTTTGATCGACTGTGATCTATATGGCTTTAACATTTTGACCACATACAGATTTGGCTCGGTGGTAACTAATGACTTTGGTTACTCATAATTTATCAAAGGTAATCATGATTTATCATTGTGCTTTACATTCTTTGGTTCTCATTGCACCACAATTTTTTTGATGAAGCTACTTTACTTGGCCTTATGTCACTGTTTCAAACAATCCATCGTTGATCGCACCTGCATACTTCTTCAGCATAGTTGCCACTACCTAATGTTGTATGTAATGCCCTCATCTTTTTATTTCTATAATGTTGTTGCTGTTAAAGTATATTATGTAAAAGTCTCCATCTATGACTGATCTCCAATATTATTTCTTTTTTATTTCTACATACTTCTAATTTCATGTTTGGTTGTTAGTCTAAAGTACTTCTATTATTTAACTAGGGTTTGGGGTTACTAATATAAACTGTTGATTTGCTTCTTCATTTGTGGCTTATATTTAAAATACTTCTATTATGTAATTAGGGTTTAGGGTGACTCATATGAATGACTGGAATATTGTTATTTCTTTTTTAATTTCTGCCTACTTCTAATTTCATGTTCTGTTCCTTCCTTTGCAGCTGTGTCTGTCCCAAAAGGGTGGGTATGGTTAAAAGTTAAAACTGTAAATAACTTACTATGCTGAGTTTACTTTATCACTTGTTAATCATTTAGTTTATTGTTGTGTTAAATTAGTGATGGGATGTTTGAGATTCTCATAAGCTAACAGGATATTCAACACGGCAACACCATAAACGACCCAGAAATCGACAGTTGATATCTAGTTTTCTCGCTGACACACTCTATTCGAGTACTAGTAGAAGAAGTGAAAGAAAGTGAGATAAAGGAAGAATTTGCTATTCAATTCTTTTACAAAGTTTTTATTATTGTTCTCTGATTATGGTTGGTTAACTGACTTTTTCTGTATGCTAATTGTGTTAACTGATGGCTAATTAACAGGAAAAAGGAAGGGAAGAAGGAGTTACCAATGGAGGATATTTTCATTGAAGGATTTACATGCAAACACTTTTCGTTTTGACAAAAAGTCTTGGTGAAGGTGGATTTGGTAAGGTCAGCCATGTTAAATTAAACATCATATTCTATTTTTAATGTTTTTTTATTAAGTAACTGATTTTTCGCTTCTAATTGGTCAAGTAAGATGACATGGGCTTTTGGAGTAGGGTGTTGTTTTTCTTTGCTCGTTATGTTTCACAAGGGGCTCTGTTGGGTATGTTTTTCTTTCCCATGACTAATTAAAACTAGAAACTAACGATTGTTATGTTACCCTTAAATTAAATTTTAATTAAGTTTTAGAGTTTTGATCGCACTCATAAGTAGGGGATGTTTGCTGTTCTATTATTTGAAAAGAGTTGGTACTATACATTGTTGAAAATGTCAAAGCCATCACGTGCTTCATCAGGATACCAGGGATTCTGATTTCCATTCTAATCTACTACATTCTGATTCAAACATCTCAGGTAAGTTCATCCTCAAAATCTTCATATGTAGGTTTGAGTATATCTCAATAAGAACCTTGTTTAACTTTCGGCACCCAAATCAGGAGGTCAAAGTTTTTCAATTTCGTTTTCTCATGAAAGTGTATCACGTGTTTCCTTTTTATATTCGTTTGCCCCCATTGAATAGTTCAATTTAGTAGTAGGCTTGCCGATCATTTATGTTTTTAAGGTTAGTATCAGATAATAATTTTTCAGGTTTTTTTGAGCTTATGATTTTCGCTTTTTCTTATGTTGCACAAGAGGCTGTAATTGGTATGTTTTTCTTTCCCTCGACTAGTTAAAAAAACAGGTGAATACAAAGAGTTTTGTGTTGTCATAAACTCAATCTTAATTCAGGTTTAGAGTTTTGATTACACTAGTAAGTATGGAAAATTTGCTAGTCAGTTATTATATCATTCTTGCGATTGTTTTCTGATTATGGCTGGTTAATTAAAGTCTTTCTACATGCTAAGTGTGTTAACTTATTGCTAGTTACACAGGAAAGAGTAAGGGAATCAACACGAAGGATATTCTCATTAAAGTAGTTACATGCTGCTACAAACAACTTTAATTCGGAAACACGTTCGGTGAAGGAGGATTTGGTAGGGTCAAATATGGAAAATTAAAGATCACTTATTTCCTATTTCTAATGTTTTTTTATTAAGTGATTCATTTTTGTTGCTGACTCTAATTAGTCAAGGAAGATGGACATGGGCTTTTAAAGTAGGGTGATTGGCATAAATATGTGCATGAGATAAGTGTTGTAGACTTTTAGTGTAGATTTTGATTCTGTTTATTGAAATGTGTTGTTTAAATCATGTTACTTATTAATATAAAATGGAATTTGAGAAGTAACCTGGATTTGAAATGGAGTTAAATGACCTTACAACATCTCTGCCTCATACTTCTGTTTCCTCTCTCTGTGCCCTCTCAATTCAGGAAACAATACTGATACGTGACCACGGTTTGAACCAGCTGTGGTGGGGGATCCAAGTCATCCAACTGGGTATATCAGGTCATGTTTGATTACGTCACAAGCATTAGCACATTATGGGGGTAGTGGGGCAGAAATTAGTGTGCAGTTGTTAGCATGTTATCTTATTTGTATTTGTTCTTGATGTTTTAGGTTAGGTGAGGAGTATTTTGGGTTTTCTGGTTTGTAATTGGGAGATGGGTCCCTCTCGAATAGGACTGTATTGTTCTTGTTCTTGTTTAATTTCAATCAAGCCCACTAGAGTTCTAATACCCCACTTTCAAGTAGGGCAAAAGAAGAAAATAACTTTAGTATCGAGGTCAATGCAAGTACTTGCCAAAATCATAGTTTATCAATGATAATTTACTTTTATCGCTGTGCTTTACATGCTTTGTTTCTCACTGCATTATAAATTTTCCATGAAACTACTTTACATGTCAATATGTCATCGTTTTCTTAATCAAATTCTTTTAGTTATATCATATAACAGAACAATCAGTTGTAGACAGCGCCATCGATGACATCTGCAAACTTCATTATGACAGTTTACATGTTATTTCTTTTTTTGTTTCTGAATACTTCTTATTTCTGGTTCTGCTTTGCAGGTGTGCATTTTAAAAAGGTGGATTCCTGCTTAATAATCACTAATAATATTATTTCATTATGTCTTGAAACACTATGTTGAGTTTACTTGATCACTTACTATTCATTCTATTTATTGTTGTTTCAGATTAATGATGGGATGGCTGTGATTCTCAGAAGCTAACAGGATATTCATCTGCATAAACGAGCTTAATGCTGTAAGAAGGGAAGCAACATCTTTTGTGAGTTAATGTTTAATTGAAATTGACACTTGATAGTTGGTTTTCTGGCAGGCACACTCTATTCCAATACGTGTAGAAGAGGTGAAAGATGCTTGAGATATAATAGGGTTTGTAAGTATAGAACTATAGTTCCATATATCAATGTAGATATACGTTATGTGCTCGTATGGGATGATGGTAATATTATAGGTTACTTATATATGTATTTTTATTTTATGAATAGATATTATCAGTGTTGCAGACTACACACTAGTCGTGGAGAAGGAATCAGGTGAGTCCTTTCTTTAGCAAGACTTGTGGGCCCAACCTTGCTAATTGAAATGCTTTTTGCCTAGAAAAATGTTAGAGTAGAGGTTTCTATAAGATAATTTTCCTCTTTTTATTTTATTTATTTTGTTATCACTCTGCGTTACTAATGACAATCCTGTTAACCTGTTTCTTCTTCTTTCATATGTTGGTACTACAGTTACTGCTGCAAAGTGGCTCAAATTTGAAATTGAGGTCTTGACGATGCATTGGCTTACCTTATTGTCAAAACAACATCTATCCTCTAAGATTCAAGGTGAAATTTTTCATGCTCAAAGACAAAACTTTAAACACTATATAACTCCATAAGTACTAGTTTAACTTTAAATATATTAATTAAATTTGAGAATACAAGAAAAACAATTATCTTAGACTAACATTGTCACACACAGTTAGGAGGTGAATGAAGATTTCATGAATGCCTTCCTTCATAATTTGTTTATGATAATTAAACAGCCATAAAGATTTGTTTCGATTATAACTATTTAGTTTCTTTTTAAGAAGTTTGTTACACCTCTACTTCAAAATTAAAAAAATAAACATTTTCTTTTACTCTCATGACATGATCATCAAGATTTTTGAAACACCATGATTCTGAATTATACTCTCTAATATGCTACATTCTGATTCAAACAACATGTTTCATCAGATGATCTCAGGTAAGTTTCGTCCCCAAACTTCACCATCGTTGAATTTGGTTCTTCGTTTGTCGCTGCTTGTAATCAATTTGTATATTCACCAACCTATTTTAAGCTTTCTAGTCTGTTGTTCTTCTGATTGTGGCTGGTTATATGACTTTACACAATGTATAAGGACTTATGTGCTATTTATATAAACTTATTGGTAACTTTGAAAGAGGAAGGGAAGAATGAATCAACATTGAGGATATTCTCATTGAAAGAATTACAAGCTGCTACAAACACTTTTAATTATGACAACAAGCTCACTGAAGGTAAATGAAACATCACTAGCTTCCTATTTTAAATGTGTTTGTGTTAAGTGATCAAAATTTGCTAAAGATGAGATTTTTGCAGAAGATCATCCAAGATCATCTTATCCAGCCTAAATATATCATTCTTGGTGAGTTTATATTTCTACCTTGGTCCTGAATTCCCAATTTTTTTAATTAGGTTTTGGAGTGGAGACTAGGCGAGCCGTTTAAAGAGGAGATGGAGATGCTAAGGTAAAGTGTTAGTCGAGCCGTTTAAAAGGCTTAATGACTGTATAAGCCTCAATCTTGGGGGAACTTGTCATATAAATTCTCTGAATTTTATTGTTGCATGCTAGTAATTAATGTTTCTTGCTTTTGCAATGTTTATCCAACACTTACCGAGCCACTAAAAGTATTTGAAAAAATTCCAAGTCGATTGTAAAGTATAAAAAAACCTCCTTTTTTCAAAACATCAAGGTAGCTTCAAACATTCCAAGTGCTTTACTTGTTTCGAGAATAAAAAAACCTTAGAGTTTCTAGTAGGCCTTAAATGACTCCTTTTTTCAGGATTATTTTTTATAATAGCACGTACTCTTCCGTGATACCCTTAAACGACTGGGTGTTTCAAATGCATCAACATGAGTGTGCTCTTGAATAACGTGAGCTTTATATGAGGTATGCTCTTGTCACTTACTTTTTTAGTTGTACTAACTGACAATTTGTTCTCTTTCAAATTACATACATTTTTTACATGCGACTCCTAGGATCCTATTCAAGCTTTTAAAGTTTTTTACGAGGTATGTTCTTGAATTTTATTTTTTTAGTTGTAATAACCGACTTCCATTCTTTTTCAAGTTTTAAGCTTTTTTACACTGGACTTCGACTCTCGTATAGATAACTTTGCTTTTTTCATTCTCAATTTTAGGCTTATCTACCCCAAGAACTTGTAGACTCCTATTGACAGTCTGACTCATTTAATCTTAAGGATTTTTATGAGCATGTTCTCAGATATTAATTATTCTTTAGTTGTACTAACCGACTTTCATTCTCTTTTATATAAACTTATTGGCAACTTTGAAAGAGGAAGGGAAGAACGAATCAACATGGAGGATATTCTCATTGAAAGAATTACAAGCTGCTACAAACACTTTTAATTATGACAACAAGCTCACTGAAGGTAAATGAAGCATCACTAACTTCCTATTTTAAATGTTTTTGTGTTAAATGATCAAAATTTGCTAAAGATGAGGTTTTTGCAGAAGATCATCCAAGATCATCTTATCCAGCCTAAATATATCATTATTGGTGAGTTTATATTTCTACTTTGGTCCTGAAATCCCAATTCTTTTAATTAGGTTTTGGAGTGGAGACTAGGCGGCAATACTAGAGACCATTGCAATTTCTCATCCGTGATCAGTGAACCAACAAATACAGAGACAAGGTTTTGACTTGCAATTCCTTTTGATGGTGTTGCTTAAGCTAAACTATTCAGAAAATAAAAATAATTTATTTGTTGGTGTTCCAATAGTGCTTAGTTTGTAACACTTGGGAGGATGATGTTCTAGCTCTAGAAGACTCAGAAATGGATGCTGCTCACCTTCACCTCATAAAGTTTGTCCAACAAAAGAGGAGATGGAGATGCTAAGGTAAAGTGTTAGTCGAGCCGTTTAAAAGGCTTAATGACTGTATAAGCCTCAATCTTGGGGGAGCTTGTCATATAAATTCTCTGAATTTTATTGTTGCATGCTAGTAATTAATGTTTCTTGCTTTTGCAATGTTTATCCAACACTTACCGAGCCACTAAAAGTATTTGAAAAAATTCCAAGTCGATTGTAAAGTATAAAAAAACCTCCTTTTTTCAAAACATCAAGGTAGCTTCAAACATTCCAAGTGCTTTACTTGTTTCGAGAATAAAAAAACCTTAGAGTTTCTAGTAGGCCTTAAATGACTCCTTTTTTCAGGATTATTTTTTATAATAGCACGTACTCTTCCGTGATACCCTTAAACGACTGGGTGTTTCAAATGCATCAACATGAGTGTGCTCTTGAATAACGTGAGCTTTATATGAGGTATGCTCTTGTCACTTACTTTTTTAGTTGTACTAACTGACAATTTGTTCTCTTTCAAATTACATACATTTTTTACATGCGACTCCTAGGATCCTATTCAAGCTTTTAAAGTTTTTTACGAGGTATGTTCTTGAATTTTATTTTTTTAGTTGTAATAACCGACTTCCATTCTTTTTCAAGTTTTAAGCTTTTTTACACTGGACTTCGACTCTCGTATAGATAACTTTGCTTTTTTCATTCTCAATTTTAGGCTTATCTACCCCAAGAACTTGTAGACTCCTATTGACAGTCTGACTCATTTAATCTTAAGGATTTTTATGAGCATGTTCTCAGATATTAATTATTCTTTAGTTGTACTAACCGACTTTCATTCTCTTTTATATAAACTTATTGGCAACTTTGAAAGAGGAAGGGAAGAACGAATCAACATGGAGGATATTCTCATTGAAAGAATTACAAGCTGCTACAAACACTTTTAATTATGACAACAAGCTCACTGAAGGTAAATGAAGCATCACTAACTTCCTATTTTAAATGTTTTTGTGTTAAATGATCAAAATTTGCTAAAGATGAGGTTTTTGCAGAAGATCATCCAAGATCATCTTATCCAGCCTAAATATATCATTATTGGTGAGTTTATATTTCTACTTTGGTCCTGAAATCCCAATTCTTTTAATTAGGTTTTGGAGTGGAGACTAGGCGGCAATACTAGAGACCATTGCAATTTCTCATCCGTGATCAGTGAACCAACAAATACAGAGACAAGGTTTTGACTTGCAATTCCTTTTGATGGTGTTGCTTAAGCTAAACTATTCAGAAAATAAAAATAATTTATTTGTTGGTGTTCCAATAGTGCTTAGTTTGTAACACTTGGGAGGATGATGTTCTAGCTCTAGAAGACTCAGAAATGGATGCTGCTCACCTTCACCTCATAAAGTTTGTCCAACAAAAGAGGAGATGGAGATGCTAAGGTAAAGTGTTAGTCGAGCCGTTTAAAAGGCTTAATGACTGTATAAGCCTCAATCTTGGGGGAGCTTGTCATATAAATTCTCTGAATTTTATTGTTGCATGCTAGTAATTAATGTTTCTTGCTTTTGCAATGTTTATCCAACACTTACCGAGCCACTAAAAGTATTTGAAAAAATTCCAAGTCGATTGTAAAGTATAAAAAAACCTCCTTTTTTCAAAACATCAAGGTAGCTTCAAACATTCCAAGTGCTTTACTTGTTTCGAGAATAAAAAAACCTTAGAGTTTCTAGTAGGCCTTAAATGACTCCTTTTTTCAGGATTATTTTTTATAATAGCACGTACTCTTCCGTGATACCCTTAAACGACTGGGTGTTTCAAATGCATCAACATGAGTGTGCTCTTGAATAACGTGAGCTTTATATGAGGTATGCTCTTGTCACTTACTTTTTTAGTTGTACTAACTGACAATTTGTTCTCTTTCAAATTACATACATTTTTTACATGCGACTCCTAGGATCCTATTCAAGCTTTTAAAGTTTTTTACGAGGTATGTTCTTGAATTTTATTTTTTTAGTTGTAATAACCGACTTCCATTCTTTTTCAAGTTTTAAGCTTTTTTACACTGGACTTCGACTCTCGTATAGATAACTTTGCTTTTTTCATTCTCAATTTTAGGCTTATCTACCCCAAGAACTTGTAGACTCCTATTGACAGTCTGACTCATTTAATCTTAAGGATTTTTATGAGCATGTTCTCAGATATTAATTATTCTTTAGTTGTACTAACCGACTTTCATTCTCTTTTATATAAACTTATTGGCAACTTTGAAAGAGGAAGGGAAGAACGAATCAACATGGAGGATATTCTCATTGAAAGAATTACAAGCTGCTACAAACACTTTTAATTATGACAACAAGCTCACTGAAGGTAAATGAAGCATCACTAACTTCCTATTTTAAATGTTTTTGTGTTAAATGATCAAAATTTGCTAAAGATGAGGTTTTTGCAGAAGATCATCCAAGATCATCTTATCCAGCCTAAATATATCATTATTGGTGAGTTTATATTTCTACTTTGGTCCTGAAATCCCAATTCTTTTAATTAGGTTTTGGAGTGGAGACTAGGCGGCAATACTAGAGACCATTGCAATTTCTCATCCGTGATCAGTGAACCAACAAATACAGAGACAAGGTTTTGACTTGCAATTCCTTTTGATGGTGTTGCTTAAGCTAAACTATTCAGAAAATAAAAATAATTTATTTGTTGGTGTTCCAATAGTGCTTAGTTTGTAACACTTGGGAGGATGATGTTCTAGCTCTAGAAGACTCAGAAATGGATGCTGCTCACCTTCACCTCATAAAGTTTGTCCAACAAAAGAGGAGATGGAGATGCTAAGGTAAAGTGTTAGTCGAGCCGTTTAAAAGGCTTAATGACTGTATAAGCCTCAATCTTGGGGGAGCTTGTCATATAAATTCTCTGAATTTTATTGTTGCATGCTAGTAATTAATGTTTCTTGCTTTTGCAATGTTTATCCAACACTTACCGAGCCACTAAAAGTATTTGAAAAAATTCCAAGTCGATTGTAAAGTATAAAAAAACCTCCTTTTTTCAAAACATCAAGGTAGCTTCAAACATTCCAAGTGCTTTACTTGTTTCGAGAATAAAAAAACCTTAGAGTTTCTAGTAGGCCTTAAATGACTCCTTTTTTCAGGATTATTTTTTATAATAGCACGTACTCTTCCGTGATACCCTTAAACGACTGGGTGTTTCAAATGCATCAACATGAGTGTGCTCTTGAATAACGTGAGCTTTATATGAGGTATGCTCTTGTCACTTACTTTTTTAGTTGTACTAACTGACAATTTGTTCTCTTTCAAATTACATACATTTTTTACATGCGACTCCTAGGATCCTATTCAAGCTTTTAAAGTTTTTTACGAGGTATGTTCTTGAATTTTATTTTTTTAGTTGTAATAACCGACTTCCATTCTTTTTCAAGTTTTAAGCTTTTTTACACTGGACTTCGACTCTCGTATAGATAACTTTGCTTTTTTCATTCTCAATTTTAGGCTTATCTACCCCAAGAACTTGTAGACTCCTATTGACAGTCTGACTCATTTAATCTTAAGGATTTTTATGAGCATGTTCTCAGATATTAATTATTCTTTAGTTGTACTAACCGACTTTCATTCTCTTTTATATAAACTTATTGGCAACTTTGAAAGAGGAAGGGAAGAACGAATCAACATGGAGGATATTCTCATTGAAAGAATTACAAGCTGCTACAAACACTTTTAATTATGACAACAAGCTCACTGAAGGTAAATGAAGCATCACTAACTTCCTATTTTAAATGTTTTTGTGTTAAATGATCAAAATTTGCTAAAGATGAGGTTTTTGCAGAAGATCATCCAAGATCATCTTATCCAGCCTAAATATATCATTATTGGTGAGTTTATATTTCTACTTTGGTCCTGAAATCCCAATTCTTTTAATTAGGTTTTGGAGTGGAGACTAGGCGGCAATACTAGAGACCATTGCAATTTCTCATCCGTGATCAGTGAACCAACAAATACAGAGACAAGGTTTTGACTTGCAATTCCTTTTGATGGTGTTGCTTAAGCTAAACTATTCAGAAAATAAAAATAATTTATTTGTTGGTGTTCCAATAGTGCTTAGTTTGTAACACTTGGGAGGATGATGTTCTAGCTCTAGAAGACTCAGAAATGGATGCTGCTCACCTTCACCTCATAAAGTTTGTCCAACAAAAGAGGAGATGGAGATGCTAAGGTAAAGTGTTAGTCGAGCCGTTTAAAAGGCTTAATGACTGTATAAGCCTCAATCTTGGGGGAGCTTGTCATATAAATTCTCTGAATTTTATTGTTGCATGCTAGTAATTAATGTTTCTTGCTTTTGCAATGTTTATCCAACACTTACCGAGCCACTAAAAGTATTTGAAAAAATTCCAAGTCGATTGTAAAGTATAAAAAAACCTCCTTTTTTCAAAACATCAAGGTAGCTTCAAACATTCCAAGTGCTTTACTTGTTTCGAGAATAAAAAAACCTTAGAGTTTCTAGTAGGCCTTAAATGACTCCTTTTTTCAGGATTATTTTTTATAATAGCACGTACTCTTCCGTGATACCCTTAAACGACTGGGTGTTTCAAATGCATCAACATGAGTGTGCTCTTGAATAACGTGAGCTTTATATGAGGTATGCTCTTGTCACTTACTTTTTTAGTTGTACTAACTGACAATTTGTTCTCTTTCAAATTACATACATTTTTTACATGCGACTCCTAGGATCCTATTCAAGCTTTTAAAGTTTTTTACGAGGTATGTTCTTGAATTTTATTTTTTTAGTTGTAATAACCGACTTCCATTCTTTTTCAAGTTTTAAGCTTTTTTACACTGGACTTCGACTCTCGTATAGATAACTTTGCTTTTTTCATTCTCAATTTTAGGCTTATCTACCCCAAGAACTTGTAGACTCCTATTGACAGTCTGACTCATTTAATCTTAAGGATTTTTATGAGCATGTTCTCAGATATTAATTATTCTTTAGTTGTACTAACCGACTTTCATTCTCTTTTATATAAACTTATTGGCAACTTTGAAAGAGGAAGGGAAGAACGAATCAACATGGAGGATATTCTCATTGAAAGAATTACAAGCTGCTACAAACACTTTTAATTATGACAACAAGCTCACTGAAGGTAAATGAAGCATCACTAACTTCCTATTTTAAATGTTTTTGTGTTAAATGATCAAAATTTGCTAAAGATGAGGTTTTTGCAGAAGATCATCCAAGATCATCTTATCCAGCCTAAATATATCATTATTGGTGAGTTTATATTTCTACTTTGGTCCTGAAATCCCAATTCTTTTAATTAGGTTTTGGAGTGGAGACTAGGCGGCAATACTAGAGACCATTGCAATTTCTCATCCGTGATCAGTGAACCAACAAATACAGAGACAAGGTTTTGACTTGCAATTCCTTTTGATGGTGTTGCTTAAGCTAAACTATTCAGAAAATAAAAATAATTTATTTGTTGGTGTTCCAATAGTGCTTAGTTTGTAACACTTGGGAGGATGATGTTCTAGCTCTAGAAGACTCAGAAATGGATGCTGCTCACCTTCACCTCATAAAGTTTGTCCAACAAAAGAGGAGATGGAGATGCTAAGGTAAAGTGTTAGTCGAGCCGTTTAAAAGGCTTAATGACTGTATAAGCCTCAATCTTGGGGGAACTTGTCATATAAATTCTCTGAATTTTATTGTTGCATGCTAGTAATTAATGTTTCTTGCTTTTGCAATGTTTATCCAACACTTACCGAGCCACTAAAAGTATTTGAAAAAATTCCAAGTCGATTGCAAAGTATAAAAAAACCTCCTTTTTTCAAAACATCAAGGTAGCTTCAAACACTCCAAGTGCTTTACTTGTTTCAAGAATAAAAAAACCTTAGAGTTTCTAATAGGCCTTAAATGACCCCTATTTTCAGGATTATTTTTTATAATAGCATGTACTCTTCCATGAAACCCTTAAATGAGTGGGGGTTTCAAATGCATCAACATGAGTATGCTCTTGAATAACGTGAGCTTAATACGAGGTATGCTCTTGAATCTTAGTTTTTTAGTTGTACTAACTGACATTTGTTCTCTCTCAAATTACATACTTTTTTACATGCGACTCCTAGGCTCCTATTCAAGCTTTAAGAGCTTTTTACGAGGTATGTTCTTGAATTTCTTTTTTGTTGTAATAACTGACTTCCATTCTTTTTCAAGTTTAATGCTTTTCTACACTAGACTCAGACTCTCCTATAGATAACTTTGCTTTTTTAATTCTCAATTTCAGGCTTATCTACCCCAAGAACTTGTAGACTCCTATTGACAGTCCGGCTCATTTAATCATAAGGATTTTTATGAGCATGTTTTTAGATATTAATTCTTCTTTAGTTGTACTAACAGACTTTTATTCTCTTTTATATTTCAGGATTTTCTACATGATAGTCACAAACTCCAATTCATGGTCCAACTTTTTCAAGCCTAGAGCTTTTAACGAGAGATGTTCTTAAATCTTTTAACGAGATATGTTCTTAAATCTTACTTTTTTTAGTTGTGCTAAGTGCTAACTGACTTTCACTCTCATTATGCTTTTCTTCACATGTTTTTAAATGTCTTCATGGGAATACTAAGCTCCATTGACCGTCCAACTCTTTCAAGCATAGAGTTTTTTTATGAGGTATGCTATTGGAACTTACTTATTTTAGTTATGGTAATTGACTTTCATTATTTTTCAAATTTCTAGTTTTTCTACATGGGACTCCCATCCTCCTATTGATAGCCTAGTTGTTCTTTCGAGCTAAGAGCATTTTACGAGGAATGCTCTTTGTATGTCCTCGATTCCGAGAGACCTCATAGTCGGATCTACACATCACATACATAGTTGTTAAACTAAACTTTCATAGACTACTAAACAATAAGTAGTGGATAGTTTAAAACTTTGTTTACATCATTTTCAATAAGATAACAATAGATACTTTAGCTAAACATAGACTACTAAAGCTAGGATGCTAGTCTTGAAAAATGCCGACTAACTCTCATAATGCCTGGTTGTCATTTTTGATAAACACAAATTTGTTTAACCTTATTTGCATACTAATACTTAACATTGCTAAGTGATTTTTAGCTTTTATGGTTTACTTTTAAGGTTTAGCTTTTAGATTTTAGCATTTAACTTTTCGGGTTTAGCTATTTAGGTTTGGCTTCTAGTGTTTAACGTTTAGCTTTAGGGTTTAGCTTTTACGATTTAGCTTTTACGATTTAGCTTTTAACATTTAACATGTTGTATTTAGCATCTAACCATTTAGTTTTAGAGTCTAGCTTTTACGATTTAACTTTTAGTATTTAGCAATTAGGTTTTAACTTATTTTTTTCTTATTTTTTAATTGACCATAAAATTTTTACCATGAAGTTTGACCTTAAAGGTTTTTATTTTTATTTTTTTTCCTAATTTTGAATAATGAAATGTAGTTTTCATGTTCTATAAATTGATCATTAAAGTTTTATGCTTTAAATAAGACCATAATTTTTATATATGAATAATAATATAGCAACCTAACTTTAACAAAACGTACAATATATATTTATATGTTAGGTATCACAATTAAAGTAGGTTCTTGTTGAAGCAATCAAACACACACAATCACAATTCACAAAATAGAAAAGTAGACACAAGAAAATTATAATGGTTCGATCAAGCTGGCCTACGTCCGTTCTGCAACTAGGGTTTATATTATTATTGTGTTCAAGAATACAATTACATATCATGAGTCTATTTATAATGCTAGATTAAGGTTGTAATTAAGGCAATAATTTTCGTCGACAAGCATCCTAGCAAAATAACCCTAGTTACCCTAGGGCCGGCTTGCGCCTTCTTTTATCGATTAGCAACCTAGCAAAATAGGCACAAGCCCGTTCTCTATATCTTAACTGGTATGCTCAATTCATTAGCGCCTGAGAAAACTTGAGAACCACCGGCACTCTCCTCATTCAACAAGACATCCATAGAAAAGATTTTATTAATCAGAGTAGCAGTCTTCAAAACCAAACATTGTTTTGTGACTGCACCCGAAACACTCCTCGTGCTCCCACTGTCATTAAGTCCCTAACCTGGTTTAGACCTTCGATCCTGCTCAGCTTGAATCACTTTATCATTAGGCACCAGTCTTGCAAATTGAACCTTCTATTGTCTTTTTTACTCGGTGAACCATACTTTCCTTAGCATGTTCTTTCACCATGAATAATGATTCCTGCTTGTCTGCACGAGTAATAACCATATTTTTTTAGTTACCTTCCATTTACCTGCACCAAACTTTACTTTTTATCCTTGTTTATCTAGTTGACTGTTAGAGATAAAATTTCTCTTTAAAGCTAGAATCACCTTAACATTCTTCAAGTTTCAGTAGGTTCCAATTGGAGCTAACATATTAGCATCACCTATGCCCATAACGTTAATGATATTACCATTTGCTATTCGTACCTTCCCAAAGTTGTCAACTTTTAGATTCACCAACGTCGTTCCTCTGTGCTTGACGTGAAATGACGATTCAAAATCCATAACCCAAGAGTCCACATTGTTTTTAGTCTCGAGTAGTAACACGTCATCATTACATTTATTCTGAACAATAGTGTTTACTTTACTAGATTTTCTCTGTGTACACTTTGGACATTGATTCTTAACATGTCAAATCTCATCACAACTCCAGCACTTCACAGTTTTTCGAGCTCTAGACGAACTCCTCCCTCGACTCCAAGTGCTCCTATAATTTTCCCTTCCTCTGCCGGCATATAACAGTCCAAAAGATGATCCACCACTAGTGCTTTTTCAACGAGTTTCCTCATGTGATACAATGTCTCGGACCCCATCAAACGTTAACCCATCAGTCCCCGTAGAACTAGTAACAACCGTTACAGTTCCAAACCAACTATGAGACAAAAAAGCTAGCAGCATCACAACTTAAGCCTCATCATCAAACTTCATGCCCATGGAAGCTAACCTGAACATGATTGAGTTAAGATCATTAATATGATCCGTAACTGAAGCTCCCTTGTTCATCCTTGTCCTGAATAACTCTCTCATCAAGAACACCTTATTGACAGCAAACGGGTCATACATATTTGACAGAATCATCATCATACCACAAGCCATGGTTTCGTGCATAACATTAAAACAACGCTTCTCGTCAAAACTAATGTAATAGCCCCTCTAGCCTTCTTGTCCTTTGAGTTCCAATCGCTTCTTAGGCTTTCTCCATTCTAGTCGACTTTTCTTCTAATACTACATCCGAATCTTTTTCACCAAGCGATGCTTCTATTTGCATCGGCGCATTAAACTTTTCAATTTGAACCCTCCTATTTTCAGCCATTGTCAACTAGCTATACAGGCCTGAGCCCGACCCAGCTCGGCCAGACCAAAGCCTTCCCAATCCAACATTATCAACTTATTATTAATTAAAATTCATTAACAAAACTTTTGTTGTTTATGTTCGTCACAAAGTTTTCTAGTCCCATTAACTTTATTAAACTTACAATATGTGAATTTTTTTAAAACTATTTTGACGTAAATACTAAACAAAACACAACTGTGCAAGTCATAAATTACTTCATGGTTTTGGTTTTATATAAAATCACGTTTTGTCCTTAGTTTATAAATTTTCATTTTCAAACAATCCTGCTGAAACATGCGGGTTTATATCTTCTAGTTTCTTTTAACATGAACCTCTTATTATATTTATAGAAACCGGTGGAATATATAAATTAATAAAATCAGCTCAAAAGAAGGGTTAAAATTCATTAAAATGCAATGTTTTCTAAAACTTATGTAGGAACTTCTAGTGACGGATATTTGTCATAATTCATTTTTAAAAGCTGAAATGATCTATCGCTAAATAAACATGTCGCAAACATATTCGCAAAAATGTAGCAAACTCATCGCAAACACCTGTTTTGTGACGATTTTACCATCGCAATGGTTGAATTGTGGTATTGAATTACTGAATGATACTCACTAGAGCTACTTGTAATGACATTTAACTTGACAAAATTTGGTATGTCTCAAGATGGTAATAGTTTGAAAAGAACTAAATCCAATTCCATAATTCAAGTTACACTGGCTACACAATATCTTGATCTCGTCTTAGTGTCTTAGTGTTCTTGGCTAATTCTTCGGTAACCTCTCGAATCATCGATGCCATATTACGGTGAGATGAGCCCCCTTCCTCCATCGCGCTTTTCGCCATCAACGCTAACTCCCGAGATCTCTTTCTTCTCGCTTCTCCTTCCTCATCATTTCTCATAAGGTCTTCTATCGATTTCTTGACATCATCCCTCATTATTATCTCTTTCGACTCGTCTATCTTTGTGAACATAACGGGAACCTCCATCCCCGATTCGCACACCGATCTTCAATACGTCTATGGCAAATCGTTCATTTAGAAATTGCTCTGCGAATTGAGGCCAGGTAACCATTGGGATCCCCGCAGAAATCCCCTCAAGAGTCGAGTTCCATCCACAATGTGTCATGAATCCCCCGATGGCTCGGTGTGACAATATCAAGATTTGTGGCGCCCAACCGCATACAAGTAGGCCTCTACCTTTGATCCTTTCCTCATATCCTTCTTTTGCAAGCCATGACTCGAAGTCTTCACTCGTTAGCCTGATGAACCAAAGAAAAGGTGTGTTCGATGACTCGAGTCCCAACGCGAGCTCAATGGCTTGTACGGTGGATGCATACGATAGACTTCCTAAACACACATATATCACAGATCTCGACTTTCTTGAATCCAACCACTTTAAACAATCAACCCCGTTGATCGCGGGCTTGTTTCCCCTCTCGGCTCTATCTCCGAAACTCATGTTGCATAGCGAAACCGGGCCAACACACCACAATTTTTTATCTTTCACCTTTGCAAGTTCCGTAACATACTTGGGCTCCAACTCCTCAAAGCTATTAACCACAATCCCTACCGCATCCTTCTCGGCTTCTTGCATTCGTTCAAAAACCGCAGTGGATTCTTTCGAGTCTCCTTTTCCCCAAGTAGAAGCCTGCGGTTTCGTAACTTCGATCCTGTCGGGCAGGCCTTCCATTACAAAGTACTCTGAGTCGGAACTTATTTTGTCTAGTATGTTTGTAGTTGTCACTGTATGTATGCATAAGAACGTGAAACACCCCGGTCCATAGACAACAATCCGTGGGATGTTCAACCTCTTCGCCACATCATTGGTCTACAGAAAACCGCCATCAGAGATGATGCAACTCGGTGGTGGACATATGCCCCGAAGCATGTTTTCCGCGGGTTCTTCTAACATATTCATAGCTAAGAGCATGCTAATCCCGTGTGCAACAGATGGCAACATGTCGAAATTCTCGCATTCTTCAGGCAAACCTACTTCCGCACATGGGAGTTGGAGCTCAAGAATTTGGATCTTGAGGTTAGCTTCGATCGCGCGATCAATGACCGGTTTGAACCGCTTTGCGTTAACCGGAGTTGTGATTATGGTAACAATTGAACAGCGGTGGGCTAGCATATGAGCTATATCTACCATGGGTATTAGATGACCTTGAGCCATCATAGGAAACACGGCAAAGTGAAGGTTTGTGGGATATGAAGCCATCGGTGTTTTAGATGTTTGGTGTGGTGTTTGTCTAAAACTGGCTAGCGATTGATTTATAAGTGCTTAACTTATAAGTGCTTAACTTATGATTATTAGTTAAATAACAAGATAATGATAACAAACTATTTTTTTCCACAGTAGATAATATTTGACTAGTGTTGGCGATAATGTGTCAACTTAGGTATGCTATTGACTAGCGAATGTCAAAATTGTCAACTTTTAGTTTTTGAATTATATATTTAAATAGTTAGTTTTATATAAAATTAAAATTTTGTTTTATAATGATTAATATTTATTGATTTTTTTTTTAAAATATAAACAAACATACTACTTTTGTTTAGGTTTTTTCCATACATTCAATAGATTTTGTTAAAAACCGAGTTCGTTCGAAAAATAAATTTTTTATGTTAAATTATTTTTTTCAAACGAACCCGATTTTAAAATTTATGCCGTAAGGTCCAAAAAGATGTAAACATAACAGTGTGTTCGTATTTTTCAAAAGTGTTACGCATTACAAGTTTTATGAGAAAAATCAAATTATGCTAAAAAATAACTATTGAAATATAATAAAAAACAAAAATTGAGTTTAAATTCATTACATGCTACATCCGATAACGAAAGCAGTGGATGTCGTGCTACGTCTTTACATTCGCTAGCTAGTCATGTTAGCCGATCACTTAGAATGAGAAGATGCTTCACTTTTTTTTGCACAAGAACATCTTTAAATGCAAATATTACATAGTTTGAAAAAGAGAATTCTAAAAATGCTTGTTTTACCAACTTTTTTCATCAAAATGTCATTTTGGCCGGCCCATCCCCCAACTATCCCAACCCTTACACGGTCGTCCTGATCTTAAAACAGTTCATTTGAACCCACGATCAGCGGTTCAGATGAAACCATATGTCTAAATAGGGTTATTACGAAGGTTCGGATGAACATAAAAATGTCTTTTGTAATGACCTTATTTAGACACGCGTCTTCATCTAAGCTGCTCATTTTAGGTTCGGACGATTTTGTTCTATAGTTGGAGACGACTTTGTTGGGTGAGAATATTTCTTTAAAAATTGTTTGGTCAAAGATGTTTTAAGAAAAAAATATAATCAAAAAGACATTTTTTAAACTTTCCCTTTAAAAAAATAGCATTAGACTCGATTGTCCGTCAGACAAATTGGAATGCCATAGATGGTATCGCTACCACAATACTATTTTATCATTGGCAATAACTACCGCCATGGTAGATGACAACGTAAGCAGATACGTACACATGTCTTCTTTATATTTAGTGGTAAATGAAGACCCTGAGACAAGGTTACAGAGTGTCGGAATTTATTGAAAGGATTGGTTATTGGGACACACAATAACTATAAATCAACAGTTCAGATTTTTATACGAGTCGTATAATACTATATGCGTCATATAGGTGGGTTGTATAGCCGTATATGAGACGTATAACCCTTCTGACGGCTCATTGAATCTTTTCTTGTACTTAGTGTCGAAATTTGTTATACGCATCGTATAGCCCTATATGTGTCGTATAGGGAGTCATATAGGGTTATATGGGGGCGTATAGCCCTTTGACAGCCCCCCCCCCTTTGAATTTTCTTTGTTTTAGTGTCTTAGACTGCATACGTCGCATATAGTGCTATACAAGACGTATATGAGGCGTCGATTTACGATAGGAGTCGATTTACGATAGGAGTTGATTTACGATAGGAGTCTTGTTGAATTAAGTGTATGTGACATCATCGTTTGCAAACTTGCTTCACAAAAGCTGTTTTTTTAATAAGACAAAAGTACAAAAAACGTCATTTAAGTTTATATAAAATTACAGTTATTATTCTTTATCTTCAAAAAGTATTCTAAACATCTTTTATGTTAACATTTTGTAACATATCTCGTCCTTTATACTAACTTTTGTTAAGTTTCTCCGTTAAGTCAATGACAATTTGGTCTTTTTATCTTTAAAGTACTATTAATGTAACTTTTTTCAAACATAAAAGACATTTTCTATAATTTTTTTTTATCTTTTACTTAATTTATATATTATTACAATTATACATATACATATGATTTTTTATATAATATAATATATATAAATTAATTATTTTCATCAATGTATTATATATGAATATACATTATATAATTTATATTATTTAATTATTTATATAATTTATATAATTTAAAATACGTAGATAAAAATAACTATACATGCATGAAAATAATAAATATTTAATTATTTATATAATTTATATTATATATAATGTGCGGATGAAAACAATAATATATATTTAATTTCATCGACGTATTATATATAAATATAAATTATATAATTTACTTAACTCTAAACACCGTTGTATTATTTACTTATTTATATAATTTATATTTACATATAATACGTCGATGAAAATAATTAAATAATATATATTATATTATATAAATTAATCATATTTATATGTATAATTTTAAAAATACATAAATTAAGTAAAAAATAAAAAAGTTACATAAAACGTCCTTTATGTTTGAAAAAAGTTACATTAATAGTCTTTTAGAGGTAAAAATATCAAATTGTCCTTCACTTAACATAAAAACTTAACAACAGTTAGTATAAAGGACGAAATCTGTTACAAAATGTTAACATAAAGGATGTTTAAAGAATTTTTTAAAGATAAAGGATGATATCTGTAATTTTATATAAACTTAAAGGATGTTTTCTATAATTTTGTCTTTTAATAATTTACTATAATGAATTAATTATTTTTATGTACAAGATATATAATCAATATCTTACTAGAAAATTTGAAGCGCGTGTTGCAGTGAAATTGTATGATGATATTAACATAATTAATGATGTATTCCGGCTTATTTGTGAACTCTGTGATGCTTGTTACTCCGGTGACACTAACATAATTAAATAAATAGAAGACACGTATGAAGTTGGTGCGCTTTGATTTTCGAGATTGAAACATGAAAAAGAATATTATTTCTTGCACGTACCTAATAAGTTAAAATATATAAGTTATATTAAAAATTCAAAAAGGAATTTTTAATAAATATATACAAAGAAAAAGAAAAAAAAAAAGAAAAAAAAACATAAATTACATGTTGAGGTTCGAACCACATCTACTCAATATAACCAGAAATGCTTTGACCGTTCCGACATCAATATAGCTTGAAACGCTTTAACCATTCCACCCAATCCTACTTTTGCGTTTATTTTGGAATAAAATGTATTACTATTTCATCTTTAGAAAAACAAAATATCCACCGAGAGTGCAAGGGTTGTGCACTTGTGCTTCTTTTTTTGAATGACAACCAATTTACTTTTATATTCAATCTATTGTGTCTAATTTGATACGTAGGAATCACATATCACACATTTAGATACCATTAGGTTAAATACCAGCTGATTCATACGAACCAACTAATAGTGTTAACTCTTGCTTACACTAATGGGTTAAGTTGTGCTAACTAATTGTGGCTGTTATTCAGTGGTGGAATTGCATGTTAATTTTCGAATCATTTAGTTTCAATTCATAATAGATTTAGCTAGTAAAACGAACTTGTTGATTATCTTAGGTAACATGAAAAATAGACGTATAACTAAAAAAATGAAGGATCATAACTCTCTCCACTAGGAGGGACATGTGACAACACCACATTCATACTCATCAAAATTTTTCCGCTTCTGTTTCATATTATATAATCACATTAATAACTAATAATATTATTTAATTCTTTTTTTAGATTAAAGTAGTTTTTTTTTAATAATTTTAGAAAGATATATTTTCATTAATATTATATCCAAATATTTCTCGCTTCTATCTCATATTAAATAATCATATTAATAACTAATAGTATTATTTAATTTTTTTTTATATTAAGAAAAACATTATTTAAAAAAAGATATCCTTTTATTAATTTTATTTCTAAAGAAATAAATTTTTTATAAAATAAGAAAATTTTCTAAAACATTCAAATTTTTTAAAAATACAAAATATTTTAAAATTAATATTTCTAAAAGTAAATTTTTTATAAACAAAAAATAACTAAAATTGAGATTCAAAATAAGAAAAATTTTTAAATGTTATTTTTTAAAACGTTTTCTTGAAACGGAATATTCGTTCTATCTATAATAAGAAAGATTTCAGCTATATCTTATTTTAAAATATCATGTTGTAATTAATAAATTATTATTTTTATTCAATTCGTGTAATACACATGTTTACTAAATTTAGTTCATGTATATAAAAACAAAAATAATTATTTTATATTTGTTTATTTTAACTTGTTACAACAATGGTACGAGATTGATATTTTATTAACTATGATTATCCTCTAAATATTTTTACCTAGGTTTTTTTTATAAAATGTAAAAGTAATCTTATGTCTATGGTGTATGTATATAATTTGGTTTATAACTTTAAAAACTATAATACATGCTTTAATTTAAAAAGCCAACAAGCGAGCCTATTACCAAGCCAACAAGCCAGCTAGTGAGCAAACAATGAGCAGAGCTGACATTGGCTTGCGCTCGGCCAAATCATAGCCTTTCTAACCCTTTAGTGGAATAGCTGGTTGATTTTTATTTTTATTTTTCTTTTTATTAGGTAGAGGAGCACGTTGTTTTGGTAGAGTATGTAAAGAGTAGTCTTTGGAAGTCTTCTTTTATGTTTTGTTGGCAAGTTGGTTCAAATGATAAGTAAAATCAAACCCGTATTTGTTTTACCTGTTGTAGTTCTTGTTCCAACTTTTGAAAAAAACAAGTTTCCGTTTAGGTACGGTTCGGACTAGTTATGTTCCATATCAGATGCTTTTTCAATATTAGCTTGGAGGTTATGGATTGGTTTGGTTTGATTTGGCCGTGGATACTTTTTAAATAAATATTAGTTAAGGGTTATAGACCGGTTTGGTTTGGTCCATACCGGATGCTTTTTTAATAATAACTTAGAAGTAATGGATTGTTTGGTCCGGTCCATGCTGATTACCTTTTTAATAATAACCTAGGGGTTGTGGATCGATTTGGATTAGTCTAGGATTCTGGTCCTTATGGATCAATTTGGGTTGGTTTACTTTGTCCATACTTCATACCATATACTCTTTTAATAATAACTTCGAGTGTATGGATCGATTTGGTTTTGTTTGGTCCGGTCCACACCGGATGCCTTTTTTTAAATAACTTAGGGGTTATGGATCAATTTGGTTTAGTCTAGTCTGGTCTATGCCGGAGTAGAGGTGCATAATGAAACTGGGTTGAGGAGCAAGGACCCGACCCGACTTGACAACCCAACCTGGTTCCGACCTGGTATTACCTGGTGGTTTCAAACCGGGTTCCCTCATCCGTTCACTTGCCTAGGTTTTCCATGACCCGACCCGAACTTGACCCAATGAACCCCCTATGAATCCATCATATTATTTAAAATTACATACGAATCCAACCTAGAACTTGGTTTGGAATTTTGACCACGACCCGAACCGGGTTCAACCTAGCCTGATTGGATTCTGAACCCGGTAACCGGATACTTTTTAGTTGTAACTTAGGGGTTATTTATCAATTTGGTTTCGTTGTTTGGTGTTGATTTAACTCAAAACAAAACCCCTATTAAAGTGAGACATATGATAAAGCTGATATTTAAAAATATTTAAAAACATTTAAAAACATTCAGATCAGTAAAAGTATACATATTAAAGAACGACTAATAACAAGAAAAAGTTAAAAGAAACTATTATAAAAGAACTTAAAAAAATAAAAACCATTTTATAAAATATGATGATATGAAAAATATTTATTTAGATTTTAGTATAATTTTTTTAAATAACATTGATTTTAAATAGAAAACTCTTTTATCCAATAAGATTACAAGTAAGAAAAATAAATTTTCAAAAAAATATCCATTTAAGTAAATTTAATTAAATATTTTTTAAATCACTTATTTTAGTAAATAATTTTCCCATTAATACTCTTTTGGAAAAAAATATCTTTGCTTTTTGGGTTTACAAGGGTTTCTTGCCTTCTCGTTGATGTTTAGCAGCATCATAACTAGACCATTCATAGACGTAATAAAAATTTAACTTAATTTATTTAAACTTTACATAATAAAAAAGATTCAAATCCCAAAATAATCACAAAAGTTCCGGCTGTAGCTTTACAAACATAAACGTAATCTGATACCATGAGAAACGTAATCTTAATTTTTAATTTTTATTTTAAAAAATATAAATAAAAATCAATTATGTCAAACTTTATAAATTTATTAATATTTTTTTAATAAATAAATTTTATTTAATATAATAATAATATCCAATTAGTTAAGAATTTGATTTTTTAATAATCACAACTTAATTTTTAAAGTTTATATATCATTTGATTTAATATTATGATGATATTTTAAATTAAAACAAATTAAAAAATTAATTTTATATATTTTTATTAAACTCGTATATTATATAAGTTAGTAACTTAATATACAAATACAAGGGTTAAAATAAAGTTAATAAAGAAAATGGCAATGGTAATAATTGCGAGGATATAAATAGATTTCCTTCCTAAAATAAAATACTGACAATCCACATAATAATAACAATAAAAAAGCGATTCACACATCGGACCGTTGTGTAAACCCGCGTCCCTTAGGAACACTATAAAACCCCGCCATTGATTCTCCAAGATCCCCATAATAATAATCATCTGCTTCATCGTTCTCGTGATTCAAACAACAATCCGATCTTCGATTCTCAGGTAATTCGGTTCGAATCAATCTCACATCAAATATCAACATTCGGCAACGAAATCAGGAGGTGAAGGTGTTTCATCACATGTCTTCCGTTCTACTCTAATACATTTTGATGATTTTAACTAACATTTTTCATCAGACGATCTCAGTTAAGTATTCTCCTCAACTTTCGCATATCTAGGTTTCAATCTCTCAATTGATTTCATTTTTTACTAATTTCTCTGTTTAAGTTTCTAGTAAGCTTGCTGATTGTCTTCTGTGTGTTGGAGGCAAATTTTCTTTAGGTTTTTTTGTGATTCGCTTCTTCTTATGCGGAACATGGGGATATGATTAGAATGTTTTTCTTTCACACGACTAATTAGAAATCTATCGAAGCTAACGAGTTTTATGTTACCATATACTCAATTTTAATTAGGGTTTAAGAGTTTTAGGGAGAATGCGCAGTTCTGTTATCTACCTAGGGTTTGTTGTTACTGATATAAACTGTTGATTCGCTTCTTCATTTGTGGCTTATGTGTAAATTACTTTCGTTATTTAACTAGGGTTTAAGGTTACTAATACAAATGACTGATTTCCAGAATATTGTTATTATTATTTTTATTTCTTTACACTTCTAATTTCATGTTCTGTTCCTTTTCTTGCAGTTGTCTCTGTCCCAAAAGGGTGGGGATGGTTGAGACTCTAAATAGCTTACTATGCTGAGTTTACTTTATCACTCGTTAATCATTTAGTTTACAGTTGTTCCAGATTAGTGATGGGATGGTTGAGGCACTCAGAAGCTAACTGGATATTCAACAACATAAACGACCTTGTAATCGACAGTTGATATCTGGTCTTCTGGCAGACACACTCTACTCAAGGGAGAATTAGCTATTCAATGTCTTATAAACTATGTGATTGTTTTCTGATTGTGGTTGTTTAACTGATCTTTTCTATATGCTAACTGTGTTAAGTGACTGCTAATTAATTAGGAAAGAGGAAGGGAAGAAGAAAGGGAAGAAGGAAGGAAAGAAGGAATCACCGATGGAGGATACTTTCATTGAAGGAACTAAATGCAAACCACCTTATTTCTGACAACAGGCTTCGTGAAGGTAAATTTGTCTCGGTCAGCCATGGTAAATTAAACATCACCTATCTCCTATTTTTAGTGGTTTTCTATTAGGTGATTGATTATTTACTTCTAATTGGTCAAGTAAGATGGGCATGGGCTTTTGAAGTGGGGTGATTGCTATAAATGCGTGCAGAGGATAAGTGTTCTAGACTTCTAGTGTAGATTTAGATTCTGTTTATTGAAACATGCTGTTAAATCGTGTTAGTTATCACATTAAGTTTATGGAAACGAGGTAAAGAAATTTGAAAATGGAATTTAGGAAGTAACCAAGATTTAAAAATGGATTTGAGTAGCCTAACAAATCTTCTTCTGCCTCATACTTCCATTTCCTCTCTTAAAGCAAAGTTTATCAAAGGTAACTATTTTCTTAGAATTGTGCCTTACATGCTTTGTTTCTCACTATATCACAACTTTACCCAGCAATATGTCACTGTTTTCTTAATCTAATTATTTTTAGTAATATCTTATAACAGAACAGCGCCTTCATGAGATCTGCATACTTCTTCAATGCAGTCACCTAAATTTTGCATGGAATGCTCGTCTTTTTATATCTGTAGTATAGTTTCTGGTAAAGTATATTCATGTAAATGTCTCCGTCAATGACAATATACTGTTATTTCTTTTTTGTTTCTGCAAACTTCTAGTTTCTTGTTCTATTCCTTTGCAGGTGTGTGTCTCAGAAACGTGGGTCTCTGCTAATTGTAGAGCTGCACTTGCCTATTTATGGTTTGGTTGATTGTGATCCATTTGGCTTTGACATTTTGACTGTTATTTCTTATAAAGGGTTTTATGTGCTAATTGTATTTAACTTGTTCCTAATCAAACAGGAAAGAGGAAGGAAAGAAGGAATCAACATGGAGGAATTTGCAAGATACGTAAATAATACCTCCCTTATTTTTTATATTTTAAGTAATTGATATTTTATTTATGACTCTAATAGGTCAAGTAAGATGGTCATGAGCTTTTAAAGTAAGGTGATTGATATAAATGAATGTGTGTGTGTTGTGACCCGGTGGAACCATATACAATAGCGGTTACATGCATAACTACCATAACTAACTAACTAACTAACTACCAATTGATACAATTAATCTCCAGTTTGACTTTTTAGTTTGACTTTTCTAATTTCTTGATTATTAACATTCCAACAGGTACCTGCTACAAAATCATAAATAATTTTATTTCATCAAGTTTGGAAACACTATTACAATACCTTACTATGTTGACTGTTGAGTTTGCTTTATCATTCATTAATTTTATTGTTTTTTCAGATTCTCAGAAGCTGACAGGATAATAACTCCATAAAAGACCCTGGTACTGTAAGAAGGAAAACAACATCTTTTGTGAGTTAAAGTTTAACCTAAATCTACGGTTGATATCTGGTTTTCTAGCACCCACACTCTATTCCAGTATTTGTAGAAGAACTGAAAGATGCTGAAATATAGCACAGGTATGCTAATACTTAACAATATTTTCATATATCAACGCAGAAATATGTCATGTACTCACATGTGAAGATGATAACATGTCATGGGCTACTAATATATTATTTTGTTAGTGTTGTAGGCTACATACTAGTTGTGGAGAAGGATTCATGAGAGGCCTTTCTTTAGCAAGACTTGTGGGCCAAACATTCTTGCTGTTTGAAACTAATAATTCTTTTACATGCATGTAGTATTCCAAGGACTATCAAAATATTGTGTTTGCAATAATAGTCATTGCGTTGTCATCACGGTAATCCTGCATTCAGCTAAATTATTTATTAAAATCAGCCATTAACTATATCTTTTTACAGGAAAGAGGTTATCCAGATATTCCAAGAAGGTGGTATCAAATCAATATATTTTCTTTTGTTTAGTTTATGAAGAAACTTCAATATTAATGTTTTTATTCTTTGTTTGTTTCTTCAATAGGTTCTTGTTGTTACTAATTGAACAGCTACACTTGCCTACTTTTGTTTGATCGACTGTGATCTATATGGCTTTAACATTTTGACCACATACAGATTTGGCTCGGTGGTAACTAATGACTTTGGTTACTCATAATTTATCAAAGGTAATCATGATTTATCATTGTGCTTTACATTCTTTGGTTCTCATTGCACCACAATTTTTTTGATGAAGCTACTTTACTTGGCCTTATGTCACTGTTTCAAACAATCCATCGTTGATCGCACCTGCATACTTCTTCAGCATAGTTGCGGAGTTGCCACAACCTAATGTTGTATGTAATGCCCTCATCTTTTTATTTCTATAATGTTGTTGCTGTTAAAGTATATTATGTAAAAGTCTCCATATATGACTGATCTCCAATATTATTTCTTTTTTATTTTTTATTATGTAAATGAGATCTGCATACTTCTTCAGTACAGTCACCTAAATTTTGCATGTGCTTGTCTTTTTATATCGTTAATATAGTTTCTGGTAAAGTATATTCATGTAAATGTCTGCGTCAATGACAATATACTGTTATTTCTTTTTTGTTTCTGCAAACTTCTAGTTTCTTGTTCTGTTCCTTCCTTTGCAGGTGTGTGTCTCAGAAACGTGGTCTCTGCCAAAAAGTCACTATTAATTTTATATCATCAGGTCTTGAATCACTACTAGCTACAATACCTTAATATGTTGGGTTTACTTTTGTTTTAATCTATAAAGCAACTTCAATTTGATGTGATTTGTATTTTGTTTATTTCTTAAACAGGTTCTCATGGTTGCTAATTGTAGAGCTGCACTTGCCTATTTATGGTTTGGTTGATTGTGATCCATTTGGCTTTGACATTTTGACTGTTATTTCTTATAAAGGGTTTTATGTGCTAATTGTATTTAACTTGTTGCTAATCAAACAGGAAAGAGGAAGGAAAGAAGGAATCAACATGGAGGAATTTGCAAGATACGTATGTAATACCTCCCTTATTTTTTATATTTTAAGTAATTGATTTTTTATTTATGACTCTAATAGGTCATGTAAGATGGTCATGAGCTTTTAAAGTAAGGTGATTGATATAAATGCGCGCGCTCGCGCGCCCGCGTGTGTGTGTGTGGGGGGGGAGGTGTCTAGACTTAAGATTCTGTTTATTGAAACATGTCAAATCCTGTTACTTGTCACGTTAGTTACAGAAATAAGATAAGGAAACTTAAAAATGAAATTTAGGAAGTAAGTGACCTAACGAAACTTCTTCTGCCCAGCAGAGCACGACAAAGAACAACCCTTTCAACAAGCACTAAAGAAGGAAAGAAACTTTACTTTCGAGGTCAATGCAAGTTCTGGTCAAAATTTTAGTTTATCCAAGGTAATCGTTATTTATCGCTATGCTTTACATTCTTTGTTTCTATTGCACCACAACTTTTTCCATGAAGCTACTTCACATGGCATTGTGTCATTGTTTCAAAGGATCTGTTGTAGACCGCACCATCAATGACATATGTATACTTCTTCAGTGCAGCTGCCACAACCTAAATGGTGTTTGTAACGCCCTTGCTGTTTTATTTCTATAATTTTGTTATTAAAGTATATTATTTAAAAGTATCCATCAATGACTGTCTCCAGTATATTGCTATTTCTTCTAATTTCTGCATATTTCTAATTTCATGTTATGTTGCTTCTTTGCAGGTCTGTCTAAAAAGGGTGGGTACCTGCTATAAAATCATAAATAATTTTATTTCATCAAGTTGGAAACACTATTACAATACCGTACTATGTTGACTGTTGAGTTTGCTTATCATTCATTAATTTTATTGTTTTTTCAGATTCTCAGAAGCTGACAGGATATTAACTCCATAAAGGACCCTGGTACTGTAAGAAGGAAGACAACATCTTTTGTGAGTTAATGTTTAACCTAAATCTACAGTTGATATCTGGTTTTCTAGCACGCACACTCCATTCCAGTATTTGTAGAAGAACTGAAAGATGCTGAAATATAACACAGATATGTTAATACATAACAATATTTTCATATTTCAACGCAGAAATATGTCATGCACTCAAATGTGATGATGATAACATATCATGGTTTACTAATATATTATTTTGTTAGTGTTGTGGGCTACATACTAGTTGTGGAGAAGGATTCATGAGAGGCCATTCTTTAGCAAGACTTGTGGGCCCAACCTTCTTGCTGTTTGAAACTGATAAAACTTTTACATGCATGTAGTATTCCAAGGACTATCAAAATATTGTGTTTGCAATAATAATCATTGTGTTGTCATCACGGTAAGCGTGTATTCAGCTAAAATATTTATCAAAATCAGCCATTAACTATATCTTTTTACAGGATAGATGTTATCCAGATATTCCAAGAAGGTGGTATCAAATCAATCTATTTTCTTTTGTTTTAGTTTATGAAGAAACTTCAATACTAATTTTGTTTATTCTTTTTTTTGTTTCTTCAATAGGTTCTTGTTGTTACTAATTGAACAGCTGCACTTGCCTAGTTTTGTTTGTTTGACTGTGATCCATATGGTTTTGACATTTTGACCACATACAGATTTGGCTCGGTGGTAACTAACGACTTTGGTTACTAATAATTAATCAAAGGTAATCATGATTTATCATTGTGCTTTACATTCTTTGGTTCTCATTGCACCACAATTTTTTTGATGAAGCTACTTTACTTGGCCTTATGTCACTGTTTCGAACAATCCATCGTTGACCGCACCTGCATACTTCTTCAGCATAGTTGCCAGTTGCCACAAACTAATGTTGTATGTAATGCCCTCGTCTTTTTATTTCTATAATGTTGTTGCTGTTAAGGTATATTATGTAAAAGTCTCCATCTATGACTGATCTCCAATATTATTTCTTTTTTATTTCTACATACTTCTAATTTCATGTTTTGTTGTTAGTCTAAAGTACTTATATTATTTAACTAGGGTTTGGGGTTACTAATATAAACTGTTGATTTGTTTCTTCATTTGTGGCTTATATTTAAAATACTTCTATTATGTAACTAGGGTTTAGGGCGACTCATATGAATGACTGGAATATTGTTATTTCTTTTTTAATTTCTGCCTACTTCTAATTTCATGTTCTGTTCCTTCCCTTGCAGCTGTCTCTGTTCCAAAAGGGTGGGTATGGTTAAACTCTAAATAACTTACTATGCCGAGTTTACTTTATCACTTGTTAATCATTTAGTTTATTGTTGTTTCGGATTAGTGATGGGATGGTTGAGACTCTTATAAGCTAACAGGATATTCAACACCATAAACGACCCAGAAATCGACAGTTGATATCTAGTTTTCTCGCTGACACACTCTATTCCAGTACTTGTAGAAGAAGTGAAAGAAAGTGAGATAAAGGAAGAATTTGCTATTCAATTCTTTTACAAATTTTTCCTTATTGTTCTCTGATTATGGTTGGATAACTGACTTTTTCTGTATGCAAATTGTGTTAACTGATGGTTAATTAACAGGAAAAAGGAAGGGAAGGAGTCACCAATGGAGGATATTTTCATTGAAGGAATTACATGCAAATACATTTAGTTCTGACAAAAAGGCTTGGTGAAGGTGGATTTGGTAGGTTCAGCCATGGTAAATTAAACATCATTTTCTATTTTTAATGTTTTTTTATTAAGTAACTGATTTTTCGCTTCTAATTTGTCAAGTAAGATGGACATGGGCTTTTGGAGTAGGGTGTTGTTTTTTTTGCTCGTTATGTTTCACAAGGGGCTCTGTTGGGTATGTTTTTCTTTCCCATGACTAATTAAAACAAGAAACTAACGATTGTTATGTTACCCTTAAATAAATTTCAATTAAGTTTTAGAGTGTTGATCGCAGTCATAAGTAGGGAATGTTTGCTGTCCTATTATTTGAAAGACTTGGTACTATACATTGTTGAAAATGTCAAGGCCATCAAGTGCTTCACCAGGATACCAGGGATTCTAATTTCCGTTCTAATCTACTACATTCTGATTCACACATCTCAGGTAAGTTTATCCTCAAAATCTGCATATGTAGGTTTGAGTATATCTCAATAAGAATCTTGTTTAACTTTCGGCACGACGGCACCCAAATCAGGAGGTAAAAGTGTTTCAATTTCGTTTTCTCATGATGTATCACGTTTTTCCTTTTTATACTCTTTTGACCCCCATTGAATAGTTCAATTTAGTAGTAGGCTTGCTGATCGTTTATGTTTTTAAGGCTAGTATCAGACAATAATTTTTCAGGGTTTTTTGAGCTTATGATTTTCGCTTTTTCTTATGTTGCACAAGGGGCTGTAATTGGTATGTTTTTCTTTTCCTCGACTAGTTAAAAAACAGGTGAATATAAAAGAGTTTTGTGTTACAATTAAACTCAATCTTAATTCATGTTTAGAGTTTTGATTACACTAGTAAGTATGGAAAATTTGCTAGTCAGTTATTTATAACATTCTTGCGATTTTTTTCTGATTGTGGCTGGTTAATTAAAGTCTTTCTACATGCTAAGCGTGTTAACTTATTTCTAGTTACACAGGAAAGAGGAAGGGAAGAAGGAATCAACATGAAGGATATTCTCATTAAAGTAGTTACATGCTGCAACAAACAATTTTAATTCTGAAACACGTTTGGTGAAGGAGGATGTGGTAGGGTCAAGTATGGTAAATTAAAGATCACTTATTTCCTATTTCTATTGTTTTTTTTTATTAAGTAATTCATTTTTGTTGCCGACTCTAATTGGTCAAGGAAGATGGACATGGGCTTTTAAAGTAGGGTGATTGGTATAAATATGGAATTTGAGAAGTAACCTGGATTTGAAATGGAGTTAAATGACCTTACAACATCTCTGCCTCATACTTCTGTTTCCTCTCTCTCTGCCCTCTCAAGATTGATTATTCAGGAAACAATACTGATACGTGACCATGGTTTGAACCTGCTGTGGTGGGGGATCCAAGTCATCCAACTGGGTGTATCAGGTCATGTTTGATTAAGTCACAAGCAGTAGCACATTATGGGGGTAGTGGGGTAGAAAATAGTGGGGCAGTTGTTAGCATGTTATCTTATTTATATTTGTTCTTGATGTTCTAGGTTAGGTGAGGAGTATTTTGGGTTTTCTGGTTTGTAATTGGGAGACAGGTCCCTCTTGAATAGGACTGTAATGTTCTTGTTTAATTTCAATCAAGCCCACTAGAGTTCTAATACCCACTTTCAAGTGGGGCAAAAGAAGAAAATAACTTTAGTATCGAGGTCAATACAAGTACTTGTCAAAATCATAGTTTATCAAAGATTAGTAACTTTTATCGCTGTGCTTTACATGCTTTGTTTCTTTCTGCATCATAACTTTTCCATGAAACTACTTTACCTGGCAATATGTCAATGTTTTCTTAATCAAATTCTTTCTGCATCATATGACAGAACAATCAGTTGTAGACAGCGCCATCGATGACATCTTCATACTTCAATGCAGTCACTACAACGTAAATTTTCCATGTAATGCTCTTGTCTTTTATTTCTGCAATATTGTTGCTGGTAAAGTTATTCATGTAATATTGTTGCTGGTAAAGTTATTTCTTTTTTGTTTCTGGATACTTCTTATTTCTTGTTCTGCTTTGTAGGTGGGCATTTCATAAAGGTGGGTTCCTGCTAAAATATCACTAATAATATTATTTCATCATGTCTTGAAACACTACTATGATACCTTAATATGTTGAGTTTACTTAATCACTCACTATTCATTCTGTTTATTGTTGTTTCAGATTAGTGATGGGATGGCTGTGATTCTCAGAAGCTAACAGGATATTCATCTGCATAAACGAGCTTAATACTGTAAGAAGGGAAGCAACATCTTTTGTGAGTTAATGTTTAATTGAAATTGACACTTGATATCTGGTTTTCTCGCAGGCACACGCTATTCCAGTACGTGTAGAAGAGGTGAAAGATGCTGAGATATAATGGGGTTTGTAAGTAGAGAACAATAGTTCCATATATCAATGTAGATATATGTTATGTGCTCGTATGGGATGATGGTAATATCATAGGTTACTTATATATATATATATATATATATATATATATATATATATATATATATATATATATATATATATATATATATATACACATATATATATATATATAGGATAGAGAACGAATGTTAACCCTTGTTTATTGCGATAACTTATTAACCAAACTAGTGGTCCACAGCAGGCCACGTCATCACTGTAAGTTAGAGTTACAGTGGTAAACTAGTGGTCCACAATTAACGTTAAAATTTTTTTAAAAAAAATATAGCAAGACTATACTTGAATTAAAGATATTAAAATAATCTATTTAATGGTGTAATTTGTATAAAAAAATAACATCATACAAAAAAGTTAAGACGGTTTTAAAAAAGGGGGAATTTTTTTAAAAAAATGGAGGGAAAATAGTTACACCAGTGGTGTAACGCGATGTAATGATAGTTGCACTACATAATCATGGTGTAAGTGCTTGTTACATCAGTGTTAAAGGGTTATCGCAATAAAGGTGGGTTAACAACCGTTCCTTACCCTATATATATATATATATATATATATATATATATATATATATTTTATGAATAGATATTATCAGTGTTGCAGACTACACACTAGATATTATCAGAGTAGAGGTTTCTATCAGATAATTTTCCTCTTTTTATTTTATTTATTTTGTTATCACTCTGCGTTACTAATAACAATCCTGTTAACCTGTTTCTTCTTCTTTCATATGTTGGTACTACAGTTACTGCTGCAAAGTGGCTCAAATTGGAGATTGAAGCCTTGTCGGTGCATTGGTAAACATTATTGTCAAAACAACATCTATCCTCTAAGATTCAAGGTGAAATTTTTCATGCTCAAAGACAAAACTTTAAACACTATAACTCCATAAGTACTAGTTTAACTTTAAATATATTAATTACATTTGAGAATACAAGAAAAACAATTATCTTAGACTAACATTGTCACACACAGTTAGGAGGTGATTGAAGATTTCATGAATGCCTTCCTTCATAATTTGTTTATGATAATTAAACAGCCATAAAGATTTGTTTCGATTATAACTATTTAGTTTCTTTTTAAGAAGTTTGTTACACCTCTACTTCAAAATTAAAAAAATAAACATTTTCTTTTACTCTCATGACATGATCATCAAGATTTTCGAAACACCATGATTCTAAATTATACTCTCTAATATGCTACATTCTGATTCAAACAACATATTTCATCAGATGATCTCAGGTAAGTTTCGTCCCCAAACTTCACCATCGTTGAATTTGGTTCTTCGTTTGTCTCTGCTTGTAATCAATTTGTATATTCACCAACCTATTTTAAGCTTTCTAGTCTGTTGTTCTTCTGATTGTGGCTGGTTATATGACTTTACACAATGTATAAGGACTTATGTGCTATTTATATAAACTTATTGGCAACTTTGAAAGAGGAAGGGAAGAACGAATCAGCACTGAGGATATTCTCATTGAAAGAATTACAAGCTGCTACAAACACCTTTAATTATGACAACAAGCTCACTGAAGGTAAATGAAACATCACTAGCTTCCTATTTTAAATGTTTTTGTGTTAAGTGATCAAAATTTGCTAAAGATGAGGTTTTTGCAGAAGATCATCCAAGATCATCTTATCCAGCCTAAATATATCGTTATTGGTGAGTTTATTTATCTACTTTGGTCGTGAATTCCCAATTTTTTAAATTAGGTTTTGGAGTGGAGACTAGGCGGCAATACTAGAGACCATTGCAATTTCTCATCCGTGATCAGTGAACCAACAAATACAGAGACAAGGTTTTGACTTGCAATTCCTTTTGATGGTGTTGCTTAAGCTAAACTATTCAGAAAATAAAAATAATTTATTTGTTTGTGTTCCAATAGTGCTTAGTTTGTAACACTTGGGAGGATGATGTTCTAGCTCTAGAAGACTCAGAAATGGATGCTATTCACCTAAACGTCATAAAGTTTGTCCAACAGAAGAGGAGATGGAGATGCTAAGGTAAAGTGTTAGTCGAGCCGTTTAAAAGGTTAAATGACTGAATAAGCCCCAATCTTGGGGGAACTTGTCATATAAGTTCTCTGAATTTTATTCTTGCATGCTAGTAATTAATGTTTCTTGCTTTTGCAATGTTTATCCAACACTTACCAAGCCACTAAAAATATTTGAAAAAATTGCAAGTCGATTGCAGAGTATAAAAAAACCTTCTTTTTTCAAAACATCAAGGTAGCTTCAAACACTCCAAGTGCTTTACTTGTTTCAAGAATAAAAAAACCTTAGAGTTTCTAATAGGCCTTAAATGACCCCTTTCTTCAGGATTATTTTTTATAATAGCATGTACTCTTCCGTGAAACCCTTAAATGAGTGGGGGTTTCAAATGCATCAACATGAGTGTGCTCTTGAATAAAGTGAGCTTAATACGAGGTATGTTCTTGAATCTTAGTTTTTTAGTTGTACTAACTGACATTTGTTCTCTTTCAAATTACATACTTTTTTACATGCGACTCCTAGGATCCTATTCAAGCTTTTAGAGCTTTTTATGAGGTATGATCTTGAATCTTATTTTTTTAGTTGTGATAACAGACTTCCATTCTTTTTCAAGTTTAAAGCTTTTCTACACTGGACTCCGACTCTCTTATCTATAACTTGTGCTTTTTTCATTCCTCAATTTCAGGCTTATCTACCCCAAGAACTTGTAGACTCCTATTGACATTCCGACTCACTTAAACTTAAGGATTTTTATGAGTATGTTCTCAGATATTAATTATTCTTTAGTTGTTCTAACTGACTTTCATTCTTTTTTTATATTTCAGGATTTTCTACCCGATAGTCACAAATTCCAATTCATGGTCCAACTTTTTCAAGCCTAGAGCTTCTAACGAGATATGTTCTTAAATCTTACTTTTTTTAGTTGTTCTAAGAGTTAACCAGCTTTCACTCTCTTTATGCTTTTCTTGACAGGTTCAATTTTACTTTTTCAGCTGTCATGGCCGACTAATATATGTTTTTCAAATGTCTTCATGGAACTACCAATCTCCATTGACCGCCCAACTCTTTCAAGCATAGAGCTTTTTATGAGGTATGTTATTGAAACTTACTTATTTTAGTTAGGCTAATTGACTTTCATTCTTTTCCAAATTTCTAGTTTTTTCTACAATGCTACATGGACTCTCATGCTCCTATTGATAGCCTAGTTGTTCTTTCGAGCTTAGAGCATTTTATGAGGTGTGCTCTTTGTAAGGCCCGGATTTCGAGAGACCTTATAATCGGATCTGCACATACATAATTGTTAAACTAAACTTTCATTTAACATAAGTAGTGGATAGTTTAAAACTTTGATTACATCCTTTTCAATAAGATAACAATAGATACTTTAGCTAAACATAAACTACTAAAGCTAGGATGCTAGTCTAGAAAAATGCTGACTAACTCTCATACCCATGCCTGGTTGTCATCTTTGATAAACACAAATTTGTTTAACCTTATACGCATATTGAAACTTAACATTGCTAAGTGATTTTTTAGCTTTTATGGTTTACTTTTAAGGTTTAACTTTTCTGGTTTAGCTTCTCGTGTTTAATGTTTAGCTTTAGGGTTTAGCTTTTACAACTTAACCTTTAACATTTAGCATTTTGTATTTAGCATCTAACATTTACTTAGAGTCTAGATTTTACGATTTAACTTTTAGTATTTAGCAATTAGGTTTTAACTTGTTTTTTTCTTATTTTTTAATTGACCATAAAAGTTTTATTCCATGAAATCTGACCTTAAATGTTTTTATTTTTTTCCTAATTTTGAATAATGAAACGTAGTTTTCATTTTCTATAAACTGATCATTAAAGTTCTATTGAATAAGACCATAATTTTTCTTAAAATACGAATAATAATAATATAGCAACCAACTTTAACTAAACTTACTATATAGTTGAAGCAATCAAACACGCATAATCACACAATAGAAAAATAGACACAAGAGAATTATAGTGGTTGGTTTAAGGTGGCCTACGTCCGCTCTACAACTAGGGTTTATATTATTATTATTATGCTCAAGAATACAATTACATATCGTGAGTCTATTTATAATACTAGATTAAGGTTGTATTTAAGGAAATAACTTTTGTCGACAAGTAGCCTAGCAAAATAACCCTAATTACACTAGGGCTGACTTGCACCTTCTTTTATTGACTAGTAGCCTAGTGAAACGGTTGCAAGTCCGTTCTCTATATCTTAACTAGTTTGCTCGATCCATGAGCGCCTGAGATAACCCGAGAACCACTTGCACTCTCCTCATGCAGCAAGACATCCATCAAAGAGATTTTATTAATCAAAGTAGCAGTCTTCAAAAGCAAATGTTGTTTTGTGACTGTACCCGAAACACACCTCGTGCTCTCACTACCATTAAATCCCTGACCTAGTTTAGACCTTCGATCCCGCTCACCTTGAATCACTTTGGCACCAGGCTTCAGTCTTTTAAATTGAGCCTTCTTTTACCTTTTTTACTCAATGAACCCAACTTTATTTTAAGGAAGGTCCTCCATCGACTCCCACTGCTCCTATTAAATTTTACTTCCCTTGCTGGCATATAACAGTCCAGAAGGTGATCCACCACAAGTGCTTTTTCAACGAATTTGCTTACCTAGCACAATGTCTCGGATCTCGTCAAACGTTAACCCATCAGTCCCCTTAGAACTAGTAGTAGCCATTACAGTTACAAACCAACTATGAGGCAAAAAAGATAGTAGCATCAGAACTTAAGTTTCATCATCAAACTTCATGCCCATGAAAGCTAACCTCGTCATGATCGAGTTGAGATCTTTAATATGATCTATAACTGAAGCTTCCTCGTGAATAACTCTCTCGTCAAAAACACGTTATTGGCAGCAGACAGGTTTTCATACATATTTGACATACTTGTCATAACGTTAAACACAATGTTTCTCGTCAAAACCAATGTAATAACCCCTCTAGCCTTCTTGTCCTTTGAGTTCCAATTGCTTCTTCGGCTTTCTCCATTCTAGCCGACTTTTCTTCTAATAGTAGATCCAAATCTTTTTCACCAAGCGATGCTTCTATTTCTATCTTCCACCAAGCAAATCGGCACTTTAAACTTTTCAATTTGAATCCTTCCGTCTTCAACCATTGTCGACCAACAGCCTAGCTAAATAGGCCTGAGCCCGAGCCCGAGCCCAAGCCCAGCTTGGCCCGACCAAAGCCTTCACAATCCAACTTTATCTACTTATTATTCGTTAAAATTCATTAACAAAACTTCTGTTGTTTGAAGTCGGTCACAAAGTTTTCTTACCTGCCCTTAACTTTAATTAAACTTACAATATGTGAATTTTTTAGCCATTTTCATCATATGTTTGGACGTAAATATTAATCAAAACACAACCGTTTAAGTCATAAATTACTTCACGATTTTGGTTTTATGTAAAATCACGCTTTGTTCTTAGTTTATAAATTTTAATTTTCAATCGTACTATTGCAATGTTCTTTTTATTTACGTCTTCACATAAATTTTATTTTAAATCAAACATAGCAAATTTCCATAATTCAAGTTACAATGGCTACACAATATCATGATCTCGTCTAGTGTTCTTGGCTAATTCTTCGGTAACCATCGAATCATTGATGTCATGTTACGGTGAGACGAGCCCCGTTTCTCCATCGTGCTTTTCGCTATCAGCACAAACTCTTGAGAACTCTTTCTTCTCGCTTCTCCTTCCACATCATTTCTCATCAGGTTTTCTACCGATTTCTTGACATCAACCCTCATAATTATCTCTCTCGAATCATCTATCTCCGTGAACATAACGGGAACCTCCATCCCGATTCGCACACCAATCTTCAATACGTCTATGGCAAATCGTTCATTTAGAAATTGCTTTGTGATTTGAGGACAGGTAACCATCGGGAAAAACAATATTATTTCTCGCGCGTACCTAATAAGTTAAAATAAATAAGTTATATTAAAAATTAAAAAATAAATTTTCTAATAAATATATACATAGAAAAAGTAAAAAAGAAAAAAAAAAACAAATTAAAGGTTGAGGTTCGAACCACATCTACTCAATATAACCTGAAATGCTTTAACCGTTCCAACATCAATATAGCTTGAAACGCTTTAACCATTCCACCAAATCCTACTTTTGCGTTTACTTTTGGAATAAAATGTATTAATATTTCATCTTTAGAAAAACAAAAAATCCACCGAGAGTGCAACGGTTGTGCACTTGTGCTTCTTTTTTTGAATGACATCCAGTTTACTTTTATAATCAATCTATTGTGCTATTGTATGATTTGATCCTTGATATTTAACGAAGGAAGCACATATCACACATTTAAATACCATTTGGTTAAATACCAGTTGATTCATTCGAACCAATTAAGAGGTTGTTTAGCAATTTTTGAATGGGTAAATACTGAACTATTAAGAGTTTTGAACCAATAAGTGCTGAACCAGTAACATGTCTGAATCATTAAAAGCTACTATATTGCTTAACTATATAGAGACAAATGTCTGATCAATTTAGATAAAAGCTCTTAACCATTCAGACTCAGTATAATGTTTAACCATTCAGAGGCAAAAATGCTTAACCATTCATACATCTGCTCACGAAATAAACACTTTAAACCATTAAATGTTGAACCATTCAAACATCTGAACCATTAAAATGATGAAACAAACAACCCCTGATAGTGCTAACTCTTGCTTACACTAATGGGTTACGTTGTGCCAAATAATTGTGGCTGCTATTCAGTAGTGGAATTGCATGTTAATTTTCGAATCATTTAGTTTCAATTCATAATAGATTTAGCTAGTAAAACGAACTTGTTGATTATATTAGGTAACATGAAAAACAGATGTATAACTTAAAATATGGAGCATAATTCTCTCTAGTTTTAAACACACTTGCGTACTAAACATGGACAAATGGTTTCATGTTTGTTGCTAGAAATAATTGTACTCGGTCCCAAGCTACAATGTCTACTTAATATCTTGAATCGGTTTTGTGGTCTTGGATGATTCTTCAATAATAGCTTCAATCATCAACGTCATGTTACGGTGAGACGAGCCCCCTTCCTCCATTGCTCTCTTCGCCATTAGCGCGAATTCTCGAGATCTCTTTCTTCTCGCTTCTCCTTCCTCATCATTTCTCATCAGGTCTTCTACAGCTTTCTTGACATCATTCCTCTTCATAATCTCTTTCGGTTCGTCTATCTTCATGAACATAACGGGAACCTCAGCCCCGATTCTCACACCAGTCTTTAACACGTCTATGACAAGTGGTTCGTTTAGAAACTGCTCTGCGAATAGGGGCCATGTAACCATTGGGATCCCAACAGAAATCCCTTCTAGAGTTGAGTTCCATCCAAAATGTGTTACAAACCCACCAACAGCTCGATGTGACAATATCAAGATTTGCGGGGCCCAACCGCATACCATTAGGCCTCTACCTTTAATCCTTTCTTCATATCCTTCTTTGGCGAGCCACGACTCAAAGTCTTTGCTTGTTCTCCTAATGAACCAAAGAAAAGGCGTGTTCGATGACTCGAGTCCCAACGCAAGCTCAATAGCTTGTTCGGTGGATGCATGCGATAGACTTCCTAAACAAACATAGACCACCGAACCCGGCTCCCTTGAATCTAACCACTTCAAACAATCAACCTCGTTGATCACGGGTTTGTTTCCCCTCTGGGCTTGATCTTGCAAACTAGCGTTGCATAGCGAAACCGGGCCAACGCACCACACTTTTTTATCTTTCACCTTTGCAAGTTCCGCAACATACTTGGGCTCCAACTCCTCAAAGCTATTAACCACAATCCCTAAAGCATCCTTCTCGACTTCTTGCATTCGTTCAAAAACCTCGGTTGATTCCTTCGAGTCGCCTCTCCCCCAAGTCGAAGCCTGTGGTTTTGTGACTTTGATCCGGTCTGGTAGGCCCGGCATTACAAAGTACTCCGAGTCGGAAGTAATCTCGTCTAGTATGTTTGTAGTTGTGACTATATGTATGCACAAGAACGCAAAACACCCCGGTCCATAGAAAACAACCCTCGGATATTCAACCTCTTTGCCACATCGTTGGTCCACGGGAAACCACCGTCAGAGATGATGCAACTCGGTGGCGGAGATAACCGTCGAAGCATGTTTTCCGCGGGTTGTTCTAACTTGTTCATTGCAGAGATCATTTTTACCCCGTGTGCAGCCGATGGCAGCATGTCGAAGTTCTCGCATCCTTCGGGCAAACCAACTTCCGCACACGAGAGTTGGAGCTCAAGAATTTGGATCTTGAGGTTAGCTTCGGTTGCACGATCGATGACCGGTTTGATCCGCTTTGAGTTAACCGGAGTTGTGATTATGGTAATGATTGAACCGCGGTGGGCTAGCATACGGGCCATGTCTACCATTGGTATCATGTGACCTTGAGCCATCAAAGGAAACAAGACAAAGTGAAGGTTTGTGGCATTAGAAGCCATCGATCGGAAGTTTCTGTACACCTGTCGTTGCTATATGTGTCGTCGTAAGAGGCGGCTTTTATTATAGTGTGTTGGCGTGGTGTTTAGTCTGAAACTAGTGATCATTATATAAGTGCTAACCATGTGTCGTTTTACCTTTGTAATAATCGAAATTGATTATTGGTTAGATAACAAAACAATGATATACAAACGTTCGATGATACATGTGTTTGGCGATATCTACCATCATGATGTAACTTAGTTGTCCAACGTAGACTTGGGCAAAAAAACCGGGTACGGACCCGACCCGGCGAACCCGACCCGGACCCGGGTCCGGGTACAACCCGGTATAGGGTGTACCCGGTTTGGAACCGAAAATACCCGGTGGGTAGGAACCGGTTATGGGTTTTTATATTTTTTTAGAACCCGAACCGTACCCGACCCGACCCGACCCGGACCCGACCCGATCGTACCCGGGTCCAACCCGGTTTTTACCGTTTTTCGGGTTTTTTTAAAAAACTAGCCGTTTTTAACGGCTATATAGCCGTTGGATCTCATTTTTGACCGTTTTTTTTGTTTTTTTTGCCCCCTAAGGTAGTATAAATAGGTGTGGGTTGGTTTGATTGAGTACCCAACTCTCAAACGCAAAAACATACGCAAAAAACGCAAAAAATACTCTAGTTTACTCTCGTTTTACATTTTCACTCTCTCGTTTTACACTTTTCACTGTCTTGAATCTTGTTATGGCTCAATCACAATCTTCCGTTGGTCAAAGTTCGTCCAACGCTCCAACCGTCGTTCGTGTTCTTCCACACAATCGTAACATGGATGTATGGTGCAATTGGGACATGGTTGAGTTGAGTGACGGGTCTGTAAAGGCTCGTTGCAAGTTTTGTGGAGCTTTGCTTGCTAAAGATTCTAACACGACTTTAAGCAAACACATTAGCAAGAAGTTTTGTAAGTCGTTGAAAAGTAATCCGGATTCGCAACAAACACAATTAGGTGGAGACGGTGGAATCTTTAATTACGACGTTAATAGGGTTCGAGATCGAATGGCGAAGTTCGTGATTCAAGAAGCTTTGCCTTTTAGTCACTTCGACAATCCTCGTTTGACCAACTTAATTCGAGAGACGCTTCAACCTCGTTACAACCATGTAAGTCGTACTACCCTTAGACGTTATTGTTTAAAATTATGGAATCAAGCAAAAAATGATTTAATTGTATTATTTGAAAATTTAAATACCGGTGTAAACTTAACTAGTGACGTTTGGTCGGCTCCACACGGTTTACCCGAATCGTACCTTTGCGTCACCGCTCATTGGGTAGATCCCAAATCATGGCAATTGATGAAACGTACGATTGCGTTTGATCTTTTTCCGTATCCACACACCGGAGAATTTTTGTTTTACTTTTTGGATAATGTAATAACTACTTTTAATTTACAAAATAAAATTTTTTCAATGGCATTTGATAACGCTTCCAACAACACAACCGCGGTTGAAAAATTAAAATTAAAATATCTTCCGATTGCAAACGGTGATTTTTTCCATACTCGTTGTGTTGCACATATTATTAATTTAGTAGTGCAAGACGGTCTATCCGTGCAATTTGTTGATAACTTTATTAAAGCTTTTCGATTTATGTTACATGACGTTTATAAAAAAAGTAGAAGAAGATATCAAGATTATAAAAAACTTTGTAAGGATACGGACTCTGTATTTTTAGGTCCTAATTGGGATGTACCTACTCGGTGGAATTCGACTTGTCACATGTTTAATTGTGCTTTAAAACAAAAGGGAACTTTGAAAGCTTTTCATAATAGTCTTTCGGATAATGGTGAAGCCGACCCATTTCCGGATGCGGGTTGGAAAAATGTTCAAAGTCTATCCGATTTTCTTGAGGTGTTTAAAAACTCAACAACAAAATTATCGGGAGTTTATTATCCCACTAGTTATTCGGTGGTTCAAGAATTATATTTCATAGCTTTGAATTTTAAAAATTTTCAATATAAAAATGATATGTTTACACAAATGATAGAACCAATGAAAGAAAAGTTTAAAAAATATTTTGAGGAGTTACCACCCGTTTTTACTTGTGCCGCCGCTTTAAATCCGTTTTTAAATGTTGCTGGGGTTGAATGTTTGATAGACGAGATAAATGACAATTTAGATATGCATGACGAAAACCCCAATTTTTCAAGGGATGCCAAAAAAAGTTTTAATGCAAGCTTGAAAACAATATATAATTTTTATTTAAATAGATATGGGCCTAACGTAAATATAACCACACCAAGAGAATCAACCTCAAATGCTAGTACCTCGATGAAAGACCCGATTATAACCATGTTGAATGTTGTTCGGGATGTGACGGCTAAACGACAAAGGGGTAACACCCCAACAAGTGAGCTCGGTAGATATAGTGCTACGGATTTTATTTCCACTATGACTACCGAAGATTATCGTGCATTCGATATTTTGGCTTGGTGGAAAGGAAAGGAATCTCAATTTCCGATTCTTTCCGCTATGGCCCGTGATTTACTAAGCGTCCAAGCTTCTACGGTAGCTTCGGAATCTGCGTTTTCTCTTAGTGGCAGGGTAATCTCATTACGGAGAACAAGACTAACTCCAGAAGCGGTTGAGATGTGCATTTGTTTAAAGGATCACTTAGACGCGATGGATCGTATACAAGACCAAACAAGCCTCGAAGATGAAATTGCACTCGAAGCTAAAGTACACGATGAAGAGGTAGAAGAAGGAGTATCTTCTGGCATATCGGATGAAGAATTAGCATTTGATCAAGCGTCTCGTAGTAAATAAACATTAGACGATAACTTAAATAAAAGTTTTATGTTATTTTTTATTGATCGATTTATGTATTTTTAAGTTGTTTAAATAAATAAATGAAAAATTAATGTTTATTTAATATTGTTAAATAAAAACAACATTAATATTATTAATAATAATAACAATAATAATATTATTAATAATAACAGCAACAACAAAAACAAACAAAAATAAAAACAACAATAATATTATTAATAATAATAACAATAATACTTATTATGATTTATAATAATAATAACAAAAACAACAACAACAAGTCAATAATAATAATAATAATAATAATAATAATAATAATGATTTATATTAGTAAAAACAAAAAAAAAATAAAAAAAATTCAAAAACCCGATTATACCCGGGTTCCGTACCCGACCCGGACCCGACCCTAACCGGGTATGTCGGGTAGGGTAATAGCTTGGGTGAACCCGACCCGGGTTCGAACCCGGTTCCACCCGTACCCGGGTACGAAAAAAACCGGTTGGGCCGAACCCGGTTTCAACCCGGTTACGGGTATTGGGCCGGACCCGGTTTGCCCACCTCTAGTCCAACGTAAGCAGATACATGTGTTTTTTTTAATATGTGCTAATAACTAAAGAACAAAGATTACTTTATGTTCGGCAGCATGTAGCACGATATGCTTGGATTCTACATATCACACAATGACTTAATTGCTACAATTAATGTGACACAATCCTTTACCTTTCTTATTCTTGTACGTACCTAAATCAATATATTCGCGTGGCTTTCTCAACTTTTGGGTGCTTAAGTAAATAAAAAACTATGATGTTTTGAGAACAATATTCGTAGGTGTTTTTCTCATTTTCTTCGAATGATACGTTAATGTCATGGCATTACTTTCACTATTTTCCATGTACTTCACATTTCACCGGGGCTATAAACTAGTCGAACCTAGCCGATTCAGGGTGGGCTCGTATTAGGCTCGTTTATAATTGAGTTGAGGCGAGCTGATGCCCTTATCTTAACGAGTTTAAAGTTTGTGCTTAGGCTCGGCTCGTTTATATACGAGTCAAGCCGATCTGGCTCAGGATTCAATTTGTTTATTTTTTCAAAAAAAGTTATTTCTTACACAATTCATGTATATAAAAACAAACTATAATAATTTTTATATTTGTTTATTCTAACTTGTTAAAACAATGATACGAGGTTAATATTTTATTAAGAATGATTATCTCTTATGTTTTTATACTTAGGTTATTTTATAATGAAATGTAAAAACAATTTTATGTCTATGATCAATGTAAATAATATAGCATAAATTTGATTTATAACTTAATAAAATTAATATAAAGGCTTTAATTTAAAGACCAAACAAGCGAGCCTATGATCGAGCTAAGAAGGCAGCAAATGAGCAAGCAATGAACCGAGTTGCCTTGACTCGGGCTCTGTTCATTTATAAACGCGCCAATTTCAAACGAGCTATTTCCCATTCTGTTCCCATTCGACTCGAGCTTGTCAGCGTTCTTCTTACGGATCTTTTTCCAATTGTTCGAGGTGGTTTTATAAGTTTTCACTTGACTCTTGTTTTTCTTTTCAATTCCTAGTAACTACTTGTATTTAAGAAAGAAAATATGTATGTATGTATGACAGTATAATTTAGGAGGGTAGAATACAATAGATACAACTAAGAGGTTGTTTTCCACTATTAACTCTTAACGATTCAAAAGAAAATAATAAGGATATAGCCTACCAACTACCCACCTCTTCGATCCACCCCTCGCTTAGTGCACATATATGAACGCATCAATTTATTACATGCATCATGAGACATTGATGGAATCAGGTTCGGTCCTAAGGATTTTAGTGTCCAGGACGAGCCCGAAAAAAAATACCTTTTATCCCTAACGAATTGAATTATATAAACTAATTTTTTAATAAAAACAAATGTTTTAGAAATAAAAATAACAAAATCATAGTATTACAATGACATAGTGTAATTTTTCACCGATAACTCATCAGGTTCAGGTATTACAATAAATATAACAAAATTATTTATTTTTTGGCTGCTCAATCGACCATCTAAATAATTAAACAAGTAATAATAAACCATAACACGTGAGATTTAAATATTTTATTTTTTATAAAGAGACTTTAATTGAGTAATTAGATTAATAAAATGGGCCTAAAAAATTAAATTGGGTTTAAAATATAATTGGGTTAATTTTTATGATTGAATTATAGTTTATAACTATTTTTTATAATATATATATATATATATAAAATATAAAAAACAATTTAAAAATTTTTTGTGCACCCTGAGCTAGTGGGCCCTGGACGGGCGTCCATTTCACCCCTCCTGAGGGCCGGCCATGGATGGAATATATTTGGAGCATAGATTACCGTAGCTTTCAATTTACAAACCAAACTAAATGCACTTACAAACACACTTGCATGACAAATGGGATGGCCGGCTCAAGGGAGAGGTGGAAGGGGCGACCGCTTAGGGTTCTATCTCTCGAGGGGCGTAAATTTTATATATTATAGATATATATATCTTTTTATAAATGATTTTATAGTATATGATTTAGGTTAAACCATTTAACTTATAGTTAGCCAATTACATAAACAAATTTAAAACCCTTTTATATATATGTGTGTATATATATATTTCCGTTTGAGGCCCATTCTTCAAGCACGTTTCGGGCTTCTAAGTCCTAACACCGACCCTGACAAATGGTTTCTAGTTTTTTGCCAGAAAATTGTGCTAGGTGTACAAGTTATAATGTCTACACAATATTGTGAATTGGTTTACTGTGTTAACTTTAACAGTGTGGTAGGCTGTGATACTAAATCACTCGTACCGGAAAGTAACAATGAAAAAGAAACTGAACTGTGTACTCTCTGTTGAAGCAAAGTCTAAAACATTACATTTTAGAGAAACAAACAAAACAAGGCTATAAAGTAAACAGAGAAACTACCCACTACTACCATTACTAGTCTACTACCCACTACTATGAAAAGATAACTTGCAGGAATAAAAAATAAAAGAACGTGGGTACATGGACCACATAAGCTGTCACATCATCTACTATTTCATTTTTCCCATGCACACGTAAATACAAGTGGTGTTGCTTAGTCAACATACTGTTCTTGGATAAATCTTCAGTGATAGCTTCAATCATCAATGTCATGTTACGGTGAGACGAGCCCCCTTCCTCCATTGCTCTTTTTGCCATTAGCGCGAACTCTCGAGATCTCTTTCTTCTCGCTTCTCCTTCCTCGTCATTTCTTATCAGGCTTTCTATAGCTTTCTTGACATCATCCCTCTTAATAATCTCTTTCGACTTCTCTAGCTTTGTGAATATAACGGGAACCTCCCTCCCGATACTCACACCAATTTTCAAGACGTTTATGACAAATCTTTCATTTAGAAATTGCTCCCCAAAATGAGGCCATGTAACCATCGGGATCCCAGCAGAAATCCCTTCGAGAGTCGAGTTCCATCCGCAGTGTGTTACAAACCCGCCAACGCCTTGGTGTGACAATATTAAGATTTGTGGGGCCCATCCGCAGACCATTAGGCCTCTACCTTTGATCCTATCCTCATACCCTTCTTTGATGAGCCAGGATTCGAATTCTTCGCTCGTTTGCCTGATGAACCAAAGAAAAGGTGTGTTCGATGACTCGAGTCCCAACGCGAGCTCAATTGCTTGTTCTGTGGACGCATACGACAGACTTCCTAAACAAACATAGATCACGGACCCCGGCTCTTGTGAATTCAACCACTTCAAACAATCAACCCCATCGATCGCGGGCTTGTTTCCTCTCTCGGCCCGATCTTGCACACTCTCGTTGCATAGCGAAACTGGGCCAACGCACCACACCTTTTTATCTTTCACCTTTGCAAGTTCCACAACATACTCGGGCTCCAACTCCTCAAAGCTATTAACCACAATCCCAATCGCATCCTTCTCAGCTTCTTGCATTCGGTTAAAAACCGCGGTTGTTTCCTTCGAGTCGCCTCGTCCCCAAGTTGAAGCCTGTGGTTTTGTAACTTTGATTCGGTCCGGCAGGCCTGGCATTACAAAGTACTCTGAGTCGGAATCAATCTCGTCTAGTATGTTTGTAGTTGTCACTATATGTATGCATAAGAACGCAAAACACCCCGGTCGATGTTCAACCTCTTTGCTACATCGTTGGTCCACGGGAAACAGCCGTCTGAGATGATGCAACTCGGCGGCGGACATAAGCCACGAAGCATGTTTTCCGCAGGTTGTTCTAACAAGTTCATTGCTAAGATCATGTTTACCCCTTGTGCAGCCGATGGCAGCATGTCGAAGTTCTCACATCCTTCGGGCAAACCAACTTCCGCACACGAGAGTTGGAGCTCAAGAATTTGGATCTTGAGGTTAGCTTCGGTTGCACGATCGATGACCGGTTTGAACCGCTTTGAGTTAACCGGATTTGTGATTATGGTAACGATTGAACCGCGGTGGGCTAGCATACGGGCCATGTCTACCATTGGTATCATGTGACCTTGAGCCATCATAGGAAACAAGACAAAGTGAAGGTTTGTGGGATTAGAAGCCATCGATCAGAGTTTCTGCACACCTGTCGTCGCTATATGTGTCGTCGTAAGAGGCGACTTTTATTATAGTGTGTTGGTGTGGCGTTTCGTCTGAAACTAGCGATCCTTATATAAGTGCTCACCATGTGTCGTTTTACCTTTGTAATAAATGAAATTGATTACTGGTTAGATAACAAGACAATGATATATATACATACATTAGATGTATGATATACATGTGTTTGGAAATATCTTCCACCATGATGTGAGATGTCCAACGTAAGCAGATACATGTGTTTTCTAATATGTGCTAGTAATTAAAGAAAAAAGATTACTTTATATTCGCAGCATGTAGCACGAAATGTTTGGATGCTACATACACATAATGATTTGCTACAATTAATGCTACATATCACATAATGATTACTTTTCTAATTCTTGTACGTACCGAAATCAATAGGGAAAATTACAAGAATAACCATTTGATTAAATGTGTCTACAATTATAACCATTGACTTTTAAAATCTTCAAAATATTTATCTAATCAGATTTTGACAAGTGTACAAATATCCCCAGCTAGCGATACGTAAGCATGTAGTATCGCTCAAGTATCGTTAGCCAGCGATACATAACCATGCGGTATCGCCCGGAACTAAAAAAAATTAGAAACTAATTATGGTATCGCTCTCGAACGATACTTCATGTCTAGGTATCATGATTTTTCAGAAAAAAATAAATAAATATGATAGTTGTTGTATCTCCAGCCGACGATACACATACCCACATGTATCGCCAACTATTTAAAAAATTGAATATTATTTAATTTTTTGTATCTCTGGCTAGCGATACACATACCCGTATGTATTGCCCACTTTTAAAATTCTGGAAAATAACTTTATTTATGACAAAGTTGTATTTTTTATAATTAATGATTATCTCATATTAATATGTTAAAACTAAATACAAATTTAATATTTTCTATCTATAAAATCTTCTTATCTTCTTTCCTATCAATTTTTTTCTAAAAGTGTGTTAATATTTTTAATATGTAGTGGTGAGAAATGATAGTTTGTTGATAAAAGAGTATGTACTTTTAAATGTTAGATGTAATAGACAAATCATTTATTTATCAGCCAATATTACATATCAGGAATAAAAAAATTTTATTCGTTATCTTTGGTTTTAAAAAATCTATATGATTTTGCTATAGAATATCTACGTGTACCCATTTACATGATATATTGAATGACAATGGTTGTTCAATTTTTATAAACTTGTAACTAATTATTCAAATTGTAATTTTACTTGATAAGGCAATTTATAATTTTGATATATTTTAAAAAATTTAACAAATAATAATATATTATTTTCATAAGTTAAATAATAAAAAAATAATATTTTTAAAATTAAAAACTGCCAACGATACGCATCTGGTGTCGTATCTCCGGTGTATCTATGGCCAAAATAAATGACAAAAGTGATATAAATTTTTTTCTCAACTGGCGATACACAAATGCTCTCTTATCGCCGGCGTATCTTCGGACAGAAAAATAATAATTTTTTTAATTGCCACGTGGGCGATACCACATGCATGGTATTGCAACGTGGCGATACGATGGTTATTTTTGAAAACTATTTCATCAATGGCTATAATTGAAAATACACTTGGTCAATTGGCTATTCTGGTAATTTTCTTAAATCAATATATTCGCGTGGCTTTCTTAACTTTTTGGTGCTTAAGTAACTTAAAAAAAAAAAAACTATAAGCTTTTGAGAACACTACTCGAAGTTGTTTTTCTTGTTTTCTTTGAATGTTGCTCTAGCGTCATATGAGCACTTTTTCTATTTTTCATGTACTTCACATTTCACCAGGGTTGTAAACTAGCTAAAGCAAGCCGAGCCACGGTGGGCTTGGACTCGGCTCGTTTAATATTGAGCTGAGCCAAGCTGACATGTTTTTCTTTATGAGTTCAAAATTTGTGCTCGGGCTCGGCTCTTTTATATACAAGTCAAGCCGATCTGGCTAACGAGTCAATTTATTTATTTTTTCAAAGTAGTTATTTTGCTATTTTATACACAATTCATGTATATAAAAACAAAAATAATTATTTTTATATTTGTTTATTTTAACTCGTTACAACAATGGTAGGAGATTGATATTTTATTAACTCTTTAAATATATTTTTACCTAGGTTCTTTTTTTATAAAATGTAAAATAATCTTATGTCTATGGTGTATGTATATAATATAGCATAAATTTGGTTTATAACTTTAAAAATTATAATACATGCTTTAATTTAAGAGCCAACAAGCGAGCCTATTACCAAGCCAACAAGCCAGCTAATGAGCAAGCAATAAGCCGAGCTGACATTGGCTTGCGCTCGGCTCAAATCGAGCCAAGCCTAACTCGGCCGTTTATAAAAAACCGATTTCGAGCGAGTTATTTTCGAGCTAATTCTCTCTTATTTTCCCGTTCGACTCGAGCTTGTTCGCTCTCTTCTTACGGATCTTTTTTATTTATTTCTCGCAGATTTATAAGTTTTATTGGCCTTCTTGTTTTTTTAATTCCTAGTAACTTTTTGTACGTAAGAAAGAAAATATGTATGTATGTATGTATGATAGTATAATTTAGGAGGGTAGAATACAATAGATACAAGGGGTTGTTTTAAGACTTAATCCATTCGTTTAATCGTTTGCATGAATACATGCACGCATCAATTTATTACATGCATCATGAGACATTGATGGAATATATATATATGGAACATAGATTACCGTAGCTCTCAATTTACAAACCAAAATAAATGCACTTACAAACACACTTGCATGACAAATGGCAATGCCTTGCATCACAAATGGCAATGCCGGCTCAAGGGAGAGGTGAAAGGGGCGACCGCTTAGGGTTCTATCTCTTGAGGGGCGTAAAATTTATATATTATAGATATATATATCTTTTTATAAAGTGTTAATAGATTTAAATACTCTCAATTATTGGGAATTGACCGCTGCCACCCATAAGTATCATTTTGACAAATATAACTCCCAAGTAAACACTTCGGTATCATCCGCCATTTGTCAGAACCCTAACGATGTTAACTTTCTGATGATATGGCACGCATACGTGTACAGCCCTCGCTTGTGTGGAAACTGACGTGGTTAAGGCCACATCATCAGAAAGTTAACGTCGTTAGGGTTTTGACAAACGGCGGGTGATACAAACACCGAAGTGTTTACTTGGGAGTTATATTCGCCAAAATGATATTTGGGGGTGGTAGCGGTCAATTCTCAACAGTTGAGAGTATTTAAATCTATTAACCCTTTTATAAATGATTTTATAGTATATGATTTAGGTTAAACCATTTAACTCATTATTAACTCATTGCATAAACAAATTAAAAACCCTTCATATATAAATTTTCCTGTTTGAGGCCCATTCTTCTAACTCGTCCAGGGCTTCTAAGTCCTAACACCGACACTGACAAATGGTTTATAGTTTTTTGCCGGAAAATTGTGCTAGGTGTACAAGTTATAACGTCTACACAATATCTTGAATTGGTTTACTGTTCTTGGATAAATCTTCAGTAATAGCTTCAATCATCAACGTCATGTTACGATGAGACGAGCCCCCTTCCACCATTGCTCTCTTTGCCATTAGAGCGAACTCTCGAGATCTCTTTCTTCTCGCTTCTCCTTCCTCGTCATTTTTCATTAGGCTTTCTACAGCTTTTTTGACATCATCTCTCTTAATAATCTCTTTCGACTCCTCTAGCTTTGTGAATATAACGGGAACCTCCCTTCCAATACTCACACCAATTTTCAACACGTTTACGACAAATCGTTCATTTAGAAATTGCTCCCCAAAATGAGGCCATGTAACCATCGGGATCCCAGCAGAAATCCCTTCGAGAGTCGAGTTCCATCCGCAGTGTGTTACAAACCCGCCAACGCCTTGGTGTGACAATATTAAGATTTGTGGGGCCCAACCGCAGACCATTAGGCCTCTACCTTTGATCCTATCATCATACCCTTGTTTGGTGAGCCAGGACTCGAATTCTTCGCTCGTTTGCCTGATGAACCAAAGAAAAGGTGTGTTTGATGACTCGAGTCCCAACGCGAGCTCAATGGCTTGTTCGGTGGACGCATACGACAGACTTCCTAAACAAACATAAACCACGGACCCCGGCTCTCGTGAATCCAACCACTTCAAACAATCAACCCCATTGATCGCGGGCTTGTTTCCTCTCTCGGCCCGATCTTGCACACTCTCGTTGCATAGCGAAACTGGGCCAACGCACCACACTTTTTTATCTTTCACCTTTGCAAGTTCCGCAACATACTCGGGCTCCAACTCCTCAAAACTATTAACCACAATTCCTATCGCATCCTTCTCGGCTTCTTGCATTCGGTTAAAAACCGCGGTTGATTCCTTCGAGTCGCCTCTTCCCCAAGTCGAAGCCTGCGGTTTTGTAACTTTGATTCGGTCCGGCAGGCCTGGCATTACAAAGTACTCTGAGTCGGAATCAATCTCGTCTAGTATGTTTGTAGTTGTCACTATATGTATGCACAAGAACGCAAAACACCCCGGTCCATAGAAAACAACCCGCGGGATGTTCAACCTCTTTGCTACATCGTTGGTCCACGGGAAACCGCCGTCTGAGATGATGCAACTTGGGGGCGGACATAAGCCACGAAGCATGTTTTCCGCGGGTTGTTCTAACATGTTCATTGCTAAGATCATGTTAACCCCGTGTGCAGCCGATGGTAGCAAGTCGAAGTTCTCGCATCCTTCGGGCAAACCAACTTCCGCACACGAGAGTCGGAGCTCAAGGATTTGGATGTTGAGGTTAGCTTCGTTTGCACGATCGATGACCGGTTTGAACCGCTTTGCGTTAACGGGAGTCGTGATTATGGTAACGATTGAACCGTGGTGGGCTAGTATACGGGCCATGTCTACCATTGGTATCATGTGACCCTGAGCTAGTAAAGGAAACAAAACAAAGTGAAGGTTTCTGGGATGAGAAGCCATCAGAGTTTCAGTATTTCTGTCGTCGCTATATGTGTCGTCGCAATACACGATTTTTATTATAGTGTGTTGGTGTGGTGTTTCGTTTGAAACTAGCGATCGCTTTATAAGTGATTATCATGTGTCGTTATGCTTTTGTAATAATCGAAAATGATTAGTGGTTAGATAACACGACAATGATATGCAAACGTTAGATGATAACAGTGGATTGTTATAGAAAGCATCGCCACCACATCGATCTTATATTTGGCACTATCTACCTTATGATGTGACTGTATGTCCAACGTATGCAGATACATACATGTGTTTTTTTTAGTATGTGCTAGCTAGTAACTAAGGAACAAAGATTGTTCTATGTTCGGCAGCATCTAGCATGATATGTTTGGAAGCTACATATGCATTCAATGACTTGGTACAATATGACGCAATATATTACCTTTGCAATTCTTGTACCAACCAGAATTTAATATTTTGAGTAAATTACTCACTAGAATTTAATATTTTGAGTAAATTACTCATATTCTCTTTGTAAATATATAAACTTGCATATTGTGTTAATACATTACAATATTTCAATATGTACACTGGACGTTTCTTTTTTGGAAAATTTGCTCTTACTAGTAAAATTACCAAATTACTTTTACTAGTAAAATACAAAAATGTAAAAAAAAGAAACACACACACACAGATCATTTATGTAATTATGTTTAGTAAAGGATTGTTTATGCAAATTTAGAAATAAAATATTAAAAAAACCAAATCTTTATTTGAACGGCGCGCGCTAGGGCTGTTCACGAACCGAACCAAACCGAATGCAGCTCTGCTCGAACTTGGTTCGGTTTCAAACTGAGCGGCTTGGTTCGGTTCGAATTTACAAATTCGAGCGCAAACTTCACGCTCGAACTCGCTTCGGTTTTACCGAGGGCTCGGTTTTGCTCGATTTCATGTTACAATATTAAACAAAATAGAAATCTAACCTCTTCTATGTCTAAAGAAACAAATCTAACCTCAAGATACCTCGATTAGAAACAAGGTCAGGAAATGCAGGTCGGGGTCGTCGGAGGCAACATATCCGGTGGCGATGCGATGTAGCGGTTTCGAGATGCTGCCAGGGGACGGTGAAGGTGAAGGTGAAATGGTGAAGGGGACAATCGAGCAAGGGCCGCTGGCCATAGGGCAATGCAGCGGTGTCAAGTGTCGACTGTTGATGGGCTATTAGGCTGTTCGCAGGGGTGGCACCATTACCGAGCAAGGGTTAGGGCTGGAGGGTGGAGGGCTGGAGTGTTGAGTGTCGAGCAAGGGTTAGGGCTAGAGGATGGAGGGCTGAAGTTTTGAGATTTTAATTGTTAAAAAGTGAATAAGAGATTAAAGAATTAGGGCTTTTACTATTGTTTGACTTTTTAACTAAAAAATTAAAATATTTGTAATGAATAAATAACTAAATAAATTAACATATATATAAGAGTTAATTGCCATTTTCGTCCCTGAGGTTTGATGTTTTTTGTCGTTTTCATCCAAAAACTTTATTTTCCCTTTTGTGTCCCTAACATTTTAAAATTTTGCCATTTTCATCCACTTACGTTAACTTCGTTTGTTTTACCCGTTAAACGGAAATCAGCTTTGAATATTAAAAGCAATCTAATAATGTTTAAATGTTCAGAGAAATTAAACAATATTTATTTAAGTTTTCTTTTTTCCTCGTGAGGTGCAAAAATACCTAAGTGCCCCTCACATGATGTGCATGTGATGGCTACTTAACAAGTAAATTAACGGGGTTAACGAAAATGGAAGAAAATAACAAGTTTTTTAAATGTAAGGGACAAAAAAGAGAAAAATTTTATTTTTGGATGAAAATGACGAAATGTACAAAACTCATGGACGAAAATGGCAATTTACTCTATATATAATATATAAAAACTAAACTAAAAAATAATTCGAGCGAAACCGAGCGAGCCTACTTTGCTCGTGCTCGGTTCGTTTTCAAACCGAACCGAGCCGCTCGGTTCGTTTACAATCGAGCGGAAAATCGAACGAACAAAATTCCCAGCATTTTCCGAACGAGTTCGAGCGAGTTTCGAGCGTCGAGCTATCGCGCGCTCTCTCTCTCTCTGCTCTAGACTTCAACTGGCCACAACCACTGTTGCCCGTCGCTAGACCACCTCCCCCCGCAACCTCCACCAACTCCGGCTCCAGCCACAATCGCGTCATAATTGCCATCATCACCACTTCAACGCCACAACCTGACGCCTCTGTCATTGCAACAATCATCCCACAACCGTCGCCATCATCACTTCCACACTCACCAACGGGCACCGCTAGTTGCCACCGCCATCCATAGTAGACTACATCACAACCTGTTCTCTTTCCCTGCCACAACAACCGTCACCTCCCTTGACCAGCATAAAAATAGCTTGCGATCAATTTGTTTGATTTTGGGGTTATTTTCAATTTTTTTAACCTGGGTGTTTTTTTTTTCTTTCTAATTCAGTGATCTTAGCAGAAGGAATTCGAAAAGAAGAAAATGTACCATATAACACAGTTCATCACATTAATTGATCAAATTAGTGTGTTGAGAGAGGGCATAAACGGGAAACATCGACTATGGTGAATTGTAATTAAAAGAGTATTCAATTATTATATATATTAAAAAGCAACTAGAGAGCTACAAGAAATTTTATGATTTAAAAGACTAGATCATCAAACTTTTACTATTTAGAAATAATAGTTCTTTAAAATATTCTTTGATGGTTTTTAAAATTTTGTTTCTTTTATTTTCTTTTTAATATTTTTAGTTATTTTAATTGTGATTTCTTATTTTTTTTAATTAGGTTTTATTTTAGTTGACAAATGTTTCTTTGTCGTTACTGTTCAGGTACCATGACGAAACAAAAGAAACATACCCAACCGCTTATGAGCGAACATCACGTTACCTGTATTTTGGTATTATTGGAACTTTTATCAATGTTTGATTTTAAACATCATGTTGCCTATATTTTGGTATTATTGGAACTGTTATCAATGTTTGATTTTATGATTTTTGATGAGCCAAATCGATAACGGCCAATCTCCCGCTACGTTGCGTGAGAAAAACCTGACCACAATGTACTCGCCGCAAAGCGCGAGAAGTAAACTAGTTTATATTAAAGTGTAAGAATATATGTAAGTTTATATATTTATAAAGAAAAATCTATTTAATTTACTCTAATATTTTTGTGTAGCTTTCCCGACTCTTGGTGCCAAAGTAATAGCAAAAGCATAAGGTTTTCGATAACAACTTTAAATGACGCAAAGGCCATACTTACCATTTTGATTTAGAGTAATGAGTTTGTTTTTTATTTTTTAAATGAAACTCGAACTTAAAATTTTAAAAAAGAATTTAAAGTAAAATAGTAAGTGATTCATCAAACCCGGTGCCGAAGATTCTATCCTCCAAAGTTTTTGAAATCTTTTGATGGTTAATGGTTCAACAACAAACTTGAATTTGAATACAAGAATAAGCCCACTAATCCACTATGACGTCGACCCACCACCATATAAAGTGAGATTGGATCACTTAGTACCATCAAATCTTAATTATTCAATTCAAGAGATAATATGTAAAAAAGATAGGAATAGATGCCATTAATAGCATAAACTATTGATTATGTAATAAATTATAGTTAATATGAATGTAAATATAGTTAAAAAGATATCAAGTAATTAGACAAGGATTAAAGGGTCTTTAATAGCCATATCCAAGTGTGTAAACTTTAGAAATACGACATGGATACAAGTTCCAACTTCCTTCTATATTCTTTTGCTTGTTATATGATAAAGTTATTGATATTTTTGACGACTATGCTATTTGCTTTGATATAACTATGTTTTTAGTGTTGTTAATTTGAGCATAAGTCTACTACACTAAATGATCCACAAGTTTAATGAACATAAAGAACAAGTTTAATACACATTTTGAACACGTCTTGATGCATAAATCATGCTGAACATTTGTTGAATAGAGATGCATTTCTTAAAACACAACTTCGATTATAGGTTGAATTACATGAGAAAGTTGACGTTATGCATCAACATGATCATCTTATGCATCAACCTTTATATCATATTCATAAATACATGTGTATGAATAATATGATAGACTCATACACACGACATGTATATAGACTCATACACACGACATGTATATCGACTTATACACACGACATGTATATTTTTATGAAAAAAAATATTTTTTATTCATTGTCTTTTTAAAAAATACATAATAAATATATATTATAACGAGAAAAATGGCGAAGAGGGTGCAAGGGGCTCCATGTGTTCTACGGAGTGTCAAACTATTTTAAAAATCCAATACACTTATTCTTACATTGTATTTTTACAAGATAATAATTCTATAACGTAAACACATGACCTTAATGTCACGTAATAATAACATTAAATTGCTTTAAAGTCCGCCAATTTAAACATATATTTAATAGTTTGAACATATAATTATATCATATTAAGAAGATAAAAGCATCATAAACATTGCTTTTATAAAGTTAAAAGTTGTTCGGAGACAACGGAAATATGCAAAATACATCGCAATCGCAATGAGTATGTTGGAATTCGTTTGCCGCAAAAACGGGATTCATATCACAAACGCATATATTCTTCTTTCTCTCTCTTTCATCAACCAACAGTTTCATTCTTTCTTCAACTAAAGAAAACGAATTAGATGCCTCTGCACCCTTTTGGGTTTTCCTATTAACCCATTTCAAACCCCAAATCTCACCCCTTTTTAAGCCTAATAATCTCTTGTTGCTTCATCTTCAAAAGATCTTGTTGAATCATTACAATGGGGTCATCATCAGGTCAGTACGATCTCTCGTTCAAGATCTTGTTGATTGGAGATTCTGGGGTCGGCAAGAGTAGTCTTCTCGTCAGTTTCATCTCCGATTCCGTTGAGGATCTCGCACCCACCATCGGTAATTTGATTAATTTCACTTTGGTTGCAGCAAGTTGAATTGATTGATTGAATTTGTGAATGTTTAACTAACGGTGTCACAAGTCAGATTCTCTCTGTTTTGTATGGATTTTGGATGTTTGATCGGTAGGCAAGTGTTCTTATTAGATTATGTTTGAAACCCATAATTTATTTTAGGCCAAAATAATTCATACAGGCAATTTGATTAATGATAAATCAAATAAAAAATCCATGATAATTATACAAGCAGAATTTCTTTAAGTGAAAGTTAGGAGTGTTATCGGTAAAATTACGGATAAGATGTGTTATAATTTGGATTATTCAAATCCAATTTGCCTTTATTTAATTTGAGATTTAAGGGGTGTATGCTTCATCCATTGAAGAAAAAGTCTCAAATTTGACTTTTGAGATCAAACGTAACATTAGAAAGCTACCAAATTGGCACTAAAGTTATCATACTTGTTATTGTACATGTTAAAGGTTCCATTTTGGGTGGTAATTTTTATAGGAAATTTGAAGTTTATATACATCTTGTTGAAGTTAAGTCTTTGTTTGACTTCCAAAGTCCAAGTCAAACTTATCTCATATCTAGTTCATAAGTACTTATTTTTTTGTATCTGTTTGTATGGGCAGGTGTTGACTTCAAAATCAAGCTGCTTACTGTTGGTGGAAAAAGATTAAAACTCACAATATGGGACACTGGTATGCCAATATTATATGATGAGCCAACTGCTTACATATCTATAATTGTTTTTATTTCATATATGATTTTATAAAATTGTTATTGTAGCGGGACAAGAACGATTTAGAACATTGACAAGTTCTTACTATCGGGGCGCCCACGGGGTTATTCTAGGTATGATGAGTTCACTATCTTTATTTACACCATAGCATCCTACATATGGAATTTGCATACACATTGATTAACTTGTGACCCATTTCTACCAATTTGGCCCATTTTGGATGCTTTGAGCGCATCCTTAAGTTGACCCGCTTTCGTCAAGTCAACATCAGAAACATCAGAAGTTCAAGTTTTTTAACCTTTCACTGCATATTCTTTTCAACTTTGGTTTAATGATATATAAAACACATCTTTTATAGTGTATGATATTACAAGAAGAGAAACCTTCACAAACCTGTCAGAGATATGGGCAAAAGAAGTTGATTTATACTCCACTAATCATGACTGTGTGAAGATGCTTGTTGGAAACAAAGTTGACAAAGTATGTTTCATCCTCTATTTTATGATTATTATCCTTCAACTTATGAATGCAGCTAGTCTTTTATATTTTTAAACTAGATCTAAATCTATTTCCATTATATCTATGAAACTTCTTTGAAAATGTTGTAAATAATGCGATTGCAGGACTCTGAAAGATCTGTGAGCAGGGAAGAAGGCATTGCTCTTGCGAAAGAGCTGAAATGTTTATTTCTTGAATGTAGCGCAAGAACTCGGGAGAACGTACATCAATGTTTTGAAGAGCTTGCATTAAAGGTAGCCATAGAATTTGCAACTAGTACTGTTTGGCTATATGATCACATAAATGGGTCAAAATGTCAAATTGCATACAGCCTTGGTCTGACTTTTTGTATTCGGCCTGCTAACCAATGGAATTAGGTAAAACGTAGTTTGCACTAGACAATTAGCCTTCAAGGGGGTTAAAGGCAGAAGATTTCTGAAAGCTCTATTTGAACTTGGGACCTGTGCTCGAGGGTTTAAACGCTACTGCAACACCCCCTTGTAGGTTGCCGCGGTTGTTTTCACTATATATAAAATAACCAACTTTTTACAAATCTTGCTTTACTTATAAGATTACCCTAAATGATTTTTTTTTCTTTCAAAATTTGAACTTTTTGTGGGTGAAAAAGGTGTATCACCCAAAACAAAACAAAGGCAAATGTTACCTTTATATGCAATTGATTAGTAAAATAAATAAGACCCCAACTTTTTTACTTATCTTAATTGTGTATATATAACTAGCTTTAGTAAATCCGTGTATTACACGGGTTGAATAAAGAATATTAAATATAATAAAAATTTATTAATTATAAATCGATATTATAAAATAAGATATGATTGAAATCTTTCTTATAATAAAAGAAAAAAAATTATTTCAAAACAAACGTTTTAAAAAATATCATACTTAAAAACTTTCTTATTATAACTCTCAATTTTAATTATTTTTTGTTTATAAAAAATTTAACTCTTAATTTTAATTATTTTTTGTTTATAAAAAATTTACTTTTTAAAAACACCAATTATAAAATATTTCATTTTAAAAAAGTTTGATGTTTTAAAAAAATTTTTAATTTATGAAAAATTATTTCCTTAGAAATAACATTAGTAAAAAGATCTATGTCTTAATTTATTAAAAAAATATTTTAATCTAAAAAAATTAATAATATTATTAGTAATTAATATGATTATTAAATAAGAGAGAGAAGCGAGAAAAAATTAATGAGAAGAAATATGGTGTTGAATGTGTCTTTTCTAGATACCATTTTATTAGAGTAGTGAGATGAGATTATTTTCTACTTAATGTAGTTCTATAATTTATTATTTGAACTATATACATAGGAATTTAAATAATAGACTCGTTCAAAGTTGTGAGTTTATTCAAACTCAGTAACTGAAACTTGAGCTTGAGTTTGTTTGCTAAATAAGCTTCAAGTTAGGCTCAAATCAAGCGTTTAACTAGTAGAAATCGAATAGCCCTCGGGCTGCTTGAGTTAAGTCGATAATAAGTTATTGTGGCATGATGTATAACACAGATTATGGAGACTCCTAGTCTTCTTGAAGAAGGGTCAAACGGAGTGAAAAGAAAAATATTGAAGCCGAAGCCGGAGAACCAGCTGGGGGCACCGATCAATGGATGTTGCTTATAGAATGGGAAATATATAAACATCTACTAGTTTGTGTAAAGAAGTTTGCATTTCTTTCAAATGTATCTTTATGTAAATCTTTATATGCTTATTTGTGGTTTGGAAAGTAAAAAAAAAAAAAGAAAAAGTGTGCTGTTTGGAACTTTGAGATGTTTATATGGTTTTCATGTATAATGAATTAATCATCTTGAAACGTATGTAACACGTTCATAAGTCATAGCGTTGATGTAACCCTTTTATAACCTTTTTATAACGTTGAAGCCTGAAACCGACATTGACGTACCACTTTCACAACTTATCTCGCGAGCCAATTGTCTATGCGTAATAAACTAATAAGTATTGTCTATGCGCAAACAAGGTAATAAGCAATTGTCGATGGACTCTTTGGATAGTGGCATCGGTTTATTTCCACCAAATTAAAGTAAATTGTGAATTCGGTTTTTTGGTTCGGTTCCTAATCATATTTGAATTGTAAATTCGGTTTTGTTGTGTTAAGGTTTAACAAATATTGCTTATTCAGATAATTGAATCAAATTTAGTCGAGTAAACTGAATAATAATCAGTTTAATCAGATTAGCAAATTGAATAAATCGATATAAACGGTTTGTTCGATTGAATCCGATGAGATTAGACAATTTTCTAATTCAGACCATTTTGGTTTCGGATTGGCCCCTAAAAATTTCAAAATCACATAAATGGAACTAAATAACCGATATCCAAACCAGTAAATACCTGTTTTTTTAGTGTAACTTATGTTGAAAGCGCATGCTTGATGTAATTATATATGATATGATAAATTAACTAACACAAATGTTATAAAAAATGACTTGAATTATTAGTTAATTTATTGTTATTAATGATTTTTAGATTTACGTTTGCTACTTGCATTGTAGTTGAGAGAAATTTATGTGATTAATATGGCTATTGAAATATAAATCATATGGTTATTGATAAAATATGGAAGCAAAATAATATCTCAATCAACTTTTTTCAAATTTTATCTATATATAAATTCTTAAACCGGACTAAAATCAATCTATTTTAATAAGGAAAGGTTTTTGCAAACACATGGTTTGATTCTATGGATTCTTAGATTGGTTTTCCCATCTAAACACATATACATATTATAATTAAAATGATTTTGAACACTTACTAAAATTACAATCTTTTTTTCTTATATAAATTTCTTATTTTCTTTCCTACATTTATATCTTTCATTTTAAATTAATAACTTTTTTTTTATTTCTCTATACAATTAAGAAACCTAAGAATTTTCAATATAAAGTTTGAAAACATTTGCTTGATTTTGTTTAAGTGATTTAATTACTTTTAAGTAATTATTTTACTTACCGGTAAGTTTTTTTTAGATATTAAATGATAAGAGGTTTAAGTAAATAAACTAAATAACTATATATTTAAAATTTAAATCTTCTTATGCTAATAATTTATTATGATTTAGTAAATTATATAATTTCAATTATATCATATTTTATAATATAATTTTATATTCTTAATCTTTGTTATTTGTCATTTATAAACTTTAAATATTTATTATTTTTTATTTTACTAATGACTGATAACATCTAACACGCAAAATTTTCATAAAAACTAATGATTTCAAGAAGTTAGATTTATTTCACCCATGTAATTAACAAGTGGCGGATGCAAGAAATTTTTTTACCGGGGTTCGAAAATTTTAAGCGTTATTGATTATAGCTATATAATAAATTTTTTTGGACCGATTAGGGTCGAGTCGAGTCAGATCACATGATAAAAAGATAAAACCAATTTTAGTACGCCCTTGTAGTTTAATCTTGTTGATTCACTGATAACAAAACAAAGGACAATTTGTTTTGTACTATTACTTGATTTTAACATTAAGTGGTTAAGTTACGAAAATAAATGAGTTAAGTTAAATGGACTTAGTAAGTTAATGGTTATATGGATATAAGAGTTAATTGTTTAGTTTGGGCTTAAATACTTTAAATTAGTTTATTTAAGGGGCTTGAATTATCTAAACTAATTGTTTTATATTTGCTAATCTATACTATTATATAAAGCATATAGGGAGGATACAATTGTAATTTTATTCAAAGTGTAAGACACCTAAGATAATTTTTAAGCACAATATACAAGTGTATTATACAATAGTTCCTAAATTGCCCTTATTAAATATACTTCTTCTAATTAATGTATTATTTAATTCACTAAATTAAGTATTATCTTATTAATAATGCTTTTAAAATAATAATTAAATTTACATTTACTATTTATATATTTAAAACTATATATTATTAAAATTAAGTATTATTCTATACTACTATATAATACATATTAGAAGGATAAGATGGTAATTTTTTTTAAAATTTAAGACACCTATATAACATTTTAAGCATAGATTACAAGTGGTTTATGCAATAATTCTACTTTTGCTCCCATTTAATTAACTTCTTCTAATTATTGTTTTTATTTTATACGCATTATTAATACATTATTTAATAATATGATATTATTTGATTCACTTCATTAAGTTTTATTTTATTTATAATAATATAAATTGGCTTTTAAATTTATAATTACTAATCATACTTTTAAAACTAAAGTTTTATTTTATTTATAATAATATAAATTCATATTTAAATTTATAATCATTGATCATATTTTTTTAACTAAATACTATTTAAATTAAGTATTATTTTATTTAAATACTTATATCTATACTAGTTTATAATAAATCTCTTTAGATAGAGATGTAATTTTACCAAACATACAAGTTTTGAATCAACATGTACAAAGAAGTGTAAGACATTTAAGAGAGGTAGAATAGATAATTGATTAAGATTTTAAGATACTTTACGGGCAATATGATAAATTTATCAATTAAATTTTATATACCTTGGTATTTTTACCCTTGTCTCTTTCATGTATTTAATAAACATTATTGATACATTATTTAATAATATGATATTATTTAATTTACTTCATTAAATTTTATTTTATTTATGATACTATAAATTGATATTTAAATTGATATTTACTAATTATATTTTTATAACTAAATATTATTTAAATTAAGTATTATTTTATTTAAATATTTAAGTATATAACTTATATATATATATATATGTATATTCATGTTTATAATAACTATAATACTAATATTTTTCTAGAGGCATATTATGAGTTTTATAATTTTAATATTTATCATCTTTTATAATAAAAGTGAAAGCAACATTAAATGATAATTTTACATATGGATTAAGACACCCATATAAAAAGTCATGATTAAATTTAAAAAAATTAACCATTTTATTTCATTTATAACCTTACAATAAAATATAATATATGATGCTTATAATACAAATGCTAAAGCATATACTCGTGACCAAACAAAACCATCATTTACTTTTAATTCCGTTTATGCACTACGATTGAGCGGTAATCCCTCTTTCCCTTTCCCTTGCCGGTTGCTAAAAGCTCAATAACAATAAATATGGTAATTTGTTGTGATAGTTTCTCCATTAACTTTCTCCGATCTATTCAAATCACCACCAAAAGTTGCATCCGATGATCATAAAACTCTAACCTATATTAATAAAACGAAACCCCTAAAATCTTGGTAATAAGTGATTTCAGACCACAAATACCACCCATGCTTTCACTAATCTTATTGGGATAATATAATTTTCTTAAAGACTTTTGTAATATACGTAATTGTTTTCTTTCATTCAATTTTTTCAATAATTATATTTTGAGTTTTTAATTTATATCATAACGCACCGAGCCGATACTGACTAAAATCGAATTACCAAAAAATCAGGCAACAGCCATACCGCCGCAACGCGCGGGCGTTTCCACTAGTTTGTGTATAATAGGTTTATATTAGTATTAAATGCAATTTAAAATAAATTTTCTTGGGAGTTAATGTTAAAATTTCATGAGGGTTATTCTCAAAATTTCATAAGGTTGTTGTTCAAATTACATGAGGGTTGGTCAGGATCAGATTGTATAAAGCCTATTAAATTTTTTTTTCATGGGGTGGGTGACCCCTTACTTTACCATACGGTAGGTTTGCCTCTTGTTTTAACCTAGTATAAAATATATAAAAGTTTATTGTACTCTTTTGCCAAACTTTTAAAAGAAAATTACAAAAAATATGAAATACTTCTCTTAAATATCATTAAATAATATAATACTACCACACAAAATATGTATTTGTCAAACTGGACACGTCTTTCCCCATTGATGAAGTTCTTTATTTGGAGTAGCCAAACACGCTTCTGTTTACGTGTTAAAAAGGTGTTTGCTAACTATACTAAATATAAACATTTATTAATTCGTATAAATTGTAATTCACGACATAACTAAAATTATTATTATTATGTAGTTTGTATATTTGTCAACTATATTATTGGTTTCTAATCATATTACGTAGTTTGCGAGATGACTTAATACAATACGATAATTTATTAAGTAGACCAATTAATGTATTATGGTAATAATTCACTTATTGTATATTTAAAAAATAGAAAAATATAACATGTTATAATCATATAGAGCATCTCAAATGGATGTTATCACAAACAAATACACGTCACCTCTACTCGAGTTTTTCCATCTCAGCCAAACCATGTGTTAGATATGCACACACTCTATGCCTTGAAGACACTTAAGAGTAATTTGGTGTGGCCCAACACTAATGAATCATAAAACTTAATCGTAATTTGCATGTCTTGTTAGCATCTTGTATTGCCATAGTTGACTATCAGTGCATATATATACGAGTGCCGAATAAGTTGGCACGTGGTCCCGTAATCATCAATTTTTTCTTTGGCTAGTGTTTGTACACGAGATGTTGAGTTTATTAGGTTGGTACGACATGTAATGAGAGTGGCTTCGTGTGCTACGTAACATTCTTCATATCTCCTATTGATTTCTTTGATTTTTTTAATTACAACATATTCCATCATCTAGCATGAAGAACAAACTATAATATAAATCAATATGATAGTCATAAATTTACTATAAAATTGAGAATGACAAGATAGATATTGATACGGACCACCGATTTTGACCAATTAACCCACGTATCCCATGAAGACATCACCCACGTTTACTTAGTGATTGCATTTAGAAAATATCATTTCATGTTTTAGTTTTGATTCCCACGTACTTTTGATTCCCACAATCCCACGTAGTATAGGATTTGCATGCTTTAGTTTTCTATTTAAGAATTGTAATTTGACATTGCAAAGGAGAAGAAAAAAGTTGTAGCAAGTTTACTTTCAATTCAAGTTTATTGTTCTTTTAATTTCAATTGGAGACCTCCGATCTCGAATTCGGCTCTATCAGATATGGTCATGAAACAAGTATAAAATAGATAATTATATTAGCATGCTAGGTTAATTACTACATGTTCACAAACATGTTCAATTGTGTTAACATTAGCCTATCTGTAATGGGGCATGAGCCTAGGAGCTTGAGATTGATATGGCAGTCAGTCTCGAGCGGAACATCACCCCCTAGGGCATGATTAGGGTGTGCGAGCATGGGCGTGACCCTGCTCATGAGCGTTGGGCAAGAATAAAGAGCGGTTGGGCTCAATTGTCAATAGAAAGATTCATTGGGCTCAAGCTACAAAGAAAACATACTCAGTGCTTGACTTTGCTTTTGTTTCACGTAGGGTCGGGATATACGCAACCTTGTCTTACACTTTTTGTAAAAGGTTTGCTTCTCAAGGCTTGAACTCATAACCCCTTATGTTGTCTACAAGGTTAGTTCCTAAGGCCCGCACTTTAAGCTCAAACTATAACAATAATATTAATTTTGAAAATATCTTATTAGTGCTAATTTAAATTTTTTATAATTTCACGCAATCTCACATGCTCTACACAATATCTTCTTCTAGACTTTAAAAATCTCAACCCACCTTCTACAAATATTAACCCTTTCAAGCCCAAACAACTAATTTCTTTAAAACCGTTCATTCAACCAAACTCTTTTAACTCAAATGACCCCAATCAAAATATTTTCTACCCTACCCAATGTTACTACCACCAATTAGTTATGGACCCAAGCCAACAAATGCATACTTTTACCAAACTCAAGCCACCTTAAACCAATCTTCACTCACACTTGAGGTCGTTTCTAAAGCACAACCGAATGCACAAATGAAAAATACAAAAAAATAAGTTACTACATTGGCCTAGAGAATGGTACGAAACTGATGTGAGAAGTAGAACCCGATGATGTTAATAGTTGTTTCATTATTTTAAGTTTATTTTATTTCTTTTTTTTAATTTAATAAGGTTTATTTTTATTTTCTAATTAGAAACAATTAGATAGAAATAGATTCCTAGAAACAAGTTTGTGAAAAACTTCACAACGGGCGAATAATGTACGTCTAACATGATATCCTTTAAATCAAGAGAAATTCGTCTAAAGTTTGGAAAGTTTTGAGATTCTACCACAAGAATCGCAACAACAGAACGTCGTGATACAAGTAACATGAACTTTTAATTTTAATCGCACGTTTGAGAAATATTTAAATGAAAATGGCTTTTACATGATTACATTTATATGTGATGTTGATTATGATAAATCTTTTACTCTTTTGTGATCCGCGAAAGTTTGGCCGCAAAACTGGCAGCTGTATATATATTGGGTCTTAAAATGGCCGTCACAAATTCAGTTGCGAAAGTGTTTTGACACAAATTTAGTCACAAAACAGATTTTTGTCACAATGTCTCCCAAACGCACTTACCGTTTACCGTGCTATTAATGTACATTCTTCAATGGTTTTAATAGCCAATTATATTGCATTTTATCGGTCAAAAGATATTTTATGATAAATTTGACTACTTTGGAAAAGCTAATTTGCTTAAGAGTTGACTATATAAGCGTCTCCTATTGAATTTTTAGTGTATCCAGCCTGAAAACATTAGATTGATGGTATATATATCTATTTTTTTATTTGGGTAAAATTAATATTACAAATGACAAGTTAAAAGATGTAATAAATAAAAATCAAGATTACTTGTTTATGACAACCTCCATTCATTTTAGGTATATGAGATGATAAACTCAAACTTTTCATGCAAATTAAAAATTATTATTTTCCTTTGCCATAGTTGTAGACTTTAGCATGTAGTTCACAAGAATCACTAACCCACATGCAAAAAGAACCAAAAGGTACCAACTTTTATGTGAAGCAATTGCTACCATGAATTATGGTATTGTAGCCCCTGTCCATTCATACAATTCAACCATTTGATCATTTATGAGAAAGTTTAGTCGAAATTAAATAATAGTATGTTAATTGTGCTTATTTGAAAAGAAATTAATTGATTTATATTTCAATAAAATCTAAACATATTGTCAGCCAACAAAACAAAAATAAAGCAAAACACGATTTTGCAAATATAGTCTAAAAAATTATCAAGTTACTTACAGAGTCTTGAAAAACATTATAATGTTGTGCTCATGGGCGAAGCTTAAGTAGGGCCGGGGGAGGGGGGGGGGGGGGGGGGCGCCGCCCCCCTGTTTTTTTCGCCAGTAGTGTTAAATTTTAGTCCGATAGTGTAATTTTTGGCCAAGTAGTGTAAATTTTTATATAAATATCGAGTTCGCCCCCCCCGTAAAAAAAATTAAATTCGCCCCCGCCCCCCCTACGAAAGATTTCAAGCTCCGCCGCTGGTTGTGCTAATCTTGTTTTAAGGACACGCTACTATGCAAATGTGACAAAAACCATCATAAATATGTTAACAGACAGAATTTATATGAAACCTTGATTGTTTTCAAAATATTTAAGAGTAATGAGTACTTTTGTTTTGTAAAGTAATTAGAATCAGCAATCAACGGATTAGTTATAGTTTTTATTGAATTTTTCTAAAAATTAGGGATCCGTGCATAACACAAATTATTACGAGAACATGTGCATAGAACAAAAAAAAATAATTTGTTTTTTAAATCTTAAATTAAATATATAAAAATAAAATAAGATGATAAATGTAATTTACTTTTCTCACTCTGAAATTCAATGAAATGTATATAAATTAGTTTTATTTTTCTTTACACCTACACTTGTATATAAATTGGCGGGTATGATAGAACTTTTCACATAAATAATCTACGGAACCCAATTAAAAAAAATATGGAACATTGATAAAAAATTTAAACAATTAAGATTTTTCTTTTTATTATCTTTTTTTAATCTTTTTTTTTTTCAAATACAATTCTGATTGGATAAAAAATACATGATAAAATGGATACAAAAATAGTTAGGTGTATTTATTTTAATATACATGTCTGTTAAATTATCTTTTAATTGAAACGAATGGGAAAAAAACATGAAAATTATTTTAAAAAAATAAATGAGTTGTAATCATACACAGAGATCTTCAAAGTTCAAACAATTCAAACATGCCGATGATCATAAATTCTGTTAACAAACTAAAGAATATTAAAGAATCACTTTACAGTAATAACAAACTACCTATTACATGAATGATAAAAAAATGAATCTTATGTCACATGTTAGGATTTAAAAATGACAATCAACAAGAGAAGAATTCGAGAACACAATCATTTGATCATTTGATCGAAACGAGAATTTCGTTTCCCTAATATCATCTTCAATCGGAGCAGGAAGATTCAAGTCCAATGACAATAGATTTTTCGGTTTTTTGGATTCTTCACACCCGCTTGAGTCACCACAATTGGTTCTAGCCATGGGCATGGACCTATGTCGCCTCATATGACCACCTAGCGCTTGACCAGAACCAAATTCAGCACCACATATTGAACATCCATGAATCTTGGTTACTTTAATCGAGCCAGCAGGGTTACATGGACTCGTCTGGCTCGAACCAATTTGAAGAGATAACTCCATAGAACTATTACAAATATGCACATCTTGTTGCACCATACTTGGCCTAACTTTATCCTCCAAATTAGGCTTAAAGGGTTTCTTGTGACTAGCTCTATGACCACCAAGAGCTTGAAACGATGAGAACTCGCGATTGCATGTTTTACATTCATAAACATGCAATCCTGATGTCCTCGCCACTTCCTTGTGTGGTGGTGGGGACGAACGACTCTGTGCCAGGAGAATCAAACAGTTGGCCATGTCTTCTTCATCGTTTTCTCGAAGGATTTTCGTGAACTCGATGGAATTGTTTGTTGTGTGGAAGGTGTTATTAGGGTTTTCTGCATGATCATCATCTTCACTTACCGTGGTGGTGGTGGTGGTGGAAGAGGTGGAGGCCATTGTTAGGGTAAGAGGTGAAGAGGGTCTTGGGCGTTTGGTTCTTTTTCCCTTGATGATCATGTTTCTAGAATCCGCCATGATTGAACTGTAATCATCTTGATTAGCTTCCATTTGAGAGAGAAAACAGAGAGAGAGAGAGATGGAAGATGGAGCAAGTAGAGAAGTAATGGAATTGAAGTTTAGTTATATATGTGTGTGTATGTTTGTATCATGTATGTATGTATATAGAGAGAGAGAGAAGTGTAAGGGTGAGATGGAGTATTTCCACCAATCTAACTTCTGCCTTTCCACCCTTGGAAGTTACTATAAAAAGGCAACCCTACTTGCTTTTCTTTTTTCTTTCTTTTTACAACTTAAATTTATAAATAAAGTGAAACACGTTGTAATAGCTTATATTTATATCTCCTAAAAAATTAACTGTGAAATATTTATAGAAATATATTATTGTAATATATTGAATCTGTTACTGTTATATAAAACCTGTTTTATTTTAACAACAAAAATATGTGCGTGAGAGACTTTTTAAGTTATATATAAGGTAAGAAGTAGTGGTTACAGGAAAACAATCTAAGATATGATGTGACATCTAGTGGTTACAGGAAAACAAGTATATATTACAGTTTTGCTGCGGTCTTATTTGTAAAAAGTTCGGTGGCAAAAAGACTCTAAATGACTAAATTACTAATTGTTTTGTTTGTTTGTTTTCCTAGTTTTAATGTTTGCAAGTGACTAATATAATTATATATACATATGATGTTTGTGTATGTAGCGTGTGTATTATAAATATATACATAAAGATAAGAATCAGTTGGCTTTAAAGGAAGCCCAGGTAAGAGGAGCTTGCTTGCATATTATTATTATTATAATTTATATTATATGCCATAACGGATACCTTGTGCAGGATTGGAGTGCAAGCCTGGCACCCTTTCCCCCAATTATCCCCTATGTTGTCTTAATAAATTATATATAATATCGTAAGTGAATGTTAACGAATCAAATTACACATTACTTTTACACATTGATCTCCAACCAAGAGTTTGTTTTTACTTAACTCCTCTCGATCTAAACGATAGGATATACAAGCATCGTTAATAAGATAGTGATCATATTTTAACTTCTAACTCTTAAGATAGTGATCTTCTTCAATTTAAGCTAGTAATCACAATCTATCTATCACTTAAAAAAACACAAAAAAAAAAAAAAAAAAAAAAAAAAAAAACTAAGTATATAGTGCATTGTACCAGTAAGCGTGCTGTTATATATACGTATCATTATAATTGCATTGTTATACAATACAATTAACTATGCAGTTATATCACTATAATTGAGTGATTATACCATGATACTGTATGAAAAATATAATAGTTTATAGATATCGATCAAATGTTATATTTAAATTTAGAGTTCATTACCATATCCCAAATTTCATCTTAAATTTGATATAGTTGCATATATTCCCATTTAAACTTGTGAAATTATATATTTCTTCAAATCATGTTTAAAAAGTATTAGTAATTATACATTGAAAACTTGTATTTTGGATAATATGTAATTTTTCAAGTGTGTGTGTATATATATATGTATATGTAAACCCCCCTTTAAATTTTGATTGTTGTTAGGAAGATACTAATTTGTTAGTAGGTTTTCTAGAATATTTTGTAACTTTTTGCAAAGAAATCAAAGACTTTCTAAATTTCTTTTGAATTTCTTTAATTTGTCAGTTTTGTCGCAAATGTGTGAGTGGTTATTCATATTTATTTAAAATATTAATTTTTTTAATTGTGGCTGAAAATATAAAATATAAAAATATTAAGTTTGTGGCAAATTTGTCGTAAATATTAAAATATATAATAAAAAATTATTAAGTTTTGTGGCATTTTGTTGCAATCAAGTTTTAGAAAAAAAAAGAAAATAAATATTAAGTTTTGTAGTTGCTTTGTCTTAAAATTTAAAGATTAAAATAAATTAAGTTCTCCTTTCGATATTAATTTATATTATGTTAATAATAATAATAATAATAATAATAATAATAATAATAATAATAATAATAATAATAGAAATAATAATAATATTATTATTATTAAAAGAAAAATAATATATAAAACCAATTTGTGAGATTGTAGCAAAAGTGTCATAAAATGTTTTGGGAATTTTGTCGCAAATTTAGCAATGCATTGGTAATTTGTAAGAAGTTTGTGGCAAAGGTGTCAAAATTGCTACATAGTTTTTTCCTGCAACCACTTTTTTGTAGCTAATTTGTCGCTTTATGCGTTTTGCGACAAGTTTTTCATGAATATGTTTGTAGTAAAAACTATTGTTATTTGTAATGTTTGTTAATTAATTTTTCTATTCAGATATGTAATTATTTTTCATGAAGATTTAAAATTATATTATATAAAATATAAATTCTACTCCTATACAGGGTACAAGAAACATTGATTTATTCTAAAAAATCTAAGTTTTAGTTTAAACATAAAATGTATCATACATTATTTGTATGGTTTTTATTATGTGATTATATTAAATATTATATTAAACAAGAAGTATGCCCGTTAACAAAATAACTCTAAGTAGGCTAGATACGTAGAAACTTAATTACTATATATATAGCTAAGGATATAAAATAATTTCGTTGACATGTCATATATAAGTCAGAAGATCATGGGTGTCATATGATTAACCCACATGGCTTTATTAGATAATTCATACCCACCTCAAACTTAATCTAACTAAATATTATTAATTAACAACAAGCTTCAAGGATTTAAGAATTGGATCGTTTATTGAACCACTAGCTTCATTATTTTTGAAGTTAAATTAATCAGTATAGTCTTAATACTGATCGACCAACAAAGTAAACAAATTAAGGACGTAAGTCTCGTTTTTTATCCGGTTAATTTGTATCTGATCCATTAATAGCTATTTAGCTAATTAATAACTAAACCGATTAGATGATAATTAAAAGGTTTTTATATAACCCATCTTTCCGGTCAAGTGTTCAAAACGTTCATTAATTTGTTTTATAATTGGATCGAAATAAGAATATAAGCAATCACCGAGTCATTTGCCATCTTATAAATTATTGTAACACATCTGGTTTGTTTGTGGTGCGTACGTGTTGTTTGTTTTGGTTTGTTATATTTTCATTGAAGTCAGATTTATATATCTATAAAACTGTACTTGGATTTAATAATCTTAATTATCTGTAACTACAAACTATAGTTTAAAAAGTTGAGTGGAAACCGGGAAATGATTAATATGCTGAGGATTTTTTTAACTTGTAATTTGTTGTTTCCTTTGTAATTTATTCTTCAACTTCTATTAATTAACATGAATACAAATAATTGAGTCTGCAAAAAGAATTAATTGTTATTGCCAATTTTCAAATATATAAAATATATTCACATTAATTGTTAGTTATAAAGTAATAAATAAATTGGCGGTGGCTTCAACGAGATTTCATCCTCATAGTATGAGTTGTATTTGTGTAGTTGCATGCATATAGTGTGTGAACTTGAAAAAACAATGCCTTTTAACTTAAGATGTGAAGATTCTTGGCGTAAGGAACTTTCTGAGGAGAATCATGGCTTGTTACTTGTGACTTGAGAGTAATGACTAGTTAATATATTATTATATAATTCAAATAAAAATAATTCTATACATTTTTAAAAGCTTTCCCTCGATGATTTTTACAACTTTTCTTAAATTGAGTCAGTGATAACTACTAATATTTCTTGATAATGATGTACGTTAAGGTTGATAAAGTAATTTTGAATCTATATATCATTCATGCATAGTTGGATGCTCCATGACAATCGATTTGACGTACCCTTATAAATAGTACGTGAGACTTCACAAGAGTGAATCAATTTTATAAAGTCACATGCATATTTGTAATAGGTTTGGTTTATTGTTACATACGTGAATAATGGCTTAATTTATACACTCGAATATAAAAAATCAAATAAAAATATTTTTATTTTAGAAAGTCCATGAAAAAATTATAAAATATTATATCCCCCTTTAAATTCTCACAATTATTTTTTCTCAGTGAGTATTATAGTCTTTCTTTTCTCAGTGAGTATTATTTTTTCTCGTAACAAGTATGGTGATTTAAGGATTGACAAATATCTTTAATTGAATCTATGCATCATACATGAATAGTTGAATGCATCGTTGTAACGGATTTGATGCACGCTAATAATCATATGTGTCAAACATATTACACTAAAGATTCCAATTTGTAAATATAAATGCATTGTTACGAGAGATTGATGCATTGTTATATACATCTGCGTCAAAAATCATTACTCAAAATTACGAACTTGGAGGCACCATTGTAATATATTCGACTCATAATTATATGTGTGCGCTCATAACAGTACTATGATAATGAATCAAATTTGCAAAGTAAGGAACCCACTGTAATAGGTTTGGCGCACAATCACATACATATGTGTGTCAAAACTCACTACAAAATTGATTTAAATCTTTTTAAAGTTGAATGTATTATTGTAAATGTTATATGCATCATAATAAGTTAATTGCAACCGCTTATTGAATTTGTAAACTCTGACTCGCTTTTAATGGTTTTGACATGATGTTACATTCATATGTGTTGCCACTTGACACCACCCGCTAGTAGGGCTGCCACAAAGAAGAGTTGCATTTTGTCCCCGAATCCTTTAAGGGACGCATTCCGGCCCCTTGATCTTTCAATTTTAAGCACTATTGTAAATAGTGTGATCTAACATTGCAATTAATAATGCATTAAACCCTTATAAAACACATTAAAAACAACATAACTAATATCAAGATAAAAAATTAGTTTCGTTATTATATAATTCAAGCAACAAAGATTATTAAAGATATTTGAGATTATAAAATTGTTGAAAAACTTTTTTTTTTTCAGTTCTAATGGAAGTCAAATGTGTAACTGTGTAAGTGTCTATCTTTTCCATTTTCTTTTATCAAATTTTATGTATATTTAATTTCATCTTAAGTATACTGTCCTCACTAGAAAAACGCACAACTAAAAAAACCTACCAACTCAATCTAGAGTATTTTTGTTTTAAACAAGACTCGAACCTAATACAACATTATTTTTAATTGTATTAAGATTTATACTACTGTATAATACATTTGAGATGGTAAAACTTAACGTTTCACTTATATTTAAAACATCTAATGGGGGCATATTGGCATTTTAAGGAATTTAATAGTATTTATGATATAATTTTGTTATTTAATGAATAACATATTAATTCTTATATAATTATCTATACTTTTATGCTGCTATATACTATACAAATACTTTTTTTAGTTTAGTATAATTAGTTATATTTAACAGTTATATATGGCAACATTAAAGAAAAGTTTTTTAAAAATTTTTTTATTCCTTAAAAGATTATATGGATTGTTTTATAAGAATTTTACAATACAGGTCTATCGGCTTTTTGTTAAATATGTTATAGATTGTAATTTGCAATAGCAATAGTGTTGATCATGTCGCGTCATTTATTAATCAGGTTATACATTGTCATCCATGTCCATAAATGTGTTATAAATGTCTTGACGAGTCATTCATGTTCTTGAACTGTTTTGATTTAATCATGCAACATTTGTTGTGTGACTCGTGTCAAGCAACTTATTTATCAATAAATGCAAATTTTAATATTTTAAAAAGTGCCATGTAAAAACTCTTGGTTGAATCAGAGATTTTTCAGCAAATCAACCTGATTAAAATATCATATATCCTCTAAAATGGGGTTAGTAGATTTGCTACTCTAATTATAGCAAATCAACACAACTTTTTTAACATGACGTGACATGTTTTGACCAATAGCAAATATATTTCAATGTTTATCATGCAAACAAAAGTTTACTTGATTACAAATTTTGGTTCATAGAGGCCCAAAGGCATTGAACCCAATATAGAACAAACTATTTAATAAATGAGATGATATTGTGGGCTTATTGCCAGCTTAAGTAATTAGGCCCATTTGAGAAAATAGTTAAATGTGAGCCTATTTAAAACCCACCCAAGTATTAATTCTAGCCCAAGTCTAGTGATTGAACAACGCATACTAGAAGGCTTAAATGCTTAATCTAATCGCTTTCAATACTCGGTATTAAGCAGTAATTGTGACAACTAGTATTAGTGTGGTTGTGCCCGTGCAATACAGAGCGAATGCGTTTTTAGCTAAGCCCTATTAAAATATTGAAACTTACATCAAGTGATAACATTTTACAAAAAATAAATAAATAAAAGACAAAACATTATAAAACCCTCGCAATACAGTGCTTTAAACTAAATCTTTAGACATCATGGCTATAGTTTTCTTTAAAAAAAATGTGCTAACAAAATGTGTACTTCGTTAATAAGACTTGATTTTGACGACCTGCTCATTAGTGTTCACACAACGAAAAAAGTTCATGTTGAAACGTTGATAAACATAAGCATGTTACAATGGTAAATCCAAAATTTTATTAAACATCATATTTTAAACGTCAAAAAATAAAAATAAAAACTATAAAAATGAATTTCTAAACTGTTTTGGCGACTTCTAAGTTTGTGCATCAAGGACTCATACATTATGACAAACAACTCGATTTTTAAAAAATATTTACACTGATACATACATAAAAATGACTGCTTCATAATGTTATATTCGAAATTTTATAAGAGATATAGTAAAAATTAAATGTGAAAAACAAAGTATGTTCAAAATTAATTATTATAATTGTGCAAGCGTTGGCGCAAGTGTGCGCTAGTCACTTACATAATATTATAGTACGCATAACTATAAGCGATTTTTTTTTTGCCTAGATCAACTGGTTTAGGAGGAGGCACCCTATGACTTTCTAAAGTGGAGGTCATGGGTTGGAGTCTCACTAGGTGCAATATGTTCTAAAGGGGCCAAGAGTTTTACCACAGTGAGCCTTTGGGTGGTGGGTTTCCCTTGGAATGGTGGGCGAGCCGTGTCACCAGCGTTGTCTGTGTTCGCGGGCGTGGGTGGCCTTTCACCAATGGGTTTACCCGGGTGACCGGGCTTAAAAATTATTCGTTGGTCGTTTTAAAAAAAAGGTATAAGTAACAGTCTTTTTATATATTCAAAATATGGCAATAAATAGTAGAGGTGCACAAGCAGTTGTTTTTATTAAATCGGTTCGAGTTTGGTCACAAAAGTCAGAAACAATTTTAAATCCCACCTGGAAACTATTTTATTTTCTTAGTCAACCTAATATTTAAAAGAATCTGCTTCTCTTGCTCCGTCTCTTTTGTTTTTTTAACGTTAAATCTATCTTATTCATTACTTCAAATTACACCACATCTGGGTTTGAAACCAGAACCTTTCCTTTAAAAAACAAAACCTCTTTCAAATGAGCTACTCTCATATTATTCATTTTATAGGCCGAAAAAAACTATAAATAAAGTTTTATGATGAAATAATTATTAGATAATATAATTTTCTTTCATTAACTTTCATCATTAATTGTTTCAATGTTTTATATGTTAGTACTATAAGCACATATAACATGGGAAATGACTTGCACTAAGTGATCACCATGATTTACATCCCGAAATAGAAGTTGACATTTCCTAATAAACGTGTATATTCTAGATGGAAGAAGATTCTCTTTATCTAGAAGAAGAGTTTTTTAAAAAGTAATTTGGTACATTAGAATATAATTAAAGCATACAGTAATACAGTATAATTAAAACATCCCAATAAAATGAACCAAAAACACTGACGCATCATACCCATAAATTTTTTTTATAGTTGTCTCTTTTTTTCTATATTTATAGTATATAATAAAAGAATAAGTAGGATGCCACATGGCACTCCCAAATTACTCATCATAAAAATTTCACCGCCTAAATTAATATATTATTTTAGTCAAGTTTTTATTTTAAGAAACTCAATAAATAATAATAATTCATTTTGTTTTGAATTTAATTTTTTATATTATCAACTTCATTGTGCAATTATATTGTTTTGAACTATACATATTTTTATAGCTAAATAAGATTCAATTAAAAAAAACTAAAAAAGTATTTAATGATATAATTTAAATAATTTAGGTTAGTGTGATTTTAAGACAACTGGTTTTTAATTTTACGTGGGTCAATTGTATATTATATTATTCAAAAAAGTATTCAAATATTTATAATTTATAAATGTAACTTTTTATTTTTTATTGTTATAGTAATACATAACTTAATCATATGAAATATTTATACATTTATGAATTATGTTGTTTTTATATTTTTAACCCGTGTATTACACGGGTTTACTAAAACTAGTATCTAATATAAATGAAAAACAAAGGGGCACATAGATACTCTGTCCTTGAACATAACGTTCATGACAGAAAAAGACCATAAAAAACATGTTCTTAATGGTGAAGAATGAGTGAACACTTCCCTTGGCCCAATAATTGGGGATGGCAAAAAAACCCGAGCCCTATGAGTATACTCGAAATCCGTAACATAAGGGACGGGTATACCCGAAGCCCGAAGGGTATTTGGCCGGGTATGTGATTAGTTTTATATCTTTTCGCATGCATGGGATAGGTATGGGATTGGGTGATACCCGGCCGATTACCCGAAACCACATACTCGTTTACCCGAACATAGACCCCATGCTATTTGTTTATTTGATATGAAATCAAAATGTATTTATTTTTTTGGATTAGTAAATATGTATTTTGAATATGAAATTTTATGATATGAAATTTTAGAAGAATTTAAAGATACTTATATTTTAAATGTAAAATTTTTAAACAATTAAATATTGTAACTATTTAATAATTTGAATATGAAATGTTAATGCCCTGTTGTAGCTACTTTTTATGTTAAAATTTTCTAAATGAAAATATTGCTATAGTTTTTATTATAAAATTTTTTATAAAGATGATCATATTTGATATTTAAAATGATATACTTAAAAATATAAAAATAGAATCGTACAAAATATCCGATGCATATTGATCAACACCCACGAAAATATCCATTATCCGAGACTAATGGGTATACCCGATACCCGTGGGTGTGCCTGATACCTGATTGGTAATTACCCGACCAATACCCGACGGGTAATGGGCTGGTTATGGGACAAGATTTTAGAACCGGGTATGGGTCGAGGATTACCAATACCCGGCTCGAACCCAGCCCATTGCCATCCCTACCAATAATGAACCCTAAACACGTTATCTTATAAGGAATTAAAGTCAAAAAGCTCGACCCTCATCTCTCAACTCTAATAAAAAAAAAAATAATAGTAACATGTGACAGCATCATATTATTTCTTATCAAAAATTTTCGGCATCTCTCTCCTAATTAATAGTTACTATAATTATTAATAATATTATTTATTTTTATAGACTAAAAATACTTTTAATAATTTAAATAAAAACTCTTTTATTAATGTTATTTATAAAAAATTTTATAAAATTAAATTTTTTTAAAGCATCAAAATATTTTAAAATTAATGTTTCTAAAAAGTATAATATTTATATATAAAAAATAATTAAAATAGAGAGTTATTATAATGAATTTTTTTAAAACGGTTTGTTTTGAAACAAAATGTTTAGTTTTTTTTAACAAAAAAGTTTTAAAAAGTTAATATAATTATTTGATTATGTATATCCTTAATAAGACGTAATTTCAATTATATTTTATCTTGAAATATCATTTTATAATTAATAAAATTTTATTTTATTTAATACTTTATTTATTAACTCCGTATAACAGGTTACTAAATCTAGTTCTTGATATGTTTTTGTGCTTGTTTATTACTCTAACCATGATATAATTCGCATATGGTTTGGTGATGGTCGTATATCCGTCTTTTTTTAGTTCTTATACTTGTAACTAGTTTATCGATCAATCCAAGATAATGTAAACGTGAATGTCACACAACGTTATTTCATTCGTCACTGTGATTGATCATTAATCGATATCTAAACATTGACTTTTGGTCCCGTGAAATAGTGAATATATAGATCCATATCCAATCAAGTTTTCGTGTAGCGATCACATATAATATAGGTCAAACACAAAATCTTGTAGTTAACATGATATATTATTTTGACAAGACATTAGTGAAATGTAGAATTAATAAGTTTTTGTTGCGTATGAATCTTAACTAATTATAGGATATGCATTAGCTTTTATTATGTAAAACTGATTCACCCTTACATGTCATCGTTATCATTCACGAGTCGTCAAAGGATATGCTTGAGCATAATCCCTTCGTACGACATGACCACGTATATGGGCTGGTAGTGTATAACAGTATATATAAGTGTATATATCCATTATTAATATAAAAAACGTACCATACATTATAAATGTTACATGCACGTTTGTGTGTTTTATGAACAGGGTATTTGCATCCGTATATGTATGGAACTATACATATATTTGTAGTGTGATGAGTTAGACATGCATCCGTTAAATTCACCGCGTAAATAGAAAAAAATTTAAGCATAATGTAAATAGGTTAAAATACAATTTATGAACAGGTTAATATATGTATATAGCTTTACAACTTTTTTTTTCTAGAAGATGACGTTATTGGTTTTATGGTAATAATTATTTTTTAAAGAAAAAATGAAATATATAAAAGTTATCTGAGGTTAATAAATTTGTCTCTGATCTATACCTAAATATACCAACAATCGGTAATTCATATGCGGAGTTCCAGGGGAAATTTTTCACAAATCATCAAAAAATATTTTAGCAAAACAACTACCAACACGTACTAAAAAAATAAGTTTATATTTCTCTTTTTGAATTGTTTTCCAATCCAATCATCAACAGAGAACAACCGACCATACATTTAACTATTTTCTCTTTTTAATTTTTTTATTTGCTAGTGATCCTTCGGTCACCCTAATGGAAATATTGATGAATGAATGTTTTGTACCGGTGATAATTGAAGTTAATTAATCTAAAAAGTTTATTGTAATAAAATGTTTTGAGTAATACTATTAACCCTTTTCAAGCAAGGGATCCTGGATTTTTAGACGATGACCATGATGAATGTGTTTAGGCGTTAAGTAACTTAGTAAGATATTAAAGAGTCAATAGTGTATTTTTACTCGAAACTTTTCTAACTTTAACAACAATATAATCTGCTTTTAATACTATATCATTGTCAACTAAGTGACCTGAACCCTAGACCTCGTAAAGAGATCGAAGCATCATTTCACACTTCTAGAATCCGCTAAGCCAAATGCCTTTGGTATTTATAATCATGCTTACCATACACCTTAATCATGTAGGTTACTAAGATATAATATATAGGCATACCTAACCCACAAAGTTTCCAATTATGTATGCTAATCAATGAAAACTACATATTCCTTTTTAAACGTAGTTTCAAACACGAACAAATGCCCGCAATTATTTAAATGCGATTGAGTAACCACTTTGCAAGCACTAAGTGGAAATAGTTGATACACTAATCATGATTGATTTGAGGAGATTAATTAAATATGGATAATATATTTTATTTGCTAACCAAATGCGAATATGCCATTTCTCCTGTATATATAGTACAAGAAAGAATGAAAGGGGATAACATAATTTAAGACACGTATATAAAATAATTATTTAAGCTTATTTTAAATACATATTTGGATACAAGGAATATATAAATTTGTAACATATTTATTTTTTAAATATTATTTAAGTTAATTATAGTGCTAATATATAGTAAACAAGGAATTTCTTATTTAATTTAACTAGTATGGTGTAATTTTATTTAAATATTACACATGGTTTAACAAAAATGTTGAGAAGTGTTCAAAGCATGAGTGTAAATCATAAAATATGAACTGTAAGGGTTGAAGACCAAATTTGTTGCACTTTAAGGATATTTGTGTCCATCTTGTAAATACAATTTATGGGATTAGAGAGGGAACTGTTAGGTGGGTTTACGCAAAAGAAACATAAAGAAATCAAAAGCTTAATCAGTCATTTAAATTCGTTATCATCTCATGGGATATTGAACCTAATAGTTATAGAATTTTTTAAGTGAATTAATGAATCTAATAGTTGATTTCTGGAACTTTATGATGCTTAAGCATCAAATAGCTTATACAAATCATATATAAAGAACCTAGGGGTAAGGTTTGATTTTGAAAACATAACATAACCCCGACTAAATTCGGATATGTGACTATGTGAGTTCTTTGTAAAATATGTGAGTTGGATTTTGTGTGCAATTGTATTATAACCATTAGAATTGTTGAATGGTAATCCAAGGTTTATCTTCAAAAATTGGCTGTCATTAAAAGAAATGAGTTTGGACTAAATTTGACTTAAAATGGAAATTTGGTAAATTTATTGATCAACTATGAACTTAAAAGTAGAAAATCCTTCTTGTAGCTATCACTTCTCGCACTAACAACCTAGTTGTTGGCTTGTTGCTATGGCAACACGTAGCCATTGATGACCACTTGCTACTAATTAATCTTAGTTATTGATGACGACTATTTTCAATACAACTTTTCATCAATCACGTAAATTCAAAACAACTTTCTTGCAACTTCTCTTTGATTCCCGCCAAAATCTCTGACCCTTGGACACCAAGGCATTGGCTCAACCTCCACCAAGAAGACAATGCTCCCTTGAAATCCCATGGTCTAGAGGGTTTCACATACTAGACCCTCTATTTCTAGGTATCATAAAAGACAATAGTGTGATGATTTGATTAGGAGTAAATGGTTGATGCTATGTGATGATTTGATTCTTTACACCAAATGAGTAGGAAAGTAGTACTATAAATAAATATAAATATTACATCAAAGTACATAATGAATATAAGATTTACAATTTTGATGCATCAAGTATGACTAATAAATAGTTTCAAACAAACACATACCGCATAGTGCATACCGCATAACTCCTTACTTATACATATTGATTTTATAATAATTTCTTTATAATCTTAAGTAAATCCAGTAAAGATAACATGACTTTTATAACACTAAAATCTATCAACAGAATCTTGATCCATATATTTCCTATCACCATGACTTAAAGTCTTGAAGTCTAAAAGTTCCAAATTATAAATTCAAAGAACTAAACATTTCCAGCTAACAATTCCAAAATTAAAACTCAAATATTTATTGTTTTCTAACTTTGAGAATCTATTATCAAAAATAACTTATAACATCAGTACTCACGGTTAAATATTTGTTTTACATACTTGAGTTTTAGAAGTTACTAGGCCAATTACTTCTTTTGTGTACATATATAATAGACGATTTATTTTCTTTGCGAGTGTAATTTCTAGGTATGTAGTACTATAAGTATTTTTAACCTTTCGATTGTAGCTTTTATGTTGAAGAGACTGTAGATTGTAGCCGTATAATTCTTTTTTATTAACTCTCTGCCCCCCTCCGAACTTGCACATGCGCACTTCTTTTTATTATTTTATTTATGCATTATTATTTGGATAAGTGTTCTTGAATGTTCCATGAATTTTGAACCTCACAGGAGTAAAGACTAGGTTGTAATTTAAAAGTAATGAAAATGTCACTAGCATATTCGAGGCTTCATATACTTGTCACTATATGTTGACAAAGCCAAGTGCTTATGCGGTCACGCTTTTCTCCTCGCTACCTTTATTTTTGTGGACCTAGTTCTTTTTTAACGTGGTGATATTTCAAATTTGTGGTGAATCGATCTCGCATTTCGTATGTTACACATAAAAAGTAAGAATCGAGTACCGGATATTTTTAGAAATAAAATCTATGATGCTAATGAATTGTAATTTGTTATGAACTGAAACCGTTACAAGGTATGAGACTTGTCTTATATCGGTTTGTATGAGCAACTGATAAGAGGTATATAGGCCAAATGAGTTCTCTCCCCCATCAGACTACTTTTTTTGTTTGAATTCTCATGTTGGATTTGTAAAAATTATATTAAGGTATTTCTTATATATACACAAAAGATTTTGTTCAATTGAAACCATAGATATTTCTAACAAATTACACTAATCTTTTGCATTGAGTTCTCCTGTTTGATCTATAACTCTAGTATCAGAGCCAAACTCGAAATGATGGTCTGGAGGAGCCAAACGTCGTTGTAACCAACAAGGACGTTTGGCCCTCAAAAAGAATGAATGTTATGGATTGAAACTATTTCAAAGTATGAGACTTATTCTGCATCGTTTTGTATGTGCAACTGATTAGGGTTTAGAAGCCAAATGAGTCCTCTCATACATCAAACTAAGTTTTTGGGTTGAGTTCTTCTGTTTAATCTGTAACAAATGTATGTTAAGATATCTCTAATATACAAAAGATTTTATTCAATTGGAACCATAGATTGTAAATCTTTATATTTTAACTTTTTGTTCATGTGGCTTGGTTGGAATTGTCACTTTTATCAAGTTTTTCTTTTCTTTTTTGTTTTTAATTTTTACTTATAACTTTTGAATAAAAGACATTGTGGTTTTCAAAAGTTGTCATATTAGCGCAGGTCATTAACACCATCTTATCTTCCCTAACTTTATTCACATATCCTAAACGAGGAGTATTTTAATCATTTTATGTGATTACTCGAAGGCATGTAGATGAAGTCAGACGGCAAAATTGGATATCGTAAATGTCTTCCAGCAAAAAAAAAAAAACAGTGATGGTAGTAGCATTTCTGTCAAAACACACGAACCAAAACTGAAGTTTTTATATTTATAAAAAATAAGATTGGATTTTTAGATCGGGATGGATTTTTAACGATTTGTTTAAAATAAAGTAGCATTTTCGTGGGTGTGGTAGCCAGGTTGAATTATCCACAACGTGGATGTGTCTGTTTGGTTTATCCATTGATTCGCTGGACTGACAGAGTGGACTCATTAAAAAATTAATAAACAAACTTAATCCAAAACAAAAAAACTATTAAACTATTGACTTATTATAAAATATTTGAAAAAAAGTCCTCTTAGCGTAAAATAAAGAGTAGTTGTAGATAACATCAAAGATTATATAATTAAACGATAACTGAGTTTATTATTATTTAAGATTTTGACAAATATTTATTATTTTCTTTATTATTAATTTGTATATAATATTAGACACGTTAGTTTTGGTTCGTGAACTTTTTTATTTTGTTTCAGTGGACATTTTACGTATATATTTACTCATAATGAAATGATAATTCTTAATTAAGTGTTCATGAAAACATTTTATTGATTCTAACGTACAATATACTACACGAAATTATTTTTATAGTGGTTTTATTAAAAATAAAAAAGATTTAGGTGTTTTTGCAGGACATGAACGTTTTGCCTCATAATGGATGTGTACCTTTTCCTTTATTGTATCATACATTCCAATCAAGGTTCACATCAAACAGCGTATAGTGTTTTGAAATTTTACGTGTTTCTCCAATTAATATCATAATTTACATATTTTCTTAAACAAAAAAATTAATTATATATTTTCTTTTTGTAAAATATATATTACCTTGTTTTTACTAAATAACTATTTTATCTTGTTTTTACTAAATAATTTTTACATATTGATGTTTTATTATTGTAATTGTTTAAAACTTTTGATAATTATGCTTTGTATTTGGAGATATAACTTTTAGTATCAATTATTATTGTTTTTAAATTAAGTTTTAAACGAGATGAAATTTTATTGTTTTTATTTATATATAACACACAAACTTAAGATACTATGCAATTGATAGTCTTAAAAAGTAAAATGTTTAAAAATACATTAGTGAAAATACGAGTAAAATAATCATTTAATAAATAATTTCAATAAAATGACTAAATATGTAATATGTATATATATATATATGTGTGTGTGTGTGTGTGTGTGTGTGTTTTAGAAACGAAAATATTTAATTAATTTTTTAATTTGTGTAAATATGTAATTAATGATTTTAAGATGGGAAAAGAAGTAAATGTCTATTTTCTTTTTATTATTTATTTGTTTATGCTTTTCGTCTATATTTCATTCAATTTAATTAACTTTTATCTGAAAAATATAAATCAACTAAATGTTAATAATTTTTTAGTATTAAAGTTTTCTATAATTAGTCAAACGTGAATGACTTAAATAAAATGATTTTGAAACTTTATTTTTTATTTTTGAAATAAAATCTAATCTAAATAATTCAACTAATAGTAACTAAGCTCTATAATTATTACATTTAGTCACTGTATTTTATACAGATTAATTTTATTTATTATAAAAATGAAAACAAATAAACATATGTGATTTTTATGATTATAAATGAAGGTTTGGATTACTTTAATTGATCAATAGTAAATTTTAGATACTATTTAACGATCTCCAGGACAAGTTATATAAAAAGATAACATAATATGGAAAGTTTTCCGACTTAAAAAACTATATATTTACTCTTTGGAAGTTCAGTTTTATAGAAAATTTGTGTAAAATTTTATATTTTTTAAACATTTGTAGCAGACCATGGTAGTACATGAAACTACGTACTATGAGCTTTTATCGAACAAACATCAAGAATATATAAGGTGTTAAAAAGTTTAATTAATTATAAATCTTCTTCTAATAATAATTAAGTAACAAAGCTATATGAAACATTCTGATAAAGTCAAGATTTTTTTTTCTTACTCTTATTAAATAATAATAATTTTAAATAATTATATTATATATCTAACATATTAATCATCTTATTCTAAGGATTTGTTAAAATTATTTAAACCATAAAAAGATTTCAAGTTTTCAATATACTTTATCTTATATAATTTTATAATTCTTAAATATCCATTATTTCTTATTTCATTCGTGGCTGCTTACGTACATCCAACATAAAAATATCCATAGAAATGAATATTGTTTTACGATATATAAGGTTTATTCAAATTGTGTAATACATGAATATTTAAACTACTATTGAAATCTATAAACAAATTCTCTAATTAAATATCTCTTTAATTAAACTTTAAATGCTATAATATATACAAATATTAATCAACCAAATAACAGGTACCATATATACGTTTTATACAATTTATGTTTGTATAAACATAAATGAAAAGTTTTCATAAAAAGTGACTTGATATAAACAATACATATGTATTCACGATGACACAACATGATAAAAACCAGATGGAATATTGTCCGCCTTATTCTGAAGTTTTTTTATGCATCTTATTGTTTCATCTCAACTTTTCATATAACTCCCTTATTTGCTCAACTAAATAGAAAAACCAAAAGAATAGCTAGAGAGACAATGTGACCGGTAAACCGGCAATAGCAAGTAAAACACCAACCCTAAACCACTATATAACCACCTCATTTGCATGCAAAGTGAACACCACTAAAACCTCAACCCACCCTCCGCCGTATCTCCGCCATGCCTCTCCGTGCAATCGCCGTCGGCCAACACCATGAGTTCACCCACCCCGACACCATCAAGGCGGGTCTAGCCGAGTTCATCTGCACCCTCATCTTCGTCTTTGCGGGTTCAGGCTCCGGCATGGCGTTCAGCAAGCTCACCAACGACGGTGCCGCCACCCCCACGGGCCTCGTGGCGGCCGCCATCGCTCACGCTTTTGGCCTCTTCGTCGCGGTTTCCGTCGGCGCTAACATCTCAGGTGGACATGTGAACCCTGCGGTGACCTTTGGTGCCTTTGTTGGTGGTAACATCACCTTTATTCGTGGTGTTGTTTACGTCATCGCTCAGTTGCTTGGTTCCACCGTCGCTTGCTTGCTTCTCAAGTTTGTCACTAATGACATGGTGAGAATATTAATCTAAATTATATATTTTACTTCTTTAACAAGTAATTTTTGAAGTTTATTATCTTAATTATTAACTTGATTAGTGTGTTATATATATAAGGTGAGTCAACTTGATACGATTTATTTGAATCTAGCTAATTTATTTGAGATACTATTTACACACCAGGTGTCATAGTGTGCTTTAAAATTATACCGTCATTTAAAAGGTCAATATGCTCCTGGTGGAGGTTATAGGTTGTAGTCTTACCATCTGCAATATGTTTCTAGTGGGTCAAGTGTTTTACCACAGTGGGCCTTTGGGTGGTAGGTTTCCCATGGAATGGTGGGCGAGCCGGGTTACCAGCGCTGTCTGTGTTCGCGGGCGTGAGTGACCTTTCGTCAATGGGTTTACCCGGATGACCGGGCTTAAAAATTATTCGTTAACCGTTCAAAAAAAAAGTTCAAACTTAACCTAGATGTTAATTAAACACCTGTTTAGGGCCCGTTTTCAAGGGTAACAGTTATATAATGGGAAGTAATAATATAAAACTTGACGCCCGTATAATTGTATAAAAGGTGTTATACGAGCGTTTGAATAAATAATTGATGTGACGGGGACCCGGGATGTGTATGTAGGACCCGTTATATATATTATTTAACAGGGTAAATAATTAACTTTTGTAAAAAGAAAGGGGTCCATGTAAAGCACGCTAAAGTTTTTAACTTTTTATATGCTTGTCAAAAGAGATTGGATAATAATTTTAGTAAAAGCATTTTAATTATAATTATTAATATTTTTATAAAGTAAAACAAGATAGTGATGGGTTAACTAAACCCGACGTGTAAAGTTTTGGCATATTTTTATTATTAATTTACTATAGTTTTTTCTAATTATTAATATATTGATTAATTTTTAAGGTTACATGTCTTTTACTAGCTCGTGTTTAAAGGGTAAATCTGGTTTGTTCGCAGGCTGTTGGTGCATTCTCGTTGTCCGCTGGTGTCGGAGTTTCAAACGCTTTGGTTTTTGAGATCGTAATGACATTCGGGCTTGTCTACACAGTCTATGCAACCGCGGTTGACCCAAAGAAGGGTAGTTTGGGAACAATTGCACCAATTGCAATTGGTTTCATTGTTGGAGCAAATATTTTGGCCGGTGGTGCATTCACCGGGGCATCCATGAACCCAGCAGTGTCTTTCGGACCTGCCTTGGTGAGCTGGACCTGGGCTAACCACTGGGTATACTGGGTTGGACCTTTGGTTGGTGGTGGTCTTGCTGGGCTTATCTATGAGATCCTCTTCATCAATCAAACCCATGACCATTTGCCCACATCTGCCTAAGTACTTTGATTAATTTGGTTTGTTGTCTTGATTGATTGGCATTTGTCAATATTGGATTGTGAATTCTCCATATCATTTGATGTGTTGTAAAATTTGTTGCTTCTGTTGAATATTTGATCATGTCTTTCTGTTTCTTTTGTTTATGCATTGGATATCTTTCAAGAGAAATGAATGCAAATATAATGTTTGGCACGTATTCTTATTTGTTTACTTGGCATTAATAAATTGAGCCAAATTTGTTTAATTTAATTTTAATTATGAGTTTTGAGATTTCCTTTATGATGCATTTTAACCAAAACATCATATTTTCCAATTAAAAAAAATTTAACTCTAGTATAAGAGCATCTGAATAAAAATAAATTGCAGGAACATGACATCTACTATAGATCTACAATATCTATGAAGTGGGATGACACCACTTGGGAATCTATAATAATTCGGTTTACAATTAAGTGGAAATTTGGTACATTCTCCTCTAAACATTCGGAATTATATATCTCTTTAAAACACAAGTTTTTAATACATAACAAAAAATGCTCTTCGGGTAAGATTAAATATACAAATTTACAAGGTTAGATAATATATATGCAATTGCCCCTACAATTAACACAACCAAACAATATCACAAGAACAAATATAAATCGAATTGTCCCAATCAAATATAAAAAAGTATCCAATGCAAATACAAAGCATCAAAGCTAAATGAGACTGATAGATAACCAAACCATAGTCCCTTTGTGATAACGAGAAAAGAGTTAGCTAGCCATGAAAACTATGAGCCTGGCACAACCCTGTCAGCTAATTATCACCGCCTTCCCAGTCTAAAGCCCTCGCTTGCTACCGCTTTATCCCGCCTTTCATTCTAGCAAGGAAGTTGTAGCTTTCCGCTTGCCTTTCTCCTCTTTCAATCTAGTCTACTTTCTCTTGCTGCTAACAATATTAAAAGATATACACCATCAATTGTTCTTGTTATTTTACATCTTTCGCTTGATTTGTGTGCATACATTTTATGGCTTCTCCCCTCAATTGCCCCGCGTCACTCCTTTTAAATAGAGGTGGAATTGAAATCACCTACCCGAACCACTTTGGAACCGGTACCCATACGAACAGGTTCGAAATCGTAGGTTCCTAACCATAATCAAAGTGGTAAAAAACCACTAAAATCGTAAGAAAATGATTAAAAAAAAAAAAAAAAAAAAAAAAAAAAAAAAAAAACCGGCCAACAACTAGAACCGAACTGGTTTTGACTTAAAACAAGAACGTTTACAAACTTGTTTAAAACCACAAGCGATTATGGAAAAAATAAAAAATAAAAAATAAAAATAAAAACCCTGGTTTTATGCACCTCTCCGTTTAATTTCCAGTTCATCCTTTTTGTTCTTTTTTTCCCATCTTCACATACTGACCCAATATAATTAAATTGAGCCCAGCTGAATTTCACTTTCATGATTTCGTTTCATCGCACTAATTTACTTAGCCCATTGTAATTAATTTACTTGTCAAATGCAAGCCCAATTACTTTAGTTTATTGCCTAATTGCAAATCCAATTACTTTAGTTAACTAATTTAATTATGGGATTTTTACATATTTCCTTTTATTAAAAATATAAATTACATATTTTCCCAATTTATAAAATCAATTACATATTTCTCCTTCCTAATACATATCTATTACATATTTATCCATTTTATTAAAATTAACCTATCAAATGATTATTTTATCTTGTTTTTACTAAGAAATATTTACATATTGATCTTTTTTATTTATAAATGATTAAAACTTTGCCAATTGTATTTTGTATCTGAAGATATAACGTTGATTATCTATGATTATTGTTTTGAATAAAGTTTTAAACTTTTGTATTTGGAGTTTGTAATTTTATTGTTTTTTTTTATATAGAAGACTCGAATTGTATGAAATATGTGATTAATGTTCTTAGTAAGATAACTATATAAAAATAACTTAGTAAAAATATGGATACAATATTTTCAATAACTAATATTAATAAGATGGGTAAATATGTAATACATATATTTTAGAAAGAGAAAATATGTAATTAATAAGTTTAATAGGGGGAAATATGTAAATGCCCCTTTAATTATGATCAAAATGATTATTTACTTAATTAATTTTCAATATCTTTTCACTAACGCAAATGGTCAACGAAAGTGTGACTTTCTGCTTTCAATTCTTTGTTTTATTTTCTTTCAGTCTCACACTACTTTACTTTAAATTAATCTATCAAATTGTAGCACCGTGTACAAAAGTGAATCTAAACTCGAGTTGGTATTAAATATAATTTATATCAAATTGTAAATAAAAATAAATACGTCAATGGTGTAAGTAATAAATTAAAAGATAAAGAAAGAAAAAACACATTATATTCATTCAACCCCAGCTCTGTTCCAAACTAAACAAACGTCAAAACGTAGATAACATTAAATAATTACATATCAACAGTGTATTATAAATTTAAGAAAATATTATATATTAAAACTTTTAAGAGAAAACAAAAAAATAAGTCAAAATTAAATTCAAACATTAGATGATATAAAAATAGAAAGCAAAAAACTTCATAAAAGATTCAAATGAGCTCAAAACTTAAATTTACACGTTGTGAAATTTTAAGGGTGCAAACTAGTATTCATAGTGCTTCTAAATTAGCAAGTATTATAATTACTTTGACATTTTAATGATCCCAACTGCGGTACAGATTACGCTACATATTGTACAAATTTATTCTAAAGATCGATCTTGATGATGAAATGAATTGAAAATAATAAATTGACAACACTAAAAGTTTTATTTATATGCTCTTTTCTATATAAGAGAGGGTTGAAATATCAAAATACTTCTTTATAATACTAAAGAGAGTGACAATTCATTATACCTCTTGCGTGTGAAGATTGTGTTGCATTTTTGAGGTCATTGCCGGTTTTGTTGGGACATCACCTTTCTGATTATAACGATAAAGAGTATAAATTCGTGCACCTACATTCAAGTTTATTTTAAGTTTTACAGTTAACATCTTGTAATGTAAGTTCGTGTATATTAATGAAAATAATATTATTCGTTTTGAACCGTGTTAGTAGTTCTATTTTTTAATGTTTTATTAATATTTAAGTGTAGTAAACTTTTCACAACACATGTGACAAGAAGATCTAAGCATGATTTATGATTTTCTTGTAGATTTTCATATTACATGCAATGTGTGATCTTCACTTATGCAACAACCAACATAGCTACCTCTAATAAATTTAGATCTCATGCATATCTCACGATATATCATAGAGAATTTGTATCTTACGGTCATATCAAACTATGTCGTGCATATTTTTTTATTTGAATGGACAACGAATATTATAAGTCCGGTCACTTGGGTAAACCTAATGGCAAAAGGTCATCCACGCCCACGAACACAGACAACGTTGGTGATTCTGCCCTTCCACCATTCCAAGTGAAACTCACAACTTAAAGGTTCACTGAGGGAAAACCCTTGACTCATTTGGAGCATATTGCACCGAGTGATACTCGAACCTATGACCTTCAACTTGAAAAGTCATGGAGTGTCTTTTTCCAAAACAATTAATTTAGGGCTCATTGACATCCCGTGTATTATTTAAGTAGGACATTTATACACCAGCAATTTTAAAGACGATAGGCACTCATGTAATCAACTCTGTATATAGATTGGCCACTTAAGTTTGTACACGTGCGCATGTCGATTGCTTCTATTCACGTTTCTAGCTTTTGATTTATTTTATTTTTATAATTAATACTATATTATAAACTCATGTATTACATAAGTGATATAAATTCGATCAACATGTTAAAGGCAATAATTTTATGAATGTTTTATATGTTTCATGTCATTATTCATTGGTTAAATAAAAAATAATTGATATCTTAAAAATTATAAATAAAATAATAAAAATTATAAATTATAAAATCATATTTTAAGATAAAATATAATAGAAATCATATATTTTAGTATGTTTTAATAAATTTTTAGAATAAAAAGATTTATACATTACATGTTAGTTGTTTAGTTGACTTATTTAAAATTATTATCATTTACGATGTTTCCGATTTCATTAAAAGAGAGAAAGAAGGAAAGTGGAAGGAAAGAAAAAACCAGTTGTGTTCCAGAGTTTTTTTTTAATAGAAGAAAATGAAAAGAAAATAGAAAAGTTGTGTTCCCGAGTTTACTTAAAGAGGAAAAAGAAGGGAAATAGAAGGAAAATGAAGTCTAAAATCAATAATTTCAAATTGGAATGAAGAGAAAGGAAAGGAAAGAAGAGAAGAGAAGAGAAGAGAAAAGAAAAGAAATTGTTTTATTTCTTTTCTCTCGTTATTTAAACTCGGAAACACAGCGTTAATAGGTAGAGAGGCGAGAAACACAAATTTAAAATAAATCAGAAGCTAACACATGTCACATCTAATATTTCATGTATTATATAGTATAGATTGAGCATATTTTGTTATTTTCTTATCAGTTTTTAGGTATAATATTTTATAAAAGTTTGAATATATCATCAAGACTTATTTTTTTTATCTACATGTGGTGTAAGTTTTATTCGAAGTCATGTTAGGTCAAATGTAATATATTATTAATTTTTTCATTGATAAAATGTTTTTTCTAAATTCCTAATATAACATTACAGCGTGATTATTTGTACGTAGGTTTCAATATAAAACAAATGAGTCAATATAATATAATTTTAGTTTTCTCACAATTACGTAATGTTTTTTTAAATTTTATTTAAAACAGAGCAGTTGAACGCATAGGCTAAACCACATTGTTTAATAACAAATCACAATGTTATACAGATTTCACTCTTCATAAGGGAAGTAGCTCGAAAGTTCAAAAGAAGTTTAAAGAATGCAACTTGTAAAAAAAAGAAGTGACCGTGATTCGTGGAGTCTAACAACATTAGTAATTGCTAATTGTTAGTGTGGTGTGTGTTTAAAATAGCATTTTGGTCATCTTATATAAACTTAATGGAAAATTTAATTTAATAATAATCATATAGCTACTCTAAAGATTATCCATGATACAACTTAACGAACGGTAAGTATTAACCTCGGAGACCTGTTGAGAAAATGTCGATTGATATTTGTGTACATGTTTAAATTGAGGAGACCCTTTGAGAAGTGAGATGCTAAATGTCAAATGTTATTTTGACTTTTTTCAATCCATCTAAATGTTTATTTTCATGATTTCCTATAAAAGAAAAACTCTTTAAGAGGGGCAAGGAGAGCTAAAAGGCACCACTAAACCAGTATATATATAAGGAGCTCATTTGCATGCAAAGTAGAAAACAATCTAAACTTCAAACCACCGGGCCTCCGCCCTCTTCTCCGCCATATCTCCGCCGTGTCTCCGCCGTCCGATCAACCTCCGCCATGCCTCTCCGTTCAATCGCCATCGGACACCACCGCGAGTTAACTCACCCGGATACCATCAAGGCCGGTTTAGCCGAGTTCATCTCCACCTTCATCTTCGTCTTTGCAGGTTCAGGTTCCATCATGGCATTCAACAAGCTCACCAAGGAAGGCGCCATGACCCCTACGGGCCTCGTGGCGGCTGCTATCGCACACGCTTTTGCCATCACCTTCGGGGCCTTTGTTGGTGGTAACATCACCTTAATCCGGGGGGTTGTTTACTGGATCTCTCAGTTGGTGAGATATTATAATATTTTATATTCTGGCCGTATGATGTGCTATGCTTACATGAAACACAGGTTTGTATAAGGTGTTACTAGGTTACAATCCCGTGTAATATACGGATTAAATAAATTTACTGTTATATGATTAATACTATAAAAAATTATGTATTAAATATTATGTATTATATGATTGAATAAACCCATGTATCACTTATTTGAAAATTTGAGGTTAACATATTTGAAATTTTAATTATGAATAATTATTAATTAATAAATAGCTATTATAGCATTCATAATTAAGAGAAGAGAAAATCGGGAAAACCAATTATTAGATGACCTAAAATGGTGACAAGTGTTCGGTTTTATTTTTATTTATTAGTATAGAGATACGAGCATATCATAATGTTATACGGCCCGTGTAATTATAGGAGTTGATAGATACGAGAAAGTACACCAATAACAGATTATACGATCCGTATAACCACTCATCCTATATTAAGGCCCATATGATATGTGGAGATGATGTGCATATTAGAGCATTCACAATAGTTTCATTATATTTATTTGAGTGTGTTTTTTATATTTTAAAAAATGATTGTAAATGGTTGTAAGTGGAGAATAGAAAAAAGTTACTGTTCAATTTGTATATTTGGAGGATCACTGTTCAACCCTTATAAATTTTTTAATATTTTTTAAAGTGGTTGTGATTAGATTAGAGAGAAAATGTAATGATAAAAGTATGAAAATTATTATTTAATTGAGAAGTAGAGAGAAAAATAGTGTTTTTTAATATAATTATAATGATAAGAGTAAATTACACGGATGGTCCCTGTGGTTTGGTTAAAATTTTAGATTTGGTGCTTAAAGTTTTAAAATTTCAAATATAGTATCTAATGTTATAGTTATCTTTCATTAATGGTTCCTACTCATTTAGTTCAGTTAGTGATGTTAAATTTGTCAAAATAACTATTTTACTTGTAGGAATTATCAATGTAATTTATATTTTATTTTATTATAAATATGTTTATTATTTAATACACAAATAAAAAATATTTTTAAAAATATCTTCTTTTAAATGTTTGGTTTATAAATTTTTTTAAACCAATATGCGGGATTTTTCAAACATTTATAAAAATGTCTTCTTTATAAAAACGTTTAAAACTGAATTGTTTTTAAAAAAACTAAAAATTAGTTTAAGAAAATATGTTTTAAAAAATGAATGGTTTTAAAAAAAAGAACTTAGAAAACTAACCAGTTAAAAAAAGTTTGAATAATCAGATAGTTTTAGAATGACGTATAGAAAACGAACGGTTTAAAAAACGAACATTTAGAAAACATGTTTTAAAAATTTTTTTATTTGTTTATTTAAAATGTATTTTATTAAATAATAATCTTATTAATAAAGAAATTATAATAATAATATAAAAAATAAAAAATTTTGAAAAACAAAAATATAAAATTTTTTTTAATAAGAATAATGCTATAGTTTAAAAGGTAAATTAAATAGTTGGCTAATACGAGTAAAATGCTAATTTTTACGATATTTAACATTACTAACTGTTAACTAACAGACATAGGGATCATATATGAAAGAGAAAGAAATGTTAAAGACTATATTCAAAGATTTTAAACTTTAAGGATCAAATTTAAAAATTTAACATAACCACAGGAACCATCCATGTAATTTACTCCAATGATAGCGATTGAAAACCTGATGTGAATGCCCTATGCGACGACTATTATATATTGAAAGGAGTAATTAACTATTAGTTTAAATTTTATTTAGTTATGGTTTGTTAATTATATTTTATATACAGAAAAAAATATTATAACTGACGACACTCTGGGTCTATAGCGACGACTATTGTTGTCGCAATAGGACTACTTTCTTGTAGTGATGATTTAAACCTACAACTTTTGGTTTCCTAGTATACCATTTAACCACTAACATGCCCTCTTGATCAGGACAATACTAAAAACAACTTTTTAAGTTTGGAAATTTTTTGTTTTTCTTTTATAGTTTTTTTTTTTTTTTTTTTTTTTTTTTTCATATATTGGTTATTAAGAAGATATTAATAATTTACCTCAACATGTTCGATATACTCATGTTGAGTTACATGTAAGGTAAATGGTTTATGGTTCCGTCAAATGTATGTTTCGGCTTATTAAGTTCCGTTTTAAAAAATAAATTTATAGGTTACAAGTATGTTACTCATGTTATAAGGGTATATATGGTTTGTTCACAGGTTGTTGTTACGTGCGTGTCATCCTCGGGTGTCAGAGTTTCACACGCTTTGGTGTTTGAGATCATAATGACATTCGGGCTTGTCTACACAGTCTATGCTACTGTAGTTGACCCGAAGAAAAATAGTTTGGAAACAATTGCACCAATTGCAATTGGTTTCATTGTTGGAGCAAATATTTTGGTTGTTGGGCCATTCACCGGAGCATTCATGAACCCAGCACTGTCCGGGACCTTTGATTGGTGGTGGCCTTGCTGGGCTTATTTATGAGATCCTCTTTATCAATCAAACCCATGCCCATTTTCCCACATCTGCCTAATTAATTTGAAAATATTGGTTTGCTATCATTATTGATTGCCATTTGTGAATACTGGATTGTGAATTCTCCATATGATTTAATGTATGTAACATCTTTCCACCTACTTCGTCTGCCATCTTCCACCTACGGTATCCTTAAAACCCAGGATCCAACAACCAACAAACTACTAGAAAACTGGTTTAATTCTTACCATAGTTTTTCTAGAAAATATTATTGGAAACTTCGACAAAAACCAACTAATTTTAGCGACCAAATCTATCGATACTAATAAAAAAATGTTTTTGGTGACACATGGCACAATTATAAAGCTTCTAAATCTTATTTTCCCGCTTCTCTCTCCTAATTAATAATTACATTAACTATTAATATTTTTATTTAATTCATTTAAGATTAAAAATATTTTCTATAAATTAAAAAATGAAATCCTTTTATAAATGTAATTTCTAAATAAACATTTTTTTATAAAATAAAAAAATTTACTAAAAGATTAAACTTTTTTAAAAATATGAAATATTTTTAAAACTTGTGTCTTTAAAAAATAATTTTTTTATGAAACAAAAATGATTAATATTCAAACTTTTTATAAGAAAAACTTTAAAACTAGCTTTTTTAAAAACGTTTTGTTTTGAAACAAAAAATTCAAAAAATTAAAAATAAAAGTTTAAAAATGATATCTTTGTTTTATTATTTAAAGTTCTTATTCGTACGCAATTTTAATATCATATCTCGAGATATTACTTTATAATTTATAAAATTTTGTTACTAACTATTTAATATTTATCTATGCTATCCTTGTAATACACGGGATAATGACCTAGTTTAGACAATATTCCAAAAAACAAAAAAAAAGAAGTCGGCGGAATATTCAAGCAAAAAGTTTTGACAATTACAATTTTAATCTTCGCCGGAGAATTGCAGGGGATTCCGATAAGATTATTTAATTTTTTGTTGGGAAAATATTTTTTGATTTGATTTGTGGTTATATATTTGTTATTTTTTATATATCTTTATATATAAAAGTTATAACACATTTTATAATTTTTGACAAGTTACACGAATAGATACATGACACGTGTGTCCAAGAAATAATATTTGGAAAAACAAGCGGTCGCAATTTAGTCAGAAAAACAAAATAAAATACAAATTGTCAGAAAAATATGATAATCTAGGTGTTGCTCAAATTCTTCAAGATAATCTAGGTGGTGCTGCATGTTCAAAATAAGTTCGCCAGGTCAGAATTCTTTTAAAAAATAAAAACTTACATTTGGTTGAAAAATGATCGGAAAATTAAAAATAATAAAAAAGAATGTTTGGGAATTGGACGTAAAAAAAGATAAAATTAAAATAATATTCGAAACTTTGTCAGAAAATCTTAACATTGCTTTTCATCTAAAATTTGTGTTGTTGGAAACTGTGAGTTAGTTTTTCCGATCATAGTTTTTACTGAAAATTTAATCTTGTCAAAAATTGATCTCAAAACGTCTTTTTCAACGATCTATCGTCAGAAACATGTCAATTTTTTTATGGCTCCGATATACGAACACCCTGTCAGATGTTATGCGGACACCCTTTGAATTTTTTTAACGGCCCGTAAAAACCCTTACGGGCTTTACGGGCCATATTAGTTTGCAAAATATCAAATCGTGAATTTATAAAATGTTACGGCCCGTATTGATCGTTACGGCCCGTAATGACTTTAATTTACAGGGCCGTAACAAAGCTTATGACCGTAAGTAAAATTTTCTATTTTTTTAATTTTTTGCTTTAAATTTTTATTTTTTTCAATAAATGTTTTTTAATATTTAAAAATTAATTAGGTTATAGTACTTTTTAGTTTAATATAAATTAATTTATAAAATTTGTAAATAAGTAATTTATAAAAACCAAAAAAAAAATAAAGATAAAGAATTTGAATTTACTTTAAAGGTATATATAAAAGTAATTAATATTTTAAAATATAACATGTCCATATTGGTTATTGAGATATTTTATTATTCTTTATATGAATATATTATAAATACATATATTGGTTATTTTTATAGCCTAATAACACAAATTACTAATTTTTTTTATAATTCACTTACAAACATTTCATATAATTAAAAACTACACTCACAAATTTATAGAGAACGGAATGTGAATGCTCTAACTAAAACATTTATTTATATAACTTATAAATAAGTGTTTTATAAAAGTGAAAAATAAATCCAAAAAATATTATTAATTAATAAATCATAAATGAATGAAAAATGTTAAAAATATCAAAAAAATAAAAAAATTTCAGAATTTTACTTACGGTCATAAGGCTCATTAAGGCCCTGTCATTACGGGCCGTAATGGACAATACGGGCCGTAAAAAATATGAAATTACGGGCCGTAATGGACAATACGGGCCGTAAAAATTCATGAATTGACTGATTTGATAGTTACAGACCAATACGACCCGTGAAGGCTCTTACGGGCCGTATCGAGGGCGTCCAGATATCACTCTGGGTGTATCTATAACAGAACCCTTTTTTATTAGCAACAATTACTAGTGAATAGAAATGCACAACAATAGACAATATATATATTTATTACATTAGAGTGTGCTAATTACAAAATTTATTTCTTCATATTCTTGTTGATTGGAAGTCTTTAGCTAAAATACAAAGTTACAAAGATCATTTCTGTATATTCATGGGGTCCATATAGTTGCTGCAAATGGAGAATTCTTGATGTTGTGTTGCTATGGACCAATAAGCTGGATGCCTCTCTTATGGTCTGGTTGTAGTGGTCTTGCGTTTTTCTCTACATGCTGTAATTATTTCAGATTTGTTGAGTGGGTATTTTGAAAGAAAAAAATACAAATATTTGGAAAACCTAATATCTTAATTAACTGGCAATTCCTAAAATAAAGCAAATAATTTCCACACACTTATTTTTTATTTTTTTGACAGAAAATGTACGATTTGTTTCGAATGATAGATGTTATATCAATTAGGCACACCTATCCATTTCTCAGTCGCAATCGCACCCAACCCCCCTAAAAGAAAAACACAACCGCAAAAAATTACCTTTTTTGTTGTAGGTTTTACAATGATTACAAGCATATAATCATTTTAACTACATCATAAATTAATTTTCCTAGCTACATCTAATACATTTATTATTGTTTATGTTAAGTAGCTATAAAAACTATTTACTAATCATATTCAACTTACTCTATCTGTTTTTACTTGTTATCTAGTGGTGAAACTAGACTTTTTTTGTTGAAGGTTATCATAAGATTATCTTTTTTTACTGAATACAACTAAAAGTTTCTATCAAATCATTATTTTCTAAAAATGAACTGAGCTTTCAAAAGTAAAAACCAAACAAATTCTAATGATTTGAGGTCAATGAACCCTCGATCTACCATCCATTGGTTCCACACTTTATCCTATGAAAATTATAACTTATACTTACATCATGAATAGCCTCTCGCAATAATTTAACCTGATCAAGTGACACAGTCCTCACCTGCACAACACATTCCATAAATATTATCAAAATTTAAACAATTAACCAAAAGAAATTACGATATCTATTATTAAATACTTGAAATGTTCTTTGATATGTATTTAAAAATACAGATGATATACAAATTAAGTTGTATGTACCTTCTTGCTAATGGTCCAAACGACCCCTTCAGTACATGGAGGCACGGTGAGTGAGCCAATATAGCTGTAGTACCTTCTACAACTCATATGGATCTCTCGGGGATCAATCACCCCTGGGTGTCTACGTTCATTTTCTTGGTTCACCAATGATGTTATGTTTCTACCCAACTGAACTTTGGATCAATCGATAAATAATCGTCTGATATATCACATGTAAAAAACAAAAAAAGAACTCTTAAGAATATACCTTAGAGAGAAAAGGGTCGGGCTTTCCAATTTTGTAGAGGACACCAATGACTGCAATATGGTGTTTGGAGGTTGGGTCGGCGCTCTTATGAACCATGTGTAGTTCCAATGAGTACCTGCAAAGTCAAATTTTCAATGAACTTGCTCAACAATTGTCAACGTTAGTTAATGGCATTAAGATAAAAGAAAAAAAAAGTGACTAACCAATTTAAAGTTTTGAACAAGTAGGTTTTGGATTCAGCTAAGTATGTTTAAAAACGACTCAATTATTTTAGGGCTCTAAGTGAAGTAGAATTATGGGGCCTTTTTCTGATTACTTTGGGTTAGTACTTTTGATTTCTATTTCATATGAAATTACTAAGAAACTTCTATAGGCGAAGTAAAATTACGAGTCCCTTTTTCAAACTTATATAAGCTCTTAATGACGTATTATCATATTAAATCAATATAATATATTATAATATTATCAAAACTCAAGATTATGATGTTTCATTGGATTACCAAGATTAACAAATTTAAGAATATCAGAATTTTTAATATTCAAGATTTAACATATTATCTGATTAAATCAATATTTCATCAACCAATATCATTTTATCAAAATTGATCAGATGAAATACTGCACTTTCATTCCTTCGACTATCAACATAAGAACAAAAGAATATAACGAAACAACAAGAACAACGATGGCAGTTCAATGAAAGCACATGATGATTTATATTTTGTGTTACGTTCCAAAAATTTAGACATATTTCCACCAAATTTTATATATTGGTGACCTAATTTTCTCATTAGATGCTCTTATTTTCCCTAATGTCATCGGACATCCTAAGTAAACCACTAGATCCTGGCCTAATTGCACATGTATATATAAAAAAATCCTTAGAATTAGGGGCCTGAAAAAGTGAGGGCCCAAGCCCTTGCTTAGGTTTACTACTCTCTTGGGTTGGCCAGAGTATGTTTAGCCCGTTCACTCTTCATACGAGTGAACTCATGCAAATCTGACTATATTTATTCGAGTTTATTGGGGGTGGCAATCGAACTTGACAAATTTGTTGGAGAGGCAAGCTAAGTTAGGGGGGATTGTGCGTGTTTATTGGTCTCAAGTTCACAAGAATTGTACAATTAAAGGTGTTATGAGACTTGGCTTGAGTGCGTTGATCAAATTGTTGGTTTAGGTCTCAAATAATGCACTTAAATTCACACATATATAAGGTTATTTACCACTTAAAAGTAAATCAACCACATACACTTTCATTTTTGTAAAACTTGCATTAAATCTAGACTCTTGCAACTTGAAAGTAAATCAAAGGGAAAATAACTACCCACTAAGACCACTATTCTATTACTTAGCATAATATAACCCAATAACATGTGACTAAAGAAGAATCATGGAACCCTGATTTTGATCCGCACCCATCAAGATTAATGATCTACACTGAAAATCAACCTACTTTATATAATGAATAAGTTTGCTCGTACTGGTAGCTAGGCTAACTTCCTAGAACTATGGGAAGTTTTAAAAAAACATTTAGAAGTAATTAGCTGAATACTAAATCGCATACTGATTCAAAAAATTTCTTTAAATGTTATATATTAAGCTTAAAAGATGCAATGTCACAAGGAAGAATTTGACCTTTTATTATTGATGGTATGCTCAGAAGGCGAATGCCAATGTGCTTGTTTCAGAGCGTAAATGGTTCCATTTATTTCGATCGAACCTGCATAGCCCTCCCAATGAACCTACATGTCGCAACAAGTGAATTCAAAAAGAATGCCAAGACGTATAGTATGATACTACTTTTTTCGATTATAATTATTAAGTATGCCCTTGGTAATCCTTTTTCCGACCATTTGGTGACGGGATTATATTTAATTTATTTCTACATTTGTTGCGACTATTTTGTGACTGTTATTTAGTTTTTAAATTATATATTTTTAACTTTTTACAAATCTTTTTTTGATAGAAATGAAACAATTGCAAATTTTGCCACCAAAATTTAAGTTATAATATTTTGATATTTTTTCAATTTTTGCTACCGTTTTATGACAACATTTTAGTTAAATTTTATTTTAAAATTAAATTATCTATTTTCTCAATCGACCTTCCTTAATACTTTAATTTTAGCAATTTAGTTATTTTCACTTTTTGGACGGATTTTGAAGCGGTCGTAAACGTTACAACCACTAGCTTGAGACAGACATTTACATTATAATTTATCTATTTCTTTTTTACTACTAAATTTACAACCGGTTTTTTCAATCTGAAACTGGATTTTGTGAAGGTTCTATATCATATTCATAGTATATATGTCTCACCTCACCTGTATATCATGGCCACGATTAATTATTGTTGCAGTGCATGGTTTGTAGTTCCTCAACAGCTTCTTTGATTTGTGAACAACATTAACTCTCTTATTCGACAAGTCAATTGGAGATTGCATTTTACCATTGTTACAAGCAGACCATTCTTTGTGTAGTTTTCCCCATTGCCCGGGTCCTTTTCCGCTCCCCTTTTTATAATCGAATTCCCTTTCATCCTCTAAACGCACAAATCCAATACACAGTTAAAAACGGACCAAGATGACTAGATCATAAATATTAATTAGATACCGAAATAACGCGTGTAGTGATAAAATGGAGTAGATATTATGAACTTACCTACTTCTTGAGTGTAGATTGAAATGGGAAAGATAATAATAATAAGTAAAACTAGAAGAGATTTGATCGTGGAACCAATGTACATTATGGTGGAGGAGAAACAAGGGTGTGGTGGTGGTGGTGGTGGTGGTTGTGGAAGAGATGGTGGTGGTGATGTAAACAAAGTTATGTGGTATATTTATATATATGTTAAAGTTAAAAGGGTATGGGTTGCAGTAGAGAAGTAAATTTAGTTGTTGATACAACCAAGGAAAGAATCACTAGCTAGTACATGTTCTTTTTCCTACTAATGTGATCTTACTTTTGTTTTCTTAAATCTGTAAGTCTATTTAACATAAAATTTAATTAAAAGAATTTGTTATTAGTAAAATAATATATAATAGATGCAAAAATCCACAAACAAGAAATCATACTGTCATATAAGATGATTTTCAATCATCATTCAAAAACGCTCATTTTTTACTCCTGCTTTTATTTAACACATCTATATTTTCACCTCACCACCTACTTTTACATTTAAGAGAATCATATATTTGTTTCTGTCATTAATGTTCTGTAAAACATGTTTACTCAAGTTCTGTGCATGTAATGTCTTGTAAATTGTAATTGTGAACTCTTTTGTTATATAGATATGTCAGTTTATTATATGTTATTATGGGGAAATAATGAAATATGATGGAAAGTCAAATGCACAAGTCTTCGAGCGAAATGCATCATCATTGTACAAATTTTACAAGAGTCGTAGAATCAATTTTCAGAACTCTTGGAGTTTCAGTAATAACATTTGAAAATAAATCAAGTATCCCAAAATCCAAATTAAATGCGTGAAGATAAAATCAAGTGTGGTTGGTGTACATCCAAGAACCCAAATTAAATGCATTCATGACTTAGGAAACCGGAATTTTAATATAATTAGAGCATCTCAAATGCTAAAAGCTTAGAAGAAACAAACACTCACAAAACAAATGTGTCACCGTCGCAATAGAATTTAATCCATCATTCAAAAACACTCACTTTTACTCCAAAACTATTTTTTCTTAACCACACGTATATTTTCACATTATCACCTATTTTTACATTTAATAATTATTAGAAACTTATATATTTTTTCATTTAGTAATGTGTTATGTAAAACATGTTTAATCAAAGTTCCGCGCAAGTACTATATGTTTTGTAATTGTGAACTCTTTTTGTCATTCTGATTTATCATTTTATAGTATGTTTCAGGAGTTTGTTTATTAATTACTAGTTTAAGTAAGCTCATATATTACATTGGTTGAATTAAAAAGATTAAATAAAATAAAATTTTATTAATTATAAAATAATATTCTAAGATAAGATATGATTGAAATTATATATGAGAAAATACTATAATTAATATAAAACAATGATCTCAAGTTTTTAAACTTCTTTTTATCTTTTCCTGAAAAAAATTAAACATTTTGTTCCAAAATAAATTGTTTTAAAAGAAGTGTCATTTTAAAAAGTTTACTTATTATAACTTTCAATTTTAATTATTTTTTTATAAAAAATTTACTTTTCTAAAAACATCAAAATTAAAATACATCGTATTTTTAAAATAATTTGATGTTTTGAAAAAAATTATTTTAAAAACATTTGTTTCTTTAGGATAATATTATATAAAAAGATCTTCTCAAATTTTAAAAACTATTTTTAATCTAAAATTGTTTTCAATAATATTGTTAGTAATTAATTTAATTATTTAATAGAAGAGATAAACGAAAAAATTTTGATGATGAAGAATGTGGTGTTTTCATGTGTCCTACTTAGTTACTTTTTTATTAAAGTATTGAGATGTGAATATGCATGAAGAATGGAGTCTAAAAAGGTTTTAAGAATGAGATGTTACTCGTTAAATATCTTCTTCTAGTCAAAATCAAATGTGCGGGTTTTCTAGCATCAATGCTTCATCATTCTACAAATTTGATAAAAGTACCGTCAGTTTTCACAATTCCAGATGTTTAGCCAAAAACATCCTAAGCAAACACATGAAAATAAAATTATCTATGGTTGTTTAAATGCAAAAACCCTCATAAAATGCATTCATGTCGAGTTAGGAAACCCAAACTTTAGTTCAATTAGAGGAGCTCCTAATGCTAAACGTAATGAACACTCAAAAACAATAACGAATTTAGATTTTTTTGTGAGTAGGGCCGACCAAAAATGAGTTAGTTTAGAAAGAACAATGAGTTAGTTTAAAACGGACAATCCAAAATACAACAGGTCAAAATAAACTGTCATGTCAAGTCAAAATGTTAATTTCATGAATCTAATGTGAAAACAATGTTTTTTTTTTTTTCAAATATATTTCCCTTAACACATAATAACCCACAAATGTAGAATCTATGCATGCGTAATTGCATAGAAAGAAATGGATAATTGGGTGCCGGCTAAAAATTGCATGGGTGCCTCTATATTTTAGGTCTATTTTCGAACTTTAAATACGTAGAAATTTAGAATTTGAGTGGGTCCATGCACACCCTTCCTTCTTAAGTACATGCTAAAAAAACATGTCACTCTCAATTGTCATGTTAGATTTACACTCATCTTTTAAAAAAAGTATATATTTTTACCATAACACAACATGCTTTTATTAAACACCCTTATATTTAATTATCATCACCTACTTTTATATTTATTCGCTAAAACCCAAATTATCTTTAATTTATACTGATATACTTTTTTATATTTCTTATTAATTAAAATAAATTAAAAATATGATAAAAAATGAAAATTATACTATTAAAATAAAAATAAATTAAATTTACATAACTAATTACTCTCTACTAACACTTGTAATAAACTGAGAGCTGGTCATTAGAAAATCATATTTATAGATGTTACATGTAATTATTAAGTTTCATTTCATAAAATTTTCTTGTAAAGAGAAGATAATTATAGTAGTTACTTTTATAAGTAATAGGGTTTATGAACTCTAGTTGTATTGTGTAACACTCAAATGTATGTATATTATTTATTTTCTTAAATTTAATATTGCTTTATACATTTTTGTGAATTTTTAGAAATCTGTCAACATATAAGATTTGAACAAATTTGTAGAAATTTTGGTTTGATTTGTTTTTTATAAGTTTATGTGATTTTAGATGTTATATAAATATAACAAAACTAGTGAAACAAAAAGTGTTTAAAATCAAATGAAATTAACTATGGATATTGTGACAAAATTTCGTCGCTAATTTTTTAAAAATTTGAATGTGTCGCTAATAGATCATTATGCCATTGCTAAAAAAATTTTAACCAATTGGTGATATTTTGTTGCATAATTGTTTTCAGAGAGTCTTTCGCTGATAGATTAACGACGTTTGTTACCTTGATCGACCAATTTGTCTATTAGTAATAGTTTCCATAGCTACTATAAAAACTCAAAGTCTCATGAAACAACACGTGCTAGTTGTTACATGTATGTATTTAAATTTAACTTAGAAAAGTTAAACTTTTATTTCTCATAATTATTAAGATCACATAGATGTCATCCTCGTAGTAAACGAAAAACAACAACCATTTAACTTAAAGTAAAGATGGATTTTCAATGTATCATATAACATTGGTTGCTCTGTAACTGTTCCTTTTTACCATCTCAATCTTCATCACAGTAAAAAACACTTCGTTTATTGACAGGTTGTAATGGTCTTGCGTTATTTTCTCCATGCTGCAACATTAACATCAATTAGCATTTACTTCCCAAGAAAGAAACAAACATAAGAGTAAAATCGCACTCATAAAAGAAAAGACTGAGACACTACTCTTATATCTTAGAGTTGATTTCAATTTTACTTCATAAGGTGTGACAAAAGTAACATTTTTACTCTAAAAAATTAAAAACATCAATTTAACTTCAAAAGTTTCATAAGTTGTTTTAATATTAATTTAAAAGTTTCAATATATTGAATCAGGTTGAAACAATTGATGAAATTTAGACTAAAATTGAAACAACTTATGAACCTTTTGGATATACATTGATGTTTTTAATCTTTTGGAGCAAATTGTTATTTTTGTAAAACCTTTAGAAGAAAAACTGAACTTAACTCTATATCTTATTAGAAAGAAAAAGAAAAGGAGTGATTTTTATAGATCTGAACTTACATTATCCACAGCGTCACGAAGCAAACTAACTTGACGTCTTGAAACTGTACTTATCTGTATGAACGTAAAATCCTTATCAGGTATAACCGTTTTGGTTTTCTATTTAGAGTATGAAACCATAGTCACATGACGTTACCTTTCGGCTAACTACCCAGGCAACATGTTCGGTGCAAGGAGGGGTAGTGAGCGAACCAGTGTATCGGTAATAGTTACTTGTGCTCAATTGAATATCTCTAGGATTTATTATCCCACTGTCTACGTGCTCCACCTTTTGTTCAATTATAGTTGTTAAGTTTGCTTCCAACTACATCAATAAAATTATATTTATTAGAAGAAGCCATTGCGCGCTATACGTTGAATACTAGGTTGAATAAATAAAATATTAAATAGTTATTAATAAAAATTAAAAAATTATAAAACGATATTTTGATATAAGATACGATTGACATTACATACGAATGATAAAAGGGTGATACCAGTTTTTAAAATTTTGTTAATTTTTTTTTGTTTTTTTTAAATTGGTTTTTAAACAAATTATTTCAAAACAAACCGTTTTTAAAAAAATGTCATTTTGAATAATTTCGTTATTATAACTTCAAAATTTAATTATTTTTGTTTTATAAGAATTTTATTTTTTAAAAGCCACAGGTTTTAAAATATATTGTGTTTTTTAAAAGCTTGATATTTTTTTTGAATAAATTTCTTATTTTATAAAAAAATTATTTCCTTACAAATTGCATTTGTAGAAAGATTTATTTTTTTAATTTAATAAAAAATATTTTTAATATGAAAAAAATTAAGTTTTTTTAATTTAATACAAAAATATTTTTAATATGAAAAAAATTAAGTAATATCATTTGTATTTAATGTGATATTTATTAGTAGAGAGAAACGGAAAAATAAAATTTAGTAGCTCTAAAATTATGACAAGTGGCAAACAAAAAACTTTTTTTATTAATATAGATAGATGTAGTAAACGAATATGGTATTTTTATTATTATAATATGTCAAAAGATGCTGTTCATAAAAAGTTTTTATTTATTTATTTGGACTTAGGATGTATAATGAATTGCAACTAAGGTTACCTTGGATAGAAAATCGTTACGTTTGCCAAAAGTGTAAAGAACAGCAATAACGGCTATTTTGTCGTCGATGCTTTTGTGTACCAGATGAATTTCCAAGTCATAGCTGTTCATATATACATAAGTTTTGAGAATTTGGTCAAAAAAAACAAATGCTAACTCTTTTCTGGAAAATAAATTACTTTTAGTTAAAATATTTTAATTTGTTTATTGATCAAACTTAATTTTATATTTATTATTAATAATACACTTGTTATAAACTATAAACAAATCAACATAAAAAAATTTAATCTGAACGCATAACATCCAGATTATTATGTGAAATATGTTAATTGGCTTAAAGACATGACATTTAAAACAATCACAAATATCCTTATAGGACTGTCAAAACAGTCGCAAATGCTCTTACGACCGGCTTTGACGCACAATTGCTTAAATTGTGCTAGGTAATTAAAACCATTTTTATGACCAAAATATTGTTGCCACCAATTTTGCAATTCCAATTTTGTTGTAAGAGTATTGACCATTTTTTGTTTTGCTTATTATTGTTTTATTAAAGTTAGCGATAGTTTTTAATTTTTAATGACTGATTTGTTTTAGACGCTAGCTAGCTTTGTGAGTACTCTTTTCACTGCTAATTTTGTGAGTGACTTCTTTATCTGTCGCTTGGTTTGCGACCCTTTGGTTCCTGGTCGCTAATCCGCTGGCTAAACTTACAACCATTTTGATCACTTTTGCTTAAGATTGATGATAGATTATAAGTAATATCGAAAGACTGAAAGGCATGCATACATTCTCCCATTAATGGCATGCTCTGAAGGTATGTGCCAATGTGCTTCTAGCAAAGCATACTTTGTGGAATCAATGACAACTGACCCCGCATCTCCTTCCCAGTGAAGCTGCGACATTAAATGAGTAAATCGTTACTAGCATTCAACATGTATGATATTCAAACTCAAAACTAACTTATCTTGTAAGACTTAATTATAAACTTAATCATTTTTTTAATTTTCTAATTCAAGCATATCATTGTTATATAAACTAAAAATTAAAATTATTATTTTATAGTTTTGTTTAAAACTTTAGTATTTCTACACAGGGTTTATGTGATATAAAAGACTTAAACAGAATAATGTCTAAGCTAAAACTTTTAAAATTGTGTCAAAAAGTAAAAATTCAAAAATAAGTTGATTTAAACTTTGGTATCATAGATTGTAATAAATGATTTAAAGCTTGTTTGAGAAATAAAAATGAAAAGAAAATAGAGGAAGAAGACGATTTAGCATATGACTCCTAGTACGAGTGTCTCAAAATATAGGTAAAATGTTTCTTATAGTATTATAGATATGATTTAATTATGAAATAGTAATTAATTACCGTAATGTCGTGGACTCCCTTAACAAGTGTAGCCTTAGAAGGCTTATAGTTTATATCAAGTCTGTAACAGTCATCCAACTCCTTCACTATTTTACTCGATAAATCGATCGGAGATTGCATCTTTCCGGTGCTGCAGAGTGACCATTCTTCCTTTATCTTACCCCATCTCTCGGGTCCGATCGGGCCTCCTCTCACGTAATTGTATTCATTTTCATCCTCTACAGTCACATACAAATATACACAGGAAAACATTAAAGTGAATACAAATTAGAGAAAGCACAATTGACTTATACGTATCATCGATATCATTTTAGTATAACTGGTTTGCATTCTCGTTCTTCTGAACTTTTTGTCTTACCCAAATATTGATTTCACAATGAAATACATTGATATGAAATTGAAGTTTACATAATACAGAAAGCTGATAATTAGTGGGATAATACCTATAAGATATTGTGGCATGAGATGATTGTTTAAGTAATATGATGTATTTTTTATTTGAAGTGTACTAAATTTAAAGCATTATTAAAATCAACATACGTTATTTATGTTTTTTTTTTCAAGACTTGTTTGCTAATATGATTATATATATAAAAAGAGCAATTGCGATCGTTAAAACAGTTCTAAGTTAAATTATCTAAAAGTAAGCTTCTTGTGAAGTATATAATCAAGCATATGGCATTACCAACTTCATGATGAGCTTGTGTTGAAGATAGATGAGAGAAAATAAGCAAAACGAAAAGAAACCCAAGTGTCAAAATGGATTTTGATTGCATATTCTTCATGTTTCACTGATCAGAACGAGAGATTGTACATGCATGTGCAAATTATATATTGATATGTTGTGTTTGGGAGAGAGGTGAGAGAGATGATTGTGTGGTTTGTCTGAATAAAAGGGCTATATATACATAAACGCCACACACAACGAACACCGTAATGTGTGTAAAATGACATTTATTGAAGCATCTGGTTATGATAGGAAGGGGCAAAAGGGTAATTACTTATAATGTACAAGTGTTAAGTGCCGCAGTCATAATGGATACGTAATCTTTATAGAATTTGAACCCTTAATTTTTAAAGGATAAAATCACTATTACACATCTTGTTATCATTGGATCAAATGCATGCTGGTTGAGTGGTCGTCTTATTTAATTTTATCATTTACATAATCTAAAACTTACTATATTTTAACAAATTCACAATTTCTAACTTAAGGAAATTCAAATGGCCAAAATAATTAACTTTGGGTTTCACTGTCTTTAACACTCGTGCACGGCTGATTTCTTATCATGCTCAAAATAAGACGTAAAGTGGTGAGCTCATGAATGATGCAAGTTACAAATCATCATATTGAAAATATATAACTTGATAATTTAATAGACTCCCAAAAAACTTTATTACAATGTTATTAGCACCCATGACTAACTTTACGTGTATAGCTAACATATGGAGGGTTTAATGAGGAACACAAAAAAAAAAAAAAAAAAAAAATACAAAACGATTCCTAATCACACATTTTAATTTCAAAAAATTCAAATAAAAACAAAAAAAAAAAACCTATATTTTAACGCAATTAGAAAAAAGCTAATTGATTTCACTTGTGAAATAAATTTTTTTTTGTGATACACATAGATTTCAATTGTGAAATAGGATTTTTTTAACTTTTCTTTTAAATCCTTTAATCATTGGCATCGTATGACTGCGGTTTTTTTTTTTTTTTTTTTTTTTTGCTTTTTTCTTAATTTTTTGAAATTAATATATCTAACTAGGGTTGGTTCTATAGTTTTCTCTCCTTTTTTGTGTTTTCTTTTGAACCTCTCTCCCTCTCTCTCTATGTATGTATGTATGTATGTATGTATGTATGTATGTATGTATGTATGTATGTATGTATGTATGTATGTATGTATGTATGTATGTATGTATGTATGTATGTATGTATGTATGTATGAATGTATGAATGTATGTATGTATGTATGTATGTATGTATGTATGTATGTATGTATGTATGTATGTATGTATGTATGTATGTATGTATGTATGTATGTATGTATGTATGTATGTATGTATGTATGTATGTATGTATGTATGTATGTATGTATGTATGTATGTATGTATGTATGTATGTATGTATGTATGTATGTATGTATGTATGTATGTATGTATGTATGTATGTATGTATGTATGTATGTATGTATGTATGTATGTATGTATGTATGTATGTATGTATGTATGTATGTATGTATGTATGTATGTATGTATGTATGTATGTATGTATGTATGTATGTATGTATGTATGTATGTATGTATGTATGTATGTATGTATGTATGTATGTATGTATGTATGTATGTATGTATGTATGTATGTATGTATGTATGTATGTATGTATGTATGTATGTATGTATGTATGTATGTATGTATGTATGTATGTATGTATGTATGTATGTATGTATGTATGTATGTATGTATGTATGTATGTATGTATGTATGTATGTATGTATGTATGTATGTATGTATGTATGTATGTATGTATGTATGTATGTATGTATGTATGTATGTATGTATGTATGTATGTATGTATGTATGTATGTATGTATGTATGTATGTATGTATGTATGTATGTATGTATGTATGTATGTATGTATGTATGTATGTATGTATGTATGTATGTATGTATGTATGTATGTATGTATGTATGTATGTATGTATGTATGTATGTATGTATGTATGTATGTATGTATGTATGTATGTATGTATGTATGTATGTATGTATGTATGTATGTATGTATGTATGTATGTATGTATGTATGTATGTATGTATGTATGTATGTATGTATGTATGTATGTATGTATGTATGTATGTATGTATGTATGTATGTATGTATGTATGTATGTATGTATGTATGTATGTATGTATGTATGTATGTATGTATGTATGTATGTATGTATGTATGTATGTATGTATGTATGTATGTATGTATGTATGTATGTATGTATGTATGTATGTATGTATGTATGTATGTATGTATGTATGTATGTATGTATGTATGTATGTATGTATGTATGTATGTATGTATGTATGTATGTATGTATGTATGTATGTATGTATGTATGTATGTAAAGGAGGTATCAAATGAAAACCACCATTATAAGAGAAAACCAAAAAAACCAATATCAACTAATCAAATAATTTCTAATAGTTTATTAATTCTTTTAATTAAAAGGGCAATTAAGTAAAATTTCACTTCACTAATTTAGGAAATAGTTTGTAACTTTCAATTCCTTATTGACTTTTGACCAATCTCTCTCCAAATCATCATCTTTCACATTCGTAGAACTAATTCAAATCCGATTTGTAACTTTTGAATGTACGCTGCTTTAATATCTGTCCATTTTGGATGCTCAACTTATCTCAAGTAAGATACAAAAATATGTTTCTGCAGTTTTCAAAATTATTACGTACACGTACTAGGCACCTTAAAACTTTCTTAATCCTATAAGTATACCGGTACATATGCGTTTCATATTTTTTTCAACTATTAAACATAAGAATAAACAGCATATAAGCATACTATTACATATTAGTACATGCTAATATGTTAAAATTTATATGTATGATGTTTGTGAACGCAATGTTACATATACGTACCTACACTGTTACATACATGTTCTGGTCACCTTGTATGCACTCAATATAGAGCTAAACGGTATGTAAGTTTACTGTTACACTCAAAAACCACACACTTTTCATATTTTTAACTTTGAAATAAACTGTATGTAAGATACTATTACATACACGTACTTTACACCTTTCACATATTCATAAAAATAGTATGTAATTGTAATAATACATATATGTACCCATTGTCTTTAAAACACTAAGACTTACAGTTTTGATGTATGTAACTACATTATTACATATACGCACCAAATATTTGTTTATATGAAAGTACTTAAGTAAGATACTTACCTAAATGTTCTAGCAATCTCTCTAACTTCTACGTCACTCCTGTTAAAACAAAAATTACAGTTTTGATTGTATTGTGTTTGTTTTGAATGGATTTCATAACTCTTTGTATTTAGCGATTTTTCTAAAAAAAATAGAATATATTCATTGATTTTAGGAGATTAGGAGAGAGGGAATATTTTTAGCAAGAATTGCTACTGGCAGTTACAAAATTAAATTTTCAATTCCTTATTTTGCCCTTCTTCCTTTATTTAATTCATATTTTGATTTCACTAATTTACTAAAATGATCGTACTCATTAAATACCATTGATTAAATTGATCAATGGCTAATATTTGGTTTTCGCGGTTTTCATTTATAAGGAGGTTTTCATTGGATCCTCCCCCTATGTATGTATATATATATATATATATGTAGGGGAGGGAACAAATGAAAACTATTTTTATAATTAAAAATCGTGAAAACCACCACTACCAAATTACATAATTTATAATTGATTTAACTTTTAAATTGTTTAAAGTATATTTGAGTAAACTTCAACATTATTTTTCAAGATCATTATATATTTTTTAATATAAACTCAAAAAAACGTCGATGATGATGAAATGACTTACATATACGTAACTTGTAGAGCTACATGTACGTAACTCTTAGTTGTACACTTGGTAGCACATATTTACATATACATAACCTATACATGTACGTAACTCTTAATTGTACACTTTATAACATGTACTTGCATATATGTAACCATAGCTTCTCATGATTTTCATTTATAATATGGTTTTCAAGAAATCTCTCTCCTATATATGTATGTGTATATATATACATGGTGTAGTTTATTTACAAAGAATTATTTATGTAAAAACTATAGGAAGCAATAATGAACTAACATATAAGCATATATTTTATGAGGGATGATATTTGTGTCCTTCTATATATTAGGTTCCAGACAACATATATCAACACTTATTTTCAGACCGAAAAGCAAAACAACATATTCAGAATTTTTAACATTGTATAAATAAAAAACATCAAGTATACTTAAGATCAACATCACAAAATTATAAGAAAATGATAAAAATAACATGTAAATTAATATATAACGTTAAAGCACATTAAAAAACGATACCAACACCATATTAGCATGATATCAACATTGTTTTTCTATAATTCAAAAATTATGTGTTAATATGATGTCAATACAGTTTTCACACAGTGTTAATATATATATATATATATATATATATATATATATATATATATATATATAACATAAGGATCAAATGTTAACCTTTGTGTACTGCGATAATCCATTAACCCAACTAGTGGTCCATAGCAAACCATGTCAACACTGTAAGTTATAGTTATAGTGGTAAAACTAGCGGCGCACGATAAACGTTAAATTTTTTTAAATAAAGCAAGTCTATACTCAAATTAAAAATATTAAAACGGTCTATTTATTGGTGTAATTTGTTTTAAAAATTAACATCATATAAAAAAACCTAAGAAAGTTTTATAAAATGAGTGAAGTTTTTTTAAAGGGAGGGAAACTTTGAAAATGATGGAAAAATTATTATATCAGTGGTGTAACACGGTGTAAAAATTAATTACACTACATAATTGTGGTATAAGTATTTGCTACATTATGGTTAACAGGTTATCGTAATAAACAAGGGTTAGCAAAAAAATCTTACCATATATATATATATATATGGGAGGGTTCAAATGAGAACTTATTTTTTTGTGAGAACTCTAGTAACTAATCTCATCCACTAGTTTTCAATGGTAAAATGGCAATTAACAAAAACATAATAAAAAATTTTATTTAACGAAAATTAACATAAAAATAAAAAAATAAAAAGACAAAAATGTTGCTCTCATTTTCCTCTTTCATAAAAAAATAAAAAAAATTTATAAAAAATAAAAAAAAATCTCATTTTTTTTACGAATGTGTAAATAACGGGTGCACGATTTTTTTTTGAAAAAATATAACAATATTGTGGGTGTTGGAAAGATAAAAAAATACTAAAATTAATGGTGAAATTTTTTTGAAAATATAATATCATGAAAAAAAGTTATAAACGTTTTAAAAAATGCATGTGATGTAAATTGTGTGGCCTGTATTGGTTCTTAGAGTTCTTAAAAAAAAGAGTGATTCTCAAAATATATATATATATATATATATATATATATATATAGATATATATATATATAGTAGGGTTATCTTGAGAATCATCCTTTTTTGTGAGAACTCTAGGAAACAATATGAGCCATATATTTTAAGTCACATGCAAGTCATATTTCATTTCAACTTTTTTTTAAAATGTTCATAACTTTTTTTCACGACATTATTTTTTCAAAAAAATTACACCATTAATTTCAGTATTTTTTTATTTTTCCAACGCATAACATATTGATATATTTTTTTTAAAAAAAAATCATCCACCCGTTATTTACACATATGTAAATTAGTAATTACACATGTGTAAATACTGTGTTACACATGTGTATTTTCAGGTATTATATATGTGTAAAATGACATTATAAAAAAACGAGTTTTTTTTATTTTTTATAAATTTTTTTAATTTTTTTATGAAAGAGGGAAACAAAAGAAATATTTTTGTCATTTTACTTTTTTTTATTTTGATGTTATTTTCTGTTTTATAAATTTTTTTATTATGTTATCATTATTTACCATTTTGCCTTTGAAAATGTATGGCTTACATTGGTTACTAAAGTTTTCACAATATATATATATATATATATATATATATATATATATATATATAACCGTGTATACATACATACATATACATATATATAGCCCTCACAACTTATAGTGTATTCACGGTTAACTTGGACGTTTTACTATACACATATAATATGATATTAACTTCATATTTTTTTTTAATTCAAAAAAATCTTAACAAAGCATAGATGTTTTTAAAGAAAATAAGCATTTCACAAAAGTTGGGGTTTTTCGTGTAAACAGTTTTGACCTTCTGATATCATACTAAAAGGAACTTTATTGTTCTATTTTTATGGATTCATGACTGTTGTTTAGTATTTATAAAAGTGATCATAATATCGATTAAAATATTTCTCTTGACTTCCATGAACTAAATGATGAGATTACGAACATAAAATCGAAACTAAAACGAATATAATACTGATTAAACCGTATTTCTTGAAACTCCATCCAAAACTTGTCTTGATTTACCTAATCTTTTGTTCTATATTTATGTTGGTCATCACATCTTTTTTAAGTTAGAAGATATTGGTTGAACTCGTATTCAAATCGTCTTTCTTACATCCCTAGTTAGGAGAACCGTTTGTAACATAATAAGATAAAACACTTTGAAGTGAAATTACGATACCGATAAGAAAGGACATAAAATTATAGTCCTTGTTTCAATTGAAATCAGATAAAGACGTAAAATAGATTGTGAGTCTTCTTATTGAACTCCTTTGTTTCTTAATATACAACAACCGACTCTGTATGTATTATAAAGAAGACTCTGAAATTATGTATTAAATCAACCAATAGAAACAATCGAAGAGATTGCAAAAAATTCTTTGTGTGTGATTGCCATGAATTGTGGTTTTTAACGGTGTGGTCCAACTAAGGTAAAGTCAAAACAAATTATTCAACTTCAATAAACGAAAGTTTGAATTAAACTAAATGTCTTTAAGAAATTTAAGTGGTTTTGATGATAGAATTCAAACCAAATGACTTGTTGCTACACTCTTCAAGGACCTCCAGTCACGTAATCGGACCTAGCAAGAGTGGGGAGGGGTCGACCGACCCCGTAAATTTTTTTCTTTGGCATGCATCACGTATTAACGATTCTCAATCAATCCCTGTTTTTTTAAATGTCGACCCCTGCAAAAAGCTTCACCGCCCTAAACCAAAATACTTTTTTTTAAATCTTTAACCCACTGTAAGTTAAATTAAGAGCACATTTTTTTAAACATAATAAGCTTAAAATCTAATCACCGATAAATTTATTTTATATTAGTAATATTAAGCTCGTATATTCATTAAAAAAACTTAATTCATTTTAAATTATCCCGGCCATAACTAATTACCATTCATTAATTAACTCTTAAAATTTCGCCTAAAAGTTTCCCGTTAATTTTCCAAACCAAAAAACTAAAAGGTATCTCCCGCTATAAAAAATTACCCCCACATGGTTATAATTTTCCACGACGAGTGTTCAGTCATATCACTAGAGATACTTGAGAAACATAAATTAAATTATGTTATTGTATATTTATTTATTTAACTCAACCTGACCCGACCTGAAGAAAAAAATTCCTACATCAAGTTGAGATACGGTTAAGATTCGTAAAAAAACAACACAGGAGGCCAAAAAAAATTTTTTGGTCCGTCCTTACCCTTGGTGTGATGTGCAAAGTGCACTGCATCGTGATCATCAACAATGACATGTGTGCGCATGTACAAGTGCGAGTAAGGATGTTCTTTACAATAACCATATTAATAATAATCACATATAATATATTATTTAATTTATTTGTGTTCAAAGTTAGTAAAAGATTATATTTAAGAGTTGTCCGCAACCCAAGAATTCACTGTATTTCCTACAACTATTTCGTTAAATTCTGTACCACGTGCTCGATTTGCTTCGTGTGAGAATCACTATAGATGCTTTCTAGGAGGAAAATCTATTAGAGCATCCTCAATAATAAGTTTTAAAAAAAATTAAGAACATATTTAGTAAGATGACACGTCAGAAAACAACGTTTTTTATAATCTTCAAAAATTACTCCAATAAGAAAACTCAAAAACATTTTCACATAACTATCATCTTTTTATTTTTAACCAGTTATTTTATCTCTACATTTAATATATCATATATATAGTACATGGGTCTCACATCTACTTATTTTTTTGGTGTTTTTAAGGGAAGAACTATTGCCTTAAAAACACACTCACCCAATGATGACAAACTCAATATATATTCAAGTGGTTGTTTTTAAGTATGAAGAACATCTATTGGAGATGATGTTAACCACATGTGATAAATAAACCTGCAAACAAAGGTGTACTCAAAAAGCGTATAATATATTTACTTTAATAAAAGAGTAACTATGAGAGACACGTGATAGCGTTACATATTTTTAACCAAATTTTTCACACTTTTCTCTCCTATTATATATTCATATTAATTACTAATAATGTTATTTAATTTTTTAGCTTAAAATAGTTTTTATTAAATTAAAAAATATATTTTTTATTAATTTTATATTTAAAGAAATAAATTTTAATAACATAAATTTTTTTTAAAACATCAAACTTTTTTAAAAATATAGAATATTTTAAATTAGTTTTTTTTAAAAAGTAATTTTTTTTATAAACAAAAGATAATTAAAATTGGAAGTTATAATAAAAAAATTTTAAAATATGACATTTTATTAAAATATTTTTTTGAAACAAAATTTTCATTTCTATTTATAATAACAAAGATTTCAATCATATCTAATTTATAATTAATAGATTTTTATTCTATTTAATATTTTTTTAGTCAACCCGTATAATACAAGGATATACTAAAGCTAGTATGTTAATATGAAATTTTTTTCCAAAAGAGTATAGGTGGAAAAATTATTTACCAAAATGGTGTAGTTAGAAAAATATTTACCATAATAGTGTAGATGAAAAACTTATTTACTAAAATGGTTTAATTAGAAAACTTTCTTGATTCTCACTTTTAATCTTATAATATATACTATAAAAAGAAATTAAATGATACTAATTTCTTGAAACATATTTCCGGAAAATTAAAAAGAATTCTATTTAAAAACATTTCTGAAAGTATAATATATACTTTCTAATACAATAAAGAACATTAAATAATCTTTTGTAAACTATACAATAAGAATAAGAGTAAGAAGACAAGAAAATTAAAAAAACACTATTTTGGTAAATAGTTTTTCAACTACATTTTGGTAAATAGTTTTTCAACTACACTACCTTTGGTAAATAAAATTTTTAAGTACACCATTTTGAGAAAAAAACTCATGTTAATATATGTTAGATACACCTAACATGTTCTATCGTGAGGAACGAAAGAAGATTAGATATGGCTAATGCAAAAGTAATTTGGCATTACAGATAACTCCAACAATATACGAAAATGAACTCACCAAAAGTGATATGATATATAAATCATCAAGTCATTCGTATGGTGGAACACGACAATCATATTGGTTGCAGAGGCCCTTGTTTTTAGGCTGCTATAAATCTTTGTAGTTCATTTACTTTCATAGGATAATCATATTTTGACATTTGATTCTTTGTTGTGCACACCATTGATTGTTTAATTACACCCTCTAATTATGGTTCACAATTACTACTGCACAAATGGGCATTTAACCTAAAAAAAGTCGTAATTTTTGTAACCGCCGATGTTGATAGAGTCGCAAAAATGCTTCAATTTGGTAACTAACAGGTCATGAAATTTACTCAATAGTAAAACGGTTGCAAAAATGAATAAAAATAAATAAATTTAAATATTTGTCAACAAACAGTCATTAAAATTCAAAAGAAGTAATATATTTAAATAAAGCTATTGTAAAATTAACAATCTTTACAAAAAGGATTGCAGATTCGGTAGCAAAGTGGTCTCAAAATCACAAATGTAAAAAAAAAACGGTTTCTAGTCAGTTGTAAAAAAACTGTTGAAACCTGGTTGAAAAAAAAAACAATCCCAAATTGGTCAAAAAAGTAGCCGGGCACAAAAAATGCGGACTCAAACCGGTTGCAGTTTTTGCAACATCATAACTAACTTGTTAATAATATGCTAACACAAGATGTCATAAAATGAGACTATTCATGAAGGTTTTTATGACTGGAATTACAGTCCAAATACCTATTAACTAGTGTTAATCCTTAAATTTTTTATAATATTTTCCCTAAGACTTTTAGCTTGTAACTTCAATCTTCTTAGTGTTAATTGGCGCCCTTAAGTTTTTTACTTTTAACCCTTTAATGTGTTTTGATGTGCACATTTGTATAATATTGATCAATGGAGTTAATTACACATATTGTGGTATTCCTATATTTCAAATTTACACATTGTGATTTGACACTATTTCAAATTTAGTCTCTAACTTAAAAAGAAGTACATTTATGGTCTGAAGTGTTCACCCAACTATAAAATGGATGATCTCAAAAGTTGATGAACATTAGTTTAGATGTTAAATATTTTAAAATAACCATTATACCCTTTCTAAAATTAAAAACCAAAAAACAAAATAGGTTAAATAACAAAGCGATCATTTCTAAAGAGTTAAATAGGGCTCACCCTACCTCTTTGTCTTTCCCCCCCTCGTCTCTTGCTTTATCTCTCTAAACCTAGGTTTTGGTGGAGTGCATGTCTTAAGACACCTGGTCAGCCAGTGTATTTATTATCCGGTGGAACATAATAGCGATGTCAGAAAAATTCGTATAGTGAATGGCTTAGTGCGTTTAATTGCTCGATGATAGTTGTAGGTGAACCATTATCAAACAACCAGGGTAAAAAGACAAGTAGGAAAGCATGTACCGCTTATTTTGATTGACTTGTGGAATATCTACATTTCCTTGACTTACAATCAACAAAAAGGATAGGATTCACATGAATAAAATATCCTTTGAATGTAACATCGTTAAGATCAAACTAGGATCGACCCTCGCGCGTTGCCGCGGGGTCTTCTTGCAACACCGTGGAAACCATATTAGCACAAAAGAGTAATAAATAATCAATATATTTTCAGTGTTAAAATATCATGATAGTTTTAAACATAAGAATGCATCGGCGTCATATATTGACCAACGATTATACAAAAAGATAGTTTGGTAAAATATATAGTAAACTACGTGATGTACTGACCAACGGTTGTAACACAAACATATGTACCAATTTTTATAAATAAATAGTAGTTTATTTAATTTTCTAATTTAATTCCAAAAAAAATTTTCAAAACATGTTTTCTTAGATACTCAATTATTACACAATAATTATTGTTATTTACTTCAATCCTTCAAGGAAAGCTAGTGCACATGATTGCTCTTGATTTTTTCAATTTGAATATATTTAAAATTGGTGAGAAAATGAAAAAAGAAAAATTTAGTTTGATGGACTCGAACCATCAACCTATATTGTTAGAGCACAAAGACCAAACCACTTGCACCTAATAACCTTTTTGTGTTTGGAAGTGAAAGTATAATATATAACATAAATGCTTTTATAAAAACTTCACACAAAATCAGTATCACTGTAGCTACCGACATACTATTTTAATAATATATATAATATGACAATATAAAGATATTTGTTGATCATTTCACTACAAATACATCTTAGAAAGTCTATTGTGAGAATGTAAAAGTGATCACCTTACCCCCCCCCCCCCCCCCCCCAACCCCCCAACCCAAAAAAAAATTATAGCTTTTCATCTCATTCATTCTCATTTGTTACATCATCCTTAGTACTTAGTAAATGCAAATCCCGTAAAAAAATAAGTGTGATGGTAGTTCTGACAAAAATGTATAAATTTAGCGGCAAAATGTAGACGATATACCAGCATAAAATGAAGTCGGAGGAGGAGTTCCGGCAAAAACTTTTTAAAATTACCATTTTTATATTTCGTTGGGCAATTGCAGGGAATTCTGACAAAATTATTTTAAGAAGTTTTATCTTATCTTTGTTGGACAAATATTTTTTGATTTGATTTGTGGTTGTATTTATATATTTTATTTCTTGCTATATCTGCAAATTTAAAAAGAAAAAATACAAGTTTTTTATTTTCGACAAATTTTTGGGATAGATTTAAGACACAAATTTTGTAGAACAAATATTGTAAGAAAAAAAACGGCCGCAATTAGTCAGCAAAATAAAACAAAAGATTAGTTGAAATCCTTGTATAATTGCCATTGGATAACCTAGACGATTGTTATAATGATCAGGCATGTAGAAACTGTAACATGTAATCCAACGGCTAGAAAAGAAGTTGGATACACACTCATGACCACAAATTACACGGTATGACGCCTTTCAATACTTGCTATATATACTAAGTTCAAGCGTTTAAGTTCAAACTTTACAATTCTTTATTGCATACTTTGATGAGGTCATGGTATAGATGATACTTGCTTCTGGATATTGATATAATGTGTCAAATCATGTGTTTATTGTTCTTCATAATTTATATACTAGCAATTGCTTTTTAACGACTGGCCATCCAACTACGTTTACTCAAAGGGAGGTAACTATAGTCAACGGCGGGGCTTAAACATTTCTATAAAGGGACGGGGCGAAATTAAATTTTTTTTGGGCGAACTCGATATATATAAAATAATTTACACTATCAGACAAAAAATTTACACAACTAACGAAAGAAATAGAGAGGCGGTGGCCCCCGACCCCTATTATCTTTCACCTTTCGCCTATGGCTATAGTAATTGCTACAAGTGATAGGAATTATGAACTCTAGTTGTATTTTGTAACACTCAAATGTATATTTTATTTTCTAAAATCAATATGGGTTTATACACTTTTGTGAACTTTTAGAAATCTGTCAATATATAAGATTTGAATAAATTTGTAGAAATTTTTTATTTGATTTGCTTTTGTATAATTTTATGTGATCTTAGATGTTATATAAATAGAACAAAACTAGAGAAAAAAAAATAAAAAATCTAATGAATTTAACGATGGATTTTGTGACAAAAATCCGTCGCTTATTTTTAAAATAAATTGAAATATGTTGCTAATATGTTATTAGGTCATTGCTAAAAAACTGTAATCCGTCGATGATTTGTTATTGAAGAATTATTTGAGGGTCTTTCACCTGATAAATTACCTACACTTGTAACCTTGATTGACTATTTCGTCTATTACTAACTAGCTTTATTAACTCGTGTATTACAAGATTTGAACAAATAAAATATTAAATATAATAAATGTTTATCATGTATAAAATGATATTTTACGATAAAATATAATTGAAATTACGTATAGTAAGAACAATATGCAATAAAATAATTATATAAACTTTTTAAACTTTTGTTTAAAACTTCTTTTTCCGAAAAAAATAATAAATATTTTGTTTCAAAACAAACCGTATTAAAAATATCATTATTAAAAAAAATTTATTATAAATTTTAATTTTAATTATTTTTTGTTTATAAAAAATTAACTTTTTTAAAAACACTAATTTTAAAAAAGTTTGATGTTTTGTAAAATTTCTTATTCTATAAAAATAATTTTTAAAAATAACATTAATAAGAAGATCTTTTTTAAATTTATTAAAAAACCTATTTTTATTCTAAAAAAGTTAAATAATATTAATGATAAATAAGGTAATTATTTAATATGAGAAAGAAGCGGAAAAATTTTGATGAGAGTGAATATGATACCGTCACGTGTCACCTCAAGATACTTTTTTATTAGAGTAGAAAGATTGGCCTTTGTTTTGTAATGTGGTCTTCATATCTGTACATACTGGCTTGATAAAGGTAAAATGGTGGTAAAATAAAGCTAGCACCTAGGATGCGATATTTATAGTTAAAAGTCTGAACTGATTATCGTACCGATTTTGTCGATTCGGAACCGATAGATACCGGTACCATTGAAAATACCAAAACCAAAGGTACCAAATAACGAAAATCTAAAAAATGAATACCGGTACCGAGCATGTTCGGTCGGTGATATTTGATAAATATTTCTCATCCCTACATATAAGGGTCAATTTTTCAGCAGATACTGAAATAACACAAAGTCTCATGAAACAACACGTGCGTGCTAGTTGTTGCACATATATTTGAATTTGAGCTAATATGTGCATAACTAAGGGACGAACTATCTAATTAACTCTTGAATTTAACTTAAAAATGTAGTTAGACTTTTATTTCTCAATATTATTGCGATCGCATAGATGCTACCCTTGTAGAAAACGAAAAACAAAGACCATTCAACTTAAAATAAAGATGGATTTTTAATGTATCATATAACATTGGTGTCTTTGTAACTATTTCTTTTTACCATCTCAATCTGCATCACAATAAAAGACGTCTCGTTTATTGGCAGCTTGTAATGGTCTTGCATTATTTTCTGCATCCTGCAATATTAACATCGATTGGCATTTACTTTACTAGAAAGAAACAAATATAACATTAATATCTCACTTATAAAGTAAACTCTAGGAAAAATAACATGAAAGCAAACTTTACATTTATTATAAAATTTTAATTGTTATTTTCGTCTCTGAGTTTTGGTCTGTTTTGCCATTTTCATCCGAAAAAGTTTTTTTTTTCTTTTATGTCCCTGATTTTTCAAAAAATTGCCATTTTCATCCGTTTCTGTTAACTTAGTTATGTTTTTTGTATAATGACTTAAATACCACTAACTTAACAAACAAGTTTAAAAAATTAATGATAATTGATGAAAATGATAACTTTTTAAAAAGTCAAGGACCTAAAAGAAGAAAAAACTTTTTTGAATGAAAATAAAAAAACATACCAAAATCAAGGACGGAAATGACAATTAACTGTATTCTAAAACATAAGGAGACTGCTCTTACATCTTATTAGCATGGTTTTGAAAACTGGACCGGACCGGCCGGTCCGACAGGTTGGACTAGGAACCGGACTCCAATCCGGTCCGGTTCGGTGCTTAAAACCGTTTTAACGTTGAACCAGTGGTCGGAGCGGTTGAACCGGTTTTTTATATAATTTTTAATTTTTTGTAGTTTTTACATATATTTATAAAAAAAGTTATAATTTTATCCGGTTCTTATATTCGGTCCGACCGGTTGAACCGGTCCAACTAGCGGACCAGTAAAGCATCCGGTTCACAGTCCGGTCTGGTTTTAAAACTATTGCTTATTAGAAAGAAGAAAAAAAGAAATTTATTTTAACGCAAGTTTTATAGATACTTACATCATCCACAGCTTCACGTAGTAATCTAACTTGACGTCTTGAAACTGTACTTATCTGTGTAAACATAAAATCCATATCAGGCATAAAAATAATTGGTTTTCTATTTAGTTTATAAAAAGCAGTCACACATTACTCGACGTTACCTTTCTGCTAATTATCCAAGCAACACCTTCGGTGCAAGGAGGGGTAGTGAGCGAGCCATTGTATCGGTAATACCTATTTGTGCTCAATTGAATGTCTTTCGGATCTATTATCCCACTGTCTACACTCTGGACCTTTTGATCTATCATAGACGTTAGGTTTGCTTCCAACTATATACATCAAAAAAATTATAATTAGAAGAAACTATTGCTATATGTTTAATTTGTAGTAAACGAATATGTTATTTTTATTAATAATATGTCAAAAGATGATTTATTTGCTGTTAAAAAAAGATGTTTTATATATTTGGGACTTAGATTACCTTGGATAGAAAATCGTTACGTATGCCAAAATTGTAAAGTAGAGCAATGACAGCTATTTTGTTGTCGATGCTTTGGTGTACCAGATGCATTTCCATCGCATAGCTGTTCATATATTCAGGAGTTTGGGAATTTGGTCAAAAACAAATGCAAATCTTTTCTGGAAAATAAATTATCTTTTGTTAAAATATTTTAATTTGTTTACTGATCGTACTTAATTTTATATTTATTATTACTAATACTAATACCCTTGTTAGAAATTATAAAAAGATCAATATTTAAATATGTAACACTTGAAACAAACTCAAATATTTTTTTAGGACTGTCAAAGCCGATCGTAAAAGACTGTCAAAACGGTCGCAAATGCTCTTTTACGATCGGCTTTGACTCACGATTGCTTAAACCGTAGAGGGTAATTAATTACTTTTGCGACCATCTTTATGACTAGAATATTGTTGCCACCGATTTTGCAAATGGAATTTTGCTGTAAAGATATTGATACATTTTTTATTTTGATTATTATTGTATTTTAAAAACTAGCGATATTTTTACGACTGATTTGTTTTAGACACTAGCTCTATGCATGATGACTATTTTCACTTGTTAATTTTTTGAGGTTTGACTACTTTTTATCTGTAGCTTGTTTTACCATCCCTTGGTTCCCAGTCGCTAATCCAGTGGCTATACTTGCAACAGTCACGATCGCTTTTGCCTAAGATTAACGATAGATCATAAGTAAATGCATACAATCTGCCGTTGATGGCATGCTCTGAAGGAATGTGCCAATGTGTTTGTTTCAAAGCATAATCTGTGGAATCAATAACAACTGATCCCGCATCTCCATCCCATTGAAGCTGCAACATTAAATCCGAAAATTGTTATTAGCATTCAACAAGTATAATATTCAAACTCAAAAGTAACTTATCTTATAAGATTAAGAGAAAGAGTTACTTGCTATATATATATTGACAATTTCTTTTAATTGAAGTTTATCTTAAGTATTCATAAAATGTTAATAAATTAATTTATTTTGATCGATATGACACGGCGAATCACGCGTAACTAACTACTTCAAATTATATAATAAATAAAATTTCGACATTAATTTTGTTCAGCTTCCCACTAACTTTTATAATAAATCAAATTATCCGTCATAAAATAACATATACTTCAAAAAAGAGGTGTATTAAACACGGCTAAAATTTATACAAATCTTAGTATATTATTATCTTCTGATTATGGAAAATCATACTTAATTCATTGCTTCCAAAAAGTGTAATTTATTTACTCCAAAGAGAGGCACATACACAAACTACATCATAAATACAACCTTCGGTGACACGTTTTGTTTTTCCGACGGAACCGATGGTAATCAGGAAGTATCACTCACGGCTTATTTGTCTAGTTGTTCGTTTGTCCCCACCCGTAACCCATCTCAAAAAAAAAAAAAAAAAAAAAAGAAAAAAGAAAAAACCACCCACCCATATATATGATATGTGTTTAAATTCTTAGAAATATAAAGCTAGATGAAATTATGTGTTAAAAATATTTTTAAATTATTTTTGCAAAGATATATTTCACCAATAGATTACCGACAATATATGATCAGGGCCGGTCCTAAGGATTTTAGTGTCCAGGACGGGCCCAAAAAGAGACCTTTTGACCTAACGAATTGAATTATATAAACTAATTTTTTTAATAAAAACAAATGTTTTATAAATAAACATAACAAAATCATAGTATTATAATGGCATAGCGTAATTGTTCACTAATAACTCATGAGATTCAGTTATTACAATAAACATAAAAAAAAATCATTTATTTTTTGGCTGCTCAATTGACCATCTAAATAATAAAACAAGTAATAATAAACCATGACACATGAGATTTAAATATTTTATTTTCTAAAAATGGGCTTTAATTGAGTAATTGGGTTAATAAAATGGGCCTAAAAAATTAAATTGCGTTAATTTTTATGATTGAATTATAGTTTATAACTATTTTTTTATAAAAAAAAATATATAATATAAAAAACGATTTAAAAAATTTATGCTCCCTGAGCTAGTGGGCCCTGTACGAACGTCCATCTAGCCCCTCCTCAGGGTCGGCCATGAATATGATGATTGTTACCAGGCATAGTAGATTCATCATAGGGATATGTGATGAGGAAATGATTAAATAATATTAATGTTTTTAAAACCGGACTGGACAGTGAACCGGACGTCTTACCGGTGCGCTGGTTGTACCGGTTCAATGGTTGGACCGGATATAAGAACCGGATAAAATTATAATTATTTTTTTATAAATATATGTAAAAAATACAAAAAGAAAAAATAAAAAATTATATAAAAAAACCGGTTCAACAGGTCCGACCCCTGGTTCAACCGGTTCGACCACTGGTTCAACCGGTCCGGTTCTCGGTCCGACCACCGGTTCGACCAGTTCAACCGGTGCGACCACCGGTTCAACGTTCAAACGGTTTTAAGCACCGAACCCGACCGGGTTGGAGTCCGGTTCCCAGTACAACTAGTCGGACCGGCCGGTCCGGTTTTCAGAACCATGGGTAATATTGTGTACAATCACTTCTCATCTGATATTTTCTTCTTTATTTTTTTGACTTACATGGTTCAGGCAATGTTTTCATAATGGATCGATCGTCGAACCGAACGCTTTACTAGTCCCTTGTCGGATCAGATTTAAAAACCGGATGACATCATAATTATATATATATAGTTATATATAGTTACATATATAATTTTATAAAGGCAATGTTTTCATAACCGAACCGGACGTCGAACCAAACGTCGAACCGAAAGCTTTACTAGTCCCTTGTCGGATTAGATTTAAAAACTGGATAACGTCATATATATATATATATATATAAGATGTTATATATATAATTCAATAAGAGTAATTTATATGTGTATTTTTTAGTTTTATATAAAACTTAACAATAATCATATGTCCATCATACCAATTTATTATCCCACCCCCTGTTTTTATCCATTAAAATCCAAAAAAAAAAGTATAAAAAGAAAAACCAAAATCCGGTCTGACCACCAGTCTGTTTCCCGGTCCAACCATCGAACAAGGAAACCGACAAGTCGAACCTCTTAAAAACGAACTGATGCAGAACGGTTTGGTCATTACTCCGATTTCCAGTCGGACTGGCTGGTCCGATCTGGTCTTCAAAAATGTGGGTTAGGGGTTCATCTCTGCATGAAAATGATTCTTAGTGTTTTGTAATCGAATAAGATTGGACGGTTGGACTAGTTTGACTATGCCTATTTGGGTCGTTACAAGTTGAACTGGCTGGTTGCAACTGGTTAGACCAGTGTATGGTATGACCCGACAAGATTACAATTTTTTAAACTTTTTCTCTTTAAGGTTGCGTGCTTATTTGGTTAATTTAATATTCTAGAATTCCTAGTTTATATTTTTATGTCATCATAATTTATTAAAAATGTTAATCTACATCAAAAACATATATTAATTTCAAATTTTGCTATAAATATAATTTAATTATCTTTATTATTTAGAGTATTCACAACCCACTCTCCATCTTCATATCTATAATTACACTAAAAATTACTATTTTTTCTCTTTTTTTTTAATAAAATAATATTTTTTATACTTTTATCATTATATTTTCTCTCTCCCCCACTCACAACCACTTTCATCAAATATTAAAAAATTAATAGAGATGAACAGTGTTTTATTAAATATAGAGATGAGCATTAACATGTTCTCTATTCTCCAATCACAACCACTAATAAACATTCTCTATAATATAGAGAACACACTCATAGATTTATGAAGAACCGGCTGTGAATGCTCTTATGTCATCATCTATCTGTAATATCTAATTTGACTGATTGTACTATTAGACCTCGATCAGTTCTATTTTTAAAACGATTGTATAGAGATTTTTAATCTTATCTCCTTTTTTTTAACTAGTATATTGTCTTTATATGATATCTGTTCTCTATACAACAAAATTTTGATGATCTCAATAACAACTCGATTTACCCAAGAAAGTTAATAATATGAAGGTCTTGGTTAGAGTCTCGATCAGAACAAAAATGTTTTTGGTTGAACAAGAAGTTTTTTTAAGTTTTGGGTTTCTTATTGAGGGGATTGTGTGTTTGGACCCGGATTAGAAATGAATATGTGAGCCCGATTAAAATAACAACTATTCTCTGAAACATGGACATAAATTCGTGGTTCAAAAAAATTATGATTAAATTATGAAATAGTAATTACCGAAATGTCGTGGCCTCTATTAACGAGTGTAGCATCAGAAGGCTTATAGTTTATATTAAGCCTATAACAATTCTCCAACTTCTCCACCCTTCTACTCGATAAATCAATGGGAGATTGCATCGTCCCCGTGCTACACAATGACCATTCTTCCTTTATCTCACCCCATCTCTCGGGTCCGATCGGGCCTCCTCTCACGTAATTGAATTCTCTTTCATCCTCTACATGCATTTACATACATATATGCATAGAAAAATATTAAAGTGAATACAATTATATATCATCGAGATCATTTTAGTATAACTGGATTTACACTTTTGTTCTTTTGAACCTTTGGCTTTCTTTGTATGTTTATTTCATACTTATAAAATACATTAATATGAAATTAATTGAATTTTACATAATTCAGAAAGCTACGTAGGAGGATTTGTGAAAAACGATACCTATAAGATATTGTGGCATGAGATGATTGTTTTTGTAATATGACGTACTTTTATTTGAAGTGTACTAGTTTTGAGAGTATTATTAGAATCAACATACATTGTTTATTAAAAAAAAATTCAAAATATGTCTACTAGTATGATATATAAGAAGAGCATTTGTGACCGTTTAAACAGTTGTAAAGTAGAACTTCTGAAAACAAGTTTCTTGTGTAGCATATAATCATGCTTAGGGCATTACCAACTTCTTGAGCTTGAGTTGAAGATGGATGAGAGAAAATAAGCAAAATCAAAAGAAACCCAAGTGTCAAAATGAATTTTGATTGCATATTCTTTATGTTTCACTGATCAAGTGAGAGATTATATATGCGTGCGCAAATTATATTTTCATATGCTGTGTTTGGGAGAGAAAGATAAGAGAGATGATTGTGTGGTTTGTATTATGGTTGAATAAAGGCCTATATATGCATATATAACACACACAAAGAACACCGTAATGTGTGTGAAATGACATTGAAGCCTCTTGTATAGTTATTATAGGTAGGGGCAAAAGGGTAATACCTATCGATCGTGTATAGGTGAGTACAGTGGCGGAGCTTGAACTCTTTCGTATGGGGCGGGGGCGAAATTAATTTTTTTAGGGGGGGAGGGGGCGAACTCGATATTTATATAAAAATTCACACTATCTGGCCAAGAATTTACACTATCGTACTAAAATTTAATACTACTGACGAAAAAAACAGAAGTTTCGCCCCTAGGTGAGTATACCTCACCTAAAATGAGTACATAAACTTGTAGGATATAAACTCTCAATTCGAAATAACCATACTACATATACGAATATCGTTGGACCATATGCCTATTGGTAGTCTTATTTGATTTTATCATTTATGGTATCGAAAACTTACTATTTTTTAACGAATTCAAAAGCAAGTACAAATCTCTACCTCTAAATCTTTTCTTATCCTCTGGTCAAGGCTAATTAATTTCTTATTATGTTAATTGCTCCAAATAAAACGTAAAGTGGTGAGCTCATGAATGATACAAGTCACAAATCAAAATCATCATATTGAAAATAACTTTAAAATCTGATCGATTCCCTAAAAACTTTAATACAATGTTATTAGCATTCAGGGCTTACTTTATGTATATAGCTAATTCTTGACATACATATATTTATTTAGCCCTCACATCTTACCGTGCATTCATGTTTAACTTGGATTTCTTACTGTACACATATAATACGATGCCATTTATACGTGTATATATCAAAATAGGAAAGTTCATATTATTTTTATAAAAAATCTTAACAAAGCACGCATAATTTTTTTTAAGAAAATAAGTATTTCATAAAGCTAGGACTTTTGTGTAAACAATTTTAACCTTCTAGTATATGATATCATACTATAACGAACGCTATTTTCCTATTTTCATGGATTCATGACTAATGTTTGGAATTTATAAAAAGCGAGCATAGTATTGATCAAAACGTTTCTCTTGACTTCAATGAACTGAATGATGAGATTAGGAACACATAATTGTAACTAAAGCGAGCATAATACTTGTTATAACACTTTTCTTGAAACTCCTTACAAAACTCGTCATGATTTCCAACATTTTTCATGTGTTCAAACGCACAATGTTAAGCAATGATATATCATTTAGCTTAATTACCTTCATTTTGAACAAGATCTTGTTCACCGAAAATCACTCACATTGTAGAAAGCAAACTCAATAAATAATAACTATATTAAAAATAACAGCATATAATTATTTCATTTATTTGTGTTCAAAGCAAGTGAAATCAGTATCCAAGAGTTGTCTGCAACCATGAATTCATTGTTTGTCCAACGACGACTTTGTTAACTTCTACTATCAAATGCTTGATTTGCTTCTATAATTATAGATGTCGAGTCTTCATGGAGGAAAATATATTAACCACACGTAATAAATAAACATAAAAACAAAGGCGTACTCATAAAGCATACATACAATACGTTAATATATGTTAGATACACCTAACATGTTCTATCATGAGGAATGAAAGAAGATTAAATATGGCTAATGCAAAGTAATTTGGCATTACATATATATCCAACAATATGCCAAATGAACTCAACAAAAGTGGTTTATGACATTATAAATCATCAAGTAAATAGCTAAACATCTGATTACAAACACTTATTTTCAAGAAAGTATATTTGCACTCGTATGGTGGAACACGACAATCATATCGGTCACATGTTTGTTTCAAGCCCTCATTTTTAGGCTATAAATCATTGTCGTTCATGTACTTTCATATAATCATATTTTGACATTTAATTTTTTGTTGTGCACACAATAGAGAAATTGAAATCAATTTGGATAATCTGAAATACGTGAATAACACTTTCATATTAAAATTATTTGGTGATTCATCCGAAAATCTCAATCGGATATAACTCAGATTTAATCAAGAACTAAGTATGACATCGTCTGCGTTTTTGTGAACCAGAAGAAGACAATTCAATTTTTGGAGATTGGGATCCAAACCATTTGGCAGCTTTCATTTTAAATCATAATTACCTAAAATTACGCCTTTTGCAAACCGGATTTCACATATGAAATTCCGGAAAAATATTTTTTAATACTACAACTCGACCTTAGCCAGATGCACTTCTCCTTGGACCCCGCCAGGGACTACCGCCCCTTGGACCCCACCAGGGACTACCGCCTCTTGGACCCCGCTCCTATAAACGTTAGCTCCTTGGAACCCCCTTTGTTTAGGGGCTTCGCCCAAAAAGAGGTTTACAATATCAAATATCATAATAAACTTAAACAAGTATGCACACCACACATCCTGACTTGTTTGATAGATATTATAATCATATTTATCATTAGTCAATCCAATTGCATTTAAATATCTAACACACACCAGTATTTTTTGACTCAGATCAAACCAGTCGGGTTGGGATTCGATGGTCCAACCAGTCCGCTCTACCAATTCGTTTGTAGCCAAGGAACCAGCCGGATCGGACTAGTCTGGTGGTCGGATCGGGAATCAGGTCGGCTAAAATTTTTGATATATACATATTTTTTAATTTTAATGGTTTAACGAGTTGGTCGAACGATGAATTGAGTGTTGCACATAAAATTATTAACTATAATATACACATATAAAATAGTTATATTGAAATATATATACCTATATATGTAATATCATATATAAAAATTATGACATCATCGGTTCTTAAATTCGGTCCCATCGGTCGACCAGTAAAATAACCAGTTCGTCATTCGATCCAGTTCTGAAACATTGGTGCAAACCATTGATTGTTTAATGGTTCACAATTAGTATGCACAAATGGGCATTTAAAACCGAAAAAGATTTCGTAAATTTTGCAACCGTCGATGTTGAAAGAGTCGCAAATGTTTCATTTTGGTAACTGACACGTCGCGCAATTTACGACGTTTTGAGTCGGTAGTAAAAAGGCTGCAAAAGTGAATAAAATAATTTTAAATTAAATATTTATCTACAAACAATATGAAAGTTATAAATATAAATATATTATAATTACACATATATAAATTGAGGAATTAAGAAACAGTATTAATATTACTTTTTAATCGAATTAAAATTAATAACTGTTAATTAAAAGTTAATAATTATATAATTATAAAAGTTGTTTATTAAATTGCATAATTATAATAACTTAAAAAATTAAAAAATTTGTTTATTGAATTACTGGTCAACTTTAACACGTCTTTTTTACACTTTTAAGTTTCTAAAGTTTCAAATTTAACTCAATACAATTTTTACTTAAAAAACTAATTTTTTGCATTTGTATTTTTATGTACGAGTCGTCACTTTGACCTCCCTTAAGTTTCTAAAGTTTAGGTTTTAGCCCAATACAATTTTTACTTAAAAAGCTAATTTTTTACATTTGTATTTTTATGTACGAGTCGTCACTTTGACCCCCCCTTAAGTTTCTAAAGTTTAGGGTTTAGCCCAATACAATTTTTACTTAAAAAACTAATTGCTCATGTTATTCTTGGGGTACGAATACTCGGTACAAGCCGGATCAAGTATAAAATGTTTATTTTCATATTTTTTTATATGTTTTAAAATTATTTACATTTTGATGTAAGTTTTTTTAGAGATGAGTCGGGTCATATATAAAACGTTTTTGTTCGAAAATATAAATCCAAGTTACTCTATGTTTCAACGTAAATTTAGTGCGGAAACGAATCAGGATGATTGTAATCTATGTATTTTTTTAGGTACGTTTTGACTTGGTCTAGGTTTCGATATAATTTTGTTTGAAAAAGAGCCGGGTCAAGTATAATAAGTTTTTGTTCAATGGTATAAATTCGAGTTATTTTAGGGTTCAACATTGGAAATAAGTCGGGAAAATTGTAATCTATGTGCTCTTTTTACGTACGCTTTGATTTGGTATACTTTTTGACATATTTTTTTAAATAGCCGGATCAATTATAATACGTTTTCAATCAACGGTATAAATTAAAGTTACTTTATTGTTTGACATGAATTAGTCGAAGATAAGTTGGGTCAATTGTTATTCTATACTCGAATTCAAATTTTTAATCTATGTTTCGACTATAATAACGGTATGAATTCGAGTTACTTTACAGTTTGATGTGAATTTAGTACCGAAATAAGTCAGATCAATTGTATTCTATACTCTATTATGTTGTATACGATGACGCCGCAACGCGCGACCTTTAAGTATCTAGTTAATTAATAAATAGACGATTACTCTTAAATCTTAATCCTTATAAATTATAAACTCAAATAAAACTAACTAATTTTAAACAATTTAAGTGGCCAGTACTGCAGTAGTGCAGTACCCTTACAGCCTTACACAAAGCCCAACTCTTCAAACCCAGTGGCCAGTACGGCAGTATCCTTACACAAAGCCCAACTCTTTAAACCCAGTTCTATTAATATTTACCCAAATATCTATTAGCCCTTAATATTTTCTAAACACAAATAAAAAAGCTATAATTAACAGCTTGTTAGTCATCGATGAGAATTATAGTCTTCCACATGAGCAACCATGATCGTTATCATGCAGGTGAAATTTAACTATAGACAACCGACATTCAGAAACATCCAATCCCGTTAAAAAAGTTCCGCGGTCCATTACTGATATGAGGGTCTCATTCTATGCATTCACAATCTAACAAAGAAGTCATCCGATTAAAATTGAGGTTGGCATTTTCTCAATGTCACTAGATGGACATGTATTTTCTCAATTGAGGTTGATTAACAGAATATGCACTTTTGGAATCAGCAGCATGTATTAACTATAACTCATGCTATTTGGTATAAAACATTTATATATATAGCATACATTTGTTTGATCATTGATGCATGAGTGTTTATGTGTTTATTAAGTTACTAGAGTAACAAAAAGTATGAAACAACACTTGTCACTTGTTTCATTTCATTTTATGTTAAGTAGAAAACAGAACTTTTAGAAACACTAAATATAGATTTCATGTATTTATTACATAACATTGAAGTATATATAGTCATTCGTATTTACTATCACTGTCTAGAGGATGGACCATAGAAATAAACGCCACGTTGATTATGCGGTTGTACCGGTCTTGCATTATTTGCTGCATACTGCAACATAAACGTCGATTAGCATTATCTAACACAAAAGAAAACAATTAAAAAAACTTGGTATTGATCAATTGATTTATAGTGCAACAAATACTTACATCATGTACGGCCTCTCGAAGTAATTTAACTTGACCTTTAGAAACTGTTCTTATCTGTATAAACATAAAATCCTTAGTCGATCTATATATAAATGAACATTTAATTTTCGATGTATGTTACAAATATATATATTGGTTAAATGTTACCTTTTTACTGATCGTCCAAACAACATTTTCGGTGCAAGGTGGGACGGTAAGTGAACCTATGTATCGATAATACCTCCTACTGCTCATTTTAATTTCTTTAGGATTTATAATCCCACTTAGTCCATGCATACCTTTTTGATCTATCATAGACGATATATTCACAGCCAACTGCAAATCAGAAAGTTAAAGTGTAAAGAAAGTTTAAACCTGTATTTAAACGAAAATATTGCTATTGGTTTTGTAGTAAACATATATGATATTATATATAGGAAGGAACATTTCACCAAATAGCAACTGAATTTAATTCTTTAGCGTTTTACCAAAGTCGCTCACATTTTTTTTTTTCTAACTATAAAAATCACTTGCATTTTAGTGTTGTTAAATATTTCTATAATTGTTTAAGTTTTTAGAACTTAAGTGACTTAGATGAAACATATATGAAATTTAGTTCTTATTTGGTAATTTCTTTTCAAGTTTAAATGATTTTTAACATAAAAGTGACTTAAATGAAATAAAACTTTGTTGCTACTTTTTTAAAGTTTTACATGAATTAAGAGATAATTGTAAACTAAAAATTTTCTAAAATAACAATCAAATTTCATAATTGTTTCACTTGTGCCATTTAAACAAAAATCGATAAATAATATTAACAATTCTTATAAAAAATTTATACAGTGAAACAATAATGAAAATTTAATGGTTTATAGTTATTAAAAAATGAATGATTTTATTCAAATAATACTAAAACTTGAGTATCATTTTATAGCTTTACTGTTTATACAAAAACATGTGCAAAACATATTTTATTTATTTGGAGTGAAGGCAGTATAATAAAGTGGGATTAATGGGGGTAGATATGGGTAGCAATATTTTACCTTAGAAATAAAATGATTAGGTGTGCCAATATTGTAAAGGACAGCAATGACAGCTATTTTGTTGTCTTTGCTGAGGTGGACCATATGTAGTTCCATATCATACCTGCTCATGTATTCATATGTTTGGAAGTTAGCTCAAAAAGCAAACCAACTTTTTCGGAAAATATCTTTAGTGACAAAAGAAAAACTTGTCACAAATAGTTTACTATCTAAAATGTATAATTAGCATCAAAAGAAAGAGTAAACCTTCTGCCATTGATGGTATGCTCAGAAGGCGAGTGCCAATGTGCTTGTTTCAAAGCATACTCTGTGTCATTGATAATAATTGATCCCGCATCTCCTTCCCATTGAAGCTGCAATATTAATTAAATCCATCATAAAATTAATTACACAATAATTGTAGTTAGTTTCTATAATCGAAATCTGTCACAACCAAAAAAACAAATGACATAAACAACTGATGCATTCACATACTTATAGTAAATGATTTTAGAGTTAATTTCTGTATTACTCCTTGTGGTTTGACCATTTTAACGATTTTACCCCAATAGTTCAAAAATAGCCAAAACCCTCACTGAAGTACCTATTTTTTCTCCAAATTGCTCTATGCCCTTAACTCCGTTTAATTCTCACGTTATATGGGACCCACGTGCCCCTCACATGAGGGACAATTATGTATTTTTTGTGGATCCCATTTAACGTGAGAATTAAACGGAGTTAGGGATGGGGAGCAATTCGGAGGAAAAATAGTGACTTCAGGAAGGGTTTTGGCTAATTTTAAACTATTGGGGCAAAACCGTTAAAATGATCAAACCACGAAAAGCAAAACAGAAATTAACTCATGATTTTATGCTATAGAATAAAATCTAAAGTGTTGTTAAAAAAAACTAAAACACATGTTTATCAATAATTATTATTATAAAAAAACCAAGAAAATGTTTTTCTTGTCTCATGAGTCATGAATAAATTATTTTTATTGATATGACTAATGACACCATGAATCACGCGTAGCCAAGACTCAAAAGCGTCAAAATTAATGATTAGAGAATTAATGACAACTGTGAGAGGTAGACTTTGGTCTCCCAACGTGAATATCGCCCATAATATAATATTGCGATTGTTTTTGTGACTGAATCAGTTTCGTCGCTAATTTTAAGACTCTTTAGGTCGGTCGTAAAACGTTGCGCAAAATTTACAAACATTTTTCAGTAGTAAATTTTGGTCGTAAATTGGACAGTTTTGTAGCTAGGGGTTAATATGATGAAATTAATATTTTGGGTTGCAGGAAAAGTGGAAACTACAAATTAAATACAAATATGTTGATTGATCGAGGTTTTTAATAATCTAAGTTACTTGTTTTATACACGTTATATCTTGTTTGTGTATATGATATGAATTAATTATGAAATAGTACTTACCATAATGTCATGACCTCTATTAAGCATTGTAGCATTACAAGCCTTATAGTTTCTGTAGAGCTTCTTAGAGCTCACCACCATCTCCACCCTTCGACTAGACATATCGATGGGCGACTGCATCTTCCCGTTGCTGCACGTCGACCATTCCTTCTTTATCGCGCCCCATTTCTCCGGTCCCATATTCCCGCCTCTCGCGTAATCAAATTCTCTTTCATCCTCTACATTTACACATACACACAATAAACATCAATCTTTAAAAGAAACAAATGTAACTACTAGATTTAGAAACAATATCAGATATCAGTTAAAGGACAAACACGGTGCACAAGGCTCCTGCAGACGAGTATATAATTAAGAATATTTTGTGCATTACCAACTTCTTGAGCTTGAGTTGATGTTGGATGAGAGAAGATAACCATAAACAAAAGAAGCCCAAGTGCCAAAATATAGTTTGATGTCATGTTCTTTATATTTCACAACACAGAGAGAGATATAGAGAGAGTTGATATGTTGTGTTTGAGGGAGATATAAGGAGTATATATACACATATATATTACACACACTGGGAGCAGCTTGTGTGTGTGAAAATTGAAATAAAGAGGAAGCTTCTTGTGTGGTTCTTACAGGTAGAGGCAAAGGTGATATTAAAAAGGTAAAGTGAAAGAATGAAATTGAATAAACAAAGTTGCAGACGTGAATCCGACACAATATTTGGTGTGTGTGTGTGTGTTGTTTTTTACGAAGAGAAAAACGTGTCATCGTGTCGGCCATAATTTTATGGTCAAAGGTTACATCCTACATGCATGGAACAAAATTACAAAAGTATTGAGAAGAGATCTTTGGTTTTATAATATAATCTTGATGTTAAAATTATTTTGAACATCTATGACCATCGCCTCGATGAAGACCGTCAAGAGCCTTCCTTGACTGATGTGGAAGACAAAGGAGGCGAGAAATTCAAGATGTTCAAGTAAAAAAAAAAGGAAGTTACATTACAAGGAAAGAGGGGTAAATATATGTCGTCACGGGTAGGGTCAGGGCGGAAGAGATAAAAGATAATCGGTGAAGATCATAACATGTAGGAGGGATGCTCCGCCCGTAAAGTTCAATTGTGACCTTTTTACCACATACTAGCCCATCACAGATGTCCGTTTTCTAGTAGTGTAAATCCTACGAGAACTTAGTAATACGTTCAAGATCATTAACTACAAGCTAGTATATTATCATTAAAATACAACATTGTCATATGAAAAACTTATATGTGTTTTAATTTGCAGGTGTCAATTTACATGTTTACATATATTTGAGTTATTGGATTTTAATAATTACAACTTTTATTTATTAGTCGAGATTAATTCCAATTTAATAATATTTACAGACACTTTCAACTTTAAGTTTATTTTCCTTCAACTTTCAACTCCGACGCCACCTAGCTTCTATTAGGTCCGCTTTTCATTGTTTAGCCTCCATCGTCACCTGAAATCTACCTTCAACAAGTCAAGTAGTTCAAATTAGAAGGTGAAGATTGATGGGTTTTAGGGTGTGGAAGTTTTAGATTGACCGACTTAATGGTAGATGTTAACTTTCTACTTAGTGTTTTGGCCACAAAAGCAGTTCATGCCATCAAAAAACTAACGAGGTTAACTCTCGCTTATTAAGGGATAATTAAAGGAAAATAAACTCAAAGTTAGGAGTGTCTGTAAATATTTTTCTAAGTTGAGATTAATCAAGACTAATATATGAATGTTAGGATTATTATAATTCAATAACCTCGTATATTTTAAAATTTCACATTTGTATGGTAAAAACTTACACATGAAGAATAATGATTAGTTAGTAATATGCGTATATATAAAGGGTTATTGAATTTTAATCGTCCTAACTTTTATTTATTGGTTGTAATTAATCTTAGCTTAAGAAATTTTTAGAGTTACTCTCAACTTTAAGCTTATTTTCCTCCAACGATCTTTCACTAGCTAAGAGTTAACCCCGTTAGTTTCTTTGATTAAATGTGATCAATTTTGAGCTTATTTTCAACTCTATTGTCGCGCAGCCTCCATCGGGATCATTTTCTGGTGTCTAACCTTTATCGTCACTTGAAATCTACCTTAACGAGTTAAGTGGTTTAGATCAAGAGATGGAAATTAACGAGATTTAGGATGTGAAAGTTTTAGATTGATGGAACTGATGGTAGTTTCAACTTTATGTTAAGTGTTTTGGTTACATAAGCAGTCCTACATTATCAAAAAAAAAATTTGAAGAAGTTAACTCTCAGTTATTAAGGGATCATTGAAGAAAAATAAGTTTAAAACTAAGAGTGTCTGTAAATATTATTTAAGTTAAGATTCAACCTGACAAATATATAAAAGTTAGTATTATTAAAATTCAAAACCCTAAATAAAATAATAATTTTGATTGTTTCTCGTCAACATTCACAGTTCTTGTGAGTTCTCAAAATTAGTTAAATTGTTTCTTGTGAACATTCACAGTTCTTGTGAGTTCTCAAAATTAGTTAAATTGAAAGTATATTGTTTTTCAATAGTATTAATTTAAAATTTCTTAATGTAACTTAGGACATGAGTTGTTGTATAAAGCCCTTCTCATGATATCTTTTAATATTGCTTCATATGATGCTGACTGGATATTAATTAAACACTAGATAAAACCTCTGATCTAATATTTTAATTCTGTTGTGGTTTAAGTGATAAGAGATCATAACACATTATTTAAGTTATTTGTTTTTTTTAAATAACCATGTAAATATATAAATATTAAAAACAAAATAACACATTAATATAAATAGAAAATAATTTATAATTTTATAAAAAACAATCCCAATACTACTCTAATACGAGATCATCGGGTCGTCTAGCCCACAAATGCTCTCAACCAATTTATGACGAATAATTGTCTACTCAAACCGAAACATCTTCTAAAACTCTCTTCGTCATAAATGCAATCGGGGGAAAATAGTGTTTTACCAAAGTGTTGTTAGCACCAACTCGGTCACCATTTAAAGGCAGGGATCTCGTTAGTAATCGTTGACGTTGAGACTGGTCGATCAAATACTCGACCATCAACTCCCGTTTTAAAAAATGAGTATGTTTTCTTCGGAATAATCGGATGAGGAACTCCATTTCATGGTTGACACAAAATGATTTTTTCTTTATAAAATGCTAGAGAGAAAGGGAGTGAAATGAAATGGTTTGTATAGAAAATGAAGATAGGTATACAAAGGTAAAAATTACAATTAGAAAAAATTATATTAATGAGTCTAACGACTCTTTTTTTGAAACCAGGCCACCATGCACCAACGATCACAAGCAGAAGATACCATCCCGCGCTCCGCGATCACACTTCCGTTCGTGCCACCATGTTACGGTGTATGGGACCAGGTGGCCTGCTCGCACCCTCATGGCCTTGCAAAATAGCAAATCGACCAAATAATAACCTTTAATTAGGCATCCCCGAACAAGAAGTACACTATTGAATGGTTCCAGAAACTTGTAAATTAAAGACTAATACGGTAGTCAACGTTTCAAAAGATAATTTTGCCTTTAAAAAGAAAAAGATAATATCAACTTTGAAATAAATTGCATGTGCAATGATTATGGAAATGTCACATTCGAACAAATTATGAATATTTGAGTAATATAAATTGTCAACGTTTCAAAAAATGTAGCCGAAAAATTAATATTCAAGAACACATTATTGTATCTAAAATTTGTAGATTAGAAATTGAATAATGAAACATTATCATTTTAATTCTGAGTTTCTCTTTTTTTTTTTTTTTTTTTTTTTTTTGTTAGTTACAATTACATTGAATTCAAAATTAAGAATTCAATTAGTAAAAATGGAAAATGACGCTACATTACTAGTATGTAGTAGAATATGACCAACGAAAAATCATTGAGAGACAATGAAAGATCAAAAATTCGTATGAAGATAGATTATAACATGTCAATATAAAATGGATCGGATGGGATCACACACATGTGGGGTTATATTGTACAAGCTTTCATTAGAATTCATGTATTAGTATTGTTTTGCCCAATAATTTACTCTTTTTATCATGGTTCCTTCTTGTTGACATTTGGTAATAAAAATAAAAAATAAAAAAAACCGACGAATGCATTATAAAAATTTGCATAAATAAACATCTAACACACTAACAAACAAAGAGAAAATAGACCCCTTGATGCCGTGTGATGCTTGGAAAAAGAAAATTGTTTCTTTTTAGTGTCTCTGTTGCAACAGCTTGCATCTCTATTGCCTCTTGCTGCCTTCAATTTGTTTTATGGTCCCCTTAACGCCTTATGTTTTTAAAATACATTAGGCTACTAAAAAGATGAAATTCTTATCAGGTATAGGGGTCCCTGCCTCAAGCTGAATCCGCTAAAGCCTACGATCACAATCTACAACAGATAAGAGACAGATCAATGACAAATGATCAAGTTAAAATTCAAGTTTGGAAGAGTTGTATGACTTCTTTAGTAGAAATATCGCTCTATGGGGGCCTGAAGCAAAAGAAGATTTTATTCGTTGGTGTCAATTAGGTGGTTCGTGGACTTTTGTTGCTCTCCACAGCTCTTCCGGACTAATAGGTTTCATGTTACGTCAATTCGAACATGTTCGATATGTTCAATACGTTTATATACATCATCATATACTAAATCATATATTAAAATTATTCAACTTTATGTCTTTAAATTGCATATAATATTGCTATATATATTAAAAACTAAAATACAACACCTAAATCATTTAAGATAAATAGACAACACCTAAATATTCCACGATAATTTGTCATCTTCAATCTAAACTCAAACCCATCAACCTTCAGTTGTGGCAAGACCACTCCTACTCTTATATATTTATCACTACACCCAATCTTTTACTCTAAAAATATTCAGTTAAATGATTATTTCAAAAAACTTAACAGCTTTATTGTCTACCCGAATTGTGAACCAAATTTGTGACGACTTTTAATCCATCAATACTGACTTAACAAAGTTAGTGCCAGTTTTAGAAACACATCTAATAGATTTTTATCAAAATGATCATGGTTGACCAAGTTTACAAAATAGTCATAAATTTTCAAACCACAAGTTCTCTTGGTTAATTTAGCCAATCCTAGTCATCCATTATACTCATTTTCAGCCTATAGGATGAAGGCTTAACGCGTATGGCACAAAATGATAAGAACTTTTACACGTGGCTGACCTAGAAAGCGCCTTGTGTACGTAAACTGCAGACTGAGACCACTTGTGTGGCACATCAGTCAATCTGTAAGACACGTCAAATTCTAGATTTATTCGTCCTGCCACTTTGAACAAAAATACAAGCTTAGCCGGTGCCATTGTAGGTCGTCCTCAGCCAAAAACTCCGCTGAATCAACTTGTAGGTTGAGCCGACTTATAGGCTGAGCAAACTTTTAGGGTCAGCCCATATTATAATTACATACTTAGCCTGTATCTTTTTTCTAGGGTTAGCTCATATCATAACTACAGATTTAACCTGAATCTTCTTTTTAGAGTATGCCCGTTTAGTTGTTCCAGGCTAAACCCATAACTATAAAGTTACAAACTTAGCCTACATAATTATTAAGGTTTACATATGTACATTAAGATGCTTATAAACTACCCATACGAGTATGGAAAAGCCATCGGCTGCCCCAATCAAAGAGTCACCTTCTTAAATTCAACAGAAAATATGAAGACCTTTTAACATAAAGAGTTATCAAACATCACCGTCAATTCACTTCAAAATCTCAAAATATTCCGTCAATATCATGCCTTGCGTCAATGTGCATTATATTAATTTATGTAAAACATTTTTTCCATCCAAACCATTGATTATGATTTCTAGTCAACTTACAATCCAAATTATCTTTATGTGTAAATCATTTTTTTTCAATCCAAAATTTATTGATGTATGTTTTAGTCAACTTTCCCTTTTAGCCATTATAATGATTTAATCCAATTGCTGGACCAGCTGCCCTATTAAATATGGACTCGTATCATCATCGGGTTGGTTGCAAGATGGATGATAAGGTATAAATAAACCAGTTGAGAATCAACATTGACATGTTGAACTAGGGAATCATCAGATATGTTAAGTTATCGTTAACAAAATCAGAAGAATGATTAATTATTCAGTTGAGTTTAGAATAAGATTTATCGTTTATTTGGTAGCTAAAGTAGATACACAACTGTGGGGCCACGTATTGTATAATTTTATGCGTGAATAAAATCCAATATTATTGTAAGAAATAACACATCAAGAAAAATCGTTACTCATATTATTTTCTCTAATTCGTCAAGGTTATATATTACAGTTTAATCGATACTTCGGCATAGATTGGATAGTGTTATTTAATATATTGAATTTATATATTTTTAAATAAGTAAAATGTTTGTGTTTAGGTAAAGAGTTGTGCTATACTTACGTCTTCCCTTTTGTTTTTACTTGTTACAACTTTTTCTCTCAAGTTATCACATCAATAAACTTTTTTTTTTTCACACTGAAAGACAATATTGCAATTATATTTAACATTTTTCATAAAAAGAGTTCACTAACAGGGATGGCGATAGGAAAGATTAGGGAGTCACATTCTCAATTATAAAATCGTGTGTCATATCTGGCCTAATATTTTCCGGTTATGGGGCATATATATTAATTTGCTAAAAATATTTGTTACAACTTTTAAGTATATTTTCTTTTGTTACCGTTATAGTTCTAGGTTTTTAACGACTACAATAATTGAAAATATGCTAATTACATAAATCACATCATCACCGTGAGATGTTTGAGATAAATATATAAATCACATCATCACCGCAAGATGTTTGAGATAATTACATAAATCACATCATCACCACAAAATGTGTGAAGCATCTAAAACTATGTAAATTATATGATGGTAAATACCAAAGTTAAGATCATCTTCCCCGTTACTTTTTAAATAGATAGAGTGGCTTTGAATCCACTATTATTTTTATAGTTTGTTATTCCATATAGTATTTTGCTAGTCGGGTTACAATAAAACACAGTCGTTTAGAAAAAAAAATCAAATTCCCTAATTTACATAATATAAATAATATCAACAAATACATATTTCAAAAGATTTTTTTCAAATAATTAACCTGATATAGAATAACGCATTATTAAACAATTTCAAGAAAAAACAAAAGTTTAAAGAAATTTTATCGAGCAAGTTGTTCGATTAAACAAGTATTTGTTTTCGACCTTTTAGGGAATTGGGTCGGGCATGCCTATACCCTATCATATTCGTGTTTATTTGCCGTCCCTATGCACTTAAGTTTTATAAAGGAAAGCCACTGCCCTTACGAAAATGTGATGGTCGTAACTCGTAAATGATCATCCCTATCCTGGTGGAAAGTCAAATGTATCATAGGGCTATCAGCAGCCCACATAAAAAGTCAATAAAAACCTTCACATAGAGAATTTATTAAATGCACAATATTTTTCATTTTGATTTATAATTGTCAACCAATTGTTTCTTTCAAAGTTTTCAATTCACATGAGTATGTTGTTTTGTACAAATTTGAAAACTCAATGGACGTTTCAGTAAATAATTAGCTATTACCGATCGACTAATAACATGTGAATAGTAACTCATCTAATAAGACATTATCACATGTTTTCAGCTTATATATGTTCTTTTTAGGATCAACAAGAAAATGAAACCGCTTGAGCTAGTTTGACGGTTGGATATTTAGAGGTGAGGTTGGTGGTTTAAACCAGGTTGCATCCCTAATATGTTTTCCGTTCACCATATTAGAGCATTCGCAACAAGTTTCTTATGTTTTTGTTAGTGTGTTCTCTGTATTATATAAAATGGTTGTGAGTGGAGAAAATAGAAAATGCTATCGTTTATCTATATATTTTGCGTAACACTGTTTATCTTTACAATTTTTTTACTATTTTTTGAAAATTGTTTAAGTGAAGTAAAGAAAAAATATTACTGTTTATTTGTATATTTTGGGTGACACTGTTCATCCTTACAATTTTTTTATTATTTTTGAAAGTGGTTGTAAGTGGATAAGAGAGAAGAATAACGATTAAGATATAAAAATATTATTTAATTAAAAAATAGTATTTTTTTAATATAATTATAGAGATAGAACAAAAACCAAAGAATTTCATATATATCTTTATAAACTTAAAAATATCATATACATTCAACCAAAAATAAAAAAAAATTCACTCCAATTGAAGAATAATTAGAGCGGCACGTGACAGCATCACATTCCTCCTCATCAAATTTTTTCTTATGTTTCTCTTCCATTAAATAATCACATTAATCACTAATAATATAATTTAATTTTTTTAGATTAAAACATTTTTTAATAAATTAAAAATGATATTTTTTATTAATGTTTTTTTAAGAAACAAATTTTAATAAAATAAGAATTCTTTCTAAGTTATCAAGCTTTTTTAAAAATACAAAATATTTAAAAATTAGTGTTTTAAAAAGTAAAATTTTATTAATAAAAAATAATTAAAATTGAGAGTTATAATAAGAAGTTTTTAAAAATGACACTTTTTAAAACCTTTATTTTGAAACTTAATTTTCATTTGTGTTATAATAAGGAAGATTTTAATTATTTTTTATTTTAAAATACTATTTTATAACTGATAAATATTCACTTTACTTAATATTTTATTTATTAAAGCCATCTAATATATGAGTTTACTAAAACTAGTATCACATATGATAGCACGTGAACTGAAATTCATAGTATCGTTGTATTTCTCAAGGTTAAAGTTTATTTCATTAACATTAAAATCTAATTATCTTTCATGTATTGACTTTAAATAGAAGTATCATTAGAAAAATAAAAGAAACAACTAGGAACAGCAGGTCGGTATCTATGCCATTTCTGGTTAAATTGTTAAAAAAAACATAGAAAAATGATGTGATAAGTACCATAAATAATTGAAAGTATGCATTAATGATTACACTTTGTGATATAGATTTTACAGGATGATAGGATGATATATTCATAAGTAAGTGAAAACAATAGTGTAATGCTAGCATTGCAGGTTATATTATACGTTTTATTGATGATAGTGTAGTATATACATCGATGATTACGTTACATATACATTAATTGTATAGCATTAATAATCACACTACATGTGTTACTCGTTATATTCAAGTATCGTATGTTATTACACTACATATGCACTTTTAGCTTATGTATGTATGTATGGGTTATTGATAATACATTTAGTGTTCATACTCGATATGATTTCCTAGTATAGTGCATGTACCGGTAATTATGTGCCTTGTATTACTGATAATATGTTAATGAATGCATTGGTAATTACACTACATGTGTTTCTAATAATATTGGTATATGCGTTGGCGATTGCATTACATATACCCTATTAGTTCCGGTTCGAATTGTGCTCGGATGATTTTGATCTAATGAATAGGTTTAGACTTGTGATAAACACAAGTCAATCAGCACATTCCCTTAAAATATTATTGTTCTCATCCGATTTTGGTTTTCATCTTATTTACATACATGTTACGATCAAAATCATAATCAAATTTTCCTCTTTTGATTTTGAATTCAAATAGTATTCAGATCTCGTTTCGATTTTAATTGGGTTTGATTTTTATTTAGTCTTTGTTTAGACTCCAGTCGTACTCATAACTCATTTAAATTAGATTTCAATCGCGTGTTTATTACGTGAACATAAAATATGAAGATGACATAATTCCTAGGTTTAGAACGTGAAAAGTTGATTGTACAATCTTACCGTCCCAATGTTGAGCAATAAGCAGCCCCACCGGCGAAGCTTCATAGGGGCCAAGGCCCCCCCCCCCCCCCCCCTTTTCTTTTTTCCGTTAGTAGTGTTAATTTTTGGCTCGGCAGTGTGAATTTTCGATCCGATAATAGAAGTTTTTTAATAAATTTTGAGTTTGCCCCCCCTAAAATAGTTCCCCCCCCCCCCAAAACCGTGGTTCAAGCTCCGCCATTGAGCAGTCCTACCTTTTAAACTTGGGATGTTTTCATTTAAACCACGCCATATTATACACTTATATGGTATAACAAAATCTAGTTATTGATTTCATTATATAGAAGTTTAATTTAATGATAAAATTATAATTACCAGGAATTTATACATTCTTTTTCATTAAAGTACAATTATGTAATAAACCTTTGCACATATGTAAAGGGTTAGAGCTCGGGTGCCAAAAGGCTTATAGTTAGGAGCCAAAGTCTGCATCATTCACCTACCAGCTAACCATAAACGCTGGTGCAAGTGGTCAAAGTTTTGTTTTTGTGTCTAAGACATGGGTGCAATGAGCCCGTGGTTCAAGCATATTGCATCCGTGGTTTAAGCATATGCAACATGTGTGGCCAACACACGCCCCATTTCACCCAAGTTCATCATCAAGAAAATGTACACTTTGAAGACGTGAATCCTTCACACTAAACTTTGACACTTTTTATTCAAGTAGAAAGCAAGAACAAATCAAAAGATTGTAACAGAAAATGTTTATATTCATATGCTATCTGGAATTAGTTTTTTACCTAATAAGTAATAATACAGAATAAAAAACCAACACCACGGTGTAAAAAATCTCTCACCTTGTTCTGTTAGCAGCAGCAGCATCGGCTATTTTTTGCCATGTCAGCTCGCGCTGCTTGTCCACCTCGATGGCGTGGGCCTGTTTCTCAGCATATTGCTTCTGGCACTCCTCAAACAATTTTGCATCCATTTCTTGAAACATTTTACGGACATTAACTGTTAACCCATGCACTGCTTGGTTCCAGTGAGATTGAATGTTGTTCTCAAGTGCTTCAAAGACTAATGGTAAAATTACATTGCGGTTTTGAGCAATTAGGCTTACAATATGCTCGTTGTTCCACAAGAAAAGAGCTCGTTCTGCTGTCTGAAAATAGAATTCGGCCAAAGATGCATGTTATAAACACAAGAAAAAGAAAACCTAGTACTTGATAATGATGGCTGGTTATATCACTTCTATATGTTCCTAGCCTCCTTATATGTTGTTACTTCTTTGTCCAAAAGAATGTCATTTAATCTGGTATTCTACTACATAAGTAAAATAACCATACAAAAATACTGTGAATTACTTTATCTGTTTTGTCAAACCCCATGTGAGCTCCCCACTTCTAATCAATGTAACTTCAATGCATGTCTAGAAGCATTCTAGTGTAGAGTACTTACACCCTCAACAAAAGGTATTATCTATCACTTTCAATAACTAATAAGATAAAAAGGTGGTTCCGAATAGAACAAATTACGAATAAACAAGAAGGCAATTATTAGCAACTTAGCAAGACCCTACGAAATTCTTTGACAAAAGATTACAGATAAAATTATGCACTGGATGACAAAGTTTTCTATTTTAGTAATGAGTTTTTAGCTATAAGCCTATCAATATGAAGTATGAACCATTTTTATTCTGTAAAAATAATACTGTTTCCTTTGCTGGAAAATTTGAATCAAAGTAGCTATTCTTCTGTTATTGATTTATTATTATTATTGATCATTACAAGATATAGATGTTATAGGTTTTGTTCCATAGGATCCCCATGTTTGGACATTATTTAACGGTATTTTAAATGTTAGACTCATTGCCAAATATTTTCATTCAACCATGTATATATATAGTCTGATAGTCAAACACACACATGCCCAAAGAACCATTAAAAGGATGAAGACGCATATCCACCTAAAGTATTGAAATTTATTAGAGTTTGTCACGTATGTACATTAACGACGTATGAATAACCACTCACGTTTGATTAAAGACAGAAGCAATTGCCAATTTAACATAAATGCTAACATCAATCAGTCATCAACACGAGTTACACATGAGCACTCAAGAATTTTACACTAACGCAACCTACTAACAGTCAAATAACATCAATTACACGTTATCCATTAAATCAACATTAATAACAAATTAAGCATCAAAGATGAATTAACCACACCCTATAAACAAAATCATCAAAGAAGACATGGTACGTGCATTTAATAAACAGATATTATTGTTGACTAATCAATCTTTTTATTTTTGTTCTACTTGAAATGATAAATAATTAGTTAGGATTTGATAAAAAAAAATTGGTGCACAACACAATACTTCCATAACTTCCATTAGTCTTGTGCTTCGGTTTTTATGCATTAGAGGCTAAGCTATACTCCTCACCAAAGATCCTAAAAAAAACCGTAATATGCCAATTATGCTATATTATTGGTTATATATAACAATTATGCTATTTCTAGTTTCCTTGATATTGTGTGCAAAAAGACTACAAACTTGCTTGATTTCATTATTGTATTGAGGTTAAACTTAGTGTCATTGGGAGAGACGGATGCTTCTAGAAAGTAGAAACCAGACCGATTTTGTATTTCATTTTTGTTTCTTTCAATGTCATTTAAAATACCATTCGCGCCAAAATATTTCATGCCATAAAAGCAAAGTTGTGGCAGCCAAAAACATGCCAGCTCTGGCACCAAAAAAGGTAAACCCCACACCAATCTAACAATCCTAACTAACTATAGACGTCATATTCGGTGCACATACATGCTTATCACCAACCTTCACAGATTTGTAGAATAACATAAGCACTTCAAAGCATGTATGAGGAAAGACAACCATTCAATTAACATTTTAATGAAATAACAAACATAAACCTTCCAAAATTATAGAAAAAAAGATAATGGATATCTCAAACCTGAAAATGGGGGCTATTGAGACACCTAGCTATTTGTTTGAAAAGAGGAACCATGCACCGTTGGAATTCCGTGGCCTGTGTCGCTTCCAATACTTCTTCAAGTTCCCCAAGAAAAAGAGTCTCCTTGTTACAATTAGTAATTGGCCAATATTTTAGCAAGCCCATTATAACAGTATCCGCCAACTTATTATCCTTTTCTACAAACTGAGTGATACAATAGGCAAGCTGCTGATGATACATAGCAATCGATTTAGGCTTGTGAAGTGGTATAAGTGCCCTAACAAGAAACAGCTTGTGCTCCTCTTTCATCGGTAATGCAAAACCATTAATTATACTTCCAAGTATTTCCAACAACTCACCAATACCGTTATGTCTCTGTGTTTCATAGATAAACCTATAAAAGATATTATTAATTGCTTTCCTAATAAACGGGCGGTGTACCATAAACTTCCCATATATTCTGTGTAAAATTGTTTTCAAATACTCACGCTCACGTGGGTCCTCAGAATCAAACATCTCTAGTAACTTCAAAACAAACGAATGATTGATGTAGCGCTTTGCAACCTTTGCATCAGTGTCTGATGACACCACATACCTCAAAAGAAGCTCATAAACAAGCTGTAAATGCGGCCATGACGGATCAAGATAAGGCTCTTCCTCATCTGCTTCAACGTTTTCCGATCCTGTATGTTCATGAGAGCTAGGTGGCAAACACCTGAAAACATTGACCGAAATCATCCGAACCAATTCCTCTTGATTACTCTCAGTAATCTTCCCAGACCCCGATTGCACATAATCCACAAGCTCAACAAGATTCAGCCTTTTAATCTCCTTCTCCCTAACCATCTTCAATGTATCCGAAAAATCAAACTGAAAACAGCAAACCTGACACTTCCTAAGAAACAAATTCTGTCGTTCCGACACCGGAACATCTCTAAACATCGGCAGAGCTTCAACAGCCCCTGCTCCACCGGACACCGGTGGCTGCTGCGGTGGCCCCAAATTATTAGGGCTAACAGCACCACCACCACCACCACCACCACGAGAAGCTTGATTAACAACAACATTCGAAGTGGAAACAGATTCAGAATTCCTATTTCCACTAGGACCATAACCATCAGCATCAGATTTGGATGACTTCCGTTGCCCACGTTTCATAAATTTGTTCAACATATTCCAATCGTATAACACTATAATCCACCCAAATCAATCGATTAAACCTACTAGTCCTAACAATACCTTACTATCCACAAACAATAATCAGTCAATCAACAGATTGTGCTAAACACAAAACCCTAAATCAGTCCTTTAGCAATTACAATTTAACAAAAGTAAGAATACCAACTGTTGTAAAAGTGGAGTTGAATGATGATGGAATGCATACGGCGGCAGACGGTGGTCCGGTGGGAGGATCCGGCGACCGGCGGAGATGACTGGTGGCGATCAATTTAAAGAATGAGAGAGAGAAAGATAGAGTGAAGGGGTGAGTGAGTGAAAGCAAATCTGATGATAATAATAATAATAATATTGAAAGATTGGGTGAGATTGAAACTTGAGAGTGACAAGTAGATTTTCCAACATTAATCTATAAAATTTGCTTATCATATTTAATCATTTCATAACCACTTTAGGCTTTAACTACTTTTTATGTCACATAAGATTTTCCTTTATTGTAATTGAATACATAAAATAAAAGATCATCTGATCATTTTATATTGGTTTACCGCATAGATATTTTAAGAGTTATAAATTAACTAATTTTTAAGAGAATAAAAAAATAAAATAGATTTTATATATATTTAGACACTAAATATATCAAATTACGATATGTGTCGTCATATAAAGATCTTGTTTTTTCAAACAATTTTTACAATTAACATATTGTTGAAGTGTTAAGAGATTAGAAGGCGCTAATACCTCTCCCTGCAACTTTATTTTGACTAACGTTTTGAAGTGACACGTATTAAGAGGTTGGAAGACACTAATGCCTCTACTATGCCCTATTCCACACAAGAAAAGATGTTTATTTGCATCTTCTACCTCTCGGCTCTCTCTCAATCGAACATCACATAAACTTATCTCTAGTTCTCTACCTCTATTTATATTTTATTTTCATGGATACGTATCATGAACATATTTACCACACCTTTGTTTTGTACTTCAGAAACATTTGATTCACAAGATGTTATTAAAATGAATTTTATTTGTTAAGGCCTAAGAGCATTCACAGCCTATTTTTTAAATTATGTGAGTGAGAGTTGTTATATTATATGAAATGGTTTTGAGTGTTGTGAGTGGAGAAGAGAGAATATGTTACTGTTCATCTGTAAATTTAAAGATTCACTGTTCAACCCTTATAAATTTTTTAATGTTTTTTAAAGTGGTTGTGAGTAGAGAAGAGAGAAAATGTGATAAAAAGGGTATAAAAATATATTATTTAATTGAAAGGAAAAAGAAGAAGTAATGATTTTTAGTGTAATTATAAGGATGAAAATAAGGAATGGGATGTGAATGCTCTAAGTGAATGGATTTACGAATCGAAATCTGTCGTACGTTTGGTTGGGAGGATGAATTGTATTTCAAATTCCATTCTTTGTCAATCTTTTGTTTGGTTTTGCAAGATTTTTAAATGAATAGAATGTAACTAATGATAAATAACATAATTAACCCTTTAGTTTTTTTTATCATTTTATAAACATCTTTAAATTACATAATATTAATTTTGCAATTGGAATGAATAGTTTACTTAATTGAGTTTGTGGTTTGGCCACATAACTATGGTGAGTTGTGCATTTTACCCTTTCTGTGAGTTTTAAAGGGGAAGAATGGGGAGAAGCCCTCTGTTATCTCAGCCGATTTTTTTTTAAAGAGAGAAATGTCTCCCTTCTTTTCTATACCGCTGTTGCGTTCCGCCTGTGCCCCCGCCGTGTTCAGCCCGCGCTACCGCGTTCCGCCTGCAACGTCGCATTCCGCCTGCTATGTTGCGTTACGCCTCCACCGCAAACACCATGGAATATATCGTCGGTCGGTCGACCGGCGGTCTTGGGTTTGTGTTTTCGGTTTTAACAGGCGGCGATGGTGGTGGCGCGTGTGGTATAGGTTGAGAGAAAAACGGTTCGTGGTATTTCTATGCCTTCGTTCTTTCCCAAAGAAACCCTAGCTCTGCCCTGGTGCTGGTGACGGTGGAGCGGAGGTGGTGGCCTCTCCGGCTTGGCCGTCGCTTCCTCTCGGCCGATCATCCATCTTTCTTAAATTGCATGCAGAGGAGGGTTTTCTTAAGGGGAGGGTTTCCTATCTCACTCCTCGGACAGAGTATTTCTCTTTTGCACACCCAGATCTGATAGGGTTTGACGGAGGTCTTTGGCAGTGGCCGGAGACGATTGAGTCTCTCTGGGCCGCCTTTGGTGGCATCTGTCTGGCAGTGATGTCGGGTGTTTGTAGAGTCGATGACTTTGGCCTCTTGCTCATTTGAGACTAACTCTTTACTTTTCTTATTTTGGAGGGTTTTTGTTATACGTAACGTTGTTTAATCATTCAAGCTGATCGTTGCCTATTTGATGAAAATGTTTGTGCCGAAACTAATATTGAGTTGTAGATGTGATGTAGTCGGTGATGATGAGTATAACTCATCTGAGACAAATTTATAATTCCTGATTTTGAGATATTTGAATGTTTTTTTGTGTTTTGGGGTTGGCTGTGATGAGTTCAAGCTCTGGATTACAACATGATCTTGGCATGGAAGGGTCGGAGGATGGCCGGTATATACCGGCAACCCCCCTTGCAGCCATTGATTTATAATCATTTTTGAAACTCTGAGTCAAATTTTACATTAAAACTTTTGTTTTGTGAGGTTGAGGGTTTTTTTGTAAGTTGGTATGATCCCGTTCAGATGATGGTGGTGCTGAGAATGAATACATTCGTGTTTATTTAAGACTCGATTTAATCTGTTTATTCAACGCGCAAAGCGCGTTGGGGGTACAACCCTAGTTCTTATAATTTTGTAAACGCAAAATATGATCAAAGTCTCAAGGCCAAGTATAATGACCTCATAGTTGTCATTCAAAGAGCTCTAGCTATTTTCTCGAAAATTTAATATGATAATATGTCGTAAATGCTAGTTATATCCTTTTAGCAGTGAACATAACCCCTCGTAAAATCTACTATTAGAATTCACGTATTACTTATTTTGTGGGACTCATACCCACACTAATTTAATAGAAAATAACATCAGGTGTCACTAGGCTAAAAGGCTATCAGCTAAATACCAGCTATATGATTACTCAGATTTGTGTGACGGTGATTTTGTTTTCTAATCTATTTTAATACGCAATGGTTTTTTTATCAACAATTCTTAGATTTTTATACTAAATACATTACAACATACACTTTAAAAACTAAAGCCCCAACCTTTTAATTATAAAAATACACCTGGCTTAACTAACACAATATCCCCAAAGTACAATGCACGATGAATGTTAATGTTCTTTAATACATGATAAATGTTAGTGCACGGAGATTGGATCTTGTATGTAGTAACATGTGGTGGATATTGTATATAGTAACACGTGGTGGCCATTATGTTTTGGAGTTCTATGTTAATTATTCACTAATTTATTGGTTTTCTCTTCATAAAATAATAAGCTTTGATTCTTGATTTCAACTATCAAGAACAAAAGATCAGTAACTTTTTTTATTTTGGCTTTTCAGAAAAAGTAACAATATTATATATTTTTTATACATGTTGATTTTATCTTTTTACATGAATCTCAACTCGAATACAACAATCATCAAAGAGAAAGCGTATGAATTTTCAATGACGATGCACCGGCATTTTCGACGACGATGCACCGGCGTTTTCGACATGAGCTTCAATTTTTATTACGTAGTATATACATTGTCTATATCAAACACTAGTATTTTAAAGTATGCTAGTGTTTGTTCTTATCCTCATTAGACTTAAACATCTAGCTTGTTTTAACTCAAATGTAAAGTACCATGGACTTTTTTAAGAAATTTATAATAAGAGACAAAAATACGAACGAATCATCATCACACACTATTATTTTGAGCTTTGTGGGTATTGAAGAATAATATGTTACAACATCCTATGTCTTCAGTTACATATTTAAACAAAACTATAATCGTATTATAAAATTATATTTTCGTATTTATATTAACAAGTGTGGACTTATACATTGAGTATCAGAGTCAAATAATTTAAAGAATATTTTTGGGCGAGTAATGTAGGATAGTTATATCTATGTGTAATTATGTGAAAATTCATTTGATTCAAGCAGCACATAAAATGAGGCCTGCGTCCCATATTTATTTTTCTTTACCTTGAAACAATATTTTATACTTATGATCAACAAACACAAACCATCCACTTTATATTTAGTTCAATTAGTTATAAGATCAAGTTAGTTATACTCTCATCTTCAATATCATCATCATACCCAGAAAATTTCATCAATAGCAAAACTATTGACGAGGTCTGTGGAGTAGGCACCTCTATCACACCGAAGAGAGAGGTGGCTTTCAAAAAGACCCCCAGCTCTATAGCAATCCATACAATCAAAGAAGAATATAACTAACACAGAGCATAGATACCGTATAGCAAATCAACAACATTTCATCATGTATCAAAACATAGACACGACCCACATAATGATTATAGACAAACATTGAGCACATAGTAAATGATTACTAATACCATAGGTGACACGAAACATACATGCACAAAGAGTATATCCTGTGTCAGATGCTACCAGTTTTACTACCATATTAAAAAGTACATATCCACGAAATCCTACAACATCCATACACAATATATAATAGTCAAGAAGCAGCACATAATAGTAGTAGGCGATGAAGCAATAACAAGAAAAGTGCTCACATGTGAAGGCTACTAAAAAGATAATAAAACCACACTACGGATCTAAACATCCTTACCTTTAATCCTACGTCATATGTAAGTTCATTTTCGACTCTCCGCTAAACGACCTTAACCTTAATCTTACGTCTCCAGCTACTTCTATCTTGGATCATGTCCCTTGAGAGATGCAGCTCTAACAAACTCTATCTATTCCCCTCCTCCTAACTCAGTTTGGGCCTGCCTCTACTTCCTATCTTGTCTATCATGAGGGTCTCGACTACTGTAATCGGCTTCGACATTTGCTTCTTTTTAACATACCCAGACCATCTTAATCTTCATTCTTTTATCTAATCCGCTATACTAGCTACTTTTAACCTATCTCTAAGGACATCATTTTTTATCCAGTTTAACCTTATGTGCCCACACATCCACCTTAACATCCGCATCTCTGCTACCTCCATCTTACGCGCTTGTGTCTTCTTGATAGCCTAGTAGTCAGTTCCATATAGCAAAGCCGGTTAAATCGCAACTCTATAGAATTTTGCTTTAAATCTTGTAGGGAAGTTCTTGTCACAAAATACCCTTGATGTCGCCCTCCATCCATACCATCCTACCTGAATCCTATGTGTAACATCACTATTTATCTCTCCATCCCTTTGTGCGTATGATTCTAAATACTTAAATTTAGTCACTAGTGGTACATCTTGGCCTAAAATGGTGATTTGAGTTCCTTCTTCATTTCTTGTTCCACTAAAATTGCAATAAAGGTACATGGTCTTTGAGCGACTAATCTTTAACCTCTTGCCTTCTAATGTTGCTAGCCACTCTTTTAACCGCGCATGCAGACTTAGTTCATTTCGATCGATTAACACAATATCATCTGCAAAAAAAATCCACCGGAAGATTGTGTCGTGCAAGGACTTTGACAACTCATCCTATAAAATTTAAATTCAAAACCATTTGATTAGAGAACCAAAAGTCCCGCCTACCTATGACACAAATCTAATATCTTGCTACAATTAGACTACATAACTTTTATGTTAACATTCCAATAGCTAAGAACTAACAGACATTTTGCCCAATGATACTCAGATATATAATATGTATTTTTTTAATCGAATGCTGAGAGTTCAAATAATGTTTAGAGCATTCACATCAACATGCACGTTTATATCCTCGTCTGCAAATTATAAGAGAAACCAAAAAAGATGTAATTTTACTTCCGCATAAAGTTCACTATCCACATTTTCATCTCCTATATTTTTAAGTATAACCATACTGATCCCTCGTGTTATGATCACCATTCATATCTTATATTTTATATTTTTTATCAGTGGTTGTGAGTGAAAGAGAAAAAATAATAATAAAAAAGAAAGAATTAAGTATTATTTGATTGGAATAAAAATAAATTTAGGAAACTGATGTGTAAGGTTTTTAGAAAATATATAAAAATTTTAAGGGGTGATTTTTTTATTAATTTTGAGAAATCGAAACCGAGAATGAGAAACTAGTCTAGTATGAAAGTTAGATAATAAAAAAGAAAAAAAAAAAATTGGAACTGATTTGTTGAGAAAGAGTAAAGTCAAGTCTTCATCCGCCATAGCCAGAAGGTAACATCGACATCTAACAGAAGCCATGGGAGCAACAAAAACCCAAAAGCAAACCAATCCCCATGGTAACCTCATCACTGCATCCAACGACGACAATCTAAGAGAAATTTTTCATCAAATCAGAACCACCAAATCCCCTGTATGAATCTTTACTCCTATTCAATCAATTCCATTCATCATTTTCGATATAATTTATCTTTTTTTCTCTGGTTGCAGGCGGTCATCAACTTCGGTGCATCTTGGTATGTCATCTGCTAATTCTTAAAGAACTCATTTTACTTTGAGTATTTCTGTTAGATACATCCCTACAATCTTGAATATATTAAACGGATAATCTTTTTCAACTACAGGATATAGATTGCTGATATCACAGCTTTCAATTTTCAGTATATGTGATCATAAAACCAAACTTGAACACAAGGTGTTTGATGAAATGCCCAAATGAAAAAATGACTTTTGTGGTTTTGTATAAGTACTACTACATTTAACAAAAACTTAACACTTGCGTGAATCCAAAATCTCTAATGGTTGTTTTGACACCCATCAAGGGTTTTATAATCAATTGTGGTATCTGATTAGCTTACTTTCTACGAAAATCGTAATTTGTTGCTGTAAGCTTCCTTTTACGGTTCTATGAAGCCATAGTTAGTGGCGGATCTAGGAATTTTGTCACAGGGAGCCAAGAGTAGTTAACATTAGCAAAAGAAGCAGCAATAAATAATCATGGGTCGAAACGGGTCGGGTCAAGTAGACATCCTCAATTCATCATTTCCTCAACACAGGAACTAAGTAACCATACCTAATGCATTCTACAACAACTGTTGAATATCAAAGGTTTTACGTGACAAGTCTGGGAAAGTGTCTTAATATTTAGAGACGGTAAAGGCGTAAATGTTTAGATGGGATGCTTTTTAGCAAAAGATTTCGACACCGTCTTTAGGGGACCTGGACTCCCTAAACCTAACACATAGGTCTGCCACTGACAACTTCATGTTTAAACTAATATCTGATATCTTTGTATTTTTTGTTGTTTGCAGGTGTCGTGTTTGTGCAGACATCCTCCCTTCATTCAACAAGTTAAGCAGCAAGTTCCCGAAACTTTCTTTTGTGTATGCATATATTGATGAATGCCCAGAAACAACACAACATATTCGGTACACACCTACTTTCCACTTCTATAGAGACGGTGAAAGGGTTGATGCCATGTTTGGTGCTGGTGAAGAGAGGCTGCACGACCGTTTGTGGTTGCACTCCTAACTAAAATAGCCTTGATGTAATGTTACAATGTAAGTCACTTCTGTTTATGTAATCTTAATAACATAAATATTTCAAATCAAATGAAACACTTGGTGATCTTATGGTCACAATTATTTATCTCCTCTCTTTGATCATCTTCTGGAATATTTAGGTAACATCTTTCTGTCATAATGTTTTTCGACAACATGTAAATGTGTATTGGATTATATCAAAATTAGTCCTAAGGGTATGAATCAAATTAAACAAAAAGGTAAATAATTTCAAGCAAACAAAACAAATGATATTAGATTTTTTATAAAACAGAAATCTTACACATTTCCAATCAAACATAACAGATAAAATCATACCAAAGACACAACATTTTAACAAAACTTCTGGCCTTAGAAAAACCTCAAACCCAACTAGAAAACCCGAAACCTGAAACCCTCAGAGACAGATAATAGGATGGTATTCGAGTATGGTTCTGATTCAAGACGCAAAAGTGTAAATGTGTAATTATATTCAAGCTTTGGGTTTGAGAATCTTGGGAGTCTCCCAGGTGAAATCTGGATCTTCACGCCCAAAATGACCATAAGCAGCAGTCTTCTGATACCTGTAATTACCACCCCTCTTAAGGTCAAGATTAATCGCCATCATCCCCGGCCTGAAGTCAAAATTCTCCTTAATCAGAGTAAGGATATCCTTATCCGGGATCTTTCCAGTTTTATACGTGTCAACAAACACAGACAGCGGTTCAGCCACACCAATAGCATAAGAAACCTGAACAATGCACCTGCGTGCAAGCCCTGAAGCCACTACACTCTTGGCCGCTTGCCTAACAATATAAGCACCACTTCTGTCCACCTTCGTCGGGTCCTTCCCGGAGAAAGCACCACCACCATGAGCTCCCCATCCACCGTACGTGTCAATAATAATCTTCCTCCCGGTGAGACCCGCGTCACCATGGGGACCACCTATCACAAACCGTCCAGACGGGTTCAAGTGAAAAATGGTGTTTTCATCAAGATACTGAGGCGGGATCACGGGTTTGATCACATGCTCTTTGAGATCAGCTGCAATTTGATCGTTAGTCACGGTCTCATCATGCTGTGTGGAGATGAGAACGGTGTGAACCCGGATAGGAACCATAGCACCGTTATCATTACGGTACTCAACCGTCACTTGGGTCTTGCCATCTGGCCTGAGCCATGCGCAAGTCTTGTTCTTTCTAACCTCGGTTAGCTTAGCCCCAAGCTTAGTTGCTAACACATGGGTTAGCGGCATAAGCTCAGGTGTTTCATCAGTTGCATAGCCAAACATGTGACCTTGGTCACCTGCACCTATTTCTTCAGGCTTCTTGCTGAGGTGGCCGTGTACACCCTGAGCGATATCCGGGCTTTGTTGCTCGATGTTGACTAGAACCTTGCAGTTGTCAGCATCAAGGCCAACTTCAGGAGACGTGAACCCAATGTTTTTGCAGGTTGTACGCACTATCTTTTCATAGTCTACATTAGCCTTTGTGGTGATCTCACCAAAGACCATAACCATATTGGTCTTTGTGCAGGTCTCACAGGCCACTTTACTTTCGGGATCTTGTTCTAGACACGCATCAAGGATGGCGTCCGAGACTTGATCACAAAGTTTGTCTGGGTGTCCTTCGTTGACGGACTCTGATGTGAATAGGAAAGTCTCCATCTCTGTGGCACATAGATACAAGAAACAATAACTATTAAGAAATCACGATAATCCAATCAAACCAGCGGGTAATTACTCACACTCCTATACAGATGATAGTTATATTTGAATCTGGATGTAAACTTCTAACATGTTTGTGTTCGTTAATAGTCATTTACGTTTGTTCATAATGCTATCAATAAGAAGTTTACCTAATGCAGATCAACACGTCTATAATCCATAAAAACTCAAACAATAAGAGTGATTCAACATTCTCATACCAAAATCCCTCATATTATCAATAAGAGGTTTACCAATGGATCCAGATCTCTTTCATAACCGTTTACACAGTAACAGAAAGAACAAATCAAAGTGATTACAAATCAACGAAATCAGATTACAGAATCGATAATTTGCAATTGAATGGATGAATTGGAAGTATGATCGAACTTACGGTTGTTTGATGGGGATCTTGAGAGAGATACGGGGAAGAGTATGAGAGAAAGAGATGGGTGGTTCGAAGTGAGTGGGGGGAGTTGTGGGGAATTTATAGGTGCGGATGTGAAGGGTGGTGGACTGATGGTGGCTTATGAGGTTGTACGTCGTGCAGCAAAGGATGTACATGTGAAGAGCCAACAACTTCTCTTTGGTTGGAGACCTCACCAACCCTTGTCGTGGGAGTAGGACCCTTTCACCAACCTATTTTCACCTAGAGGTCATTTCTTTGATTAAATTCTTAGCTTAAACAAGTTTTATGTTTAGTTAAACGGCTCGTTTCGGGTTAACCTAGTAGATTTATGAGTTGACGCCTATATTTAACACAACTTTTAAGCATATTATATGTTAAAACTTAAACTTGTTTGTTTATATTAGAAGTAAGAAAAGAAATGAGTTTTTTTCTACTTTGAATGCAACATTTGTGTAAACATTGTGGTTTTTTGGTATGAAGTTGGAATCCTACGGTAGTAAAATGAAAAATGAAAAAAGAAAAAAGAAAAAAGAAAAAAAAAAAAAAAAAAAAACTTAGATTCAACGGGCCATATTTATGTCAACTTATGAATACGTGAGTCATCTTTAGGTTCTTACTTTACACTATTTTGGTTTAGTGTTAATGCTTGAGATTATGCTAAAACTTTTTGGAGTCACTTAAAGTTTTCTAGTTCATGTGAGCTTCAATCGTACAACCTTACAGCTTATTGCTTCTGAGTTCCAAGTCTTGTTGAACACATTAGTATCAATTTGTTTTCACCTTTCCAAAATAGTTATATAGATGTTCTAAGTTTATTGAAGATTCAACTAATAAGCATTCATATATATGCAATACGTATCATTACAAACATCTCGGACACCATGGGTGAAAACCAACTTACTGGGAACTTGACCATGTACTATATTTATATAAGTTATCAATACTACCGAAAATAAGATTCCAAATGATTACTCTTATCAAGATCAAAAGGACATATTAGTCTTTCCCCAACCTTCCTCCTCTTAATGACTCCTCCCTCTCACCCCTTCGAACGTAAATGGTTTTACAACATACTTGGATTATGGTTTATACGGACACAAAACATAAAATTTTCTTGTTAATGATAGATCAATGACAACAACATGTTAAGTCATCTCCTTCGGATTAGCGATGGATCGATCATGATGTTTTGCCCGTTGATCTACTCTACACGCGGTGGTAAGGAAAAGTGATTTGTCAAAATAGATAATTATAGTGGATTAAACAATTAGTGTAGTTAGAAAATAACAAGTATGAGATTAATAGATTTTTTTATAAATGATATTAAATACTAGGCTTCATCCACAAACCTTGAAAATAATTCACTCTTTTATTTATAAACAGAGAGTCGGAAAATTTTGACCGTCTCAACGTTCAAATATTAAAGACTAGAAGTAGGTAAGAATACAAGAAATAAACCGTTTCACTTTTGTTTTTTGTCTATGGTTTGATCCTTCTTTTGTCTCATTTGTTTTCACATGGTTTTTTAGGACTTTGGATAGTAAGATACTAAGATGGTTATAAAATCACATATTCACATAGACAATCTTCATGATGTGGCATGCCATATGTACAAACACCTAAGGAATCATGATGATGTGGCATGCCACATGTCAGTGTAGTGCCACCTTGGCATCCAGAAAACTGGTAACATGTTCAAGAGGTAAAAGATTATTATTTCAGTATGCATAAGAGTTAAATACACTTAAAACACAAGCAAAAGATTTATAAAGAGATGCTAGTTGTCTTGAATCAATTTGATATTCACATGAATGATTAGATATACACCTATTAAAGTTAGTGATATGATACAACATAAGTTTTCTGCAGCAATTTATGTACAAATGATTATTTATTTCCAATTCATTTACCAGAAGTTCCATTGCCAGAAAACCTTGTCAACAATTCCTCCACCACTACGAACAGCGATCTGAAGTGATTCAGAAGCCGGAGGAACCCCCCAAAGCAGTGGCACGGCAACCGTCATTTTTAACTTTTCATTTAGCCCGCCTTTACTACCCTTCTCTGCTGCAACCACCTGACATCATTAAAGAAAATAACTTAATAAGTCCAGACATGCGTTCAGCATGAATATGAATTATCATTACAGGTGCGCAAACAGGTTTGGACCCGTCTCGGCCCAAAATATAGCCCTAAATGGCCGGGTTAAGCCTGAAGCCCAAAAAATCAGGGGTGCATTCAATACAGAACTAATTTCATATAGAGAACTATGTAAGCATTTGTACACAGTGTTGATCAGCAACTATAACGGAAGAGAGAAGAGAGGCAGTTAAGTGCTAACCTAACCGCTTTATGTATAACAATTAAAGTGATATGTACATGTGTTTATGCATTCTAGTAGTCCTCTGCTTAAAATTATTTTTTGTATTGAACAACCCTTCATGAAATTAAATAGGTGTAAGAAAAACAAAAAAAGTTTGGACTTGGATTGTATAGACCACCCAGGCCCAACTTTTTCGGTCAAGAATCAGGCTTTATTAAGACTGGGTTTTGTGCAATATACAAGTACATACTTCTCCACCATGCTCCAAAACTGTGTCTTCAACTACATCACTTAACATCTCAATGGAACGGCAAAACCCAATAATGCAAAGTCTTCGGCCCATATCAAGTCCCTGGAACCAACATTGCAGACTCATAAACAAAAATATATAAAAATTCATATCATTGTGCTCAGATTGGATGCGAAGATTTACATTGGTAGCTGCAATATCAAAGACTGCACCCAAGCATAGGCCTTGAGCTGGATCCATGTAATTGCTTTCCTTAAATTGTTGCGATCTTGGGGAAGTCTTGACCTTCGATTGCTTCTTCTGAACGCATTATCAGATTATTCAATAAATAAAAAAATTTGATAATAAAAAGAAAACAGGTCTAATGAGTTAGAAGGTAGCTTATAGCTTATGTTCATTGCATACAACCTCCTAGAATTGTTTTATTCAAAACAATAAAGTATTACACAGATAATAAGTTCATACCGCATCAAACACTAATTATGTGTGAGAAAGTAAAAAAAAAAAAACCTAGAAAATAGGTATTTTAGGCCAGCTCGACCCGTTTTAACCCATAACCTAACTAGCCAACCGACTCCAATTAGCCACCTATACTAACTTATCACAGAACATGCAATTAGGAGTGACAGGGTTAGGTTTATGTCAGTACTCTAATAAAACTTATGGCAAGAAATCATGTGGTGGCCAACTTTAATACAGTGTTTTACAAAATTTAAACAAAAGCAAGGTGCCAAAAATGATATGCACAACCAAAAAGTTGCAAAACCAGCATAACTATGTCTACTAATGAAAGACGTATATAACAGACACTACAATAACATTCGGTTATATGTTGCTATCAATGTTAATAAGAAAAAAAAGACAGAACTAATCTTGAACATACCTGTGATGGAGAGACCCGCTTAGGGACCATCAATCCTCCAATTTGAACAAGCCCGTCAGCAGTAAACAGCGTAATCGTTTCCTGCTGTTCCCATTCAATACCTGTAAACAAATAAGGTACATTTCGAAACCCTCAGGCCTCAGAACATAATGTTAACATAAAAGAATGCCCAAAGTTTTGACACACAATGGATACACAAAACCATTAAAGATTTGAACTAAGTGCAAGTTAACAATAAGATGTTAGGATCACATTCTTAGAATCACAGCCAATTTGCTAAAGAATGATAATATCTTTCACCATAATCACCATCATTGCAACATTCTAATTTCATATTTCTACATTAATGAGGAAGAAATATAAATGGTTAAGTAATCTGACACATAATTTCCACCATCAAGAAAAGCCCTAATTTCCCTTATTCACCAAAGTTCTCATCGAAACTGAAATCGCGCTAAAATACCCAAATATCCATCATCTATGATCAACACAGTAGCCAAAGAGTTTCCTCTTACTTCAGATGTAAATAGTAAACTACAATACGTAAATAATTTCATATCGGTGAATAATTGACAAGAATCAGAATCAGATCGTCCACTAAAAGTTAAACATCATGAAAACTTTTCAATCAACACAACAAATAAACACCTATAAACCATAAGATGACACCAATTACACAATTACTAATGTTGCTCACATATATTAACCTAAATTTCATTTAATCGACGAAAAAGGGGATGCAAAGCTACAATTACATGGTATTCATACCATTATCTCCATCGGCCGAGTCCCACGGGTAGAATCCAAAGGGATCATCGCCGGAAAAGTTGCCGGAGTTGGAGGATTTGGCGGTGAACGAAACGGAACGTTGGGGGTGGCGATCGGAGAATCTGTGAAGGAGTGATGAGGGAGATGAAGGTGACGGAACGACGTCGTTGAAGCGAGAAGTAGAAGGAAAGGTGGAGAAGGATAGAGCAGAGGATGAAGCCATTGTTGATCGAAAGAAGTTTTGATGGAGAAGAAATTGGGGGTGGATGAAGTGAACGAGAAGAAACAATGTTCGTCATGTTCCACACATTCGCTGACACGTGGCATAGTTGACATCTCTACACGAGAAATTCTAAATTATCACTTCGTCTGTGTAACTAAATCATTTTCTTTAACGATCTTTTTTTTAACCGTAAGGATTTAACTTCACCTTATATTTGTATATGACATACGGTAACTAAAATCACTAGACCATAAGGGTATGTTTGAGTAACAAAGAAACTATTTAAATATGAATAATTGATAAATCGGTTTTCTTTTTTCTTCTCTCTATAGCTTCATATTTGCTCTCATCTTTCTTTTGTAAACTTATGTTACTTAGTCTTCTACCATGAGCCTGTGAGTGTGTTTTTTCACATGAATAATTATCGCGCCTCTTATTGTTATCTATGTAGGTGGCCCTGTTCTTTTTTCACTTCACTTATCTAACTGGCATCTTGTTAGCAATGGTCATATAGTGTTCTTATTTGTTATGAAATTAAAATACAGTGATTCATAGATGGATACGTTATTGTCATCGATGATTCATATTCACTAGCAATTCATTTATATTAAGTAATCCATATTTAAGTTCACACATATGTATATGGACATGTTTTTTGGAACTAATATTATATTGAGAACTAAATAACCACGTAATGCATTTGTATATATAGTGTAGAAGATATTCAAAGTAAAAAAATAGTTGATTAATAGTTGATTCAGTTTGATCACTTTATTAAAAATAAAATATTATTATAATTCAGTTAAGTTAAAGTAATTATAAATAAGACACCTAGTTATTTGAGCATGTGTTTATGAAAAAATCTCTCTAATGTTTTATAGATGGGAATAATAAATGCCTAACATGGATAGGGGTGTCTTCAACCGTAATGAATTTTCAATTGAATCGGTGGATCAAAATGTTAATAATGATTTTTAACATAAGTAATGACTCATGAGAACATGTCATTTCCCCTTCACAAATACTATATGTTTTAAAACTAACGGTAATAACATATATCTCATTTTAAACTTATAAAACTGTATTAATTTTTAAATTATGCTTAAAGAACATTGTATATTATAAATTGAAAATATACAATTTTGTAAGTTTAAAAGATAATATGTACAATTCCCTTACAAAAATATCTTAGATTTAGGTTTATGTTAGCTTTAATGAGTTATGTAATTCACAGTCTTCCACTTATATAAAATTTTTATTATTTTTTCTTTTTACTCTATCATCGACTAAATACATGCATCTTGAAAAGCAATGTTTGTTAGTGGTAAGGAATAAACCTGTTACAATAAACAATGTGTGAACTATGAAAATAATTGAGAAAATTTCATTGGGCGATCAAACTATACAATACAGGAAAATTATATGCATACCAAAAACTCTCAAACAAACTAACTGACAAATAGTCCATTAAACACCTCTAAGGCTCTAATTAACACGTAACGAACTAAAGGTACGAGAAACTAGCTCGAACTCAATGTGTAGCTATGGGTGTGTGGATTGCTAAAGAAGTTCTTGAATTGTTACAGATGTTCTTGAATCAATAGGATCTAATATGTAATTTTCGAAAAGAAATAAACGGTTTCATAAAAGATGCTTAATACATGAATAATTCGTGTAATAAACTCAGATTACTATTATTGATGATATTGCTATCACTACCATTAACTGATACGAAGTACAAAATAATATTTTTTTTCTTATTAATACTTAATTATAATTAATATAATTAAAGTGGGTTTACAAAATTTATTTATTGTTATATACTGATATGTGTGATACATTTAGTAATCTACTTTTCATCTCACAGTCTATTTTAGCATATAAAAGGACTACGATAGTATGATTTTTTGGACTATATAGGTTACAAAATGACAACAAACCAAATGACTTGTTATCTATTTATATCATTATTTTACATCATATGATAGAGTGAATGGGTGATACTGTGATAGCTTGCTTGCAAGACCAAAAGCCCACTCATGAAAACGCACTAAAGCCCGATCTATTAAAAACACCGGTCCTTAGGCCCAAACGACCACTTTATCATATTTTATATATTTTATAATTTAGTATGTGTAACTTAGGATTATCATATAAAAGCAGTGACATATGGCTTTTTATTATTGATCTTATTTTTAAATTATAGGAGAAACATAAAGTCTCTATTCATATACTATTGAATAAGGAGTTTACACATCAATAATATCTCTAAACTGTTGTTTACAATACCTAAAGTCCTAAACTACAATTTATAAACATGTGACTAAAACATAATTTTTATTACTTTTAGTTATAATAGAAATTAATATTAAATAAATATAAAATTTATATTAACTTATATTAAATAAATAAAACAGGGTATGTAATATCTATATTTTAAAAATATAAAATATATTATTCTTATGTATTATAATAAAATAAAAGTTCAAATAGAAATAAATATATTTATGTTAATTGTATAAGTTATAATAACTATGAATTGAGAATACAATTTCCATCATCGTGGTAACATACATGCAAGAAGTGAAATATTATGGACAAGTTCTCCGGATTCATGATTATTATGGCTCGAGAGTCAAGCCAGGTGTGTAACATACGTACCCTCATAAATATGTCGTCTCTTCGTCGCGCGCATGTAAGTTGTGAAAAGTTTGACAAAATATTCAATGGGTAGCATGCATAGCACACAAATACACCCTCAATGATGGAAGTGATATTTATAATTTTTAATTTATAAAATTTACTCATTTTGTATAAATATATTATTTTCAATTTGAACATTTATTTCAATGTATTTAATGTAAATAATATATGTAATAAATTAATATTATTAAATATAAGTTTAATCAATACAAATTTGTTTTATTTAACTAAAAGTAATAAAAATACTGATTTGGCAACATCTTTATAAACTAAAGTTTACAAATGCAAACTGTCATTTTAACCCGTCAAACTAATGTATGAATTGCAAGTCATGACTGCCACCTCTCATGAATGATAATTATTTGATGTCTAATCTAGGATCCCTATTTGAATAGCAAATATTTTCATAACTAAGAAACCACAAATGAGAATCTAGACAACAACCGGAAGCAGACAGGTGATCTAGGTTATTTTGATGAAGGAATAATATATGTTGTGGATCGAGAAAAAGCATGTAAGTATAAATAATATGAGGTAACTTTTTAATCTTGCGATAGCTAAACAAATAATGATTGAAACGAGTCATTTTTAAATAGGTAAACTGAGACGGTTGGGTTAAGTCAACGTCCTAACAATCTTTTTCTCTATTTTTATGAAGATATGGTTTTCTTATTATGATATAAGAAAACAACATTCTTACCCAATAATAATCTAAATCCCAGTGAAAAAACCATACCAACATAATTGATAAGTTAAAGATTACTTTTTTCATGTGAAAAAACATTAAATCCTTTTAATATCTTTTCTTAAAGTACAATAATTTAGAAAAAGAAAACAAAAGAGCAATTATAATATATTTCTAAATCAAAGATAGAGTTGGCAAGTAACTAATCTACTTGAATTTGTAGAAAGCATATTTTGTGGACAAAGACAAAGTGTAGTTTCTATCAATGTTTCCTCCAACATTTCACTATCACTTTATCAACGTGTGCCCCTCGCCTAGTTTTTTTAATGCCTTGTGCATCAATTATTTAGGGATGTGTTGAATAGTTTATTTAAAAATTTATTCTCTACTTGTAAAAAGAAATAGATCATAAATTTACTAAATAATGAGTTTTACTATAACTATAATCATGTAATTCCAAATTCATTAAGAATAATTGGATCAAAATCAACAATCTCAATATACTATGAAAAAGAACCTGTTTCACTATAATAAAATAAGATGTGCATAAGTTTTCTTCACCCAAGCAACTAAACATGTTGCGTGTCTTGGAAAATATAATAATATACTAAGTTACATAAATAAATAATCGGCGTTCAAAAAAAATTTTATATATATCTTGAGCATCATGAATTAGTTAGTTTGCTAATTACTTTATTATTCTTCTTCTCGTTTTTACGATTGTCTTGTATATTTTTTTATGGTACTTGTTACGTATGCAACAATTGAGCACCGTAAGGGAATGATCTGGTTTGTGGCTATACTTGAATGTGGTTTTTTTTAAAGTTCCTATTCTAAAATCTCTACTTGTTGGTCATAGTGTCACCTTTGCGTAATGACTAACATATGGTTGCTAATTAATTTTATACCGCGCCATGTTAAATTTTTAATCTTTTTTTGTTCAATATGTATCATATTTCAGATGGGATTCTTAAGAAATTAATTTAAGGCTTGCTACATAATTTAGATTCATCACTAAACAAATCGAATCCTTAAGAAGCGCTGCAATGATAAACATTCTTAGCAGAAGTCTCATGTCTTATTTTTGCTGATTTTTTGTCAGAACCTCTTGAATGCCACATAGTTAGAGAAAAATTTGATTTACCTAATCCATTGTTTTTCTATAATAATATTCAATAAATCATAATAACCATGTAGGTATGCCTCCTTCAAGGACATACCCTAAAAGATTCATTAATAATATTCCTTATAATATTATTATATTTTAAAGGAAAATGGGAAGCCATTTGGTTGATTCTCGACAAATGGATTCCAATCAGCCATGCCCACTTTTCTTCAAATTATTCATTCTTTCAATCAACCACCATATGCACTTTTGTCATTCACACGTACACACATACATATTTACATATGCATATACACATGCATACATATATACATACATGTACATATAGATACATACGCAGATACGTACATGTGTGTGTGTGTTTGCCAGGTTTGTTATGCCAACTAAAAGGTTTTCTAAAGTATAGAGTTTTTGGTTTGTATTGCTCCAATAATTTCATGAAAATCTTTTGAATGAGTTGGTAATGATGCAATTCAGATTTCCGTACCTTTTCCTTTTATATCATGATGGAGATTAGATTATTTAAATGTAAGTGGGAATATATATCTAATTAGTTCACAATTTATTAGTTATAATTACAGTGTCTTTTCTACTTTCATGAATTAGGTATTCGTTCCAAGATCGAATGGATTGAAGGTTAAAAATAAAACCCAGTGATAGATAACCTGATAAATGATACAAACATTGCTTAACCAGATGAATTTTCATGTTCATTAAAAATAAATTTATTTGTGTCTATTCATTTAATATGATAAATAAATGAATATACACTTATATATATAACACAAACAAGCATATAATTAATTTAAAATTTTTTTTTAACTTGTCAGCTATAAGTTGTTCTAGTTTATTGTTCTTGGTTTCAAGTCTAGATTAAAAAATGATAGATACAATAAGATTCACAGATAATATCTAAACTTGATTTCGTTTTTACTCTTGAAATAAAACTGAGGAGGAGAGATCAACTAACACCATTTTTTTATTCCAAGAAGAACATATAATATGCAAATTCTAAATAACATCAATATTTTTACATGCTTGACACCATTGTTTTTTGGAAAAAAAATACATAACTCTGTTTCGCATTTGTTTTATATAAAAGCTATTTTGTAAGTTAAAAAGTAATTAAAAAGTTATATAAAAGTTTAAACAAAATATCCTTGTCTTAGTTGCATAAATTGTAATTAAAAACCTAAATCTCTATTCAATTCTTATTTTCTATTACTCAATTATTAATTAGTTCTATAGCTTGTAAAAAAACATATTGGATACCCGTTAGTTTATCAATAATTAAAGTTAACATTAGTTTTACTCACATAGTAGCTTACCATTTATAAAAACAATAGTGTTTATTCGTTTCAAATATTTTTTTTATCAAATATACATATATCTACTCTTCATTAGTTTCTTCAAATAAATCATGACACTTCTGAAGTATTTGGATTTTGTTGAATAAATATCTATTAAACAAAATACATATAAAAACAAGAAACAAAAAACAAAATCATCTATAATCATACGTCATTTTCGCTGTCTTCCTACACTATTTTGTAAGAAGCACCGAAACCGTTGCAGTTAACAGTAAACAAATCAAACCACGTTTCTGGAATACAACTCATTTTTCTTTTAATTTACAGTAAAAAAAGATATATTAATGGTAATATTAAAAAAGATATATTAATGATAATATTAAACAAAATTCAACTATATATCAAAATTTGTGTATATAAACCTAACTCACTTGTAACCATGCATAAATTTAAATCGTTTTAAAAAACACTACTCAATGAAAATCCAGCATACTTGACAAAAATAATGTATACTCGAGACAAAAATACTGTATACTCGAAAGAAAGAAAAGGTAAAAAGTGAGCTAGATATTGTAGTTTTAGGGGAGATATGGGGGGCTGCAAAAATAAAAATATACATGAAAATCATCATGTATTTCATTGGAAACTTGTTTGACATAACTATTAACATTCGTAAATATTAGACACTTCATGATGAGGTAACACCAATAAACTTGCTAGACCAAACAATTAAAATATTTGGGTTATTGGATTTTAATAATAACAACTTTTATTTATTTGTCGGGATTAATTCCAACTCGAAAAATATTTATACACCCTTCCAACCAATGGGCACATCGTACCCAATTAAAATAAAAAAAACTAACATAGCCAATAACTCTCTTTCCATCCCGAGCCTTCTTTGTTGCTTCTTCAAATTGGCACCATCATACCCACCGTCCCGACTCCACCATCATCTCTCTACCTCCTCATTTTGTCTCACTACCACATCACCTCCTTCCACCCATCCCACTTGAAACCCAACCCACACCTAGGGGCCTTATAGGCGATGACATAATCATAACTAATGCTTTCAGAACCGGATAGGACAGTGAACCGGAGGTCTTACCAGCCCGCTGGTCGGACAGGTTCGACTGGTTGAATCGTAGAATAACCAGATAAAATTATAATTATTTTAATGAATATATGTAAAAAATACTGAAAAGTTAAAATATATATACAAAAAACTGGTTCAACAATCCGGTTCCCGGTCCGACTACTGGTTCAACGTCAAACCAGCTTTAAGCACCGAACTGTACCGGGTTGAAGTCTAGTTTCTGGTCCGACCGGCCTGTCCGGTCCGTTTCTCAAAACAATGATCATAACAACTCTTCTATTAAGGACTCTTAACTAGAAAGTGATAGATGACTTAAATGGTAAAAGCTAAATTGTTAATACCCCAATTAACAACTTTTTTTAAAGAATTTTATGATTTTTAGTTTTTTTATTATCACAAAACTTAAAACACTAAACCACTCTAAAATTGACACCATATGTTTACGATGGATCTTGAATCATCACCACTTAAAAAAGCCACTACCAACACTTTGATATCATTGAATTACAAGGTAATTTAATATGAATTTTAGTTGTTCTAACAATTTTAACACACTTGTTGAATAACCACTAATAATATAACTACATACATGATTCGTAATATATAATAATCAATATTGAATTATTGAAACATTTTTCTTGAATTTAACCATGTCTTCTCCATACATATATGTATACTTGCAATTGTTACATATGAAGTGTGGACAAAGAATCTTTGTGGTACTATTGTTTTCTTTTCTTACCTGTTATATTTTAAAAGAAAATTAAAACCTCAAAAAAGAAACTGAAAAGAGATCCACAGTCTTTAGACACAAAAAGATAAAAAGACAAAAGAGAAAGTGTAGGGGGGAGAGAGAATCAAAATATATTTTAAAAAATATATATAAAAAAATGGTACCATATGACTTTCAGGAGAAGATAAAGAGAGGAAGAGAACAGTGTAAATAGTCTGAAATGCAAAGTCTTGAACTTGTCTTTGAAAACCCAAATCAACCCTTGGGATCACTGACTGAAGAAGACAAAGAAACTGAAACTGATATGGAAATGGAAGGAGAAAATAGTAAAAATGCAGAGAAAGATAAGGAGGCTTCAGTTGGGTTTAGGGAGCTGTTTAGATTTGCAGATGGATTAGATTATGTGTTAATGGGAATTGGTACAATTGGTGCCTTTGTTCATGGCTGTTCTTTGCCTATTTTTCTCAGATTCTTTGCTGATCTTGTCAATTCATTTGGGTCCAATTCAAATAACATTGATAAAATGAGTGATGAAGTGTTAAGGGTAACAATCTTTTTCTCCAAATTCAACTCCATTTTTCATAAAAATCTTATTTTTTGAAGAAAATAAAATCAAATTCTTGTTGTTTTGTACTTGGGTTTTGCTGTATGCATTAAGGGCAACTTTCTTTTTCTTCTTTTTATCCAAATCCAACTTTTTCTAACATAAAAATTTGATCTTTTATTCAATTTCTTGATTTTTCTTGTTGGGTTTTGCAGTATGCATTTTACTTTCTTATAGTTGGAGCTGCAATATGGGCATCTTCATGGGCAGGTGTTTGTGCTCAACTTTTTTACCTTTTAGGAACATTTTTTTCATCAGTTATTCTTGAAAATGACTGGAATTTGACATGGGTATATCTTAATTTTCAGAGATATCATGTTGGATGTGGACAGGAGAGAGACAATCAACAAAAATGAGGATCAAATATCTTGAGGCAGCATTAAGTCAAGACATTCAGTTCTTTGACACTGAAGTCAGAACTTCTGATGTTATATTTGCTATCAATACTGATGCTGTTATTGTTCAAGATGCCATTAGTGAAAAGGTATAAAAATGATCAAGTTTTGTGGTTGGATTATGCACAAATACATCAAAATTTTATTGTAATTATGTAAGTGTGTGGCAGCTAGGAAACTTTATACACTATTTGGCAACATTTGCGTCTGGTTTTGTGGTGGGTTTCACAGCAGTTTGGCAATTGGCACTTGTGACACTTGCTGTTGTGCCTTTGATTGCTATAATTGGAGCAATTCATATGACAACTTTGGCTAAATTGTCTTCTAAAAGCCAAGAAGCTCTGTCAGAAGCTGGAAACATTGTTGAGCAGGTTAGTTCATCTTATTGCCTTGAAAAAAAACCCCAAACTGTTGCAAGATTTTAGCAATTTACTCTTTTTTGATGAGTTGTAATCAATCTTTCATCTGATTCATTAGCTGGTATTTCTGAATTTGAGTTAAAGTCACAAAAACAATGAATAACCCCCTGTTTTGCTATCTTGGTTGAGATGATAATTCTATCTTGTCCTTGTTTCTCAATCTTTTCAATGGTTGAGATGATAATTCTATGGTTTTCAATCTTTGCATGTGGGTGTTGCTCAAATTTGAGCTGAATTCAAGAAATGCTATACATATATTAAAGTTCACTTTTTACTTGAGTGAGAACTTTTTGTAATCCGTCAAAATACGCAGACAATTGCACAAATTCGAACAGTTTTGGCATACGTTGGTGAATCTAGAGCATTACAAGCCTACTCTGAAGCATTAAAGATTGCACAAAAGCTTGGATACAAAAGTGGTTTTGCAAAAGGATTAGGATTAGGAGCAACTTATTTCACAGTCTTTTGTTGTTATGCCCTTCTTTTATGGTATGGAGGCTATCTTGTTAGAAACCATTACACCAATGGAGGACTTGCCATTTCAACAATGTTCTCAGTCATGATTGGTGGGCTGTAAGTACTCTTTCTTTCTCTAAACCAATTATAATAACAATCTTGATCTATACTAGTAACCAAATTTTCAAATTTGACAGTGCATTAGGCCAATCTGCTCCAAGTATGTCTGCATTTGCAAAAGCGCGAGTAGCCGCAGCTAAAATCTTTAAGATAATTGATCACAAACCAGACATTGATAGAAACTGTGAATCAGGTTTGGAGTTGGATTCGGTTTCGGGTCAACTAGAGTTGAAAAGTGTTGGCTTTTCATACCCTTCAAGACCAGATGTTGAAATTCTAAACAATTTCACTTTAACTGTTCCTGCTGGGAAAACTATTGCTTTAGTTGGAAGCAGTGGTTCTGGAAAATCCACTGTTGTTTCCCTCATTGAAAGGTTCTATGATCCTACCTCAGGTAATGACACTGTACAACTCTACATGCTCACTGTACAACACATTGGTTGTTAATCTTTTCTGTTTGATTGTTTGTTTTCAGGACAAGTAATGCTTGATGGGCACGACATTAAAGGACTAAATTTGAAATGGTTAAGGCAACAAATTGGTCTGGTTAGCCAAGAGCCAGCACTATTTGCAACCACCATTAAAGAAAACATACTTTTGGGTCGGCCCGATGCGTCCATGGTTGAGATCGAGGAAGCAGCCCGTGTCTCCAATGCTCACTCATTCATTATCAAATTACCTGATGCCTATGATACTCAGGTTAGTCAATAGCTCGAATACTATACCATATTGATAATTTTGTTCAAACTTTAAGCACCCAAGCATAAGGTTATTTTGGTCATTTTAATCTTCTATGCCCGACCCGTGTTGCTATAATCTTGTTCACCTTATCAAGACTTAGTTCTTTGATCATCCGAACATAAGGGCATTTTGGTCATTTTGATCTTTGAAGCCCGACCCATGCCGCTCATAGCATGTGCCAACCTCTGTAGCTCTCAAGTTTTAACATTTGTAGTGATTGATCTTGATTCTTGAATGTTAGTCAATTTGTGTAATACCATAACATATTGGTATTCTTGTTCACCTTATTTTTAAAACCTCACCGTGTATTCTTGATGGATTTTGAGGGCAGATTGAGGGCTTTTGTTAGTTAAAGTGGATACCTTTAGGTGCTGAGTAATATTTCATTCTAAAGAGCAAATATCATTTAGAAATTCTGTCAGAAAACAAACCTAATATTTGTTATAAAAGTCCAATTTGATAAGGTGATTTTTTTGGTCAAGGGATGCATATTCATTTATAAGTTACAACATGGTCTATGAATCAACATTGCATGTGCAGAGTTATGCAAGAAACAAGAACCTAACCGCAACATCACTGGATGGGAAGAACAAACAAATGAATATATAAATAAATAAGATAAATAATAAATATTGAATTTCTCACATGACTGACAGAGTCAGAGATTTTGTTTGACTAAGAGCATGTTCAAAGGAACCCTTTGACCATCTGTAAGTCAGACTGCCAGCATTTATTTGACTTGTAGTTGTCAAGCATACTACTTTCAGTTTCAAACTTGTTGTGAATAAGGTTTTCTTTGTGAAGAAAACTCACTAAGGGTACAAAAAAGAAAGAAATATTTTAAATATAAAAAAGAATTATTGTTAATGATGCAAAGTTTTATGTGAGAACCATAGATTTGAAATGTGCTAAGTTTGACATAGAAAGCCAAACAATGAAAATTTTTCAAATGTCGGGTCGGGTCAATATCCATTTGGCCGGGTCACCGACAGTTCAAGTGCCGGGTCGGGTCAAGATCCATTCAGGTCACCAACAATTCAAAGGTTATGTGCAGGTTGGGGAGAGAGGATTACAATTATCTGGTGGTCAAAAGCAAAGAATAGCAATAGCAAGAGCAATGTTAAAGAACCCTGCAATCTTGCTTTTAGATGAGGCCACAAGTGCATTAGATTCAGAGTCAGAAAAACTAGTACAAGAGGCGTTGGACCGCTTTATGATCGGGAGGACAACTCTAGTAATCGCCCACCGTCTGTCCACCATACGCAAGGCGGATCTCGTGACGGTTTTGCAACAAGGCGGCATTTTGGAAATCGGAACTCATGATGATCTTATTGCTAAAGGGGAAAATGGTGTATATGCTAAGCTTATAAAGATGCAAGAAGTTGCTAATGAAACTGCTATGAACAATGCCAGAAAAAGCAGTGCAAGGTACTTAGCGCAAGATGACTTTTAAGGCAAACAAAATCACTGCAAAAATATTGCCATTTGCGACACAAAAGCTGTCACTAAAGATCTGGGCCATGACGAAAATACATTTTGTAAGGTGTCAGTAAAGACAAAAATTCATACCTTTTACCCACATTTTTTAAAACTTGAGTAAAAAGCAAGAACTTTTACTACTATTTTAGTCAGAGTGTCACTATATATCTAAAGTATAGTGACATTTTCCACGTCAGTCACTAAATGCCATTTTTTCAAAAGTGACTTATAATTTCAAATTTGACATCATACCTACAAGTTATAGTAGCATGTAACATTGTAACAACAATTCATTCAATCATAAATTTGGTCATTTTGTGATTAAATATAAAAGCTAGGTTGTTCACGGTCCGACTCAACCAGTTCTGAAGAGAATTTTAGGTGGAACGGTTAACTACGCTTTTAGGAAACGACAAATCAAACCAGTTAGGTTAATTGGGTGGACGTTGTACTTTCTTTTATTATAATAGTTAGTCTGTTTTGAAAAAATTAAATTGTTAAAAATACTAACAATTAAAAAAGATACATAGCAAAAGTTAAACAGCTTATTCCAAATTTGAAACCGTTAGTTGGACCACTAAACTATCAAAACCAAACCATATTTAACAGTTTGATAATAAAACTCAACTCTGTTACTTGTTTTTCAGGCCTTCAAGTGCAAGAAACTCAGTAAGTTCACCAATAATCACCAGAAACTCATCTTACGGTCGATCACCATACTCCCGCCGGTTATCCGACTTCTCAACCTCCGACTTCAGCCTATCACTCGACGGAGGATACCCGAACCACCGCCTCGAGAAGCTTCCGTTCAAAGAGCAAGCAAGCTCCTTCTGGCGACTCGCAAAAATGAACTCGCCCGAATGGACCTATGCTCTAATCGGCTCTGTGGGTTCAGTAATCTGTGGTTCACTCAGTGCCTTCTTCGCCTACGTCCTAAGTGCGGTTTTAAGTGTCTACTACAATCAAGATCATGAATACATGGTTAAAGAGATTGGAAAATACTGTTATCTGTTGATCGGAGTGTCGTCTGCAGCTCTTATTTTCAACACATTGCAGCATTTCTTCTGGGATGTCGTAGGTGAAAACTTGACTAAAAGGGTTAGAGAGAAGATGCTAATGGCAGTTTTGAAGAATGAAATGGGGTGGTTTGATCTAGAGGAGAATGAAAGCTCTAGGGTGGCTGCAAGATTGAGTTTAGATGCTAATAATGTCCGATCAGCAATCGGTGATCGGATATCTGTTATTATGCAGAACTCTGCCCTCATGTTGGTTGCTTGCACCGCGGGTTTTGTTCTCCAATGGCGACTCGCGCTTGTTCTTGTTGCTGTTTTTCCTGTGGTGGTTGCTGCAACCGTGTTGCAGGTTTGTTGATTTGCATTGTTTCTTGATTTCTTGATGTTCATTGTTTAATTTGATATTTTGATTTGATTGTTTGAGTTTTTGTGTTTCTTGATTTGTTTAGAAAATGTTTATGCAAGGATTTTCCGGTGACTTGGAGGGTTCACATGTGAAAGCCACGCAGCTGGCGGGAGAGGCGGTGGCGAATGTGAGGACAGTGGCAGCGTTCAACTCGGAGTCTAAGATTGTAAACCTGTTTACAACGAGTCTTGATGGGCCGCTTCGTAGGTGCTTTTGGAAAGGACAAATAGCGGGAAGTGGGTTTGGGGTGGCTCAGTTTTTGCTCTATGGTTCGTACGCACTCGGCCTTTGGTACGCTTCGTGGCTCGTAAAGCATGGGATCTCTGATTTCTCGAAGACCATTCGTGTGTTCATGGTTCTCATGGTATCCGCTAATGGTGCAGCCGAGACCTTGACACTAGCTCCTGATTTTGTTAAGGGTGGCCGAGCCATGAGGTCTGTGTTCAACCTTCTTGACCGGAAGACCGAGATTGAGTCGGATGACCCCGACTCAACTCCGGTCCCAGACCGCCTTAGAGGAGAGATAGAACTCAAACATGTCGATTTTGCTTATCCGTCTCGTCCTGACACCCCGGTTTTCCATGACCTTTGTCTACGGGCCCGAGCTGGAAGGACACTGGCCTTAGTCGGGTCAAGTGGATGCGGGAAAAGCTCAGTTCTCTCACTCATACAAAGATTCTACGAGCCATCATACGGGCGTGTAATGATCGATGGAAAAGATATCCGTAAATATAACCTAAAATCCTTGCGCCGCCACATTGCCACAGTCCCACAAGAACCATGCCTTTTCGCGACCACAATTTACGAAAACATAGCATATGGGCACGAGTCGGCAACCGAGGCAGAGATTATCGAAGCCGCCACCCTTGCAAATGCTCACAAGTTCATATCTTCATTACCGGACGGATATAATACGTTTGTAGGAGAACAAGGGGTGCAGTTGTCAGGAGGGCAAAAACAACGTGTTGCCATTGCACGTGCATTTTTAAGGAAAGCTGAGATCATGCTACTAGACGAGGCCACGAGTGCACTAGATGCAAAGTCTGAGAAGTGCATTCAAGAGGCGCTTGAACGTGTATGTTCGGGAAAAACAACAATAGTTGTTGCACATAGGTTGTCAACTATACGAAATGCTCATAGTATTGCGGTTATTGATGATGGAAAAGTGGTGGAACAAGGATCGCACTCACATTTGTTGAAGACCCATGTAGACGGATGTTACTCAAAGATGATTCAGTTACAAAGATTCTCACACGAGCGTGAGGTCGTAAACGTTGCACAGGTTGGTTCGAGTTCATCAACACAAATCTAAGGAAACATGATGAAAAAGTTGTAATAATTTGTGTTTTCATTTTTGATTTTTAGGATATAACTTCATTTTATGTTGGTAAGTATTAGTTGTGTAGTTTTTATTGTTTATGGTAACTTATAAAATTATTGTTGGTAAAACATATATATTGATCTCCTGTGTACGAGCAGTCTATACGTCCGGTGTAAATTCAAGTTTGCCAACTATGCGGTCTTGGTCCCTCAACTTCCATTTGATAGTTTTGGCATCTCAAATAACCCATTTGACTTGCTTAGCACTCGTTTATACACTATCATAAACATTTGTTTTAACCACTTTGAAATATAATATAAATACTCTATTTATATTCTAAAAACATGATGTTACAGTTGGTGTCATGCCGAGAGTCTTAGCTTTAATACATATAAAGTGGATTGGAATTGATAATTATTGAATGAATTACAATGGAGGGAAAACCCAAACCAAAGAGAAAACTATCTCAGGCTATGGGCTAAATACAAATACATTAATATTAAACTACCAATAACTATAGTTAGCAATATGGATATGATTTGTACAACTAAAGAAAAAGTAAATTTCAAGAGAATGTTGGCATTAATTTCCTATCCGATTCACAAGCCGGTGAAATTGGAGGATCTAAGTTGACAATTCGGTCAAGTTGGCTTAGTTCCTAATTATATTATAATTAGTATGGTAATTTCTTGGTCATCAAATTAGGGTTAGATCTACAAATATAAAGCTTGGGTAAAGGCTTTGGATGGATGCTCAATGGAAAATTATTGTAATGAGTTTTTGAGTGAGTTTTCTCTTTGCAACATTAAAGTTCTTTGTTTATTGATGTTGACCCTTTGTTTATTAATGTTGACTCTTGAGAGCATACCTCGTAAAAATATTCCAAGAGCAAAAGAGCCATGTTTTGGATGGATGACCAAGGGAAAATCATCAATATTAAAGTTCTTTGTTTAATGATCCTGACCCCTAAGAGCATACCTCGTAAAAAGTTTAAAGATCGAAAGAGTCAGGCTGTCAATAGGAGCATGGATGTCGCAGAAAAAGCCAGAAATTTGAAAGAGAATTGGAAGTCGGTTAGCATAATTGAAAATAAGTAAGAATCAAGAACATACCTCGTAGGCTTGAAAGAGTCTGGCAATCAATAGGAGGCTAAGAGCTAGGGAGTCCCATGAAGAAATTTGAAAAAGAATAGACGATGATTAGTACAAGTGAAGAAGTAAGATTGAAGAACATACCTCGTAAAAAACTTTAAGCTTGAAAAGAGCCAAGGATCCTGTGAAGAAAAGCCTAAAGAGAGTGAAAGTTAGTAAGCACAACTAAAAAGAAGTAAGATTCAAGAACATATATCGTAAAAAGCTATAGGCTTAAAAAATTGAACCATCAATAGGAGCTTGTGAGTCTCATGTAGAAAAGCTCTACATCAGTCTAAAGAAAAGTTTAGTACAACTATAAAAGAACTAAGGTTCACGAGCATACCTCGTAAAAAGCTCAAAAGAGCTAGGTTGTCAATAGGAGACACATCTACATCAGTCTATCCTCTTTGCTTCCAATTAGGTAGGACATCATAGTTTCTACTGATTTAGTAGTAGCAGGAACAAAAGGTGATTGCTCAAAAGGTTCTGGTAAAAGAAAAGTCAAATCAATTTTGATATATGAGTCACCAATGCAAAAAGAACTTATGTAATAGGCATGTATTCACGGCCACTTTCTAATATATATTTCTAAACAATTACAGCGTGAATGCACTCCAGATTGCTAAAAAGTTAGATTGACCACCTTAAAAAATTATCACCTGAATCTTGTTATGCCCATTAATATGAAAACTCACATAATGAATGAAAGCAAACTCAACTTAGTAATGTATTGTGGTAGTGTTTTCGGACTTGATGAAATAAAATTATTAATATCTTTTAGCAGGTACCCACCCTTTTACCTGCAAGGGAAGGAACAAAACATGAAATTTGAAGTATGCCGAATAAAAAGAAAATAAAATACACTGTAGATCAGTCATTAATGAAGACTATTACATAAATATACTTTACCAGCAACAATATTAGAAAAATAGGTGTCTGTACAAATATGCAGTAAATGAGATTGAAATATTTACCAATGACTAAGATGATTCTTGGCAAAGCCACTAGCATCCGGAACATACTAGCACCGATCGCCTTATCTCCAAGTAAAAAGAAAAAAGCCTGGCTTCCTTTACATATCCAATCCACCCCAGCATCATATCAAATACGTACACATAATCATTAAGATACTTTCCAAATCCACATCCCCCCCCCCCCCCCGGCCTACGGCCTAGAAAACAAAAAAAACAAAAGGTGGAAAGAAACCACATAGTAACCTTACCTCTGAAGAATGGATCCTTTCAGAGTAGAGTATTTAAGAGTTGACTTGACATGCCATGATCTAAGAATGACGTCTTCTGTTGGATTGCAAGGTAGGGTGGAGTACAAATAGGTCATCCACCATAAATTTAGCACATTATATTTTGAAAAATGAAGGGCAAATTTATAAAACCATGCGTACGGGAGAATAGAATACTTTGAGAAGTTACACCATTCTTATTTGTCTCCACAACAACTGCTTCACAGCTACAAAAAGGTAATCACAACTGCCACTTAGCATGACATTATATGGAAAATGTTTGACAAAAAGATGCAACTTCCAAGGAAGAGCTGCAAATCTGTTATTCAAACACTCAAATACTTGATAATAAGAATCGTAGATGAAAATGCTTACTAATCTCGACGTCTCAGTTCCCTTGGCTTCAAATGGGTTCATTCCCTATTTTCACTGGCCCTTAAAATATAAAAATAAAAAATTAAGTATAGGGTAATCCAAATCACCCTACTAACATATGTGAGTGGATTTCCTAATTTATCTTATTTCCCAAAATAAGCAACACAGAACGCGTATCTACATATTATACCTAATTTTTAATTAAATATCCAAACAATTATAATTTGCAATTTCTTGCCTACATTAGTGGAGCAGATCAATAGTTTTGCATCATTCAGAGTTAGTACAATTGCTACGAAACAAGCACATGTCTTCTTGCCACATACTTAGATCAAGCAACGAATTTCAGAGCAATGCCATGTGAGATTAACACAAGTAGACAACCGTAAACGATGTAAAAGAATCAAAAAACACACCTCAAAAATGCCATCAGTTCGTGAGCTATATAGTTATAGAGAAAGAAAAGTTACCCATGTGTGAATTCTGATTTCTTCTTTCTTTCCACATCATGCACCTATGAAACCAAAAATTAATATATGAATAAGACTAAACTATTGAATGTGAACAAACATAAACAAATGTAGAAATAATAACGTGATACAACATCAAAATATCACCATCATAGCTCTGTAGTCGTCTTTCAAATTAACTTTTTCCAAATATACACATAAACCATCCATCAAGTTTGAGTTAATTTGTAGATGTCTTTCAAGTTAACTTGTTCTGCCACCCGGTCTGCACTACAATACCTAAATGAAAAACAGGTTAGCAAAAAAAATCACCAATCTTGATATATTTGTTGCAAAATTGGTAAGTGAGCCTTAAGATCATTACTTTTGGAATTAACTTCTTTTACTACCACACCAATGTTTATGCATTTAAAACCCAGTCATTTAAGGGTTTTAAGGATGAGCCACATGCTATTTAAAAATAATCATCTGTATTAAAAGTCATCTAAGGCATACTACAAACTTTGAGATTGAATTTTTTTTATTCTCGAAACAAGTTGAACTTGAAGTGTTTAATGTTTTGTTGATGGCATATACTGTGCAATGCACTTGCATTTTATTAGATATTTCTAGTGGTTCTTTAACTGATGGATAAGCATTGCAAAAGCAAGAAACATAGATTTCTATATATTCAGCAATTAAATTCTGAGGATATAAATGACAAGTTCCCCCAAGACCAGGGTTTATTATGTCATTTAACCTTTTAAGCAACTCCATCTCCTCTTTTGTTAGACAAAAACTTATGAGGTGAATGTGATCAGCATCCATTGCTGAGTCTTCTAGAGCTAGGGCATCATCCTGCCAAGTGTTACAAATTAAGCACTAATGGAACACATCAAACAAATTTTTCGTAAAAATATAGCAAAAACCTAAACCATCAATTGCTAGTATGCAACAATTAAAATATGAACAATGTACCTTACGCAACCCCATCAAAAGGAAACGCAAGTTAAAACCTTGTCTCTAAGGATTTTGATTCAACAGCCTAGTCTCCACTCCATAACCCTGACATAAGAACTGGTCTAGCAAAACAATGGGGGACAAAATTGAAATATAAATTCATACCGAATGATTTATTGGGCTGGATGAGAGGTGATCTTGGATGGTCTTCTGTAACAGCATCAGCTTTAGCAAGAGTTTTAGAAGGTAACTCAAAGATGATATGTTTCTTGATTCTGCAGCAGTAACCGATTAAGCATTTCTTGGACCTAAAAACTTGTAGGGACGGAGAAAAGAAAATCACATACATAAGAAAATGAAGAACTAAAAAAGAATCACATACATAAGTAACCGATTAAGCATTTCTTGGACGTAAAAACTTGTCACTTGCACACATTTACCCTACTTTAAAAGCCATGGCCATATTACTTGACCATTTTTGAAGCAAAAAAACCAAATACTTAACAGGAAAACATTAAGAAAAATAGGGGATATTTGATCTACCTTCACCAAGCTTGTTGTCATTAAAACTGTTTGTAGCATTTTGTAATACCTTCAATGAGAATATCATCCATCTTGATTCCTTCTTCACTTCCTCTTTCATTTTTAGCTAGCAATAAGCTAAAACAATTAGCATGTGAAAAAGAACAGTGTAGATGAAAAGTTATCTTATGGATCAAAATGTACAAACCACATGTATCAAAGTCAACCAAACAATAGATAGGAAAGTGCTAGCTGCTCAATTAGAAATGGCTAGAACCTGTATAGGAAATAAACAAAGTACAAACTAATCAAGATTATAGTTGCTTTATAAATTAAAACAAATTGAATGTTTACTGCTTTGTTGGAATATCTGGATAAACTCTTCCTTGTAATTAGATATGGTTAATGGCTTTTATAAACATTTGAACTGAATACACGCCTACAGTGATGAAAATGCAATGATTATTCATGCAAAAACAATCAACTGCTAGTCGTTGGAATGCCATGCATATAACACTTTTATCAGTTTCAAACACCAAGAAGGTTGGGCAACTTGGGCCAGAAGTCTTGCTAAAGAAAGGCCTCACCTGATTCTTTCTCCACAACTAGTATGTAGCCTGCAACACTGATGATATCTATAGACAATAACCAAATGATAGATTAGTAACCTGTGAAATATTATCACCATTCCATACGAGTACACAACATATATCTATATTTATATAAGAAAATACCGTTCACTAGTTACATCTCCATTATATCTCAGCATCTTTCACTTCTGCTACAGACTACAGATACTGGAATAGTGTGTCTGCCCAGAAAACCACATATCAAATGTCGATCTCAGTTATATATTAACTCACAAAAGATGCCATTTTCCCTCTTACTGTATTTGGGTCGTTTATGCTACCTACGTATATTATACCGAATATTTTAATTAAGTATCCAAAAATTATAATTTGCGACTTCTTACCATCATTAGTGTAGCAAACCAAATGTATTGTCTTTCACAGTGAGTACAACTGCTATGAAATGAGCCACATTTCTTCTTGCCACATACTTATATCAAGCAACGAATTTCATAGCAATGTCATTTGAGATTAACACAATTATACAACTGTAAACGAGGTCAAAGAATTAAAAAAACACACCTCAAAAATGTCATCAGCTCGTGAGTTATATAGTTGCAGAAAACAAAGAAGTAACCCATGTGTGAGTTCTGATTTCTTCTATCCTTCCTGCATAATGCACCTATGAAATCGATATTAACACAAGTATACATGTGTAAACGATGTCATAGAATTATAAAAAGAGCACCTCAAAAACGCCATCAGGTCGTGAGTTATATAGTTATTGAAAAAGATAAGTATTAGATGAGATATATATTTTGAATTTCAAATATCCTATACAAACTCCTATATATATACCGAGATATATATATATATAAATAATACATATATCTCATCTAACAAGAAGTAACTCATGTGTGATCACTTCTGAAAGTGTTAGTGATGTTTTATTTACCTTCACTGGGCTTCTTGTCACAATTGAAAGTGTTTGTAGCAGCTTTTAATTCCTTCGATGAGAATACCCTCTATGTTGATTCCTTCTTCCCTTCCTCTTTCGAAGTTACCAATAGGTTTACACAAACAGCACATAACCCCTTTACATTGTGTAAAGTCAATTAAACCTCGAGTCCTAGTATGCATCAATTAGATTCACATGATTTAATTGACATTTTCCCCCAAGATCAGGGTTTATTTCATCATTTAACCTCTTAAGAAACTCAACTAAAAGTTTACCTTAAGCAACTCCATCTTCTATTTTGGTGAAGAAAACTTTTTGAGGTGAATGTGATCAGCATCCATTGCTCAGTTTTCCAAAGCTAAGCACTACCAGAATACAATCAAAATAAATTCTTTGTATAATCTAGAAAGGAAGCCCAATTAAAACTCGTCTCCATGGGTTTTTTTCACCTATCACGAATGAGGAATACTGCTCCCTAGTCTGCTGCCTAGTCACCACTCCAAAACCTAAATAAATAAAATTAGCTAGCAAATAAACAGGGACCAAGTAAAAATATAAACTCACCAATGATGATATGTTTGGGCTGGATTAAAGGTGATCATGGATGGTCTTCTGTAACATAAGTTTTAGCAAGAGTTTCAAAGGTAACTGAGAGATGATATGTTTTTTGATTACATAGCAGCAACTGATTAAGCATTTCTTGGGCCTGAAATCTTTTAGGAACGAGAAAGGAAAATAAGAAAATGATCAGCGAAAAAAACCAGAAAATGGTGAGCATTGACTCAATCCCAACTGGTTGGAACAGTGATTGTGATGTGTCTGATGTAGTTGTAGGGTGGCATAGAGACACAGGAGGGTTATGTGACTTAAGTGGAGTCGCTTGCTGGTGGTTCACGGCTGCATACTGTTGCAGGAATATCAATCCTGAGGGGAGGGGGGAGAGAGAGAGGAAAAGGAAATATGAGGCAGAAGAAGTGTTGTTAGGCCACTTAATTCCATTTTCAAATCTAGGTTAATTTCTAAATTCCACTTTCAAATATCTTTACCTCATTTCTATTAGCTTAATGTGATAAGTAACTGGATGTAAACATCATGTTATGGTACATCTAAACTAAATGTCTAGAACCTTCCCAGCACACATTCTTGTGCCAATCACCCTACGTACTTTAAAAGCCCATGGTCATCTTACTTGACCAATTATAGAGTGAGATGCAAAAATCAATTACTTAACAAAAGAACATTAAAAAATAGGAAATAATTCATATCTATTTACCTTAGCTAGCACCTGCCAAATTCAGTTTCACCAACCTTGTTGTCATGATAAAAATGCATGTAGCAGCATGTAATTCTTTCAATGAGAATATCATCCATGTTGGCATCTTCTTCACTTCCTCTTTCCTTTTTAATTAGCTAACACAATTAAAAAATAAAAGCCTTTTATAACATTATGTAAAGTCAATTAACCAACAGTCATAAGAACTAAAAGCTAGAAAATTTATAAAAAGGACGGTTAAATTACAAATTGATTACAAAGATTCTGCATATAACCCATAAAAAAAGAAACAAATCCAATAAATTATATTCATAACCCTAAACCCTAATCAAAATAATAGAACAGCAAATTCCACTTACTTACCGGTAATCGAAACTCTAAACCCTAATTATATTGAGTTTAATGGTAACATAGAATTCGTTAGTTTCAACGTGCTTCTAACTAGCCGTGGGAAATAAAAACATACCGGTAGCAGCCCCTTGTGCAACATAAGAACAGAATTAAAGCCCATTAGCTCAAAAACCCTGAAAAGTTCTTGCCTAACTGAAGCCTTAACACATAAACAATCAGTAGTTAATTAGTAAACTGAACTACTTAACACTTCAACAGAATAAGAGTAGAAAAAAAAAACCCATGTCACGGGTTCATCATGAAACAAAATTGAAAACACTTTTATCTCAGGATATGGTTGTCGAAACTAAAAGTTCATATTTGAGAGATTCAAATATTCATATGAGGATTTTGGGGACATTACTTACCGGAGGATAGGAGATCGGTCTGTTGTTTAAATCAGAATATAGCAGACTAGAATGAAAATCAGAATCCCACACAGAATTTCAAGGTGTTTGGAAAATCTTGATGATCATGCCATCAAAGTAAAATAAAAAGTTCATTTTTTTAGTTTTAAAGGAGAGGTGTTAGAAACACCGATAATAGAAACCATTTGTTGTGACAGAAACAAATCCTTATGGCAGTTTCAAAAATCAAATTATGAAGGCATTCATGAAATCTTCATTCATCTCCTAACTATGAGTAACAATATTAGTCTAAGATAATTTTCCTGTATTTTTAAATTTAGCTAAAGAATTAAACAATTACTTTAGTACTTATGGAGTGTTTAATTTTTTGTCTATAAGCATGAAAAATTTCACCTTGAATCTCAGAGGGCAGATATTGTTTGACAATAAGGTAAGCGAGTGCAACAACAACGCTTCAATCTCAAACTTGGCTCCACTTTGCAACAGTAACTGTAGATGCAACATACAAGAAGAAGAAATGTTTTTAATAGGATTGTTATTAGTAATCCAAAGTGATAACAAAATAAAGTATATAAAAAGAGGAGCATGCAACATGAGAAGAAGAAATGCTTTTAAAAGGATTGTTATCAGTAATCCAAAGTGATAACAAAATAAAGTAAATAAAAAGAGGAGCATTATCCAATAAAAACCTCCACTTTGGCAATTATCTTTGTAAATAGCATCAATTTAAAATTGACTCTGTTCGGATCTTATCCGGAAGGAAAACAAATAAAATTAAGAGAGCTAGTTTATAATATAAAGATGAATAATGAAAAAGAAGAGCTAGTTTATAATTTAAAGAAATACATTTTAGTCATGTGGAATTACACGTTCGGTTGTCATAGGAAGGAGACACTTGTGGAACATGGAATTTTCAAAGCATCTCAAAGAAATACTCAAAGTGATACTATCTCAAGAATCTTCAGTATCTTTCAATTGTGTATGCCATTTGCTTTAAGAGAGAAATATTCAATTATATATAATAATTCTTGAAACTGCAATTGGTTTAATAACTAGTTATTTAAAGGGCATAACCAAAGACATTAGTTACCACTGATCCAAATCTGTATGTGGTCAAAGTGTCAAAGCCATATGGATTACAGTGAGGTAGGCAAATGCAGTTGTTCAATTAGTAACAGCAAGAATTTGTTTAAAAAATAAACAAAGTACAAACATCAATAAGACTGAAGTTGCTTTATAAATTAAAACAAAAGAAAAAAGATTGAATTATTACTGCCTACTTACAATATCTGGATAACCTCTTCCCTGTAATCAGATATAGTTAATGGCTGTTTGTGTAAATATTTTAGCTGAAAAATCGCTTACCTTAATGACAATGCAATGATTACTATTGCAAAGACACTCATTTGATAGTCGTTGGAATACTAGAAGCATGTAAAGCGATCAGTTTCAAACAGCAGGACCACAAGTATTGCGAAACTGACATTTTGAGCTCCTGATTTGGGTGCTGAAAGTTGAAGAAAGTTCATATTTGATCTAAGATATATTCAAACCTACATACGTGGATTGTGGGGATGAAACTTACATGAGATCGTCTGATGAAACGTGTTATTTGAATCAGAATGTAGCAGGCTAGAATGGAAATCAGTATCATTGGTGGTCTGATGAAACATGTAATCCATATGGCTTTGAAATTTTCAACAATTTACTTTAGTAGCCCTAATAAAGTAATAGAACAGCAAATTTTCCCTACTTATGAATGTCATCAAAACTCTCAATCCTAATTAAAAATATGTTCAACTGTAACATAAAACTCGTTAGTTTAATCTGGCTTTTAATTAGTCGTGGGAAACAAAAACATACCTTTAGAGCCCCAGGTGCAACATAAGAAGAAGTGAAGAACAAAAACCCAGCAAAATCCATCAGAAAGCCAACTAGTAAACTCAACTAATCAATAAAAAAATAGAAAAAAAGCCCATGACAAGTTTATCTAAAAACAAAATTCAAAATAGTTTTACCTCTTAATTTGGGCGCGCGAAACTTAGAGAAAACTCATATTCGAGAGATTCATACCTACATATGAGGATATTGAAGATGATACTAACCTGAGAATAAGAGATTGGTCTGTTGTTTATATCAAAATGTAACAGATCAGAATGGAAACCATTTCGCTTTGAATCTCATTCAAAAAGGTAAGCAGCTTCAGTCTCAAATTTAACTCCACTTTATAGCAGTAACTGACACAACCATATGAGAGGAAGAAACACGTTTTAAAAGGATTGTTATTAGTAATGAAGGGTACGTGACAGCAAAAAAATATAAATAAAAAGAGGAGCATATTTGATAAAAACCTCCACTGTGGCACATTTCTATGTAAACAGCAAGAAGGTTGTGCCCAGGCCCCAGAAGTCTTGCTAAAGAAAGGCCTCACCTCATTACTTCTCCACAACTAGTATGTACTCTGCAACACTCATAATATCTACTCACAATAACCAAATAATATATTAGTAACCTGTGAAATATTATCAACATCCAATACGAGTACATACCAAATATCTATATCGACATATGAACATATTGTTTTCTGGTTACAGATCTCCATTGTATCTCATCATCCTTCACTTCTTCTACAAGTACTGGAATAGAGTGCATCTGCCCACAAAACAACATATCAAATGTTGAGTTCAGTTAAACATCGACTAACAAAGATGCCATTTTTCCTCTTAAAGTATTTGGGTCGTTCATGGAGTTGAATATCCTGTTAGATTTTCTGAGAATCTCAACCATACCACCGCTAATCTGTAACAACAATAAACTAAATGATTAATGATGTGAAAGTAAACTCAACATAGAAGGTATTGTACTATTGTTTCCTGAGTTGATGAAATAAATTTATTAATTATTTTCAGCACGTACCAACCCTTTTTAGAAGTAAATTTACTAATTATTTTCAGCAAGTGCCAACCCTTTTAGACTGACACCTGCAAGGGAGGAACAAAACATGAAAATATAAGTATGTAGAAATAAAAAAGAAATAATATTGGAGATCAGTCATAGATGGAGGCTTTTACATAATATAGTTTAACAGCAACAACATTATAGATATAAAAAGAAGAGGTCATTACATACAACATTAGGTTGTGGCAACTATGCTGAAGAAGTATGCAAGTGCAGTGAATGATGGATTGTTCGTAACAGTGACATAATGCCAAGTAAAGTAGCTTCATCAAAAAAATTCTGGGTTGCAATGATTACCTTTGATAATTTTTTGGAAACCAATTTCATTAGTTACCACTGAGCCAAATCTGTATGTGGTCAAAAATCAAAATGTCAAAGCCATATGGATCACAGTCAAACAAACAAAGGTAGGCAAGTGTAGCTGTTCAATTAGTAAGGCAAGAACCTGTTGAAGAAATAAACATAGTATAAACAACATTAAGATTGAAGTTTCTTTATAAATTAAAACAAAAGATAAAAGTTATTTGATACCGCCTTCTTGGAATATCTGGATAACCTCTTCCTTGTAAAAAGATCTAGTTAATTTCTGATTTTTGTAAATATTTTAGCTGAATACACGCTTACTGTGATGACAACGCAATGATTATTATTGCAAAGATAATAATCTGACAGTCGTTCGAATTCTACATGCATGTAAAAAGTTTTATCAGTTTCAGACAATTTCAAACAGCAAGAAGACTAGGCCCACAAGTCTTACTAAAGAAAGGCCTCACATGAATACTTCTCCACAACTAGTATGTAGCCTGAAACACTAACAAAATAACATATTAGTAACCCATGACATGTTATCATCATCCCATTCGAATACATAACATAATTCTGTGTTGATATATGAAAATATTGTTCTGTATTTACATATATGCGTTATATCTCAGCATCTTTCAGTTCTTCTACAAGAACTAGAATAGAGTGTGTGTACCAGAAAACCATATATCAACCATAGATTTAGGCTACTGCACTACTGAAGAAATATACGTATGTCATAGATGGTGCGGTCTACAACGGATTGTTCGAAAGAGTTACATAAATCCATGCAAAATAGCTTCATGGAAAAAGTTCTGGTGCAATAGAAACAAAGAATGTAAAGCACAACAATAAATAATGATTACCTTTGATAAACCTATTATTTTGACCAGCGCTTGCATTGACCTCGAAAGTAAAGTTTCATTCCTTCTTTTGTGCTTCTTGAAAGTGAGGTGTTCTTTGTCGTGCTCTGCTGGGAAGAGGAAGTCTTGTTAGGTCACTTAATTCAATTTTTAAATTCATGTTACTTCCTAAATTCCATTTTCAAATTTTTTATCTAATTTCTGTAATTAATGTGACAAGTTACAGGATTTAAACATGTTTCGATAAACAGAATCTAAATCTACAATGAAAGTCAAGAACACTTACCCCCCACACACATTTATATCAATCACATTTAAAAGCCCATGGTCATCTTACTTGACCAATTTGAGTAAAAAATAAGAAATCAATTACTTAAAATATTGGAAATAAGGGATGTATTATTTACTTATCTTGCCAAATTCCTCCATGTTGATTTCTTCTTCCCTTCCTCTTTCCTGTTTAATTAGCATCAAGTTAATACAATTAGCACATAACCCTTTGTATGAAATAAGAGTCAAAATGTCAAAGCCAAATGGATCACAATCAACCAAACCATAGGTATGCAAGTGCAGCTCTACAATTAGTAACCATGAGAACCTGCTTAATAAATAAACCTCTTCCCTGAAATTAAAACAAAAAACGTCCTTTAGACACACACCTTGTTAGGAACTGGAACTTTCTGATTAGATTAAGATAAGAAGAAACAGGATAGTTGGCCCGTTTCCCTATATTCAGCAGGGATGGGTCTGCTCCGGCCCAGTTGGACCCAACAGTGGGTTCTGATCAAACAGTGGGTTCGTATCACACTTGCAAAGGAAGAAGCAGAACAAGAAATTAGAAGTATGCAGGAACAAGAAAGAAATAATAGTGTATTGTTATTGATAGAGACTTTTACATGAATATACTTTAGCAGCAGAAATATAAAGACAAGAGCATTACATGGCAAATTTAGGTTGTAGTGACTGCATTGAAGAAGTATGCAGATGTCACTGATGGCGCTGTCTACAACAGCTGTTTTGTTATAAGATATAACTAAAAAGAATTAGATTAAGAAAACACTAGCATGTTTTATAGTTAATACAACATTAAAAATAGGAAATAAGTGATTAATTTACCGTGGCGGACCCCTGACAAATCTACCTTCAAGCTTGGTGTTATAACTAATTGTTTGCATGTAATTCCTTCAATGAAAATATCCTCCACGGTGACTCCTTCTATCCTTCCTCTTTCCTGTTTAATTAGCTTTCAGTTAACACAATTAGCATATAGAAAAAGCCACTTAACCAAGCACAATCAGAAAATAATTGCAAACAATTTATAAAAAAAAAAAAATTTTGAATAGCTGATTTTCTCCCTTTATCTCAGCATCTTTCACTTCTTCTACAAGTACGGGAATAGTGTCTGCCAAAAGACCAGATATCGGTTTTAGGGTCGTTTATGGTGTTCAATATCTTTTAAGCTTCTGAGAGCCTCAACGATCCATCACTAATCTGAAAACAACAATAACCATCCGTCACTAATCAGAAACAACAATAAATTAAATGATTAACGAGTTATAAAGTAAACTCAGCATAGCAAGTTAGTTATTGAGAGTCACAACCAATGTTTTCAGAACCGGATCGGACGTCGAACCGGACGCCTTACTGGTTTGGTGGTCGGACCGGATTTAAGAACCGGATGACGTCATAATTATATATATACTATATTATATATATAGTTATATATATAATTAAATATAAGTAATTTATATATGTATTTTATAGTTATATATGAAACTTAACTATATTTTTATATCCAACACACTAATTTATGGTTCAACACCCCGTTTTTACCCATTAAAATCAAAAAAATAAAAAAAAAATACGAAAACCGGTCCGAACCGGTCCGGTTTCCCGGTCCGACCAGCGGTTCGGGACGAACCGGCCGGTTCGACCAGTCCAAAACGAGTCGCACCGAACCGGACCGGCTAGGTGGCCGATCCCCGGTCGAACCGGTCGGACCGGCCGGTCCGATCCGGTCGTGAAAACAGTGGTCACAACCATCCATCCCCACCCTTTGGGAGAGAGACAACTGCAACAGAAGGAACAGAACATAAAATTAGTATGCAGAAATAAAAAAGATAAAATAATAAAATTAATGAATGATAAAGCAAACTCAACAGTCAACATAGGTACCCAACCTTTCCGTTTTAGACAGACACCTTCAAGGAAGCAACATATCATGAAATTAGAAGTACGCAGAAATAAATAAGAAATAACAATATTCTAGAGATAAGTCACTCATACTAGTAACAAGTTTTGTAAAAGTAAGCCACAAATCAAGAACAAATCAACAGTTTATATTAGTAAGCCTAAACCCTAGTTAAACAATAGAAGTATTTTAAATATAAACCACAAATGAAGAAGCAAATCAACAGTTTATATTAGTAACACCAAACCCTAGGTAAATAACAGAACAGCGCATTCTCCCTACTTACCAGGCGATCAAAACTCTAAAACCCTGATTAGATTAAATTTGAGTTTAATGGTAACATAAAACTCGTTAGCTTCATTAGGTTTCTAATTAGTCTGTGTGAAAGAAAAACATTCTGATAAAAACCCTGGGAAATTTATTGTCTCCAAAACATAAACAACTAGTTAATTCAAGGGCAAAAGAGTGGAAGAAGAAGAAGACTTATGACAGAATTTCATCAGAAATCGAAGTGCTGCTGCTACTAACGCCGGAGCTATCGACACCCAGCGGCAGCAACCGCCGCCGGGTAACGGCGTTTAAGCCGTCAAAATTCCGCCGGCGAAGGACCGCGGCCGGCGTATCCGTATGCCGATCAACTGAAGAACGTCAATGCGTCGACCTCGGCGGCGATTGATCGGAAATCGTAGACGCGGAACCACCAGCAGTTAATATCTCCGGCGACGTTTATACTTACCTGAGATCATTTGATGGATCATGTTGTTGAAATCATGAGAATGTAGCAATAACGGAAGTCGTCTGATGAAATACCTTGATGTTTAATTTGAGATCTACTGAAATCGAAGATGGGAATGTTGCTATATGATGAGAATGAAGGAAGAAGATCATCGTCATTATATAATGGATATCTTTGAGAATCATGGCGCTATTTTATAGATCTTCGTCAGGGACGCGGGTAACGGTACCATATGCAAATCGCTTTTTTTATTATTATTTTGTTCATTGTCAGTATTTTATTTTAGAAAGGATATCTTCATAATATCCTGGCAATTATTACTATTGAGTATTGACCTATTGTCGTTTGCTTTTCTAATATCATGACAATTATTACTCTTTTCTTTTTAACCATTGTATTTATATTTTATATAATTTTATATAATTTTGGGAGAGATTTGTAGATTAATAATCAGGTTTTAATTTTGTTACTATTAAATTATTTTTTTTTCATTTAGATCACTCGACTATATTTGAGTGTTTTAATATTATATATTTCATCTGTTAAATAGGTCAACATGTTTATCTAACATTATTTTCTTTTTTGTTTTTTTTAATTATGATGTGAATTAAAACATGGTAATTAGATTTAAGTTGATTGGAACAAATTTGAAAGGAATTACTTCTTTGTAATTAGATCTAACTTAATTAGTAATGTAAAGAAATCCAAACAAATTGTAATGGTGTAAAAGAAAAGGCCTAATGACATCTACATATGTGTGTGCATGTACAAAGAAATCAAAACATTAAAACACAAAATAAGTTGGATATGTGTGTATACAAATAAATCGATATACGTGAAACAATAAAACAAACGCAAGTCTGGAACGAACATAAACCTGTCATCGATTAGGGTAAGTAACAAAAAAAATCAACAATTTTATAATCAAAACAACAAATAAAGGCGAATAGAGATTACCGCCCTACTTCTTGTTCTCGGTTAATGTTCTCGAAGCTTATTGTCGTTTCAACTAGGGTTCGTTAAAAGTACTTGTTCGTGTAAGTTCTTCGTGGATAAACTTGGTAGGGTTAGATCGATTGTTTTCAAATGGGTTTTATTTAATTAATAAATTGTATTTTTTATATTTTTAATCCATAATTCCATACCATAAAGTTTAACTCACATAAGTTTTTTTAGAAAAAAAAGTCAGATCGGCATGCTGATCTGCTTAGTAGGTGGAATATATAGTATTAAAACATTGATATAAAGTAGAGTGACCTAAATGAATATATATATATATATATATATAAATGATATAACCGAAACAAATTTAAAACATGATTATTATTATTCTATAGAGTTTTTCCTATATTTTTTAAGAATTTTTTTTTAATTTTTGATTTTTATGTATTATTTTAATAAAATAATATTTTTATTAGTGTTTTTGAAAGATGTCTCTTCATGTAATCATGTCATTGTAATTATTACTTGTGCCCTTTGCTTTATTAAATTTACTAGTTTAGATATTTATATACTATTAATCAATATTTATAAATTATAAAATTATTATTTGAGATAAGATATATATATATATATTAAAATTATGTATAATTAATTATCTCAAGTAATAAAACAATAACAATATTTTTTTAACTTTCGTCTTTAAAATGCTTTGTTTAAAAAAAACTTTTAAAAAAATTCTTTGTATTAAAAAACTTCATCGTTAATAAAATGTTGTTTCAAAAAAGTTACATTTTTTAATATAAAAAAAACATGTTTTTTATTTATTAATTATTTGTTTATCAATTAGGAAATGATATACAACATCAATAGCATTTAATGTTATCACAAATGGTTGATTTGTTATGGTAATGACACGTGACAAAATGATTATAAGAAAAGTACATGTATCAAAATGGTTATAGAAAGATGATATGTGGCAATAATATTTTGCTTTATTAGTATTGATTTTAACCCTTTTTATTGTAATTTTTTTTTACAATGACAGATGTTATTTTTGTCCTATTCTTAACCATTCACAAGTTCTAAAAGGGTTAATCACATAATCGTGGTAAATCACACGGGTTGAAACGCGAGGCCAGGTGGAAAAACGTCATGGACAAAATCGTCGCCTAGGCGTATGAAATTAAAACGGCATGTTGAAATTTAACGTCAATGTATAAATTATCATGCAAAAGCTAAAACACTATGTTGAAAATGACATTTAGATGATGGACACCATGCATATAACATAAACGCAGTTAGTAAAAAAAAAAAAAAAAACCTCCGATTTACAAAAACGATTTTTTTTAATATAGCAAATATCATATATGCAGGAAACAATTTGATAATTTATCTACATATTGCCATGAGCTTTATTAAAACCAAACCAGGTCAAATATGATATTTTTACTCTATTTATTTTACATACGTTTTTTTTGTGATTTTAAAGCTCACGTTCACAATGACATAGCTTTTTTTATTTCTGGATATACCATCACAACATGATTTTTTTTTATTTACGTTTTGATATACATAACCGAGTTGTTGAAGGTTTAAACACTTCTCTCTTTCTAAAACTTATTACATCACATTCGTCGTATCTTTTCTTATTTAAATTAAATAATAATTAATTGTTTTTTAATACTATTTCTCTATTTTAGCACTCCCGCCCATTAATAAAATATATTTAGGAAAATACGAGTGATGAATAGTAAACCCCTATAAGTAGGGGAATGAGATTATTCTCCTTTAAAATTACAAGAATGTAGTATAAAGATGGAAAATAAAATTAAATGAGTATCTTGTTGATTTTTCTTAAGCATAGGGATGAGAATGGAGATCTATGGAAACAAAGAATGAGATGTGAAGGCTCACCTAAAACTTTTCTATAGTTGAATTTATAGAAAACTATAATAAATTCATAAAGGTAACGATAAACATCTAACTTTGATGGTGATGTGTCAATGCATCGTTTATAACCGGTATCTTTATAAACATTTATGTTTTGATTTGATTTTGTAAAACTGATACATTTTTTTTATAAAATAAATTTATCTACAACAAATTTAATTTAAATAATACTAATTATCAAGTTGCTTATGGAATATGTTGTATCATGTGCTTTAAGCCTTTTTCTTGCGTATTATTGTTGTATTATGCGTTTTGTATCTTTCTTGCAAGTGTACTTATTTTCTATGTAGCTTTCTTCACTCCACAACCGTCATCTAATATTTGCAACCTATGCTTGCAATACACCCTACAAAGCATCGCTCACTTCCATCGTATAATAGTTGATCGTGAGTCCACGCCGCTGCAAACTGAGGTCCATGTGCAATCATCTTTTTCAATCAGGTTAGGGTTTCTTTTAATCTTTCTGTTGTTTGATTGGCGGAGCGAAGGGTTTGTGGTCAATGGGAGATTAAGATTTTAAATGGGGGTTATGGGACGAAAAGAATAAGGGATTTTTGTTTAGTGATGAACATAAAAAGGTTGACTTGGACATCACTTCTCCACCATTCCCAAAAGCGTATAGAGTGAGAGAATTTTCTCAAATTAGTCAAAGACTAGTTGAATACTAATAGTCACATAGGTTTTCAACCAAATATGTTCGTGCTTCTTTTCCTTATACCAACACATGGTTTTTGTTTAACACAAAAACAAATATGGTCAAAAACATGGTTTTTGTTCAACACTTGGTCTGGTCTAACGTGCTTCAATGGTAAGATTTTAGCTTCATGAAGGAGTCTAGTGCGACTAAAAAAATCATCATGTCAGCCAGGAAGAGAATCTCAACATATAAGGTGACAACATAGGAAAAAAACAAATTTTAGCTAAAAGTTTACCAGAAGATGACATGCTGTAATTTGTCATGAGAATTATGGTCAATCATCAGTCACCGTCCTCAATCTTCATCATCAGTTCACCACCAGTTCACCACCATGGATGAAAAACCAAGTTTCTAGTTCTGGTCCATCAAGTCGGAAGGTAAACTAGATAGAACATCTTAACTCACCAGAACATGCAAGGTTCTAAATTATGCCACTAAGTATATAAATGAAACAATTAAGCACCGTCAGAGCCAACGAGGGTTACTAGGTGAAACACTGGATCGTGTTGGCTTCTGTTTCCTTACAACTTCTGATATCCTACTCAAAGATGATGCATAAAATGAGCATATAAGACTGCTAATTCTAGACTATTTAAATCCTAGGCATGCCTATCTCTCTCATAATAAGATTTAAATCTATTCTAGGAATACTTATGGGGTGGAGAGAAAGAGAAGTATTTAGAAAAAACCTCAGGTATTTGGGTTGTCCAGGTGGTCCATGGCTAGGAAATCTTTCTAAAAATCAGTATATTGACTTTCTTTTCTTTCCTCCAACCGAAGAGCACAAAACATTATTAATAAGCATAAAACATAACACCTTTTAATTTCTTTCCAACTCAAGAACATGCACAAAATAATAACAATTTATTGACTTTCTTTTCTTTCCGCACACTTGATTTTAAGAACAAAATGTAAAAGCATGCATAACTACATAACTATAAAAATGAAAGGCTTTACTTTATCCACTCCATCTCACAAGAATCAACAAAAAGTTGTTCATTTAAAAACCAAACTAACTTCAGTAACCAAATCAGATCAATCTTTTTCATTAGACATTATCAGAGCAATCTTATTAGTAGTAGACAGGCCACATGGGCATTTGGATGTGCAATTAACAAATTATTGTGACTCGGAGGTGCATCTAAGTGTTTATGCAATCATAAAATTACTACCTAACATTAATCAACAAATTATCTGATTATCTTATTCTGATTTTCAGGTCGTGATAATCACTTCAAGAAAAGACATCCAAACACCCTTATGATATCAATAAATCAGTATGAGCATATACATCATACTTACCATAGCAAAACCAACAAAAACATCTGTCTTAATCATCATTCGGATCGCTTGTACGATGGATGCCTTCGTGCAGCCCTCGCATTCCCATACTCAAACTCCAACAAATTCGGTATATGCGAAGTATCCTTGATATAAAACCACCTCCCAATCGAACTCTCTTCGATCGCAAGAAACAGCCTCTTAATCCTAGCATTAACCAACCAAAACCACACCCCACCAAGAACAATCCCAAGGCTAGCACCAGCAAACACCTGACCAACAGTATGGTACCCCAAATAAACCCTAGAATACATTGTCAGAAACGCCAATGGCCACACAACAATACACGCAACCCACATTTGCCTTCTCAATATAATCCCCAGCTTCTTGTACGTCAATAGCGTGAAATACGTAGCGAAAAATAACATGTATTGCGAATGACTCGAAGGCCATCCATGTGAATCGCACATTTCGAGCATGATGCAGGTTTCGGGTCGGGCTTCTTGTACGGCTAATTTGATCGAATCGCTGATGAATTGGGAGATTAACAGCCCTAATGCGAAGAACATTCCTTGTAATTCGCGACGGAAGATGAAATGGGAGACGAAACCACCGAGGCTGATGAATACTGGAACTAATGATACCCATGCTAAGAAATGGCCCAATTGATCGCCCTTTTGGTAGCGAACGTGTGTTAGGGTTACGGCTCGTAATTGATTCGACATTGGTGGGAATTGAAGGTGTTTTAGGGATCGTGATTCAATCAATGATGGAATTGGGGATTTAGGTTTTGGATTAGCAGTTGAGAAGCATTGTGTTGGTTGATTAACCGTTTTGTATCCGTGGATTAAGTGATTAAGGGGTGTTTGGTGTTGAGTTATTGTTATAATGTTATCCACTTGTTAACTAATCATCAGGTGTTTGGGACTTGATTTTCGTTTTAGATTACTATAGCATTCCTAGTGGATTCCTTGTAATTATACGAATGTGTTTTTTATATTATAGAAAAGGATTGTTAGCGAAGAAAAGATAAAATTTACTGTTTATTTGTACATTTGAATAATCACTGTTCAGTTTTTATAAATATTTTAATATTTTTGAAAGTGGTTGTAAGTAGAGGAGACAAAAAATATACTGATAAAGGTATATAAAAATATTATTTAATGAAAAGAAGAGATAAAAAATAATAAATTTTAATGTAATTATATGGATAGGGATAGTGAATCCATTATGAACACTCTTATAGCCTATTCGGTCATTTTTCAGCCCTGTGAGTGGGGCTGCAAACGAACCGAATGAACACAAACAAGGCCTTGTTCGTGTTCATTCATTAAGAAATAAAATTATTTGTGAATTGTTCACGAACACTTACCGGACGGGGTTTCTTTGTTCGTGATCGTTCATTAAGGAAATGAACATGTTCATGAGCTGTTTACGAACAATTACCATTTACAAATAAGATCAAATGAAAACAAACAAATGTTCATGAACATAACGAATACAAAGAAGTCTATGAACACAAACGAATACAAATGATTATATATTTATTTTAGAATAAAATCAGTATTTTCATAATAAAATTTACCAAAAATAAATTACACACGTAACATAAATATCCAAAAACACTTGGACATAATTGTCATAAAAATAAATAACACAAAAATTAAGAACATAATCGAACACATTAACGAACATGAACGAAAACATTATCGAACGCTCACGAACGAACATTAACGAACACATTATCAAACGTTCACGAATATAAATGAACGAACATGGCTTGTGTTCATGTTCAGTCGTTTAACTAAATGAATGAAATTATCTTGTTCGTGTTCGTTCATTTACTAAACGAATGAACATAAACGAACTTCCCGCCGAACAGTTCACAAACTGTTCGCTGAACGTTCAGTTCGTTTACAGCTCTACCCATGGGCATTAATAATTTTTTAAACTCTTAAACCGATATTGTAATTTTTTAAACATGAGAACCAAAAATAAAAACAAAGCTAAACATGTAAACCTTTCATGTAATTAACTATTTTAGGTATCAATTTAATCTACATGAGGTAAATCACTTGATTGTCGTTTTAAAACCGAAAGGAGAAAAAAGAAGAAAGAAAAGAAATAAACACTAGGCAGCAGGCAGCAAGAGGGTTTTGTTCAAGAAGACGTCCCAAGAACCCGAAGTCAAAACAATGGCGGATGAAAGCACGGTGACACCCAGGAGAGATCCCATCAAGAATACAGGCACGACTTATCTTCTTTCTACACTATTACAACTCAATTCACAGGGTGATTTGAGTTATCTTTTGTCGATTTTGCTTGTTGGGTTATTGTTATTAAGCGTCTTCATTGAACGAATTATATAGGTTATTACTCCATGGGTTATCCTTTTCGTAGGATGAAACAGTTCTAAGCTGCTCTTTAGCATTTGAGCCCTTATAATTCATCTATTGACTTCAATTATTATTAAATTAAAAAGATTTGATATGGGTTTTGAGTGAAGAAAAGAAATAGGGATTAAATTTGGGAGCTTTTTAATTTTACTGATCATGATTAAACTTAGAGGTAGTCTTGAATAATGGGTGTTCAGTCGATGAGTTATAGGATGGAAAATGTAAATGAACATGCACATATGCTGTTCGATGTAATGTCTGAATCTATTATATAGGCTGAAAATGTTAATTTGACATTGTAGTTGGGAATACTGCTGCACAGAGGAGAAGACAAAATGCAGTTTCAGTGGGTAAAGAAAGGAGAGAAGCTTTATTTCGAACCAAACGTCTATGTAGAGTGGGAGTTAGCAGTGATATGGATGTTTCTGTTGATAGTGACATGATGATTGAAGAAGAACAATCCATTTTGGAGGCTCAAACATCTTCTGCTGTTGAAGAACTGAAGAATGCAATCGCATTTCAGTAAGTTAATTCATTACAATGTTTATCTTAAGTTTAGTAGATCATTGTGTGTCCACATTCAAATTGCATGCGGCTATGTGTATGAATTTGCATATACCTTATATGTTACCATGAGTCTAACTCCTTGTAGCCTTTACTTCATTTCTTAGTTAACTATTGGTTGAACCACTTAGATGCTATATTCCTTTTACATGATCACCAGGTAAACTTTATAGCATGTTGTTTCATTTTATTATATCATCTTTAGGGGGAAAGGTGCAGTCCAAAAGAAGGTGAATGCTCTTCGTGAACTAAGGCGTTTATTGTCTAGATCAGAGTTTCCTCCTATTGAAACTGCTATTACATCTGGAGCAATACCTTTACTCGTACAATGTCTTTCATTTGGCTCTCAAGATGAACAGGTAAACGTGGTCTCTCTATTCTTTCAAATTAATTGTACCTTTTTATTTAGCTCAGATACACTACATAGATTAAAAAGGAGCATTAATGTATATCTATATGGTGTCTGTTTGTTTACATTTTCTTTAAGGTGTAACTTTTGTTTTTTATTTTTGGATCCACAATACAGTTGCTTGAGGCGGCCTGGTGTCTTACAAACATAGCTGCTGGAAAACCTGAAGAAACAAGAGCATTGTTGCCAGCATTACCATTACTCATTGCCCATATCGGAGGTTAGTCGAAGTGTCAGACTGGTTGGGTCATGAACTGAAATGGGTTGTAGTCAGATCGGCCTGAAAGCCGTAACACTTTTTGTTAAAAGGTATAGAACTTCTTGTAAACAACCAGCGCAATATGATTACGAGAGCAATAATAACCAACATGAAGAATCTATGCTGTCCGACATGAAATTATTTCGTTGAAATAAGATATGAATGTCCGTTTTTGAGTTTATATGAAAACTATTTCTAACTTTGAAGGATGGATACTCTACTCATTTTTCTTCTCTGAATATAAGGTGGGATTTTTATGTGCATTCTTGGGTCTGTCTGTGTATGTCAATTCCCTCCATCTCATGTTTCCTATATTACCTAATTTGCCTTTTGAGCTTAAGATTGTTCACTGAACACTTACTGTCGTTTTTTGCTTGATTTTCATCAATTAAGCTTTACTTATTGTTGATATTTGATGTCACTTCAATATTTAACATTTTATATGCAATTAATCTCTAGAAAAGAGTTCAATGCTGGTTGCTGAGCAGTGTGCGTGGGCATTAGGGAATGTTGCTGGTGAAGGGGAAGATTTGAGACATATTCTTATTTCTCAAGGAGCCTTACTTCCTCTTGCAAAAATGATGTTTCCAAACAAGGGTTCAACGGTTCGAACTGCTGGCTGGGCATTGTCAAACCTGATTAAGGTTTTTAATCAATTGTTTACTTAAAAATTCTTCATCAGCTCAGCTTAAAGGGTGGCTAAATGGCTGTTCGGGTAATGAGCCAAAACAAGTAACATTTGGAATGGGTTGGGCACTTGGGCTGACTTCCAACACTTTTGCCAAAATGTAATTTAAAAACATAGTGTGTCAGATATGATAACAAGTATTATAATTTTCTGTAATAATCTAATTTCTTGAAGGAAATGAGTTGGATGGTTTCATTGGGTGACTTCTAAACATGATCCAAATGAATCTGTTCGTAAGTAAATGGTTTAACATTGCCACCTCTAACTCACTTTTTGGTCTACAAGACTGCAGCAATTTTTGTCACCCTATAATGTTTTTGTGTTTTGTCGGTGCAGGGCCCAGACCCAAAGGCTGCAACAGAACTCATAAAAATTGATGGTGTAGTAGAGGCTATACTAAGACACTTGAGGAAATCGTAAGTTGTTGATACATCATAATGATAGAATAATCATTTAGTCTGGTGTAATAGCATATTAGCATCTTACAGTGTTTTATGGTGAATTACATATTATTCGAGCCATATACACTATTTTTCATCTTAAACGGTGTAAATGATCAGCTTCTAATATAACATAACGTAATAGAGTTGAGGTTAGTGACCGTGCAGGTGCCCTTTTGCAACCCACATGACATGGTTTATTCTCCATCACTCTTACTCAAGTTATGTTGTGCTTCATGAAGCTTATATCTAGATAAAAAGGAGTTATAAGTTTCTTATGGTTTAAGTTTTGGTGGCCGTTAGTAGTTCGTTTGTTTGTCTTCAGTTTCATTAGCTTGCAACAGAACGGCCTACTCCCAATCGTCGCTTTATAATTGTAAAGGTTTGGCTTTGTACAAAGTTTTAGAAAAGTGAGACTAATGCCGGTTTATCAGAACAACTTCAATATAGACAAAACAAAGAAATCTTCTGAACACAAACTTTACATTAGTGATGACAATGAGCTAATATGCAATTGTAATTTTTGTTATAAACTTCCCAAAAGGTGAAGCTGGTGGCAATCTCATGGGACAAGAGTGAATTTTCCAGGGCGACAATTACCCTTTATGCCAGAACGTATATGTTGTGATGTTTACTGACCATAAGTCTATTTTATGTTAAATAGCTAATTAGTTTCAAGAGTCAAGACATCTAATCTATGTTAAATGTCTAAAATACTTTGTGATATTGCATGGGTCTTATGAAAACACTTGTTTTCTTCTGATTTTTTTTTTTGCATATGCATATCATTAATGACCAGGGACGAGGAATTAGCTACTGAAATAGCATGGGTTGTGGTGTATCTCTCAGCTCTTTCATCGGTGGCTACTAGTGTACTTGTGAAGACCGATCTTCTTCAGTTACTAGTAGAACGTTTGGCCTCCTCAAATAGTTTGCAATTGCTCATTCCGGTAACAAAACTTAATAGTTTTTGGTAAATTTCACATGATTTTAAGTTTACATTTATGAAATGAGTATGCATCCGGTTTCCAAAAAAGGAGGTGATTTGTACACCACAAAAGAAGTGATTTCGCACCATCAAAACCTTTTAGCCCCACAAATACGGCTTCCCATCACAAAAAAAAAGACAAAAATAAAGCAAGGATGGAAACTAATATTTAAAAGGAATTGGTGGTGTACATTTCGCCTCCCTTTATGAACTTCAATTTGGGAACATATAACTCGAACCATTAGCTCCTTCTCTTGGGAGAAGAAACTGTACTTGTGCTCTTTTTGTGAGGGAATACCTAGTTTTATCTTCTTCAATTTGAAAGTAATATCCGTGCATTAATTTTCATTGCATACCATTAGAGGTGGTAGTTTTGGCCCATTTACTTATAAAGGGGTCGGGCTTTGATGTGGTCAAATTAGAATATAAAGTTCGGAGGGAAATTGGTCAAATGGGTCCAAAGACACACAAGGTATATTTTTAAGCTTCACTACTTCCGGATTTCTTTTATTGTTTTACATAATAAATTACATTATCACTAGAGTGATAACTTTTTATTTTTTTATTTTTTTTGTAATTAAGTATAACATATTACTTGCTTACTATTTTTGAAAAAGTAGATGAATACGTGTTTCTGGGTCAACTTGAACCAAACCTTTTTTACCCACACTGAAAAATGACCAGTTTTTACTCATAACCCAACCTGCCTCACCTCCCATTTTGACACCTGTAAATATTATCTCTCTTCATATTTCATGATTTACATCAAAAGTACATTTAATTTAAAATTGCACACAACTATAATTGATGAAGCTATCTTTTCATGCAAATTTGGTGATATCTTTTCTTAACACACACATATTTACGTGTAGGTGCTACGGAGTTTAGGTAATCTTATAGCAGGCGATACTTACACAACAAATGCTGTTCTTGTTCCTGGACATGAAATCACAGGCTAGTTACTATACTTTCTGTTCTTCTAATCTAGGGGTGTAGTAGATTTTGCACCAAAACACTCCAGATCACCTATATTTTACCAGACCTAAAAAATTTCAAAGTGAAATAAGCTACTCCATCCCTTTCTTGCTGAGCACCATGTTTTTTGGACCATTTGTTTAACATCTATAACACCCTCAGTTATGGTAAAATGAAAAAATATGTGGGCCATCAGCGTGAATGTTCTGTAGCAATTACTAACAGGAAAAGTGGTAATTTTCAATTAAGTGTCGCCAAAGAGGGAAATATTGCATTTTCTTTTTGGAGTGGATGGGAAACAACTATGAGAGCCACTATTTGTAGAGGTGGCAATTTTTTATCTTTTACTTGTAAGTTGTAATGTAGTAAAAAAATAGCTCTAAAGGGAACAGGCCAAACAGTTGAAAGCAACCCGAAATGTAATTTTAACGCATAAAACTTCATAAGCCATATTATTTCAAAGATTACGTCATTATTAAAAACATCTAATACTTGTATCCACATAGAACAAACTTATTATTTATTATAAAATAGGTTAAACTATTGGATAGAAAGTGTTTCCATCAACACCACCCACCACTGCCTTCACAAAATATACTCGTTTAGGCTGGTACAAAAATTTACCCGCTTTGGCCCATCATCCAACCTGCCCGTTCTATCATCTCTAGCTATTTGTTATATAGATCGCTAACATTTTGTAATATTTGCAGACAATATTATATTGGCGTTAATTAAGTGCCTAAAAAGTGAGCATCGCGTCTTAAAGAAGGTACTCTTTAAGAAATTTAAAAAGTGACACCTTAATCATATGTTTTTAGTAAAATTTCAGTTTTGTAGGAAGCTGCATGGGTGCTATCAAATATAGCCGCGGGCACTATTGGTCACAAGCAATTAATATACAAAAGTGAAGCCATGCCTTTATTAATACAGCTTCTGACAACATCACCATTTGACATTAAAAAGGAGGTGGCTTATGTTGTTGGTAATCTCTGTGTTGCTCCAGCAGAAGGTTCTGGAAGGTCGAGTTTGATACTTGATCACTTGGTAACATTTGTTAGAAGTGGATGCCTTCGTGGTTTTATTGATTTGGTTAGATCTGCTGATATTGAAGCTGCACGACTTGGTCTCCAATTCATGGAACTGGTAAATTTCAATATCTATTTTGTTAGAGCTTTTTTTGCTTATAGAAAAGTATCGACCCATCTATTCAACTTTTTTTCACCAAAGCCACCAAACTTATGAAATTTTTCAAAAGCGACCCAACTACTGATCCAGTTTTGTTTATGCCAAATATCCAAATGTGACCACAAATGAAACCATAATGGTGTTTGGGTGACTATAAAGTAGTTTCTATAGTTGGGTGGCCTCCGTTCATTATCCCTAATTTAAAAGGGAAAATGTTATAGCATAATAATCAAGTTTCAAATGTGTTTCAATTAAGTAACTCTTGTGTATTTTGCCCAAATTGACCCAACCCGACCCACTAATTTTGATCACCTGGATTCCTGATTACTTTGGTACAGTTTGAGTTGGATTTATCCATACACTGCCTGAAATAGTATAGATGATTTCCGCGTCCAACCACTTCAATACTTTCTTTTTTACCACTCTCATATATAGGTTCAACCTTCGTTGTGCATCCCTAGCGGGTTTTGAAGTTGGCTTAGTGATGATCCTATGCATGCAAAGAGATGGGCTTATTCCTTTTAAAATTGCAATTGTCCGTCCCATGGTTGCTTGATTGCCAAACAAATTTGCTTGAATATGTCCAACCTAACCCAACCTGTTTTGCTTCGTACTAAATATTACCAATCAATTCTTTTAGACAAGGAGTAATGTTATATCATCCTACTTTTTATTTCTAATCCATTCTCCTAATATGGAGATGATGACATGTGTGCACACCTCTTTCTCTCCCATCATCTCTTCTCTTCATTTTTTTTTTGTGTCACAAATACTGTTAGGAGGATAACAACACATAAAGTAGGAGGATATATTATTTATCTGAAAAAATCAACCTGCACTCATTGACACATATTGGCTAAGTTGAATTATCAGTCTTCTATTTGCATTCCAGATTTTACATCAAACATACTTTTGCTTTTGTTAATCTGCAGGTGTTAAGAGGGTTGCCCAACGGCGAGGGACAAAAGTTAGTTGAGAAAGAAGATGGGATTGAAGCCATGGAGCGGTTTCAGTTCCACGAAAATGAAGATCTTAGGAATATGGCTAATCAGCTCGTCGACAAGTATTTTGGAGAGGATTATGGGCTCGACGAATAGATACCAATTTGTTTGTGTTGTATCTTTGATTTCCCACAAGTTAATCATGTAGCATTAATCTTTGATTTCTCAAGGCTAATTGTTGACAGTTGCAGTTTTTTACTTTGTTCTTAAGTTTTGAGTATATATGATGTCAATGGCATGATACAAACCAAATCAGTCAGAGGTTGAAGATGGTCAACGGTCAACCAGTAGTTAATTAATCAGGTAAGTGTGGGTGTTTGGTGAAGGTGTTGTGTTGGGAAATGCGGAAAAAAGTAGATGCTAGACAAAATTTCACCAGCCAAAAATTTAACAATAGATGTTAAATAGCCCACTGACCCCTCTCTTTAAGTTTTAAGGTACCTCTAAAAATATGAAATCAAAGAAATTAATTTCATATTTTAGTATGGAAAATGATGAAATTTTATTAATGTTACAAACTTAAACCTTGAGGGTTACCACAAGTAAAACACAAGAGATTTAACCCGACGTAGTTTAATTACTATTTGATCACGTTTTATATCTAAATATTATATTTCAATGATTCTCGGCTTCGGTGAGTGAGATATGACACTTAAAAATCAAAACAATTAAAAAGGAAAGCGTCTTAGGCTTGAGTATCAATCGGAGCAAAAATGGTCAGGGTTGAGTTGTGTCTTTCCTCCCGAGAGGGTAAGGGGAATGATTACGACTGGAAAACAGATATGTGAGCTTGATTAAGATAACACATATCTTTCAAACAGTGTATTAGAAGATATGTTGTGAAATAGAACCCCTCCTCAAGTTATCATGTAATATTTTGACATGTGACGCTGACTGGACATGAATAGAGTCCTTGATCAAGTAGCCTGACTCTGTTGTGGATCAGGTGATTAAGGGCTCTAACGAATTACTTAACTTATTAAATTTTTTTTAATGTAAAACAATAATATAAAATTAAACATTATAATCAAATAAAATTCATTATAACATAAAAAATAAAAAACACATAATAAATAAAATTAATCTAACTAATCTTTCTCTTTCAATTCTTTCTGAATACGATCATTTTCTTTTTCCATTAAAGCTTTGTCTGATGCATGGGGAGAACAAAAGTCACGGGTAAGAAAAGTCAATTTGTTCAACTTAGTTTTAGAGGCTTTCACCTTTGCCGTTGACTCATTACTTGCCGTAACTTTGTCGATGTTTGCGGCAAACTCTGAATCAATACTTTGAGTCGATTTCCCCCCTCCCCCTATCCCTTCCCATTGGCCGACTTGGTCTTTGTGGTTGGACACTTGAATCAACTAAGTTTAGGTCGATGCGAATTCGACCATCGGGATTCGGGACCGGTTGAAGTCCCGTATACGACAGATGAACTAGTGTTCGTTTGTGGTTGCGCTTCCTCTGCAAGGGCGCAACTAATTGGAACCATTTCAAGCACCTCTTTAGTATTCTCCAGTCTCCACAAATAATCTTAGTCAAAGACTTTATTGACGCCATACTTTTTAAATACCTCTTGTTTTCATTTTTCACAAGTGAATTCATAAACTTGTTGGTTGTCACATCTGCTTGGCCTCATTCGGCGACTATTCCGATGTAAGTTCGTAAATAATCTGACATATTTACGAACTTTGGCCCAACGACCATAAATCATGTCCGTGGTGCATTCTCTACTACCAACAAACTCGTAGAAAGACTCTCTAATTTTCGGCCAAAACCTTCAACTTTTGATAGTCGGCTACAAAAAAATATTGAATCAAAATGTTAAAAATAAATAAAGTGAAACTAAATTTTTAGTAAACAAAAAAATTAATTAACAAAATACCGGCTTGGCGATCTTTAGGATATATCAATTCAAGCACGACACAAAGTTATTTTCTCCTGTTTTGATCAAGGAGTATTTTTTTCTTTTATGAGGTCCCGACTCTTTTGGTTGACTTAATCCTCCCTTACTCTTGTGACGAAAGCGCCTTTTTACTTGGATAGACAGATAATCTTCAAACGGTTAGTTTTGAGTTGGTTATGTCTCCGGAATGACATCGTCGGGATAATCAAATGGACTAAACGTAAAGTTTGTAAAAGCCCCGTTGTCCATGTGATCAAAACTTTGTTGAAATGAACCATTACAATTACCCGACATTTTCTAGTGAGAAGATTTAGGAAAAAGATTAGAGAGGAAGAATATAAAATAGATATAAATGTTGTGATATTTTTTACAAGAAGTGGGATAGTATTTATAGGATAAAATGTAATATTTAAAGAAAAATATTTTTTTACTGAAAATGAGCCCAACGGCTTTATCTCTCCTTCCAATGAGCCCAACGGTTAGTTTCTTCCATGAGTCCCCCAGCGCCCCCGCAATCGTGCCTCTCTTAACACTCTCACGTTGTAGTGTGCGTGATAAGAGCGGCAAACCAAATGGCTCGCGCCATGAATCTCACCTATCACGATACTCAGTCTTCGATTTGCCATTATAAAAAAATATATAAATAATAATTTCTAAAAACGTACAATATTCGCCTTTTCAGTTATCTGGGCATCTTTTGGACCATTTGCCTAGGTAGGCGGAAACGACAATGCTTCATCAAGAAGTGAAGTGAGATTACGAACATCGATATCCGCAAAGTAAAGATCCATACTTTTATTTAATTTTTCAAAAAGATATATAAAAACACAAAGAATTAAACGGGCCCAGTGGCCCCAGTACTCATCTGCAGCTCTCAGTCATCCCTCATAAATAAACTCCAATTGCTTCACAAGATCTAGGGTTCTACCCATTACACATGTGACTGTTACAACAACCCTCAAAGATCTAAATCACCTTCTTTTTAGGCAAGTTTCCATGTTCTTTGTGTTATTTTGATTGAGTTTGTTGTTCTTTGTGTTAATTTCCATCTGGGTGTTGATTGATTGCTTGGATCTTGAATTCTTGATGATAATCTTGAAGTGTGTAATGTGGTTTGTATGCTGTTTTGTAGTTAGATTTTGATATTCATTGTTATTGAATTTCATCAAGTTCTTGGTGAATTAAGATTAGGTTTAGTGTATATATCAGCTTTGTTTGAGGCAAGTTCTCATGTTCTTTGTGTAATTTGATTACATTTGCTGTTATATGTGCTAATTTCCATTTGCGTCTTGATTAAATGCTGGATCTTGAAGTGTATAATTTGAATTGAGTTGTTTCCTATTTGCATTTTGATATAAATTTGATTGATTTCATCAAGTTCTTGGTGGGTTTGGTTTCAAACTTTCATGTGTATAATCATGCTACCAAAAATTCATTGTTTGACTTTGTGGTCAAATGGAAGATTTGTTTTTTTGTTTAAGATTGATACTTGTTATTTGAAATGCAAGAACAAAAGAACTGCAAAGTGAATTGAAGTTTGGGATTAACTAATTATTACCAAGAACATAAAAATTATGGGGTCAAAAGTAGTAATCCCATAACAAGATCTGAATTTGATAAACAATGAGTTTGACTTTTAAATGTCAAAGTTCATATCTTTGTATGCAATGAAGAGTTGCATCATATCATCATGATTTCTTCTGATATAATTACAGACATGTTATTTGGGATATGATAATATAATGGGGAAGAAAGGAAGCTGGTTGTCTTCGATTAAAAAGGCTCTCAGTCCCCACTCAAAGGAAAAGAAGAACCAGGTTTGATATAATTTTGGGTGAAAATCGTTAAATAGTAACGAGTTTTCAATACTGTTTCATTAAAATCACACAAACACTTTTCAATCCTGAATAACAAACAAAGTTTCTATAGTTTCATCATAGTAAAAATTCTTCATAATAGGTTAAAACTTAAAGCTGTCATAAATGGAATAGTTATGGAACTTGATCATTGTTACCCAAGTTTTATAATTATTTCATTTAGGTCACCTAGTTCAACTCCTTATAAAAAGTTTCACAGTGAACAATATTGAATGCGAATAATTTATGTAACTGAAAAAGTTTGAGTGACTTTTGTGGGAACAGTGATAAAACTTGGTTACTATTAGGTGGTGTCGTATATTCAACACATTAATATTGAGCTACATGCATGGTTGATATACGATAATTTCGTTATTCAATTTCAGAAATTAAAGAAGAAATCGCTTGAAGATGAAAAACCTCCAGTTTCTATCACAAAACCCGCCAGTGGATCTCATGTTTCTCCTTCACTTCCACCACCTGAGGAAGTGAAGCCTATAAGAGTGGAGAATGAGCAAAAAAGCCATTTTTTTCCGGCCACTGCTGAGGCGGCTGCCACCATAACAGAGGCTGCTACTGAGTCCACTCGACCCGCTGAGTTGACTCGATATTCGGGAAAATCAGTGGAGGAAACAGCGGCTGTTAGAATTCAAACAGCTTTTCGAGGGTATCTGGTATGTTCTTATTGATTAAAGATCATTAATTCTTGTAGTGTGGATATTGATAGATCTTAGATGGTGAAATATCAATTTTTTGGCTTCTTCCTAATTCTTTGAGGTTGTTTATGGCCTTATCAAACATGAATTTTTTGAAGAATTTCATGTATTGTTTCAGGCAAGAAGGGCGTTACGGGCTTTGAGAGGGCTAGTTAGATTGAAAACTCTAATCGAGGGGCCAACTGCCAATCGGCAAACAGCAACCACACTCAAATGCATGCAAAGTCTATCTCGTGTGCATTGTCAAATCAATTCTAGGAGGATCAGAATGTCAGAAGAGAATCATGCTCTTCAAAGACAACTTTTACAAAAACAAGCGAAAGAACTCGAGATTTCACAGGTTTGTTTCACATTATTTTGTTTATTAGATGCAAAAACACATTATAACAGATATGCACAAGTGTTATAACAGATGGGAGAAGAATGGAACGATAGCTTGCAGTCGAAGGAACAAATAGAAGCAAAGCTACTGAGCAAATATGAAGCAACTATGAGACGAGAACGTGCCATGGCTTATTCATTTTCTCATCAGGTACATAATCATGTTGCTCTGAAATATGCTGTATGACATTATAAGTATGATCAGTTTGAGATTTATTCAATCTAAACTTGTTACTATCCTTTTCGAAACAGCAACCATGGAAGAAATCAGCGAGAACGACGAACTTGCTCTTCATGGACCCCACAAACCCGCAATGGGGCTGGAGCTGGTTGGAGCGATACATGGCTAACCAACTCACTTCTACCCCTTCAACTTCAAAACTAACAGCAGGCGGTCCAGTGGCATCACATAAGTCTAAACGCAGGTCTAATCCTAGAACCTACAGGCCGGGCCCTGATGATGATCTAAGAAGCGTGTTCAGTGCGCAGTCTGAGATGAAAAGAAGGCATAGCATCGCAGGGTCGTCTGTGAGAGATGATGAGAGTATGGATAGCTCTCTGTCGGTTCCTAGTTACATGGCGCAAACGAAATCTGCAAAAGCTAAATCAAAGGGTCACGGTATGATGGGACCGCCGGCTAGACTGAGGCGCCATTCGGGCCCGCCCAAGGTACAAAGCAACAGTTCCTTGGTGGTTTGAGAAGGTTCTTGGTTAGCAGTGCCAGAGAAGAAGAAAATGTTGTGTTGTTGATACTTTATCAGGGTCTAAAATAAGAAAGTTTGTTAGAAGAGGGGTTAAAGTTGATTGTTGTTAACTTGGTAGTCATTTAAGTCTTTTCTTTTAGAATTGAGGGAGGGGGGGGGGGGGGGGGGGGGATTAATAACTTTATAATTGTTGTTTTGATACCAATGAATGATTTGATAAACTATACACTGATATACTGAGAAACTACACATTTTTATATGTATTCCCAATTTGTCTCCCACATTTTTCCAAATCCTTCACAGATTCTCTTACCCCTTAAAGTTTGGGGTATTAAATTAAAAGTTAATCTAAACATGAAACGAGGCTGAAAATTATGTTAGACACATGAACCTAAAAATCATACTAGACGCAAGAATATGCTAGACACAAACAAAACATGACTTAAATTTGTAGGTTACAAATTCAAGACTTATTTAACTTGAGAAATTTGTTTTCTTTTGTTTTTCAATGTTGCTACTCTAAAATCACAAAGGACTAAAAACACAAAAGTCTATGTAACAATTCGTGAGGGACACATGTTTTTCTCTTATAACTCATAAATCTCAACAAAAACAAAAGTTCAAGTTTTGAGTTAATCTATAAAAATAAACCGGATCAATACGCGAAGGACTTAGATGAATTGTCAATAAGGCATGTATGAACTGTTGGACCGTTGGCTGATGGTCGAGTTGTTTAAACAGAGCGGTGGACAATAAATATGACTGAAGCAGTGCAAGCAAGTAAAAATGCATCGCGTTAGGGGTGTGGGTGTGAAATATCTTGCCAGGCTTGAATACTCTATGCAATACTAAAGGTGGGGGGGGAGGGGTACTGTTCACCCTCATCCACTGCCAACCATGTCATGTCTCCATTCCACATCCCCCATTTCCTTCTTTATCTTCATCAACTGTCACACCCACACACACATGACTCGAGGTAGATTAGGTGGTATCACATTTGTGAGGCGTGAAACAGAGCACAGGATACTATACAACGAACTTAACAAACTTCAAGAGGGAAATTTTATTGAGAGGAATTAAACTTTGATACAACTACTTCAAACGTATTTATACAGAAACAAATTTACATTCTTAACCCTCTAATTCATGGAATTACAACCAAGTCCTCTAACATACTCCCCCCTAATTCCAAGAATCACCACTTAACTCTTCTACACCAAGCATATACCTCATTTTAGTAAATTTTACCCTTGACAATGCTTTAGTTAGAACATCTGCTCTTTGCAAATCTCCACTAACAAACTCAACACGAATTTGTCCCCTTTCTATACACTCTCTAATAAAGTGATATCGAGTATTAATATGCTTACTTCGACCATAAAAAACAGGATTTTTCATTAGTTGAATTGCAGACTTATTGTCCACAAATAGGGTAACCACACCTACACTCCTTTAAGTAATCTCTTCGAGAACTCCTTGCAACCACAACGCTTTACAAGCTGTTGAGGCTGCAGCCATAAATTCAGCTTCACAGGAAGACAAAGCCACGGTTGCTTGCTTTTGTGAATTCCAAGAAACAGCTGAATTATTAAAGTAAAACACATTCCCGGACGTACTTCGACCATCATCATTGTCAGTTAAGTGATTGCTATCACTATATCCAATCAAACTCCCACCTTCAACTTTCTTGTACTTTAATCCATAACACAAAGTTCCTTTCACATACCTGACCAAATACTTCACAGCCTTCAAATGTGCCACCTTCGGACATTGCATGAATCTACTTACATATCCCACCGTAAAGCTAATATCTGGTCTGGTTTGGGTAAGATATCTTAGAGAGCCCACTAATCTTCTATACTCAGTCAGATCCACATCTTCACCTCCTTCATCTTTAAACAACTTCAAACCGGGCTCCATAGGAATTTTTGCCTCATTGTAATTTTCTAAGCCTGCCAACTTAATCACCTTTTTCGCATAGGCTGACTATCTTATAGCAATGCTACCCTGCGTTTGTGCTACTTCAATTCCTAAATAGTAACACAATATCCCTAAATCCGTCATTTCAAACTTGGACTTCATTTGTTGTTTGAACTCACTTACTTCCTGTTCATTACTACCCGTCATAAGTAGATCATCTACATAAACTCCTAAAATCAATGTGGAACTCGATTTGATCCTCACAAGCACCGCTTGCTCATGCTGGCACCTTTTAAAACCCAAATCTTTTAAGACCTCATCTAGCCGTGTATTCCATGCTCGAGGTGCCTGTCTTAGACCATATAGGGCTTTAATGAGCTTATACACTTTATATTCCGATCCCTTACTTTCATAACCTTCAGGCTGCTTTACATATACACTTTCTTTAAGTTCACCATGCAGAAATGTTGCCTTTACATCAAGGTGAAACACTTTCCAACCCATTTTAGCAGCCCAGGCTAAAATCAATCTAATTGTCTCTATACGAGCCACAGGTGCAAATACATCCTTAAAATCAACTCTTGGTTGCTGCACATACCCCTTCACGACCAATCTGGCCTTGTGCTTTCTAATTGCTCTTGTTGCATCTCTCTTTAGCATATAGACCCACTTCAGACCAATTGGATTGCATCTTAGAGGAGCATCGGTCAGAATCCATGTCTTATTTCTTTCTATCGCCTGGATTTCTTCATTCATTGCCTGCTTTCAAACTTTCTCCTTGACTGCCTCCTGGAAGCATATTGGTTCCTCATCTTGTGCCAATAGCAATTCCATATCGGCATTCTCTTGCTGTTGTCTCGGATTACCATAATGTACTCTTCCATCTAATATAAAATCATCTAACTTCCTTGGCACTTGAGACATTCGACTAGATCTTCTCAACACATGATCATTGCTTTCTTCTTTTGCTTGATTTGCATCCAGTGAACTACTTGCATCATAGTCATTTGAAAATGAACCCACATGATCAGCTCTTACTACCGAATCATTGTGGCTAATACTCGAAACCGGTTCATCATCACCTTGAACATTGAATTCAACCCATTTCGAACTGAAACTTCTATCTCCATCTTGACTACCCGGATACAATCTCCAGTCATACACTCTATTCTCCTCAAATTTCACATCTCTGCTAACAATTACTTTGTTGTTTATAGGATCATACATCCTATGTGCCTTGGACCCTTGCTCAACTCCAAGGTAAACCATCATTGCACTTCTATCTTCCAACTTCTTTAAACCCGGTTATGAAGCTTTCACATGACCAACACACCTAAAAACCCTTAAATGACTTATACTTCGTTTTCGTCCTTTTAGTGCTTCATAAGGAGTACATTCCGGTAAGGCCTTGGTTTGTAACCTATTAAGTAAATACACTGAGTGTCTTAGCCCTTCAGCTCAAAGCTCTTTTGGCACTTGCATTGCTTTCATTATACTCCCGGTCATGTTTAGAATTGACCTATTCCTTCTTTCAACCGCTCCATTCTGCTGTGGAGAATAAGGTGCTGTTAGCAGCCTATTAATTCCTTCCTTTTCACAGAAAAAATTGAACTCTCGAGAGGTAAACTCCCCCCACGATCAGACCTCAATGTTTTCAACTTATATGCATACTCCTTCTCTACCTTGGACTTGAACACCTTAAATTGCTCAAATGCTTGATCTTTTCTTTTCAGCATGTACACCCACATAAATCTTGTGCAGTCATTTACAAGCAACATGAAATACTTGTTACCTGCCGGTGTGGAGGGACTAATCTGCCCACACAAATCAACAGATACTAGCTCAAGGGGTTGTGATGCTCTGTACACTGAATGAGGTGGAAATGAGTGTCTAGCATGTTTCCCTACTAAACAAGCTTCATAGAGTTGTGAGGGATGATTAATTGGGGGCACCCCTCTCACCATTTTCTTACTGGTCATGGTTTTGATGGTCTCAAGGTTGACATGGCCTAATCTTCCATGCCACAACCATGGCAGTCTATCTATGTTAGAGTGGAAGCACATCGGTGTTCCAATTTTCAAGGTCGTTTTATACAGTCTATTTGGTGATCTTGGGACTTTCATGAGCAGCCTTCCATCCTTGTCATACAACCATAGATAGTTCTTCTTCATTTTTATTTCACACCCCGCTTCTGTGGCCTGCCTAAGAATAAAATTGTTACTTCTCAGGTGGGGAATATAATAAACGTCGGCCAACAGTCGCTATTCTTTGTTTTTACACTCTAGCACCACCGTTCCTCTTCCTTCTATTCTTAAAGTAGAGCCATCACCGAATTTCACACTTCCCTTTATGTTTGTGTCAAGGTCCGAGAACATTGTTGCATTACCAGTCATGTGGTTTGAGTCACCGTTGTCAAGGTACCAAACTTCTTCCTCATCTCCTCCAAATGAGTACTTGGCTGGCATTACTTTACGTTCATTCAAAAACGCTAACTCTTTGTGTTCTTGGACCTTGACAGTCATCAGTAAGGCCGGCTCTTCATCTACTGTTTGGGTTAGATTTGCTTCTGAGTCGTTGGTTTTGGAGGGGCGCTCAGAGGCATAATGACCATTAAGATCGCATTTGAAACAGCGGATTTTGGACTTATCTTTCGCAGGGGGGCGATCTGAGTTCCTTTGATTCCTGGACTGATCTCGATCACCTTCCCTTCCTCATGGTGGCCGACCTCTTCCTTTTCCCCAATTCTTACTCGTTCGATCCGCCTTTCCTTTGGTTCTGCCTGAGTTCTCAGACTCTTTGTGTCTATGCTGCCATTCTGCGTATGTGAGTAGTAGCTGATCGTTCTTTTGAGAGTTGACTTTTGCCTTCATTCCAGTTCTTTCTTCGAATGCCTTTAATCGTCCGATTGCTTCTGGTAATAATAAGGTGTCAAGGTCCACAAATTGTTCAATTGATGCAACAATTTGGATGAATCTTTCTGGCACACTTCCCAGAAACTTGCGGACGAGTGTAGAATCGTTGAACGGTTCCCCAAGAACCCTTGCTTTGGTTGCTATTGCCCCAAGCCTTGCAACGAATTCGTCAATTGTTTCTTCTTCTTTCATTCTTAGGCTTTCGAATTTGTTTCTTAGTGTTTGTAATCGAGCCTTTTTTACTCTGTCGACCCCTACGTATCTGGTCTTGATAGAATTCTAGATATCTTCGCTGACTCACAGCTAGCAACTTGCAAGATTAGGTCCTCTGGCATCGCCTGATAGAAGTAGGCGATCACCGTACTATTCTTCTTCGGGTCGACAGTTGTTTCAGCAGGTGGTTCGATTGCCTCCCATAGGGAGTGGACCTTGAAAATTGCCTTCAATTTGAGGGCCCAAATTGTGTAGTTGGTGGCGGTGAGTACAGGGCATTGAAGAGGGAAGGTATGGTTCTCCTTTACTGTGATCAATTGGGTGTTTGGGTTAGTCGATGCCATCGTCTTCTTCCGTCTATGGTTCGTAACCCTAAAGGTGGTCTCAGGCTCCAAACCTTCGGTCAATCTTGAATTCACTGATCCTTCTTCCTTCACAGTTCAGTGAGATCCCTTCGATTCAATCCTTCGAATCGATTCTCCGATGTTTCTTCTTGGCTCCTGCAGCTCTGATACCAATTAAACTCTGATACAACTACTTCAAACGTATTTATACAGAAACAAATTTACATTCTTAACCCTCTAATTCATGGAATTACAACCAAGTCCTCTAACAAGGCGTTGCCCCTCTCAGTATCTTCGTGTTACATTACAGTCCCCTCAACCATCACTAAAACTTATGTTCATTTAGGGACTAGTTATATAACTTAATAGTTAAATACCAAAATGTAACTTAAAACATAGTTTAGGGGAAATACTAATAAATTAAATCTCCTTTTAACGTTCAAAATTTTCAGCCCACTGCCTCCCATTGTCAATTCAAAATAATCATTTCATTTCACTCCTTTGCGATTCTCTCACACACAGTGATTTTCTTCATAGATTTTCAGATCAATTAGGGTTTCGTTTTTGCAATCAGTGATATGGAAGATAGTTTCGGAACAGATCTTGAAGTGAAAAGATCTGGTGGAGCCATCGACGACGTTTTATCTCAGAACAATGACCTCCTGATCGCTGTTTCATCTTCTTCCACACTTACCATCGATCGATCTTCAGGTTATTCTTGTTTTTATCTTCATTGTTACATAGGATTGAGATTCGATTTCTGTTTGTTGACAATTTCAATAGGATTTAACAGGAGTTTAACTCGAATCGACAGAAGAATACCTTGAATTCTGATTGTGTTGTGGGATTTTCGTTTCGTTTGGCTTGATCAGATTAGTTTCAGATTCATATTATTATCGACTATATAACTGTTCATTTTATATGACAAAACTAGTACCACTTGAGTAATTTTGGATTATATTTGTCAACGAAAGATTTTTTTGGGGAAGTAAGATTTAAAACCAAAAGTAGAAGATGTATGTAGCCTGTTCGGAGGAAAAAGGGGGCATCAAGTTCTATTAGAGTTAAGTTAACCCTACTAAGTTGAGCTTGTGCATAGGTGTGTTGCTTGAGTGAACAGATTTATATCAAGCAGCACTGATTATTTTGGTGCTCATAGGCTATGATATTATTCTGGATTGGATAAACTAGGAGGCATGGAAGAATTCGTGACCTGGTGTTCATGTTTGTTTTTTATATAATGAATGTGTTATGTGTAGTCTTTGTTCTTTGATATCTATATCCTGTTTAATTTATGGTCAACAGGTAGGTTGGTTTTCATTTAATTTAAAGGTGATCAACCGTTTTTGTAGAACTTTTAATTTATCCAATTTATCTTATTAACTTAATGTAATTTGTATTGCATCCAGGACGTGGGAACGAGACAAGTTTTGAGCAAACAGGAACAATCGAAACTGATGCTAATAAATCAACAAGTGAAGAGATTGAAGAAATGCCCAAACTGACTGAAACACACGAACCTGAAAAATCAATAAAGAAGTTCAACTTACGCAAAAGTTTAGCATGGGACAGTGCCTTTTTCACGAGTGACGGTATGCTATAATTCTAATTTTGATGCACATTGCATTTTTTATGGTGTACTAATTTCATTTTATAGGGTGTTTGAATTTTCATTTAGTAAATAATTATCTGATAACAAAGAAGCATAACACATGATACATTTTGAATGTTTGGAGAATAAACAAATACTTCTTATCTGATTATTAATAATCTGTTATGGATAATGAGTTTCATATCAGCTGCAACTAATCACCCATTTGCAATGTTCTTGCATATTTAAGCTCAAAAACATCTTACAATAATTTAAACAGCAAAAGCACATCCAAACATTGCAGTCCATCTTAATTGCAGCTGTTTATTTGAGTATTATTATTTGGTACGATGTAGTAACCTTCAAAAGGCCATCCAATACTCTCTTTGTCTTGCAAATTCAAGCTCATTTTTAGAATTAATTCTTTGTTGTACACAGGTGTTCTTGATGCAGATGAGCTGTCAACTATGATTGAAGGAGGTGATAAGGGTGTAAAACATTATTTACCAGGAATAGAAGAGGAAGTTTACAGATCAATGGAATCAATCTCAACATTAGAAAGTGATAATTTGTCACTTGATTGTCTCGAAGCTGAACTATTTCAAGACATTAGAGCTTCAATTCAGAATTCGAATAGATCATCTAATGTGAATAATTCACGTATCAAGTTGTTGTCAGGAAAGATAGATTCTCAACCAAACATTAGCACATGTGAGTATGCCTTGTATATAATAGATGAAAACCAACTGCTTTAATATCTTCTTATTTTTTCTTAGCAATCATTATATTTTCAAGGTTTGAGTTTAAATCACTTTTTTCTATGTTTTATGTTGTTTTTGCTACAGCTTCAAAGAAGGCGGATCTTGATTCTGGAAAACGGGTATGCTACTATGCTTTCTTGAGTTATATGGTTGAAAGCTATTGCCATCTATTTTCTGATGGTAGTAAAGGCGGATATTTTGACCCATTTACTCATGAGTGGGTCAATTTGTGTTAAGTTTTTTTTGTTAATCTCTAAGTCTCTAACTGGTAAAACAAACAAGCTAGCTAAAAATAAAACACATCTAGTGGCTCAAGCAGGTTTAAATTTCTTTTGGACAAAAAGTGTTTTGGGTTAAACAAACCTCTACATGAATGACCTGTTTTGACCTGGCCAACCGGTCTATTTCCGCCTCTGGAATATAGTCATTACTGATTATATACTAATTTTGATCTCTTTTTGTGTTTGATATGTTTACTTGTTTAAATAAAGCTTGGTGCAAGAAAAAAAGATACTAATACTTCATCAATTCCACAACCTAAGATAATCAGCAGAGTGAACATAAACATGAACTCCACATCAGCATTAACAAAAAGAGCTTCTTTGAGTGCTAATCATGTGAAGAAAAATCAAGATACTGCAAAGCAAGCTCATGGTAAAAACAAGAACCATTCTTATCCTAGTAAATTACATTTTTGTCTGTGTGCTTTGCCAAATTTATGAATTTTGTCTAAAAGTTTGAAAATTCACAATTTTAGTCCATAATAGTTTTGGTTGCATAATCTGAGTCCAAATTAGTTTCAAACGCACAATCAAGTATAAAATTGCTAATTTTAGTGATTTTTGTTACATTTAGGGTAATGTCCCATCTGGCAATCTTAGCATCTTACCCTTAAACCTAACATAAACGTGAAAATTGCAGTTTTTGGACGTGATTGGTAGTAGTTTACTCTTTTTAGTTATTTTCAATTATGCTTTGCATTTATTTTCACATTGGACGTGACAGTTACACAGAAAGGGACTCAAGCAGCAAAAACCACTCAAGTGTCAAGGGCAGCAGGAGTAATTGGTCCTCGAAGGGGTGTGCCAAAGCCTTTGTTAAGTTCCAAATCATCTTCTTCAGGTACTTCAACATCCCTCAAAATGGACCCCACAAGACCATCTTCATCATGCAGCAATTCTAGTAGTTCTTCTTCAGTAACGGATGTAAAAGTAAGATCATCAGCAAATATTTCAAGAAAAAAAGTTGATGCCAAAACTGGTAAACTCACAACCACATCAATAATCCCCAAAACGCCCTCAAGGATTAACATGAAGAACAAACCAACACCTGTTAATTCAAACCTTTCTTCAAGCATATCGCCTGCAAGTTCCATAAGTGAATGGTCTTCAGTATCATCATCATCAACCTCTACTATCAATCAAAAGTCTACATCAAGAGGTAGTATAGATACCTCTAGAAAATCAGTAGCTGTGCATCCATCTCAAACTGGCGCAGTTTCTCGACCTCCTGCTGTTCAACCGACGGGACTTAGAATGCCATCACCTAAGATCGGGTTCTTTGATGGGGTTAGTTCTAACTTCCAACTTCTAAGTTTCTTGTATGCTTAATCTTTAGTTCTTTCATAACAAAATAACATAACTCTACTGTTTTGGGGGCCTTTTATTCACCTTTGACGTGTGAGATGAAAATCTCATGCATATGCAAATTTGGTCCACATCTATAAAACCGACCAGACCAGACCAGAACCGGCTATATTTTTAAATTTAAAAAATGAACACCCTACTTGCAATGCAGGGAAAATCAGGTGCTCGAACCCCAAACGGAGGCATAAGATCTCAATCTAAGTTGCCAACAGGTGCACCCAAACCTGGAGCCTCACATTTTAGTCAAACCAGCTCAAATGGTGTAAAATTTGGAAAGATTCCACCAAAAACAGCTGCAGTTGCTACAAACATCAAACCAAGTCCTAAAAAACCCACCCCTAAACCATCAGGCCAACAACAAACCTTCAAACCCGAAACCAAAACTTATCTTGTAACTTCTGATGCTTCAGATCATAAAAGTGAATCGAGTTTGAATCTTTGCATTAACCCGTCTCATAACATGGACAACGATTCAAACAAACAACCCGATTTGGGAAAAACCAACGGTCACGAGATACCCTCTAGCGAATGCTTTGTTGATGTGGAGGGCAATAAAATGGATAAATTGAACATAACAGATGGCCTAAGGACTCCATTTGCTGTCAAGAACTCTGTTACTGATACCAGTGGTGGTGGTGTGGAGGTAACTGAAAAAACTGTCAACTTTTCTTTTATAGAAAGCCAACAAAATGAGAACAGAGAGCTTATTTGATTTTCTGGTTTAAATAATACTTTAATGATGTTTTTGTCTAGATATTTTTATTAATTTTTGGTCTGTGATGTAGCATCAGGAATTTCTTGAAAATATAATTGTTATTTTTTATTTTGATGGAAATTTGGTGCGAGCCCTTGGTTGTACCAGTTTGTTTCTTGGTTAGGTAGAGGGTAAGAGTATCCTGACTCAAGCTAAATGTAGGGGTGTAACAGAGCGATATCAAACCCAAACTTGTGTAAGCTCAAGCGTTGTTCAGTTCGGTTCTCAAACTAAGTTTGAGTAATTCTTAACGCTCGATCTTGGATAGGACTCGATCAAATACTATATGTTAATCATTCAATTATCATCAATATAGCATAAATATATATCATTTAATGGGATTTATCATGACTATTTATAATAATTTTTTATTATGTTATATATTTTAATACTTTAATTGGAAATTATTATATTTACATAAATAATGAGTTTGTTTGGACTCAATAGGCTTGTTTAGGCTCATAGCTTAGTCAAACTAGGCGTACAAATATGTAGCTTGAGCTTAATCTCATTTAAATTTGACTCAATTAGACTTTACGAGTCACTCAATCTATTTACGCTCCATATTAAACAAAAGTTGCAATAAAATTGGGCCCCATAGGTTAAATAGTTAGATCTTATTGCCTTGAGTATATGGGTTTGATTAGTTTGGTTTCATGAGCTGGTTTGATTAATTTGGCTTGTACATTGGGTTGTGTTTGCATACGGGTTAGGTTTAGATGTTTGATTGTACTTTACACGAGATAAACTTATAAAGTACCAAATATATGTTGACTTGCTAGGTCTAAGCGTGGGAAACTAGCATTCAAAGAGGTAGGGATAACACATGGGTGCACATTTCACATTTCACTTACTGCCATATTAACGTCACATTATTATTTATTCGCTCATCACTCCCCCATAAAAATGGTTGTTGTTACACCACTCTTCATTCTACCCATTATATATATATATATATATATATATATATATATATATAGAGAGAGAGAGAGAGAGAGAGAGGGGGAGAGAGGGAGAGAGAGAAAGAGAGTAGAAGACTTGAAGGGGAGAGTTTCCGTAGCCAAAGCCACACTTGGTTTGATGTTAGTAGGAACAATCTTATATATTTATTGGAGTTATATGACTAAAAGTAGGATTAAGGTGGTAAAAATGTCATTGGGAGATTGTGATTGTATTTCGATGTTGAACATGTAAATTGACACATTTAAACTTCTCTACATAATTACCCAAGTTTATTGCATTCTATCAAGAGCTCTTGTACCAAAATCTCAGTGTATTATTGGAATCTTAAAATGATAGTACACTACCATGGCATATGGATAACCTAACTTAGCATTTCTATAACATTTTTATCTAACTCATGAAGAGAAAACTCATTAGCATATGCGTATCAATGTAGTTGATCTTACCATTTATATACCTCCGCTGTAACTTCACAAACCTCTCCATAGAAGATTTTTAGGAAAAAATAATGCAGGTACTTGTGTAGTAACAAAAACGAAACATGTGTGGTTGGTCAAATTTGAACATAAAAGTTGGCATTTGAATCAAACATTTCAAAAAAACAAAAAATGGATTTCTAGTACACTTTGTAAGGATTGAAGTCACCATAGAGATGCACCCTAAAAACCTCTCATATGGTAAAAGCAAATGCAAACACTTACTAACAATCTAAAATCATTGATTCAGGGTTGATGGGCCAAGTTTTATGTTCTAGGTGAACGTAAGTGACGTAAAGTATAAGAATATTTTGGTGCGAGTTAAAAATTACTAAACTTTTAAAAGTCATAGAATAAGACACTTTGAAAGGAAAAATAGCCTTCGCGTGAAGGTTGCGCATAAAAATCTTATAAAAGAAACCAAATTTCAAGAAAAGAGAATTCTACCATCTATATATAGATAACTAGGCTAAATACCCGTGTAACACACGGATTCAATCCAAAATTATTGTTGTTGTTTAAAAAGATTCGTTAGTTATAATGTTGTTGATAATATATACTTTGTATATCGACTTCTGTGAAAATATTATTAGATGGATTTAGATGTATTGATTCATTTAAACAACAAAGTAACTAAATATCTAAATTGATATAAAATACTTGCTCGTACAAATGACACTAATCATTCAATTCTTTTAAAGCTTAATATCACATAATAAAAGATTAAGTGATGAACAAAACAACATCTTATAATCGTTTCAAGATGTAGAGTTTCAAAACATGTTAAATAGATTATTTAGAAAGCTAAAATAGTGTTTCAAAACAAATTCACCATCCCCCCAACTACAAATACATCAAAACAATTTGCACATATCAAAAGAATTTCAATCAAACATAATAATAATATGACAGTATACATAAAAAGAAATAAAGAAGTTTAAAAATCAGAAGCATGTAATACCTTTTCAAAGATGGATTGTCGAAGCAGATCACCTTTAAATTAAAAAATGAAAAAAAAGTAATATCAATCCAAAAACACAATCGCAAAGGATAAAATCTCAAATATAACAAAACATAAATACCTTTTCTTCAAGAAAACTTGAAGAAACCAAAGTCAAAATGATAACGTTGATGAAGTTTGGCGAAGGTGTTATCATTAGAGTTTATAAAGACAAATTCCGAGTGTTCCAAACAGATACCATTTTTTAAATTTTTTTAAGGATGATCTTTTAAACAAAATAAAATTATTTTATAAGAAACAGTTAAAAAAATAATTTCATAAACGAAAGTTTAAAATGATATTATTGTTGTGTTACTTGAAATATTTACATATTTAATTTAAATCATATTTTATATAAAAATATTGTTTTATATTTTTTAAATTTTTATATAAACTATTTGATATTTTATTTATTCAATCTGTGTATTACAAAATCGTGTATGATTTCATTTCCAAAGAAAGATACCCATTAATTCCTTCGAATTGGAGAGGAATCGATGAAGAAATCCCGTAATTTTTGTCACGATTCGAATATAAACCGAGCATTTTATGGATTTGAAGGTGTTCTGATGTTTTTGTAGATGAATTATTTAAAGAAAAAAGAATAATCAGGTTTGATTTCATTTCTAAAAAAAAGATGCACTTTAATTTAGGGTTAAATTTTTAAAATTTCCTCAAATGTCTCTTAATGAATCTACACTAACATTGAGAAAAGATACATATTTAAACGGGAATTGAAAAAAATAAAACATTAAGAGAATAACATGTGGCATTAAAGTTATTTTTTTATTAATAAGTATAGATTATATAGGATATGTGCATCTTAATATTGATATGTGACGTAATCATAAATATATATAGCGACGGAAATGTGAGGATGTAGCCCGTAGCGTAAAGCCAGCAACGGAACGCCTCTCCCGTAGACTCGGACACTCAGATCGAATCACTACTCTTACGATCATGAACATCATTACAATCTTCACACAATCACTCTATCCCTCTTTATTATTATTCCTAAATCATCATCATCATCATCATCATCATCATCATCATCATCATCATCATCATCATCATCCAGTTCTTGCTAATGGCATGTTTGAAGCTCGGCACCAAGACTGACGCATTCCGACTGGAAGGACATGCTTGGTACATAATCACCCTAATCAGACCTTCTTAATTACGACGTTTATAATCTACATATCACTTACACTTATGTCTGCATCAATGTCTGATGATTAATTTCATCATCAAGTTGTTTTTCATTTTAGGGTTTGATATCATCTACGTAGTTTTCTGCCACTCAAACCCTAAAAGTGGAGGGTACTTCTGATTTGGGCCATATGTTTATGCAATTTTGCGTCTGGAATGATTCAGTGATAATCACAATCCAGTCACTTGATAATCACGATATAGAGAGGGTTTAGGCGAGTGAATTATATTAATGACAATATATAGGAAACTTGCATGAGGTACTTGAAGGTACCTGTTTCATCTTCTCTGTTGAACTGATACAGTTTACGTCAAGCATTTAATGATGTTTTGTTTCAGGCAGTGTACAACTGGACTTCCAGGTGATGTCACAATTGAGATCGGGGAGATGTCATTTCATCTTCATAAGGTGCGCAATCATCAAGTTCATTTGAATTCGGTATTGTTCATGGTATAATAGATCAAACTATCCATTAACCTTTGCTTTTATGTTCGTTAATGGTCGACAAATTAATAAACCTCTTTCTTGAGGTTTGTAAATGAAAAAATGTCAATGGTCATCAACTATTATGCACTAATTAATCAACATCCATACATGGATATACATATATGCATATGAGGTTGAGCGTAGTTTTCCTTCTTTTTGCATCTGCTTTCTTACAGTTTCCTTTAATCACAAGAAGTGGGCTATTATCAAAACTTATTGGAGATTTTTCAAATGAAGACGAGCATGTTTGCATTGTGCATCTAGATGAGATACCAGGTGGATCTAAAACATTCGAACTTATAGCCCGATTTTGTTATGATATAAAAGTAGAACTTACAGCCCACAATGTTATCAGCCTTCGATGTGCTGCAGAATTCCTAGAAATGACTGATGAATTTGGAGAAGAAAACTTAATTACACTAACCGAAAACTTTTTACTTCAAGTTCTCGCCACGTGGGCGGACACCATGAAAGCTTTAGAATCCTGTGAAGAAGTTCTTCATGATGCAGAAGAATTATTCCTTGTTTCCCGTTGCATTACTTCTTTAGCCAAAAAAGCTTGCATGGGTTTCAATAACCACGAAAAGACACCAACATCCACCATTTGGAATGGGATTATAACTACAAGCAAACCCGCAGCGACGTATGATGATTGGTGGCATAAAGACGTATCCTTTCTCGGTTTACATCTTTACAAACGGGTAATTCGGGCTATTGCATCACGAGGAATGAAACCTGAGATCATAGCTGGGTCGCTTGTGGGTTATTTGAAAAGATACATACCATTATTGAACCGGGATTTGGGTTTTAACGATGCTAACTATTATAAAACAGTTTCTCCTTCTGAAGCGGATCAAAGAAATCTTTTTGAAGATATCGTGGAGTTGTTTCCCAACAAAAAGGGGATCATTGCTACCACATTTCTTCTACGGCTTCTTCGTACCGGCATGATTTTACATGTGAGTCCAGCATGTCAAGAAAATCTTGAGAAACGAATTGGGGCGCAGTTGGATTCGGCTGTTTTAGAGGATGTTCTGATACCAAATCAGGGGTTTAATTCAGTGGAAACTTTGTATGACATTGATTGTTTTCAAAGAATACTTGAATATTTCATGTTTATGCACCAACCTTCTAGTGCAGTGTGTTCGCCATGCATAACCGAAGAGGGGTCAGAGGGAGCAAGCGGAGCCCAGTCTTTGGAGGCAATTACATCAGTGGCTAATCTGGTTGATGCGTTTCTTGCTGACGTGGCTGCTGATGTTAACTTGAAGCTCCCGAAGTTTCAGTCTCTTGCTGCTTCTGTTCCTGATTATGCTCACCAAGCGTCTGATGGCATTTATCGTGCAATTGATATTTATTTTAAGGTAAAAACTTTTCTTACTCAATTCTAAGGTTCCTTCCTGCATCAACTGTTTTTGAACCCACCCCTCCTGTTATTTCTATCTTGATGGTCATTTATAGAGTTTTGACAGAGAAAATAACCAAGGGCTGGTCCAATTAATATTTAGCCAGAATCAAACCATCAAAGTTTTAAAAATCTTGATGTTAGGTAACCACTTTGATACATGATGTAAGTTGATCTTACATAGCAGCGGTCAGCATGAGGACGTAACAGATTGATAGTTGACGTGTGAGTAGCTTACTAACTTTTAACCGTATTAAAACTTTTGAACATTGATAATTTTTGTTGCCTGAAATAAGTTAGTTACCTACACCACAATTTAGACCAAAGTTGGTTACCTTTCTAAGCAATCAACCTTAAAACTAATACAACATGACCTCACTACCTGCTGTTTAACTGCTAGTTCTAGAGACTGTGAGGTCCACCTTTTGTTGGTTAACTAATCTTGCTGGGATTAAAGTTTTTTTATGCGAATTGTTGTTATGACAACAATATAGGCACATCCATGGCTTTCAGATTATGAGCGAGAGCAACTGTGTAGACTTATGAATGTTCAAAAGTTGTCAGTGGAAGCCAGCGCTCATGCAGCTCGTAATGAGAGGCTTCCTATGCGTGTAATAGTTCAAGTTATCTTCTTTGAACAGATACGGATCAGAACATCGATTGCTGGGTGGTTTTATGTGTCTGAAAATGAAGGCGGTGAAGTTGTTGGGTCACATGGAAGAGGAGGCTGTGGGAGGACGGGCATAGGCGATATGAGGGAACGTGTTCTCGGGCTTGAGAGAGACTGTGAAACCATGAAGTTTGAGATTCGGAAAATGATGAAAAATAAGAGAAGTTGGATTTCTTTTTGTAAGCGAAAAAGTAAGAAAATTTGATTACATTTTTGTTTCTTAAACATGTTTTTCTAACAAGCCTATATATGTCAAAACAACCATCTTTAGTTTCTTAACAGTAATAGCCAAGTTGTTTATGTAGAAAAAGTTTGAACATGAGTTTTTTAGGTGGTTATTTAGGTACCTTATAAGTAGACAATCTTCTCATGTTTTATCATCTTTAGTTTATGGTAAAATTGAATGGAATTTTTTTTGAAGAAGTTCTAGTGGGCCTTAATGGGTTGGGCTTTAGCCCACTTCTTCATATCTAATCTTTATTAAGTTGCATAATCCTTCCTAACTCTTTAAGTCTTGACATAAAGTACCTGACCTGTTTTAAAATCATGACATTTTTTAAAAACATAAATATCTCATTTTTAAGGCTGTTTAGATTGCTCCTATACTGTAACTATGTGCAAACTTAGGTGGTCTAAAAGAGTATTTAATCTTACCATCAGGCTACCATATGTGACTTTAAATAATTATATAAAACATATTTTTTTTGAAATACGAGTTGACATATGGTTGGTTTAAATCCCAAACTGGCCCAAATCTCTTTAAAATTTTAACGCCTACTTTTGACCCCCCCTTGATTCGGTTATTGGATGATTGTAAAATAGTGGTTAGGTTGTACTTATTAAGTCTAAAGGATGTTGAAAGCTAGCACTTGAACACATCCTTAGAGCTATATTAAGCAAAATTCTTCTATAAATAAATAGGCAATCATTAATTTTAGTTGTAAAATAATAATACACTTCTAGCCTTTTAAAAAAGATTATAATTACAAAGTAGACCAGAGTCAAAAGTACCACACATATAATCTATAAAAAAATATGTAAAATTACAATAAAAGAGTTTATTAAAAAAAACTTGAAAATAAGAATGTGGGTTAGAGACCCTTTTGGTCACATCAATGGTTGTCTCCAACATATTATATCATCTGTTTTTGCTTCAAACATGTTTCCAACATTACCTGCCACTTTTCCCACTCTCCATGTGAGCAGCATCATGGATTCAAATCAAAATCATAGTTTTCTTTCCAATTTCTGATTTGTACAGTACAATCAATCAATGCATACTGTGCATCAGTGCTTGTCTTACTACAACACTTTCAAAAAGGATCTATTTCCTGAAGTGCAAAGTCAAAAGTTGACTAACCAAAAGCAATGTACAACTTTGAATGCAGGGTATACAACTTATAACAACAGTTGGAAACAACTAAACAGGTGACATTAAAATGCATATATATATATATATATGGTATCTTTACAACCTGTGAAATAAACAGGGGTTGCAAGTGAAGGGGATTACAAATGAGAGATTTCCCATATGTTTTCTTGAGGTCATTGCCATCATTAATAATTTACAAAATTAAAAATAAAAGATTAATACCCTTCACATCAAAAATCTAATTAGAACAAAAGCCCAATTCAAAGTTAGCTCCTTTTCTTTCAACTGTCACAGATCCTTTTTTCAAGAAAACCAAAAAGAAATCTTTCTGTGCAGCAAAATTCTTCCAATATTTTTCTTTCAACATCTAGAGATATCATAGTCAGTGAATTCAAGTTGCTGTTCCATTTCCCAGTTTAACTTTAAAGCAGCTCCTTCATGGCATGGAACATATTCCTGTGTTATTCATCATTTCAGCAATTTAGTTCATTCGGGTCAAAAAGCGGTCAAACTGACTAAACTTCATATAATCACATGAAATTTATAATCTCTTAAAAAAAAATTTCAACACCTGCTGTAGTTTTACAACAGTTGGTGGAAGTTTTAACAAAATTTTGACTTTGCAAACTCATTTGTTTGACTTAAAAAGTCAAAGGGTGTGTCTAACCTCCAATTTTCGGACCAAAACCTTAGCCGTCGGAGCAGAGACAATGATGTGGCGCGCGCTTGGGCTAATGAAGCCTTCTTCCACTGCTTTGTCAATAAATGACAGTAATGAGTTGTAATATCCATCAACATTAAGTAAACCAACCTGCAAGATTTTGTCAACAGCTGAATTTCTTTCTATGAATTTGAAAGATTTTGAAATTTGAAAAAAGGGCATTTTAGTGATTTTACCGGCTTATCATGAATGCCGAGTTGAGCCCATGTTATCACTTCAAGAAGCTCTTCAAGAGTGCCATACCCACCTGCAATCAAATTACATTAATCAATTTTTTGCCACGATGGGAATATGCTAAATCATCCTTTTCAAGCTTAACATGTTGATCTAAAGAATTAACAAGATTAGCTACCATTATGAAGTTTTGTAAAAATCAGTTGAAAATATCAATCAACAACTTCCAAAATCAATTTTGCTACCATTATAAAGCACCAACCCGGCCTTCATATAGACGGACCCCCTAGATTGTAGTTGCAAGAACTTCACATTAAACCAGTCTTGTTCTTTGCAAGTTTCAATGAGAACACTCATTTATTGTGGTCTTGTTTCATTTACTTTACTTCTGTGGGTTTTGTTTATCGCAGTTGCAAATAATTAAACAAGAGTTTTGCATAAGTAATCAGATCATCCTCAAACCAGCTTACTGTTTTATCAAAACACAATAAGTAGATATGACATGTTTAATAAGCAATCTCAAAGTCTTCTTAAACTTAGGTCAATAAAGAAAATTCTTTATTTTTACTTCTAAGATGTTGATAGATTGGTCAAGGCACCAGGGTTTAAAAGCATCATCTTTTAATCATGAATCTTGGGGTGTGGGTTGTTAAAAAGTTCAAAGATTTCTTTGATCATAAAGCTTCTGGTACAAGTTGCTTTCACTGCACTAACTATAACAAATGTGGTCATTACTTGATGTTAATTATAAAGTTAAAAGCACACTATAATTCTTTCTGCCAATCCAAATATAGCTTCTATGGTTAGTACTTTATGCATTCACAGTTGTAAATTTGATAGAAAAAGATCAAAGAAGGTAAAAGGGTCCCTTTTATTGTGAGCAAAGCATTATCTTAAATCCTAATTACTTTTCTTGATGATAACTCTAGTCAGACCACTTTGCATCATAAAGAAAACAACTTTCCCATATATTTATTTCCCTCTTTGACTACTGCAAAATTAATCTTTGAATTAGGATGTTAAAAGAAAATGAAAAACTTCCTAAAATATATTGGAAGTTCACACTTTTATTTATCTGATTTTAACAAAACTACCGTTTATAAAAAGTAATCAAAATAAAAGCTAGTTGCAAAATTTAACAACAAAGTGTAATGAATTTAAAGGTGGGTTAAAAAGTTACAAGTTGCGCTCTATAATTTACACTTTACATGAAGTGAGTTTTCATGTCTAGACAAGTTTTTACTTTTATAGCCATGAAATACTTGGAGTATATACTGTATGTTTGCATATCATCGTATATATGTTTGAAATTTGAATGTATATGTATAAAGCCTGAGCTAACCACCTTATTACTCTTTCTATAAGAATAATGGTGTATTTGCAATGAAAATGCATGTGATGGCTGAAAAAAGTTAATGAGCTAAGCTTATTTTATCTGATTATGCATTTGTACATAGAATTTTTGTGAAAGAATGTGAAGCTTGTTTCATCTGATGATGAATTTGTACATAGAATATTTTTGTGAAAGAATATGAAGGATAATTTCAGTGATTAAAAACCTGGTAAAGCAATAAAAGCATCAGAATGCTTAGCCATCTCAGCTTTCCTCTGGTGCATATCAGCCACTGCTTTCACTTCTCCCACTGTTTCACCAGTTAACTGTAGAAACAAACAAAACCATAAAATTTTAAAAATAAAATAAAAAATAATAATTTTGGACCAAGTTATTATAGTGTTGCAGAAATGGTGGACTTTCAGCACTCTTGTGCAGAATTGGTATTCAGAGCCTGCAGATCATGATGCATACAAGTCCAAAAACTGCTATAATGACTTGTACAACATGCATTAAACTTATGTATCTATTTGCATTTGGCATTATGTGAATCAGAAAAGGAAAGACCCAAAATGAACCATTTTTAAACAAAAAAAGGATATAGCAGACAAGCCACTGAACATGTTATCTGGATAAGGCTACAAATTACAAGGACCAAGAATTAACCCAACTTCAAGAACACATTTTTTTCTCACCAATAAAACATTATCAGTCCCATTGATTAGATAATGAGAATATCATGACAGTAATAAAATTTTTTCTTAATATTTATTTTTACTAGTTCTTTATCTATATATTATGAATCGTCCTAATTTATTAAAATTCGTAAAATATTGTTGTTTTGATGGAAGCTAGTGATATGTGAAAATAAAGTAAATTACGCGTTTTATGATTATTGAGATTAAAATTTGTGTGACATGTTTACTGAGGTAAAAATATACAAAATCAAACTACTATTTTCATGTTTTTTAAGTTTTTACTACTCTAGAAGATGGTTTCAACTTGGAATTTAAAGAAGTTTAAAGCCAAGAAATTTGCTATAGATGCAAGTGACCACTTAAAGCAAAGAAACTTCCCAGATGCAACAAGATTCTATTTCTTACATGTTATTCAATTTTATATATATATACACAAACATATATACTTTAATTGTTTAGTTATTTATGTTAAGAAAAGTTTAAAGGCTTTTTGAGTAAAAATGGCAGACATACCTCTCGAGGCATGAGTGTCTTGGGAATGACCCTGTAATAGAGAGACAATAACATGACAAAACCATTAGCTTTGATTACAGAACAACTAAACATCCTATTAATTTGATAAATAATATATTGTATTTTAGTTTTCAAGGCCATGATTTTTACACACACAAACACACACTTTGTCTCACAATCTTACCCAATAACATGGCGACCACCATCATGAACAGCTTGAGAAACCAACCCCATTAACCCAATGCTACCTCCTCCATACACCAAATCAATGTTTCTTGAAACCTGCAAGTAACAAGATTACCGAGTCAACTCAGTCATAAATGTTAAAAACTCACTTTTGATACTCTTTTTAGCAACCCTTTTGGCTTTTGGAAATAGGGTTTTACTCTGTTTGTCTATTTCATCAAGAATACATCTACATGCACGATTTAAAGTTTGAAACTTGAAACCCACAAATCTTTAAGTGTTTTGCTCATTGATCACACAGAATCTTGAACAACAACAACAGCAGCAACAACAACACGGGTTCATTTCTCTTGATTTTGACTGTAACCCATTAGAACATTGCAAACAGACACAAAAATTGCTAGAACTGAAACCCCATAATCAAATCAAAATCTTGAAAAAGAAAGAAAATGATTAAAGAAATAAATACCAATTCTTTCCCAAGCTCAATTGCAGCATCTTGATAGCTGGTTTTCTTGCCTTGGCTACTCCCACAAAAGACACAAATCCTCTTGAACTTTGACATCTTCATTTCACCATTAACCTCCATTTTTAGCCTCTGTAACTTGCTTTTATGCAACAAATTTGGGCAAGAAACTGTTATTGTGAAGAAGATGAAGAAGAACACACACAGTTAAAGACACTAGACACACACACTATGCCCAAATGGAATATGGGTTTTGATATAATAATAGGTGTGGCACAGGGAGATGGTACTACTCCAATGGATTTGTGTCAAATCAAGAGAGAGAGAGAGTGTGTGTGTGAGTATTTTGTGTGTGTGTTTTGTGGTGTGTTGTGTTTGTGTAAATTTAGTCCTTTTTTTTTATGGCTTAACCATCCTTTGCATTTGGTGCAACCGCTTGTCTAACCATGCTTGTATTTATAAGGATCATGGCACGTGACCAACCCCACCCCTATCCCTACCAAGCTACCATCATGTATTCTATAAAAAATGGACTTATGTTAATAATATTCCTCTTTGAATTTAATACACTCTCTTCAAAAGAAAATTCTAAGATCATTGGATATTATCTTCACGTTCATCGCTCACCTCACAAACCTCGTAGGTGGGGCGTCGTGTCCCGTAACCCCTTAGCTCTTCAGCAACCTTTGTTCTTCATCATGAAGTGGCGCTTCAACCATGCACAAGGTCATTGAGTGGCTACGCACTAGACATCTCACCATGTTACATTGGACCCCATTACAGTGTTTTTATGTCGGATGGTAATAATTTTCATTTTGCATTTATTCAATAAAAGAAATGCAAGATTCTATTTGAAAATTTTGATTGGATGTTTATTAATTTATAGTAATACAATATATAAACTAAATCCATTATGATACAAAAGTTTTTAACTTTTAAGGTTTAGAAAGTAATATTATTATTTGTATTTGTGGTTAAATCTTTTTTAGGAGGATATATGGCCTCTACTCTCAAATAACAAGTGTCTATTACATTACATAATAAATATTACAAAATAACTCATTATTGATGATAGGTAATATAATTAAAACTTGTAGGAAAGTAAGTTGGGATATATTGTTCTAAAATTTATAATTTTTAATACCCATTTTAAAACAACACAAAAAATATGTATTAGTTAAAAATACAGATAAGAGATAAAAAGGTATCACCATATATCACAATGGTATTTGAAGAATGATTATTCTATATTTATAATTATAAAACCTTCTATTTATAAAAAACTTGGTTTCAGAGTTTTAACTAAATCCTAGATTTCTTTTAACTCAATTTTCACAAAATCTTATATTAATAAAAACTTATTTAAATTCTTAAAATAATTCCAAAATGACTATTTTATTCTAGTACTCACTATAATATTTGTCTTCATATCGTTGTTTTAAGTAAACTTGAATTCTTCAACTCATTTTTTTCGTCAAAAATTTCAAGTCGGTCAACGCATGACCATCCATCTTAAGAATATAGGATATTGTAACAGAGTTTAGGTGTGACTCACACCCAATATATTTAAAAAAGAATAAGATTGGTATCTTCATGATAAAAGAAAAAGGTATTTCCTAAAATAATATTATAAAAATTGATTGGATTTATTGTTATCCCTACATCATTTCTTTCTATAAAAAACTTACATCTCGTTTTTAGTGTTGAAATAAAAAAACATATGGATGATCAACCGTGTCTCAAGAGAAACCATTGTTGAGTGCAAAGGAAACACTTGATTTAAAAAATAAAATTCCCACTCCACTTCCCCATGTCACTTCCTCAAGCATGCTCCCATTAGACCATGACTCATTGCCCACCCCCACCCTCTCCCCATATTCATCCATCCTCATCCATCTTTGACAACTCTAAACCATGATTAGAATCAAAACTTTCAATCGGATCGGAATCAGCTCCATTAAACAGATCGTGTTTTTGGGTTGATGGATCAAACACAAACATAACATCAACTAGAAAATCGTGTATCAGGTACAAAAATGCAAACAAGATGTGTATTCGTTGTTTGACAAATATATAACTGATCTAACTTGAAAAAGGATTTATTTAACTTACTGTACATACTCATACTTTAAATTACAAATTTACATATTTTTTTAGCAATTAGGATTAATCTATGCAAGTATGTATTTGAACATTTAAATTTTGTCATAAAGGTATTTAAAGGTGTGAATATATATATATATATATATATATATATATATATATATATATATATATATATATATATATATATATATATATATATACAGGGGAATGATCAAATGAGAACTCCCTTTCTTCGCGAAAACTTTAGGAACCAATGTGAGCCACTAGTTTTCAATGGCAAAATTGTAAATAATATAAAAAATTATAAAACAAAAAATAAGATGAAAATAAAAAAAAATAAATACACAAAAATATTTCTCTCGTTTCCCTCTTTCATAAAAAAATAAAAAAATAAAAAAAAAACTCGTTTTTTTTTCCGAAATTTATTTTACACATGTATAAAACCAGATTTACACATGTGTCAAACCAGATTTACACTTGTGTATAACAGGATTTACACATGTGTAAATAACAGGTACGTGATTTTTTAAAAAAAATATATATCAATATGGTAGGCGTTGGAAAGATAAAAAAATACTGAATTTTATGGTGCAATTTTTTTGAAAAAATAATGTCGTGAAAAAAAAGTTATGAACGTTTTAAAAAAAAGGTGAAAATGACATGTGAATTGCATGTGACTTAATTTGTTTGGCTGAGATTGGTTCCTAGAGTTCTCACAAAATAGGGTGGTTCTTAAGATAACCCTACCCTATATATATATATATATATAAGAACCACAGATTCATTGATTTACATAAATGTAAATTAAGTTTGTTAATACTTGAGCTGTTTTACATATGTGTATATCAGACATAAACAATAAACTATGTAAAACACCTAAATATCACAAGCTTTAACTTACATTTATGTAAATCAATGGTTCGTAATTTACATTTATGTAAATCAATGGTTCTTTTGGTTCTGAACCATATATATATATATATATATGATATATATATATATATATATATATATATATATATATATATATATATATATATATATGTAATATATAATTAACTCTACTATGATTCACAACAGGTCACGTTGTCACTGTAAATTAGAATTACATGATAAAACTAGTGGTTTATAAACGTTAATAACAAGACTAAACCCGAATTAAAGATATAAATGATCTATTTAATACGGTTATTTGATAAAAATAACATCCATACAAAATGTTACAGAAGATTTTAAAAAAAAGTGATAAAAGAGGGAAATAAGGGAATTTGTTACACCAAAAACAGTGAATTAGTTACACTGATCATTGTGTAAATGGTTATTAGTTTTAACGATTATCGTATAAAATTGGGTTAACAAGATTTTCTAAGGACTGTGCAATCGGGTTTAACCGAGGAACCGGTAGACCCGAACCGGGACCGAACCCGATTAGGTGAAACTCATGGAACCGTAGTTATATTCATTGGTTATCTTGACGGTTTTTGCGGGTCTGGAACCAATCGGTTCCTGCAGAGGTGAGCAATTAAAATGGTTTGGTATAATGCAGAAATCTTCATGGAGTTGTGCTTATCTGTTCAATTTCATGGATGCTTTCAATCGCAAAAAAATCATAAAAAAATTATGTTAATTGATCTCAAAATCTCCAACACACTTGTTCACAGCCGATTCGAGTAGGTGCAAGCTGATGAGAGTACTAGGGCCGTAAAGATCACAGCTGATTCCGAATACTTGTCACGTAAAAACACGTGAATTATACATACATGATGATTGTTGAAGATGGTGGATTATAACGATTCCGATAACGATTATGAACAAGATTCTTTAAATTATACTTAGCCGAGAAACCTGTTGAGAGAAAACTAGGTCCTGACGATTATGATGAAGTTTAGTTATGATCGTCATTGATGATGATGAAAATTGTTAAAGATGGAAGATTATGAAGATGATGATTTATATTAATCGCAGAATGGATGACGAAGGTTTATGTAGATGATGAAGGTTTATGAAGATGAAGCAGAGTCGCCGACTTAAAACACTAACCAAAACATTCACGGAATTTGCATCATAATATACATACTTTACGGTTACTCGGTTCTTGTATGCATTTTAACGGGTTCGGAACCGACCCGGCCCGTAACCGTGAAGCCATAATTTCAGAAACCGTAGAACCGCATCTTAACATACTCTCACGGTTCTAGACGGTTCGGTGCGGGTATTTTTGCCGGTTCTAGCTGGTAAGAACCGTTTATGCTCACCCCTACCTCTCTATATATGTATATACATATAGAAAAAGGTTCAAATGAGAACCATATTTTATCGCAAAAACTTGCGAAAACCAATGAATTTTACTATTATTATTGTTTAAATAATATTATTACACATATAGAAGATAATGATATTTTATGTATATATGTAAATTCACAAGTGTAAAAAAGTTTACATTTGTGTAAGTTTTGTAAAAAAACATATATATTTGAATTTGTAAGTAAAACTTACACAAATGTAAACTTTTTTACATTTACGAATTCACAACTTTTAATATGTAATGTTTTTATAGAAAATAAATATGACATTCTGATATATCTATATTTATCTACAATTGATATAAACTTTATAAAAATGGGGTCGATTACACCGACCACAAAATTTTCAAATTTGATATCATTTCGTGTATTATATAGTCAAAATATAAATAAAAATAAACATATCGTAACATTACAAAAATAATATATTTAAAGTCATAAAACAAAAACAAAATATATAATAATAAATTGATAAATGAGAGAAAATAATAGTAAAAATGATGGTGTCCTAAACAAAAATCACCTTGATTCTATTACTAGATTTGCACCTTTTGTCCTTGTTGATTCTCTTCTATACCTGCCGACACACAACTCTGAACAAACCATATTCAGTTTCTATTACAAACCGTCGATTTTCTGAAGTTCTAGAACCTTATCAAATTCAACCGTTAGATCACGTGCATCAACCGTGACACATTGTTTAAACCACCGGCAGTAGACGTTGCAATCGAGTTTAACACATCATTAAACTCTTCGTCAAAAATTTAAAATCTAGACGAACTTAAAACAACTTAGCCTAAATTAAAGCTCTTTTAATAAACAAGCCTCATCCCGAGTTTATATATCGAGTATAATCAAATAGATATTTAATAAAAGTAAAAATAAGAAAATAATACATATATATTAGAATTGTAGTTTCAAATAAGAATAACTAGAAATTTAAACCACGCGATGAGACGCGTTAGCAAAATTTGTTATGCCCGATACATTAACGTGGTTAAGTAAATAATGAATGTGTGATGTTGCGGCTACTTGTTTCTAGAGATCGAAACATAAATACAAAACACTCATATAACAATACCGGTGTTCTTCGGTCGATGCCAATTTCATTCCTCAAGGTTACAACACGTTACCGTTAGTCGATATATTCTAATATAACCTACCATACCGGAAAAAAATACCTGTTTTAAATACTAACTTTGTTTTGGAAAAAAGATATTCCATGACGATGTTGACAGTCATAATGTCGGTAGTCGGATGTTTGTGTAAGTGGAAAATGAATCCAAGCTGTGTTGCGATGTTCACGACGCATGATGCTAAACATTGGGAGTTGTATGATTTTTGGTTCATTTTGTTTTAAGTAATAGAAAACGAAGAAATTTTAAAGAAACTAACAACATATATTTAATTAGTATATAAATATGTACTTATTTACTTTTAATACATATACACATATATATACCGACATTCACAATTTAGTTATACTAAATAAATTATCCATGTACATAGATAAAATAATTAAATAACTAATATATAGTAGGCAATCTAATACCAAACGGAGCCCAAGTTTTCACGAGCTAAACTCGAGTTTTGATGTACTACTCGAAGAGCTCAAGCTTTGTTACGTTAAATGAGACGAGCTCGAGCTTAGGCAAGCTCACTTTTGAGTTCGGCTCAAATTATTTAAATCCCCGCAGATAACAATTTAGAAAGGGCTAATTGATTTGAAAAACAATAAATTTAGATGGCACCGTAAATAAAAAATTTAGTTGGTCAGACGGTCAACGGACCCCTCACTACCACCCTAATACAAACAAAATCATTCACTTGGGCTATGAAAAATCTTGACCCGACAATATATTCGACCGATATCGATACTAAGATATATCCGTTTGTTATCAACCAAGTGATATGTTAAAATGTGGTCGGAATGCATTAAGTCAAATGTTCATGATCATATAATTTCAATATAAGATAAGGTACAAAATGCCACACATTGAAACTGTTGGTCCCCGGCTATATGTGGAAATAAAAGCTCAAGGCACATATATAGGACGCTAGAATAGACAATTTTATCATTTGAAATAAATATATTTTTATATATGAAATAAATACAACAACATTCTAATATTTCAATTTGAAACGTTGCATTCCAAGTCAGGCATTTTGGTGATTTTAAAATCTATCGCGTTATACAGAATTCAAATTAGTCATAGAGGTGTTGGATCATAGAGAAGTAGAGAACGTCCAACATTAGATACTCTTAACATATTTGTAGTGTTTTGGTTGTGTATGGGAGGAGAAATACACATAATTGTTTGGGTGAGAGAAATTTCAGAATAAATAACCTCATATGAAGCCTCCAGTTGGATAGCCGATACTTGAAGTCATTAGCCCTAATGAACTCATGCGATATTCGTTAGTTTGAAGTCCTAAGTAACAAATTGTATAAGAGTCACTCATTTGTCATTTAGGATTGGTAGGGACAAATCTTATCACAAACAATGAGTCCATAAGGAGCCTCTACACTTTGAAAGTATGTAACAGTGGTAACCTTGGATGGTATAAACATAAACAACATAAATATAAACTCATTACTCATGTTAGCGACAAATGAATAAATATAAACAACACAAAACTGATATTTATATGTAACCTTAACGAGTATTGATTGTGGAATTCAATCGATAGGAACTCATCTACTATCGCCAAGTTAATTTTGATCGATGTGCATTTAGTTGCCACCAATGACGCCTTCACTAACCAAGTAACAATGGTTTGCTTCGGTTCGTAGCAACTTGGTTCTGGCATGCTTCCTAAGAGACTAATATTGACAATTTACTAACGACTATCACTCCCAACAAGAGTTTTTGATGCGCGTGTCTCCTACTAAAAACAATCTATTAATTATTCTAGACGGTATTATATTTACCTCCATCCACCATCACCCATATAACCTTAAAGCACACAACCATTTTAGATTTCAGTTTGCAAATTCATGTATCATGTGTTTGTTCAATGACGTTTTCAAATTTCTTTATCCCAAAAGAGGTTTTTAGATATTAATCAATAACTAATCAATTCATTATTTAAATGCAAGTTAAGATTACTTTTAATTTAAATTATTTTATTTTCATATATAATAACTTGGAGAAAAGTGGGGCCATACTTTTACATCATGGTGCCATGTCCGGGGTCAATGGTTAACATGGTGGGCACTTCTAAGATTCCAAAGCCTAAATTGAAGGGATAGGAGGTTATGTTTTTTGACGTGTGTTGTTTTATTATTATTATTATTATTATTTTTTTTTTTTTTTTTTTTATAAATAAAAATATCATTTTATTTATAGATGAATGAAGTGAATTTTAGTATAGTAAAATAGGTGCAACTCGCATCTTTTTCTGTTATTAAACATAACGTTATAATGTGAATGGCATTTCATAACCTTCAATGTTTCTAATTGCATTTTTAATAAAGTATTATCATGTTAATCCTGTTTCACAATCTTGAAAGTTTTCATTAGGATTGGCATTTAATAATCACGTTTTTTATAAGGACGTTTATTTATGCAACACATTTTCTTTTATGTTCTTATTAAATAGTTGTACTAATGAACTAAGTTCTGATAAAATAGCTATACTTGTAAAAGTAATTTGATTACGTAATTGTATAATTAGACAATGTATTGCTATTGAAAATGTTAAGGTGACACGTGTCGTTTAGTTTTGGAACCTTACATGTTGACATATATCTACAGATGATAAGATACGAGTGAAGCCCTTACTTAAATAATTGATTTTGTTATAAAATCACAAATCTTGAGTGGCATTGGAACAAAGTTTAAGTAAAGAATTGGAAGAACGCATAAACACTTGTATGTAGTGTGTCTATGTGCGAGAGATACAAAGAGAAACATAACAATTAAAACTTATTTTATATATCACACTTAAAATAATAGTTATAAGTTTTATATGGTTCTTTACTTGTTAATAATTTTTAAATAGGACATCTGTCTATTCTTATATTAAATTCTACATGAACAAATAACCAACATATAACGTTACAAGATATGTGTGTAAAATCGTTAATTTCACGTGTTTAATAAAAGAATATGTTGCATAAGTTGGTACATTTGTGCAAGTACATAACCCTTTTTCACTATTATTATTAGTATAAGCTATTTAATTTACATTTTAAATGTTAAAACTTCTCAAAACATGTCTACTAATTATAGAAGCTATATGCGAAATAATCACAAACTAATAATATTCCATGGCCCCATACCTATTAACCCCACCAACCTTACTCTAATCATCAAAATGGAAGTCTCTTGATCAATCAGAAGAACCAATCTTGTAACTTTCTCTATAAAATATTTTAGAATGTTAGTTGACATAATCAAACAAAAAATATTATATTATATGTTATTATTCATAAAAACAACGAGAGAGTGACAAAAGTTATGGTTATTAGAATCAGGAAGTTAAAAAACGGTTTCATAAAGTCAAACTATACTTTGTTTTCTTGTTTTAAAATATATTTCATGAATGTGGCCCATGGCGACATTTTTATTAATTTTTTGTTTTGGATAATATCTTTAGGGTTACGATTCTAATTGATAAACTACCTATAATACTATAACAACTTCTAGATTATAATTAAGTATAACATTAGTTTTACACCCTTAAGTTTTCTGCCAAGACAGAACATATATATTTACTGTAGAGACTAAAATTTTCTGTGCTAAGTATATTCACTATAACTACAATATCGACGGCAAAAGATAAATATCGAACGTCAAGGAAATTCTTCTAGTGAATACAGTGTTAATCAGAAAACTTTATTGGCAAGATGGTCAATGACCTAAGAGCTTCAAGGTTTTGTGCGCATACACACAACACACATATAGCGACACTTTCATTTTATAAGCAATATTACTTCGAGAACCGTCTAAGCATCATATAGTTCTATATCAAAAAAGATAAAACTAAAAATGAAAATGAAGTAAAGATGTTAATATAATGTATATGAAGTGTGTTTGTATTCTATATGTACATTTACATATACATAAAACGATCTCATAACTTATAACTATACATTTTTTAAGTAATTCTTAAACATATTAAATTTTATGTGTATCAAAATCAATTTACATTGTAAATAGCAATACTGATTAAATTGGTTCCAGCAATTCTTTAACATATTAATATTATTAAGATGAAGGTCCATATTTTACCTAAACATGTCCTTTTGAAATCTATTTATTTTTAGGGACCATCCCTCCTTATTCAACTAGTTTATGGCCTATGCATATAGAATTGCAAGAGGCCCTTTCTTGACATTTCACGTGGCATGAAAATTGTGAGATCAACATGTTACAAATGTCACATCGTGTCATCGTCCTCATTCATACATACTAAGCTAAAAAATCAACTAACAAGAAAAGATAGACTAATAATAGCCACCTAAAGACACTCGGTTTCTAGCGTAGTCATCCACGAAGTGTGAGGTCGCCTTGTCCCCTTGATGATCGACGGTGGGCTCGTAGGTTGTGATAGAAATAGAGGACGGTATTGAGAGAAAGGACGGTTGTTGCAGAGGGTTGATGTCTACAAGTTGACGGTGACATACACACAATTGTTGTTTTTTTTTATAATTTTTAATATATTAATCTTTATGAAATTTTATATAATTTGTAATATACCATTTCGGGCGTGCTTGTTTTTGTCTGTGTTTTGATTTAAAGTTTTTCAAGAATCCAATTGCAAGTGATCTTGTACAATATTCGAAATACAAGCATAAAAGTCGTTAAAGCCACTTTGATGATTCGGTTTTTACTGGATATTTTTCCTCTTACACTTTTTTACATGTGTTCGATGTAAATGTGGTTAGCACTAATGTAGATGTCGTCAAAATAGTCTTTCAAATTTTATCACCCTGACTCATAGCATGGGTAATGCACACTAGTTGTAATTTCAAAGAATCTAATTTAACTTTTGTTCTATGCCTCTTAATGATTAAGACATATTTCTCCCTTCTTCTTCTACATAATCATGATAAAATATTATTGTTTTTAATTTTTATTTGTGTAAAAGATTCAAAAATAAAAAGTTATAAACAAATATACTTAGTAAAATCTCACTTAAAATAAAAACGTAAAAAAAATCAAAAACATATGTTATAAAGTACTTTAAGTTGAATCTGGCGAAGGTAAATAAAAGAGACAATAAAGATACCATTATTTATGGAAACACATCAATCTAGTCCAATGGTATCAGAGAATTACTAAGTTTTTCTCAAATGATGGGTGTTTTATCTCCACCATGAACATACGATGTAAATTTAAAAGTATGCTAGTGAGAGTGTGAGTTTGCGTTTCAAAATAAATATATACTATTGTTTACAAGAATCGTGAAAATAGTTTTAATAAAGAAACATTTCTTAAAACGTCTCATTGCCTCATCTTTTCTCCCAAAATGTTCCTTCCAAATAATTATCCCCAAAATGTCCCCACAGGACAAAATATTGGCACGTGTACATGTAGAGGCAAACGTCTGTACCGTGAAACTAATTACAGATAGATGTTCCTAAGCAAGCGAATGCATGTACCAAGCAGGCGGATGCTTGTACTCATATCTGTACAGACGTCGACACTTTGTCTGGCAGGAATCATTTTGCGGGATAATAATTTAAAGGGATATTTTAAAGAAAAAGGAGGATGAAAGGTTTAAGAATTTCCCCCTTAATAAATCATTGTGATACAGCAACAAATTTGTAGCATACACTAATTAGAAAGAAAGTTAATCAATGTGGGGCTAGTCTACTTGGTAGAGGTTTTGATTCTTAGAGAGAAAGTTTTGGGTTAAAACCCAAACGATAGTGTAATTTGGTGTGGTGTAGGAGTACAGTTTTTTTGTGGTTCAAAAAAAAAAAAAAAAAAAGAAAGAAAGAAAGTTATTTTAAGTAGGTTAAATTGGTAATTATAATTAGTAGAGTAGAATCGAGTGAGTATATTGGGTTGTAGTGTTGGGTCATTGGGTTGCCGACTGCGGTGGTCCAATATGGCGGCTTACCCACTCTTCCCTCACCGGCCCCACCCTACCTACACTTTCTTCATACCCCCCAATAACCACTACACTTTCTATTCCTTTTCTTTTCTTTTCTGCATACCTTTTCTTTTTCTTTTTTTAATTTTTGTTACCATTGAGTTTGTTTTTTTTTTTTTTTGTTTTTTTTTAAACAATAAATCTATACTACTATTATTTTTATATTAAATCAAGTTACATCATACTTAAGTTTGAAATTAAAACATCTTTTTTAATTGACAATCTTCTATCAAATGAGCTAACCTTATATTGGTAGTTATCATTGAGTTAACTGATCATTTTTTGGTTGTTTTTAGTTGAATATCTATCAATAATATCTATGCTCTTTAAGATTGATTGTTGTTTAATTATGGTTTATATTTTTATACAAAAGGTTCTTGAAAGTCCATAGGAATTGTTCATGAACGCAAACTGAAATTGGAAGGAAGTGAGTTGATGGCATATGTGTATTAGTAGGTGGAAAGAAGTTGACGTTTAAAGATTTGTCAAAACAAATTAGGTGAGGTTAAACATAAGACTGGGGATCGCGTTATTGAAATGATAACAAGGATGAGGTAAATTTATGGGGCTTAAGCAAAGCTTTGGTCGGAACATTGGGTTAAAAACAAGATTGGCGTCTTGTAGACAAATAAGTGAGCATGTAAGCAACAACGACTACTTGTTGGCGACTGCAACCATATTCAGCATAATGTAACAAAGCAATCGCATAGCTGACTTGAGTATCAAGTGGATGTCTTTACATAATTAGACGTATGGTTAAAAGAATATCATTTTAAGGTAACTCAGAGAATCCTTAATAAACTTCAAGGTTCATAATGTTTTCTCTAAGGTTTGTTAGATAGATAATGTTCAACTCGAGTATTCATATGTTATGTAATAATTAACCAATTACATAATAATTACGTAATAATTATTTCTTAAACAAATGCTGTCTAATACTCCCAAAAACGTACAATATTAAATAAATAAAGAAATTTATTTATATAGTAATATGCCGGAATCACATTACTTCAAACACAATTCTTCTTTGAAAAGACCATGAAATAAAATATACCAAAAAGTATACATGAATTCAATTGGTATAACAAAGGGATAGTCTTTAATTCTTTTTTCTCCCAAAAGGTGCAACGTAACAATGCCTTTAAACATTCATGTTCTTGAATCAAGTGACAATGACATAAGATTGTTCGGGTCGGTTCGATTTCGGTCAAAAGTACTTTGTTTTATCTACAAAACTATAAGTTTTGAGGTTTATTTTGACATCTTCAAAACACCTTTTATGGGGCCGATTCAAAACCAAGAAAAAGTTTATGAAATATGTCTTTTTAAATAAACTTCTCAAAAAGTTATTTGTATTGTTATGTAAAGACATGACCCGATGGGGACAGGGTAGATAGATTGTTTAGGCTTGTATTAAATTATTTTCAAACGCGTTTTGAATAGTCGGTTTAAGCTTATGTCTTTATTATATAGAGATAGATGTCCAAGTAGTAACGTACCATAGCCTTGATGTTGAACTTTCTTCTTCTTGACGATACATAAAAGGTCATTATAGTAACTTAACCTATTATCAATGTCCACGTAACAAAATTGCACCAAAGACGCTATGAGTTTAATAAGACGTATAGGAATTCTATTCACATCTAATTATTTATGGTTGTATAACAATTTTGATTTGTAAAAGTTAATAGATTTTTTAACGTTTGTTATTGAAAGAACTAAACGTGTTGTGATTGAACGAACGGTTTGGACTAGTAGCGTAATATTGAAAAACACATGACAAAAATGTAATGACTTTCTGTGTAATTAACTCTAAAACAAACAACTTTTTTTAAATAATCATATGCCTTCTCTCTCGTTTTCTTCTTTCAAAACAATACTCATTTTCAATTTTTACACAAATCATATGTCATCTTTCACCACGGCCGTAGTGAGGTGGTGAGAAACAATTGCTTTTCGTGGGGAGATTAGAATTTAAACCTGACAAATGGTGTATTTTAGTTTAAGTTTAGTCGTTTAAAAAAAGCAAACATCACCTTAATGTTGAATCAACTTTTCTTTTAATTTTTTTTTTAAATATTTTTATGTATAGACCCTAGTGGTAGGGGAACAAACAAAAGCATGTATTTTCCTACCAGTTAACAGTCGTCAGCTAGCCTTTTGGCCTACTATTGATAAAATCAATCTTAATTACTAGTTAACAGCCTGAAAACAACCTTCTATGGTCCTTGTAACTAGGAGAAAGAAGATCAAGTGATCTTATATGACAGCTAGCACTCTTAACTTTTAGGAAGGCGCTGGCTAAACAATTTCTTTTAGAGATAGTCGATACATGAGATGTTGAAAGAACTAAGCATGAGTTGTTGAATATTTTTACACAATTAAATGTTTAAAGTTATGAAGTTGAAAACCTCTTATTAAACATCGAGGACTTCATCATGTAGAAGGTGACGTATTCATAGGGTCTTCTATAAGTTTAGATATTTGATCATAAAAAAGAAAGTATTTGTTAAAGTTAAAGTCTAAAAACTTATTTTATATAATTTAATTTCTTATTTAATAATAAAAATCCTAAAATTTTTATATGGTCTTGGTGAGCTATAGTCGGCAGAGTATAAATAGTTGTTCATGCATGAACTTTGGTAGTGGTTTAGTGAATATTTGTTGAATATACAACTTTATTAACAGATCTAATATGATAAGTTCCTAAAAAAGTTGCTATAATAGTTTGTATTCTATGCATTAGAGGTTGTATGTTACTCTGGATTCAGTCTTTACGCTCGTGGACTTGGTGAATTACTAGTCAAGTTAGGGTTGTTCTGCTAACTTACAAAGCTTCACCACCGAAAGTTCATTTTCCCTCCAAGTGACAAACAAATTAAAGCACAATGTCTTTCACTTTACACATATATACATGATACATACACATCTATATATAATACACACACACATATATATATATATATATATCAAATCACAATTTTGAACTTGTAATGTTAAAAAGATAGTTGATTTCATGTAATATTTATAGAAAACCACCTAAAATTGATAAGTAGACACGAGATTCACTTGACTTAAGTTTTTTACTTATTTCAGTGTTTCGTGCAAGATTTAGGTATTTTACATGATAATTTCATGATTATCTTTTTACTTGATTTAAGCTTATTAGCAAAAAAATTTTGTGTCGTATTGTATTTTTTAAGGTCTTATGTTTTTAGACACTTTTGTCTTTTTTACACTAAAAACTATTAGATTTTGTAAAATGAAACTAAATTGCATAAATCCCAGGTCGTGTTAATTTTTATTTGGTTATTGATTTAAAAAGTGTAGTTTCAGTCTTTCGTGTAAATCATAGGTAGGTGTTAGTTTTTTTATGTTTTTCTATCAATATTACACGAATTGAAGAATTACATTTGTTGATAAAAAATAACATTGTAAGTGATTTCTCCGTGTTTAGAGGAATATGATAAGATTTTATAGATAAGCAATTGTTCAAGATTTATAGGCACAAAAGTAAGTGGTATGATACAAAGATATGGTGGTCTCTGACTAGCTCTTTGGGACCCAAAAATGTGCCTCCTTTTGTTGATCTCGTGATCTTGTCTCCCTTTATGAAGCTATTTCATATCCCCATCTCTCGAGTCTAGGCGCTTATAAGCTACTCGAAATTAGCTTATCAAAAGCTAGAAGAAAGTAAGTGTAAAAAAACTCGAACTTAAATTGAAGTTCATTTTATAAACAAGTCCCAACCTCCCAACCTAAGACACATAAAGCTTGAGTGTTTAACTAGGTTCATGAGCCTAAATGAGATTATCACTAATATAAACAAAATAATTTCTATTTTATATAATAAATATGTAATTACATAATAAATGCTATTATAAGTATAGTTATTGATAAAAATAACTAAATAATATATATTTTACTATATAGAAAATTATAGTTATAAATACATACATCAATTATATATAATAATTAAATATTTAAAGAACAATAGACGAGCCGACCTCTAGCCAAACTTGAGCAAAAAAATTATTAAGTGGTTAAGCTGCATAGAGCTCAAAACGAGCCGAGCTCAAGCTTAGCGAGATGGACTCGACTCCGCGCATTTGACTCCTAGAGTAACTATCAATGCTTCTCTTCATTTATCGGATACTATAAACCAATTAAATTTTGTTAGTAAGCTCGAGATACATAAACGAACACCATGACGAAATACAAACATGATTTTATCGATTCATTATGGGGGCAGTTTCAATGCGGACGCCACCATAAACCGAAATCAAGAATGTGTTGATATACTTTTGTGGAAGACGGGCCAGTTCTTGATTCATTTACTATCTTTTTACCTTGTTAGTTTAAGCATTTAGATTAACAATGATTTTGACAGACAAATCAAGCATAATTCGAGTAAGCAATGCCTAAAAATGGGTGCAAATCTTTAGACAAATGGTGGGAGTAACATGCATAAATCAAGTTAATTTCTTGGTCAAAGTCAAACTACAAGAGTGTGAAAAAAAAGTCAAAAGTAGATTTTCAAATTACTGCATGAGATGAAACATGAGTTCAAGTGTTTTAACCCTTTTTCTTCATGTACCAAAAGCAGAATTTGAATTGAATGATTCTTCAAAACAGTATGATTCAGTCTCCATGACTCAATTCTGTCTGACATGCATGGCATGATGTGTGACATAGGATATAACTATATTATAACTATCCTTTGGCTTTAAGTCAAAGATAACAACAAAGGTAAATGGAATCATTTAGGCCACAAATCTTGTGTCTTTTGCCATAATTCAAACTACTTGGAAAAAGCAGTTGAAATCATTTGACATATGCCCTAATCCCAAGTTGTTAGTAAGCATGTTTTCCCAAATTCAATGGAGTAATCATTGCCTAATGAAAGAGATTTTGATAATTTGAAGTTTTAACTTAGTCAAAGTGTTCTTATTATATAAAGTGTAAAGATCAGGCTATACGCCCCTAGACGAGTGAGAATTTAACACAGTTCATAGAATTGTGACTCCTGACAAATACCGAAGAAAAAGTCCAACCTTCATGACTCCATGTACATCAACCGTTACATTTTCTAATTTTCTAGATGTATATCATGTGATATCAAGCATGTTATTTAGAGTTAGTTTGTATTATTGAATTTTAGAGTTAGTTTGTATTATTGAATTTTTGTCCGGCCCGCCAACATAGAAGACCCTATAAACCATAAAGGGCTTACCAATTCATTGATGGTATAAACTTTTCTCTCGGATCGTGTGTGTAAGCATTATTTTCTTGCTTCGGTTTTGCATCATTGACCATGTTACCCTCGGATGTCTATCATTACAAAACTTTCTACCTTTTTCGTGTTCGAACGACATAGTTATTAACCTTGTTTATATATGTTCTTCTAGTTGTAAGAACAAAGTAGCATGTTCATCATCAGCAAGTGCTAAAGATGTCAAATGAGTCACACCACTAGATGGATCTGACAGAACCCTCCAGCTTAAAGTCCACTAGTTCACAACTATATAATGATTGCAGAAACCTCAAAGGCAGGTGGTCGGTTGGGTCGGGCCGGACCCACGAATGATGCACCATAAAGACCAACTCTGGCCATTGTTAGACAATCTTTCATGATCAACTTTATATATGTCGGGACGCGCGTATGAACTATATATCGGTTAGCAAAGTGAGACTGATGGTTTGATAACTGTTTGGGGGACTGTAGAGGTCCACCATACTCTATTGTCATATAAGAGTGTGTAATCTAGCAAACATAAACAGATTTGGATAGGCCCATTTGAAGGGTGTGCTAAGGGCCTCATAAAGTCCGAATAATAATATAGGACATATACATGTGAACAAGTTTCAGATATTTCAATGTGAAACAAAAAGAAGCATGCAAAAATAAAAGGTGCCTAAATATGCTTTTTTTTGGCAGCAGACTCACTAATGATAAAAGAGTTTGCAATTTCGACCCGTTTACTTCTGAATGGGTTGATCAAGTTGTGTTTTACTTCAAATGATTCAAATAAAAAAATTAGCTAAAAAGAAAACGGACCAACACTAACTTAAATATTTCTGTAACTTTAGAGAGTTATCAAAACAACACCTCTGCACAAAAAGGTTTTCAAAGGCGACCCTTTTGGAGGTATGGCAACACTAACTCGGATAATTCTGCCATCAAGATCCTGCAACAAAAATGTTAAAATGGTTCAGTAAACCATGGAATTCAGAAAAGGTCATAGAAGAAGCTAAGAAGCCAACTTACAATGTCATCAAGTGATTTAATCATGTTGTAAGCCTCTCACAAAACTAAAACTCCTTGATCTACTACTATCCTTATTAATAAATACCATGGCTTCAATAAAATATCCATACTTCCAAAATGAAGCTACAAGAATTTATTGCTAACCTTCCATGAGGATTTCAACATAAACCGTGGTGTTGGTGTTACTGCCACTTATTTCATCATCTTTCAGTTCTCTGATGGATGACTTCTTTCTTGATGAAGGTCCATAATTGACCTTAGTTGCCTCCCATCGAGCTCCTATGATTTCAAAAGGTTCTAGCACATTAATGTTTTTTTCGACTCAAACATGAATCAAGGAGATTAGTGAAGAAATAATGTCCAAATAAAAAAAATGGTGAGATATTCATAATTAGAGTTTAGCTTAGATAAGTCCCTCATAGATAAATACATAACAAGTCAAAGATATAAATATATAACATATACATAAGGTTCATTTTATGCCTTACTAAAATACCCACCTATGATCAAATAGTTTTCCTAACCCAAAAGAATTGCGAAATTCAAAAGAGCTAATTGTGATGGACCAAATGTTATAAAGATCGCATCTACTCAAGTTGTGCTTAAACACTTTGGTTTTGGCTACTCTTGCATGTCCTTTAATGGTGCCTCACAACTGATTAGCTATAGGAGTGCTTGCACTTCTTGATTCCACAAGTCAAAAGTTGGGGCCACTCAGTCTATAGCAAGACGAAACTAATACCCCGTGTTTATAAGCATGATGGATAGGCTAGTCCTCGACCATCCCCAAGGAAGCGACATGAAGCCACAAAAGGCAGCTATGTGACAAGTAGTATACAAACGAGTTCGAGCTTTTGTGTAGTTAGCAAGTCAAAGTCACTATCCCAAATGATCTAAACTGATCGCTAAGTAATAGGGTTTGGAGAAGATCAAATCAACAAGCTAAAGAAAAGCAAGTATTTTGTGGTCTCGCACAGACAAGCAACATGCAAGATTTAGCAATGGGTGAATATGAGGGGCCTAATGTTTGAAGATTGCATCTACCCAATTATGCTTAAACTCATTAGCTACTCTCTATCCTGCATGTCCTTCGGGTGTACCTCAATGATTAATTAAGAGTGTATTCCAAAAGTGTTTGCCCTTCTTGGATTCCGTTGCAAACTCCCCGAACGAGTCCATTGCAAGACGAAACATGTGACTCATGATCATATGCGAGACAGATAAATTGGTTCTCAACCATTCTCGAGGACACCACACAAGGTCTGAAAAGACGGGTCCATGTATTGATGGTGTACTAAACTCCCAAAACCATAAGACAATCTTCAAGTGATTTGATGTCTACACCTTTTCTTTCCACGTCTACATAATTTCTTGGGTTGCATAAAAGAGTGTGGGAATAAGCCTAGGACTTAATGTGTGCATGGTTTCAAGGTGAAGGTTGACATTAACATATATATCACAAAAGTTGTCTTTAGCATGCATTTTTAAAGCAATAACCCAAGCGTGCTTTTACGGTGTTATTTATTCTCACTTGTGCCAAACGACGACATTTTAAGCAAGGTACCCTCTCAGAGAACCCATCGTACCATCCTCACAACATACTCGACAATCTCTACATTTCAATGTGCATATAAAGTAATCATGCATTTAAATTCGCATAGCCACATGCCACAAAATATGACAATTTTCACATGTATGTTAACAAAATATTTCAAAACTGAAAATACAACTCAAACTCTCAAGGACAATATAAAGAGCTTTTGGTCATGAAGGATGATGCAAGGACTTAAAATGACGAAGCTACCTAGCACCCCTAGGGCATCTTAGCTGGATCTAATAATGAGGATGTGAAGATTAGTAGAAGAAAAGGGGGAAGAACTACCAATGAGGCTTGTCTCAAAAAATAGAGTAATGTAGAAAAACATAAATAACCCATTGTGTTTGGAAAAAAGGGCACGCTTTAAGTATGTGTGAGGCGCCTTGTCTAAGCACCTAGAAACACGTGGAGCATCTTTACCTACATACTAAGAGGCACTAAATAAAGAGGTCGAATTGTTAAGGAGCCCTCAGGCAATAAAGAATGAAAACAAAATCCTGGTTGGAAGGGTAGTGAACATTATTGAACAAACACATATGAATTACCATTTGTAAGATTAGGTGTGCTAGAGAAAAGAAAAATGCAAGAAGATAGGGTTTAAGCAAATCTCACATCGTCTATAGTAACATGTTACTATGTTAGGTATACATTTAGTGGATTCTCTGGCTATAGAGATATGCTAGGATAAAATTCTTACTACATTAATTGTATGAAATCCACTCACGTAACATTTGAGATTATTTGAGATTGTGTGGCAAACCTCATCAAGGAGGACGATGAGTCCTAAACAAGAGAGAGGATATTGAGGCAATCCCACATCGTCCGTAGATAGAAGAAGAGATGTTGGGTATAAATTTAGAGTGACCTACCAAAACATGGTAACATGCTTAGAAAACCATGTAACCATGTCACGAAATTAGTGCAAAAAAAACATATCTCATTATGCAACATTTTGCCTTATGGTTATTAAGAGTTATACTACATCCAGGAACTTACATAGCCATCAAACATATTTCTTCAGCTTCATTGATTGATAACATCTTTACTGCTGCTTCTATTCAATTTGTCATATAGAACCTACAAGAAATTATTCCAATGCACCCAAAAGCACTAAAAGTACTCAAAATTATCATAAATAAAACAAGTAAAGAATAATATGAACAATCTTACATGTATAGAATAACCCCTTAAAATGTAAATCACCAAGTAACCATAAGCAAAATAATACTATACAACTATCAAGCTTTACTTTTGGTGGTGAAGTTTGAAGTTAGGATGTTAGGTAATTTCACTTGCTTATCAGCTTAATTTTTAATGAAAACAAGAAATTTTGATATGTAACATCAAACAATGCGAAAAGAAATGTTCATTACTTCAATATGTAACTTACTTTCACATTCATGTAGCATGTTTTCAATTGGTTACCATCACATGTAAGTAATCTTTTGTAACAAGAAATATGGTGATGCGGCATCAATTTTTATAACGGTGGTGCTCATGGTCATTGTCATTTTACTTGCTATAGAAGTTTATGTACAAGCTATGGCAAAAATGAAATTTATGTACAAGCTATGGCAAAAATGAAATTTTATCTACATAACCTAAAAGTACTAGGAACCCGACATAGATGAGATTCCTAGACTAAAAAAGTTTAAAACACATCCAAAAGAATCATCTATTAAGCACTTCTTCTCAAACCAGTTTTTTGAACAATTGGAATTTGATCTGCATAACCCAAAGGTACTGGGAACCCGACACTAATGAGATTCCTATATGGAGAAAGGTTTTACCACTCGAATAAAGGAACAATATCATATTCCTCAATAGAAAATGCACCTTCTTAAGTCACAAATTTATAGAAAACAAAGATAAAATAAGCATAAATGCAACCATGTACCTGTTGTGGTCATATATAATTTGTCACAAAATTATAATTATAATCATATCATATAAAGAAACAATGTTCATCCATGAAATATTGAAAATGACAGATTGAATTGAATGGTATAATTGGAACAGAGAAATAGACAGAAACATACAACAACTAAACCCAAATCAGATATGAAATTTTAAGTTATAAATCAGCAAATTTATATCTTGAAATGCACAGAAATACCTTCTTATACAAGAAAACAAACAAAACATATGTTAAAAATGGTCAATTACACCTCAAATCAGAGAAAATTGCATTCTTCTGCTGATAAAATGAACGACAATTAGAAAGAAAACGGAAAATTGTACCTCCATTTCAAGACAAGCGTTAACCCTGAGGCAATTCTTCATCAACGGCGATTGATAAATAGTCATCTGGCTCTAACTCCGGTGAAAAGCAACTATTGTGACGAATAGTTGTGTTCGTCTTTGTGAAAGTTAAATCCCTAAAGATTTCGAACTATTATACGAAGAATGGAACTGGGGATGGGTGAGAAAGTGTCCAACATCTTCTTTCTCTTGTTCTTTCTCCCAAATTTCCAACACCATTCTTCCATTCGACAAGTTTGGATCTCGTGGGCGCTTATTCAAGGTTCATAGGATAGGAAAGGAGGAAGCTGATTATGGCTATTTTATTCACTACTTATTAGATCATTTCGACAAGAAGGAATGAAATTGGAGTTAATTACACGATTGGTCCTTGTGCTTTGTTCATATTGTAATATTAGTCTTAACTTTTGAGAAATTACAGGTTTGGTTCTTACTGTTTACCAACTCGTAACACAATTAGTCCCTGACACTAACTTCTGTTAAGTTTTTTAGTTAAGTGGATGTGAAAATAACAAAATACCGCTACCCAACCCACCCCACCCCACCTAGTCCCCCTCCCTCTGCGTATCCTAAATCGCCGGATCACACCAGAATCAGGTGATGGGCGGGAGACGGCGGTGAGCAGGCGGTGGGCGGGCGATGGTGGTGCGCAAGCGGGGGGCGAAGATGATGCTGCAGTTCATGTGTGTATATATAAGGGATATTTTGGTCTTTTTCACATCCACTTAACTGAAAAACTTAACAGAAGTTAGTGTCAGGAACCAATCGTGTTATGAGTTGGTAAACAGTAAGGACCAAACCTGTAATTTCTCAAAAATTGGGACCAATATTGCAATATGGGCAAAGCACATGGACCAATCGTGTAATTAACTCATGAAATTGAGTACAACAACTTTATCCCGAACAACAAAATTATCGATATTATATTAAGTAGACATAAACCAAAGTTTAACAATATAGACCGGAATAGATGGTGAGATTTTAATATTCTTGATATTGTTCCTTAATTCAGTAATCTTGTAAATTTGTTATCTTTTTAGTTCTTTTTGTTTGAATAAATTTTTTTGTTCAGAATTAAAAAGAAGTTTATAAGCAAATGAGTAAATATAGTGTCATCATTTGAATTTACCAAAATTTTCATTTTTTATTTATAAACTAAAGAAATAATAAAACCATCCTATAGTTTACTATTTTACCATCGTTTGAACTTTTAAAAAATACATCACACTAGACAACTCCTGAAAAAACTTTTAATTAAAAACTCCTTGAAGGGACTAATATTGATTATATCCATAAGAACATGTTCACCTTAATTTTTTCCACCACTTTGGATGGGTTGTTGAAAATTGTATTACTCCGCTTATTAAAAAACATATAGTAATAGCTTACTGACAACATTAGAAAGTTATTGAACGTTACTCATATTGAATATTAGAGCAAAGAATGTTTACCATTGCATTTATAGGTTTTTAAAACTTTTTAACTTATTTGGTTTGTTCCTGCCGCGAACAAATAGACATGAAGGCTTAATCCTTAATATAGTTACACTAAAATAATCTTCAGTTTAACTATCAATACAAAAATTCACAGTCACTCTTCCATAAATGTATACGAAATTTGTTATCATGAAAAGAAAGAAAAGAAAAAAAACACCAGAACGATTTAATTAAAGACATAAGTAATTTAATCTTTTGCAATTAGTTAATCTTTTAGTTAGTTTTTAAAAATATATAAAAAATCTTGATTGATGCACTGTTTATATCAAAAATAAAAGAAAAATAAACTACCTTTTTTCAAGAAGAACAAACACACATCAATTTAGTTATACTTTTAAATTTACTATATTGCATCTCGGGGACTTGACAACATCACAAGAAGAGATAAAAAGAAAATGTGTAGATAAATATATAAACACTAGATACATTTTATATCACGCTACAAACCTTTTTTTGATGAAAATTAAACTACGTAATTAGCTGGAATAACGAAAAACCGAATCTACCCCTAGATCCATGGTTGATACCACCTGTTATCCAGGGTCAATATCGGGAATACATCCAAAAACAAAAACATAAACATAAACAACAACAAACACAATTTCAAGATCCACCGTCGCAAACTCCACCACCATGGACGGCCGTTCTCCGCCACCGCCACCACCTCCACCACCTTCTCCGGCGATCCACCTCCGCACCACCACCGAAATCCTCAAACAAACGACCACCACCATCATCTCCACCACCCACCACCACCTCCTCATCTTCCTCCTCCTCTCCTTCCTCCTCCTCTCCCTCCGCTCCAACGTCGAATCCGCCACTCACTCCCTCACTTCCTTCATCGACCACGACCCCTCTATCAAATCCCTCCTCTCCCGCCTCCACATCTCCGCCGCCGCACCTCCCGCCGCCGCCAACCGCCTCCGCCACCGCCGCCGCCCCTTCCTCCAGCTCACCCGCGTCGGAACCCTAGACGACGGCTTCTTCTCCGGAGACGAACACCCAGATCACCGGTTCTTTGGGAACGTACAGAAACACAAACCCAATTCCTCATCGTTGATTCTTGATGCATTTGATTCCCGATTAGGATTCTCCAATTTCGATTCGGATAATGGAATTAGGGTTTCGGAAATTGTTCGTTCTAATGGTGAGATTTCGTTTAAATTAGTTGAGAGGATTGACGTTGAGGAGAAGATGGAGGGTGGTGATGGGAAATCGAATGATAATGAGAGTGTTGATGATTTGCAGCTTTTCCTTCAGAGATTTGAGCTGCAACACCATGAGATGACTGCTTTGTTGTTTCTTCTTAGCGTTTTATCTGCTTCCTATGGTTTTGCTATCTTTGGATTTGTTGTTACTTATGCTTGGGTTCTTGGGATCATTTTTGTTGTAGTGGTGAATGATTTGTTAAAGGGGTACAAGTCGTTTTTTCGCACTCTCTGGGATGGTTCGAATTTGGGGTTGAAAAGGTTGTCTGGTTATATTGTTATGAGGTGGGCTGTTAGGGATGCATTGACTCAGCTGTTAGGCGTTTGGTTTTTCGGGGAAATTGAGGATCAGTATTTGTTTTTCAAGATATTTGTTAGATTAAAGTTGATGCCTTTTTCGATTGTGTCTCCTTGGGTGAAAGGGTTTGAGAGGGAGATTTATGGTTTTCTGTTGTCATGGTTCTTGTTGGATACATTGATATCATTTGTTTTTGCTGTTGATGCTTGGATTGCAATGGTGGACACTAGAAAAAGTGTGAGAGAAGTTGTAAGAGAAGGGTGTCATTTGTTGTCATTGATGTTGCATCCTGCGATTAATCTTAAATGTTTAGAAGGTATCGTTTGTGGGTCATTTGCAAGATGGGCATTGACGCATCTGTTTGGGAAGTTGTTTGCTTTTGCGTTTCAGTCTTTTATGGAGGTTTATTTCATGGTGGCATGGCTTCTGTACTACTTTTCTGTTAAATCAAAAGATGCTAGTTCTAGTGGAACACCATTTGGTCAAAGAGAGCTTGAAGGATTGCTTGAAGAGGTCAGATGATTACTACTTTAAGCTATCATTGAAATTTGCTTCCATTCCACAGAACGTGAGTGCCTAAGTGAAGCGGTAATCTTCAGTGCTTTGTGTGTTGATTGTATTTTAGCAAATGTGATTTAGCACTGCCATTGTTTTTACACCGTTTTTGATGTTTTGTATCATATGTACTTCTATCACGAGGCAGATATAAAATGTGTATATTTTTCCCCTTGTAGTGCTAAAGCATTTATTTGTATTATAGGTTATTGCATCTTTTTATTACTGCTTTTACATTAGATTTCTTGAATATACTTATATACAAGTATTCTTGTTGTTCACTTGTTAGTAGCTGTTGTTTCCCTTAATCATTTGGTCTGCTTTCTTTTTGTTGATAATCTTATTGACTACACATATATTTGGTCAAAATTCCGTAAGGTAAGACAACTATATGAATAGAATATCATTCTTGTTGAATCTTTCAAAGCTACTAGAAGAAAAATAGTACTATAGTAGAAAGGTGTAGTGAATTGGTGATCAAGCACATGATTGGGTAGAGCATAGACTCTTTATATGATCAAAGAAATGTTAAAATTATTTTGGATAAATTAATTTCAAGTATGCCTTGTTATGAAGAAGGTAGTAGAAACCATTCTCAAATATTACTCTGTGAAGATGAATAATAACCTGTATACCGAAATTGCACTATTTAACCTTCTTTGATGATTAATTATTCTCATATTAAATGCTATTTAACCGGGTTTACAACTGATTGGCATTGGCTTTCTCACTGGCAGAGATAAATTAAGTGTAGATGTTTTATTTTTTACATTTCAAGTGTTTGAATCAAATCATCCTTAAATGCATGCCTCAACATGACAAAAGGATAGAGAACTCCAAAATTTTGGTGATCTTATACTTATGTTTTAGAGAAAAACATAAAGATTCACTATCCAGATTGTTGGGTTGTGAAGGCTTTGGGCCGAGCCGAACGGGGCTCGGGCCTGTTTTGCTAGGCTAGTGGTAAACAAAAGAATGGGCTAGCCGGCCCTAATTAGAGTTAATTAGTTAATTCTTGGAGCCTAAGTTATTACCTTAATTACAACCCTAATTTAGCATTATAAATAGACCCATGATGTAATTGTATTCTTGAGCACAATAATAATATAAACCCTAGTTGCAGAGTGGACGTAGGTCACCTAGACCGAACCACTATAATTCTCTCGTGTCTACTTTATATATATATATTGTGTAATTGTGTGTGTTTGATTGCTTCCGCTGGAACCTACTCTGATTGTGATACCTAATAAGTGGTATCAGAGCCGAGGTTCGGAAACACACCGGGTTTGCGCTGAAATCATAGGAGGCTGATCGAGAGGGCTGTGGTATTATCTCTTTTTTTTGCTGGTTCGAGATCTAGGGCTGTCCGGGTTTTATTTTTTTTTTTGGCGATTCGCGATTAGGGTTTCTGTCTTGAACCCTTGGGGTCGCTGGTATTGCTCTCAGTTCTGCAGGTGAAGTTACCGGTTTATATATTCGGGTTTTTAGGGTTTTATTGGAAGTGTGCTTGGCTTCGGTTAGCTTTGGTTCTTTGGCTTTTTCCTTCAAAGGTTAATCTTTTCTCACGGTGTTCATCAACTTCAGTTTCTGTTTCTTGATTGTATTCGTTTCTCGTTTGCAATGGCTGAAGACGGGAGGGTTCGAATTGAAAAGTTTAACGGGACAGACTTTGCTTGGTGGAAGGTGCAAATAGAAGCATTGCTCGGTGAAAAAGATTTGGAAGTAGTATTAGAAGAAAAGCTGGCTACGATGAACAAAGCTGAAGAAGCGGTTTGGAACTCAAAGGACAAGAAGGCTAGAGGGGCTATTACATTGGCTTTGACGAGGAGCGTTGCATTTAATGTTATGCACGAAACCACGGCCCGTGGTATAATGGCGGCTCTGTCAAATATGTATGAAAAGTCGTCTGCTGCCAATAAGGTGTTCTTGATGAGTGAGTTATTCATGACTCGAATGAATGAGGGAACTTCAGTTTTGGAGCATATTAATGATCTTAACTCGATCATGTCCAGGTTAGCTTCTATGGGCATGAAGTTTGATGATGAGACTCAAGCTGTAGTATTGTTATCTTCTTTGCCAGATAGTTGGTCTGGAACTGTAACGGCTATTACTAGTTCGGTGGGGACTGATGGATTGACATTTGACGGGGTCCGAAACATTGTGCTAGGTGAGGAAACCCGCCGGAAAAACACTGGTGGTGGATCATCTTCTGGTTTGTTATATGTTGGCAGGGGAAGGGAAAATAACAGGAGCAGTGGGAGTCGAGGGAGAAGTTCGTCTAGAGCTCGGAAAACTGTGAAGTGCTGGAGTTGTGATGAGATTGGGCATGTTAAGAGTCAATGTCCAAAGCGTAAACAAGGAAAATCTGGTGAGGTAAACACTGCTGCTGAGGATGAATGTAATGACACATTACTACTCGAGGCTGAAAACAGTGTGGACTCTTGGGTTATGGATTCCGGTTCTTCGTTTCACGCCATGCACAGCGGGGAGACGTTGGTGAATCTAAAAGTTGGCAACTTTGGGAAGGTACAAACAGCAAATGGTAATATCCTTGATGTTACGGGCATAGGTGATGTTAATCTGTTAACTCCATTGGGAACCTACTGGAACTTGAAGAATGTTAGGGTGATTCCAGCTTTGAAGAGAAATCTTATCTCCGTTAGTCAACTGGATGAACAAGGACAAGAAGTAAAGTTTGATAGAGGTAAATGGAAAGTAACAAAAGGAAATATGGTTATTGCTCGTGGAAACAAGCGGGGATCATTATACATGGTGGAAGTACCCATTGAGGAAAGTATGACCGTTCCTCAAAACAAAGTTGGGTTCGCGGAGTCAAAGGGGCAAAAGAGGGTTCAATTTGCAAGACCGAAGCCTGGTGCCAAGGTGATTCAAGCTGAGCGGGATCGGAGGTCTAAACCAGGTCAGGGGTTTGGTGACAGTGGGAGCACGGGGTGTGTTTCGGGTACAGTCACAAAACAACGTTGGGTTGTGAAGACCACTACTCCGATTGTTAAATTCTCTCCTATGGATGTCTTGCTGAATGAGGAGAGTGTTGATGATTCTCGGGTTATCTCTGGAGCTGGTGGATCGTGCATACCAGTTGAGATAGAGAATGGGTTGGAGCTCGGGGGAGTTTCAACTGTCCCCTCATGTACTTGATGAGAGGGGGTGCAACTAGGGGTTACAATAAAATCTTAGCTGATGGGAATTGAAGCTTGGAAGACTTTTGGATATGAAGAATACTGGAGTTACTGGATCTGGGTTACTTGGACGGCGTTTGTAGACTTGTGCAAAGCCTTCAAGTGGGAGATTGTTGGGTTGTGAAGGCTTTGGGCCGAGCCGAACGGGGCTCGGGCCTGTTTTGCTAGGCTAGTGGTGAACAAAAGAATGGGCTAGCCGGCCCTAATTAGAGTTAATTAGTTAATTCTTGGAGCCTAAGTTATTACCTTAATTACAACCCTAATTTAGCATTATAAATAGACTCATGATGTAATTGTATTCTTGAGCACAATAATAATATAAACCCTAGTTGCAGAGTGGACGTAGGTCACCTAGACCGAACCACTATAATTCTCTTGTGTCTACTTTATATATATATATATTGTGTGATTGTGTGTGTTTGATTGCTTCCGCTGGAACCTACTCTGATTGTGATACCTAATACAGATAATAATTAGTACATTTTGGCCTTTTTTCTTTTTATTCTACCCTTATTATTATTATTATTATTATTATTATTTTAATTTTATTTACATGTCCTGAACCCTGGCATGTTTCTCTAGGAAACAGAAAATTCCAATTCGCAGGATTTACTGGTAATGAATTCATAAAGGACAAATGTTTTTACTTGTTCCAGCAGTAGTTAGGGGCTCTTGAACTTTCACTGCAATTGATCGGCTTCTGTTCGTTAAGCCATGCAAGATAGGTATACAAATTACAAACAACTATTAGAAGTGAATTTAGATATCAATTAATTACTAACAGCCAGTGGATTCACCATACATCTTTTCTGTGGGATTATGAGGCCCGTAACATGTCCTATTTCAAGCTTCCCAAATGGGCTCCTGCATATTGACAGGTATGTTAGTTATATCTTGTTTTTTAGATAAATTTGTTAGCTGCCCATATGAGTGCAATACTGCAATGTCAAATTGAAGAAGACCATTTTACCCTTACGAAAAGGGAGTTAGAGCAATAGTGCGGGTAGAATAGGTTGTGTATCATGTTATTTTCTTTTAAATGTGATTGTTTTCAAGGGTAGAAAAGATTATATTACAATGGTAAATCTTGACCTTATAATTATAGTCAGAATTTCCACTTCCCGTCCAGGGTTTAACATATTAAACAGCTTGTTTATTTCTGCACGAAGGAAGAAGAAAGTCTTCGCATCTTGATGAAGTTTTCAAGCATTTGATGTACCTCAACAGGAGAATGCAGGTCTAAAACATCTAACGATTAACATATTACCTTACCTGTATTTTGTGGATGATGAATAGTGAAGGGAAGAACCATAACGTTCTTCATGATGAAGATTGAAGATGTCCTTCGTTGGTGAGCAATTTAACTATCTGTATTTCTTGAAATTTGTTTCTTTATATGCATCATTTGTAGGTGTATTAACACACCGTATCTGAAATTACCCGATTTACCATTTAACATCATCGTAATGACCCATTATATTGGCAATTCCTACAATTTGGCTTTTATTTCTTTAATATTATCTGGATTATATTTTGGTTTTCATGAGAAAACCTTGTCCTGGTACTGCTAATTGTCTATTTGTATGCACAGCTTTATCGTTTTGATGTTTTTCATATGCGAATGGCAACATCCAAAAGGGTACTTAGCTGTGTTCAACTTTTATTTGTATCACTTTTATCGTTACGAGCTTATGGTTGGTCTTAAGAGATGTTAACTAATATACAGTGGGATTAAAGCCGGACCTCAGAAAACATGAATCAGTTATTAGTTCTGCAATCTTGTTTCAGTTCTTCCATGTGGTTGTACTTGCTGCAGAAATAGTTGTACACAATGTTTATTCATACATGACAGTCTTTAATGATTACAGGTATCTTCATGTTACAACCACCAAAACCAGCTGAAAAATAACGGTTTTTAACAACTCTTTATCCGTACAAAAAACAGGTTTCTTTTCTCAAATTACAGTTAACAGTAGCTAGTGGCATACAATATTAAGTTCCCTATATACATGAATACATATAACAATATTGCAGGAACGATGCATTTGACTCAATTAAAAGTCAGAGGCACAGAGGGATTCTACGATCATGTGGTGACGTGGCACACCGTACTACACTGAGGAACGTGTCCTCATCACAAGGAATAGTGAGTCTGGAATTTGTACTGAAATCGTATTCTTCTCGAGCTTGATCTAATAACGCGCTGAACAAGGTGTGTTTTAGTAATTTCACATTGATCACAAACCTCCTCTGGTTCTTGCCTACATAAACCACCAGATGACCCTTCGGGACGTCTCTCGGGATCGAAGATTCATCTTCTTTATTACTGGATGATGATGATGGCCATCTTAATACCCATTGGTAGCACTTGTCACAGCTTGCAGATGAGGGTATGATTCCTTCCTTGTTCATCTTTTTCCACTTTTTAATCCATGATTTTATAACCTTGTCACTCTTCATGTTTAAAGATATATGTGTCTGTATATATGTGTATATTGTTGTGTGTTTGTGGAGGAGAGAGATATTGTGTTGTTGGTATGGAGGGGGAAGAGGTCATATATAGTGCTGAGGTTGAATATCTCATAGCTTATTGGAACATTAAATGTGGGCCACACATAAATATATACACATTCACATAGACACATACATAAATAAGAAAGGGATCAAGAGAAAACCATTATAAGTATAACTGTATAATATATATGCACACATATACGTCATATGTATATATACATGTATACTCGTACATACATACACACACACGGTGGGATGGTTGGGAGGAAATTTAAAGACCATTCATAGTAGGGAAGAGACACAACATGAAGGGGATGGACGTGCGTACATCTTTTATGTAAGCGCTTTTGTTAAACACTACTCCTATACTTAATAGATAGCGAGAGAGAATCAAAATCAGATAAGGGTTTGGAGGATTTCATCTCTCTCTTTAAACTTGCAAAATATGATATCTTATGTAATTAGGCTTAAAGAGTATTGTACATAAACTTTTGTTTTGGTGAAGGGTCATGTTTTACAAGTTTAAAAGGGACATGATTCACAACATTGCAGATTTAAGCAGTTTCATAGTTGTGAATCAACATTATACATTTAGGCATTTAGCTTGTTCTAGCATCCTAAGTTATACGTAATAATGATTAAAGAACAAGCTAAATATTCGTAAAAACTGCGTGAAGGAATTGATTCACAATCTCACATTACTGAGCACATTGAAATGGTGAAGCGTCTCTATCAAAAGTGTTAATCACACAAATGGTGTAGGTTTTGGACTTGTAGTTACGATTTTGTAACAAGTTTGATATCTATGACTAACATTTCGTTACTAAGTATGTTTTCTATTGAGTTTGTGCAAAGGGAGATGTGAGAGAGAGAGAGAGAGAGAGAGAGAGAGAGAGAGAGAAATGTGTAGATTAAAGAAGTTATGGAAAAAGGCTGGAGGTGATAAAGAGTTGATAGATTGTGTAGTTGTGATCTTTTGTTGCAATGGTGTACTTTGAATATGTATTCATGGGATTTTTTATCATATAATATAATATTTTCATTAAAACGAATTTGTACGAACAAGTGTTTTGGCATGATTAAAATAGCTTTCTTTTTCTTTTCTACATGATACAATTTCTTCCCAACCCACTTTCACATGTTTAATATTATTTTATAATATCTTAAAGTAACATGTAAGTGCGAGGAATTGCGCTTTGTCCAAGAAGCTTATCCTATGCCTTTAATACTATATCCCTACTCTCAATTTGTGGGTCTCACTTTGAAACTTGGCATCTCTTTTGGGTGCAATTCTTGAAATATCAGTTGCAAGATGCCAATTTTTCTTTGTATACTGTTTATAAACCGTTAAAACTAACCGGTGTTTAAAATGAACTAATGTGGCTAATTTGGTCAATTTGAGATACAAACAGTTCATGACTCATTTCATAGTTTGGTTTTAGCAATTTAACGTTTTGGTTAAATTTGAAAGCTAGGCTGTTAGATTAACTTTTATTTTACATATATAACATATATGATTTTTTTTAACGATATGTGGTCAGTGGTTAGCCAATATATTATAATAATGTGCCATCTTTATTGATTTTAAAATAAGTAAAAATACTTTTAACAGTCAATAGAAATGGTTGGTTTGGTGTATTCACGAATGGACCAGAGCTTTGACGAAAAATAAAGACGGAGTTTTGTTTATCATCAAAATGTTCATTTCTTTTTTGTTAGGTTTCATTCTCATTCTTTATTATTAGATGATGAAGAAACCTATAAGCTTTTACTGAAGGCATAGTTAACGGTTAGTTTTAAAATATCTATGAAGATGTACCTAGTATGATATTGAGGTTTGAACTTTAAACCATTCGACCTTTAAAGTTGACTTGAATCAATTGGCCCTATGCTATTTGGGCTCTCTATGCTACTCTAGTGATTAAATCAATGGTTTGATGTGGTTCAATTGGTTTAGGAGTTTGAAAATGAGTTTGAGGATAGACTATATAGTTATCATCACTTTCACTCGTATTCTACCTTTTGTTTTTCTCAATTGGGACCTCTTGTGGTGTTTGTCTCAATTAACTTAGTCATATCTTTCCCTTTCTAGATAAGTCTACTATGTGCATAACCTTAAAAAATAAAACTTATTTTATTAAATCTTTAAAATCTAAAGAGACAAAAGCCGATAAAACTTCTTCTAGAACCGGTTCTCTAAGCTTCATACAATGTTGTTTCAAGAATTAGGACGTGAACAAATTTTTTTTTTTTTTTTTTCCTAATCTTGAAACAACATTGTGTTAACACGAATTTTCATTAAAGATGCTCATATATACATACATTTAGTTTCTTCAATTGATATTAAACAATAACAAGATAAAATGATAAAAACATCAGTTTTTATATCAAGTTGTTCATTGATGTATCAATACGAGAGTATTGTTGTTTCTTTAAACTTTTAAACACATTTTTATCGGTTTTATTGGTAAGTAACATAAAAATAGTATATTATTATTTGGTTAAAACCTAATTTAGTATTTGGTCTATAGAGTGGACTGGTACATATTGGTATTATTTTTATTTAGTTTGACCCATTGTTAGTGGAAAAGATCTACCCATTACAATCAAAGATTTAGGGGTAATGGGCATCACATCCATGTGTATCTTGATCAATGATTGTCGCACATGCATTGTTAGGTTGTACAGTACAACTTAAAGGTAGGAATCCCCAAGCGTCATCAAGAAGGTAGTTGACTAGTTAATTATTCATGTGTGCTTGTTTTGTCCCACAACCACACACACGTATGATACTAAAAAAAAGATTGTACATACCCGTACCCAACTTTCACTTTCAAGATTCATTTAATTTAGAGTTCAATCATGTTATTTGTTATGAACACTTTGTGCTTTATGCAAATTTTGTTGCGGTTTATGATTATTATAATATCAACATATGATGATGATGGTATTTAATACCTTCTATGTTTGGTAGCCTTAGGTCGAATGATGGTCTAAGGATATAAAAGTTAGAACATGCATAATAACGTGTCATTCATAAACTATTTAGAATGATACGATCTTGAAGTTCTCAAAGCGTTAAACTGTCGTATACCGTCTGATTTGTAGTCTGAAAATAAAAAGCTGGTTGTGTGGGCCAGAATAATAATGTTTTTACATGTATATTATGTTAAAAGATAAAGAACACAATTAAAGAAATTCGGTTAAGAACATTCCGTTTTGCCTATTTGGTTTAGAATAGTATATTAAATCGAGGTCGCATGTTTGACAAAATCTTTTTCAGACTACGGCCTGATTATAAGTGGTCTAGTGACACAAATGATGTATTAATAGTATCGTGTGGTTTTATAACAAAAACCCAACCCGAGGGTGCACCGTTAAGAGTTTGCTACGTATTCGGATTGGGATGATGTGGTTCGAACCACATGTATGTCAAATCGCCAGCTTGAGATTAAAGGTGAGGTGAAGGGTGCCCAGAGGGACCCTTAGGTTCATGAGTTGCATCAAATGTGAGTAAATGAAATCCAGCCAGGTGATTCAACCCTTTCGGGTAGTTGGTCGGTTGAAATCCTACATCAACAGGTCATATATACATACCAACAATCATGCTGATTGAGACTTTTCACAAATTACATCCAACTTAGAGCATTCACATCAGGTTCCATATCTTTATCCTTATAATTACACTAAAAACACTACTATTTCTCTCTTCTTTTTAATTAAATAATATTTTTTTATACTTTTATCATTACTTTTTCTCTCTCTTCTACTCACAATCACTTTCAAAAATATTAAAAAATTTATAAGGGTTGAACAGTGATTCCTCAAATATACAAAATGAACAGTAACTTTTCTCTCTCCTCCACTCACAACCATTTACAACCATTTCTTAAATTATAAGAAACACACTCACATAAATATACAAAACCTATACAAAACCTACTGTGAATGCTCTTAGAGTATTTTACATGAGGGTGAGGAGGTTCATTTCGATTTGGTTATGGGCTAAAATTGGTTTTATGATTAATATTGCAGTTTTTCGATTTTCATAAGCGGCCAGTCTTGGTTATAAATGGTTTGGTCAATTCGATTATTCGAAGATGGTTCGGTTAGCTTGATTAACATCCAGATTTGGAACTTGACGGGTCTAAGCTGATTTCAACTGATTAATATAATTAGATTTTGGGTCAAACAAAATATTAGCATTTATCTGTTTAATATATAAAAGAAAATATGTGACAAATCATATGTTACCCATAATATAAAAAAATTTATATATAACATTTTATTTTTAAAAACAAAAAAATATAAAACATGTTTATATTATTTATAATTTTATACACAAAACTATAACCGAACAAAAAAATGGTTATTGTAAAATCATAACTAAACCATTGTTTTTCAATTGGTTCAGACATTTTCATCATGGTTTGATTATTTAATTTTTCTACTCATCACTACATTTTTATATTTTTTAAGTTAATACAAATATTTAACATAGTTTCTCTTTTAGGTTAAATTCGTCATCTGACATATTCTTTCATCATATTAAGTTATGGGCATTCATCTTTTCATGTTTTGGTTCCTAAATTTTGATTACTTTTCTGCTTAAACCAAAAATCAAACTGAATTTAAAATGATCAAAACCAATTTGAATTCAGTTTAGGTTTGATCTCAAACATAATAAAACAAACTTTAGTGAGATTATATCTATCTGGGGTCATCCATTGGTTAGGATTTAGCTTAATCAATTTGAGTTTCGTGTTTTTTTAGCTTGGTTTTCTTGTTTTTGTAATGGGTTGTACGAGTAAAAAAAATCCTTAGCATTATATATTAATTTGGTTTCCTCAATTTCACTGGTTGAGTGTTTTTAAACCAAAAACCGAATAACTAAATCAGTGCAGTTTAAAATCGATCGAGATGTTAAAGAATTTAAAAAAGAAAAGTTTACCAAAAATTTGAAAAGTTATTTATTATTAGGTGGCAGGTCTTGAATCTGGATAATAATATCTATCTAAGCCTTTAATTGGCACCATGCCTATAATCTCCTACACGCCACCCCATGCTACCGTTACTCCAAATGGACTTCATTTTTCACTTTACTTTCTCCCTTGATGTGACTAATCGTCAACCGATCAACGGTTCACATTTAAGCATGTGCCACGTGTACTATGCATACGTGTATATTCATCAAAAGTTAAGTAGATCTCCTAGTTTTTATGCCATACCCTTTTTAATTGCTATAATTTTGACCATATTAATTCTATCACTTCCACCGTGTTGAATTTTATATCTTATTGTCTTGTAAATTATATTACGAAACACAAACATCCTCTCTACCAGGTGTAAATGAATCCCGTCGAATGTCACATCTCGTTTTAATTTTAAAAAAAACTTCACAAAATAATAACCAAATTTTAAGAATGTTCCAGTTAGGTTACTTATTTGTTTTAATCAGGTTACTAATAGTTTTATTTATTTCAATCAGATCACTAAAGTTTCAAATGTGTTTCAATTAGATAACTTATATTTTTTTAATTTTTTAATTAATTCACAAAAAATTATTAAATACTTCAATTTTCATAATATTACTAACTTTCTAGATCTTTCAATTTTTTAAAAATATTTTGTAATTTATGATTTTTTTAAAAATATTTTGAACTCGAGCATCAACCGATTCTCATTACACATCTTGTTTTACCCTAAGCGACACTTAAGCGGTGTACTAACGAGAAGATTTTCAATAATCAAATAATAATCATTTCATCTCTAGAAACACGAAAACCACCTCATTACAAAGTCCTAACTGTTGATTTCAGAAACATGTTTGGGCCTAAATCTGAATGATTTCAAACATGGAGCATGCCTCGACTGTGTCCATGATGCTAGGAACATCATCAATGATAATGTGAGCGTCATTGATGATGTTAGCGTGAAAACAGTCAGTGGCAGAAACAAGAGAACGTAATCAACAAAGTGATCGATACAAACTAATTTAAGTCTATCTTGTTTGAAGACAAAAATCATCGATATATGAATCATATATTTTCATTAAGTTAGAACTCCAGCAAGATGTTCAAATTAAAGTGTCACCTCACATAGATATTTTCTATATGCATAAACTTTTTTAAACAACAGGAACCTTACTACTTTTGATCCTTGCAGGAGATGAAACATGATGTGCAAGAGGAACTTTGGATTTGGAAATCTTTGAGTTACTTTCTCGCGGATATGGATAAACAGACGCCAATTCTCTCACACGACACAAGATTGACTTTGGTAAAGGACGCCATGGTTGGCTTCGTTTTTGATCATCCTGCAATCACAAATGTTGCCGCGGGTGCAAAAATCTCATCATAATCTAAATAAACTCATTTTAATAATTGAACCCACTAACAGGAAAATGGGTCGATTCAAGTTGCATTTGGATAACAAGCCAAACATTTAGATTAAAATTTTGAGAAAATGGCTATTTAATTAACTTAAAAATGGGTTGAAACTTAAAGGTTGTCCAAAGGGTATTTAAAGGATTGCCTCTTATTAATTGTTTTGTTTTAAAATATTGTCTTATTATCTTAATATAATAATATATTTTTATGATAAATCAAGTATCTAGTTGGGTAGGTTAAAAGTAAACCAAAAGGGGTATATCTCAATAGATTGCATCAACATATGAACTGCACCTAGGTTTACATAACATTATAACAAGATGTCAAAATATCATCAGGGGGTGTTCGGATGCGGGTCTAAAAGGGGTTATTGTTACTGGGAAATGCGGTTAGCTGTTTTTAAAATTTGAACAAAACAATTCTAATTTCCAAATCATTTAGCATCAAAATAATAAGAATTGGAGAATCATGTAAGAAATTGCTATGAGAAAACTAATTATTGAGAATTTATCTTAACATATTTAACTTTTTGATTAACTATTTAATGATTATCTGCTTTTAGTTCTTCAAGCCCAAATGATCCATCTTCAAAATGCATTATACAAGCACCAGTAAAATAGTATATGCAAATAGGACATTAAAAGAACACAAAAGAAAGTGGATAACTAACCTCAATCCTACTCCCCTTTAGCGCATGACTTGCTTTCAAAAGATTTCGCCATTTGTCCTGTGAAAATATATCACAAAAACACAAATAAAAAACATCTGGTTGCAAAAGAAAGAACTCTTATAGTGTACCTAGAAAGCAACCCCTTAATACGAGTCCGTGATAAATAAAATAAAAAGTACCTTCAAATCTACAGGCGTTCGATGAACTGATGACGAGAAGAGTAATTTCTTGATATGAGTCCATTTCCCTACCCCAAAATGTGCAACACCATCGATCAACTTCTTTACTTCTGAAACAGTCCAAAGTCTATGAAGCTTCCTCTGATTGCCACTTGTCATAGATCTGATCATCATCTCAGAATCATCTTCAGACCCACTTGAATAAATCTCAACGCGCTTTTCAATCTGTGAAAACAAAAGAACTGTATTTTACTTTTAAGTTAAAAGCACGTATCTTGTAGAAAATCAGTAACTCTAGTTTACAGCATATAAATAAAAATCAAAGCTTTTTAAAAAATAGCAGACTGAAGATTTCCTTACTTTAGCCGGTGAAGTGCTTTTCTGACATTCGGTTGGTCCTTGAGAAATAAACGGTACTTGAATAGCTTTATCAAAAGAGATATCAGAAGATGCCATTTTATCTTTGGGTTTGACCTCATTTTGACTTTTGACACGTCGAACCCCTGATAGCTTGCCTTTGCACCCGGAAGAAGCTTCCCTTCTCTTCTTAGAGTTCTTCAAACTTAGAAGTGATGACTCATCAATGTATCGTTTTGTAGGCTTACGCGATCTTTTGCGTGCCACTGCATCATCACCGCCATGATTTTGAGCAGAGACCATGCTTGTGGGTCCGTCTTTACAAATCGAGGCTAACTCCAACCCGTTATTTGATAAATGAGGTGACAAATTATCTTGGTTTATAAAAGATTTTGAAAAATCATCAAATCTATCTAAATTTTTTGACGCGGATGAATTTGTTGATACTCCAGAATTGCAGTTGCTAAGAAAGTAATTCTGGCATTCTGTTCCTGAAATGTTCTCAGTCAATGAATTTTGCATCCCCAAACTACCCTTCATTGGAAACTGAGAATTTCCAACATGCAACCTTTCATTGGAAACATAGCCTATACAAGCACCATGATCAAATCCAAAATCTGTAGTAAATATGTAAACAAACAATGGTAGTAATTTAATGTGATCATCATGAATATAACAAGAAAATAAACAATGGTCCCGAGAAGCACCTAAAAGATAATCATCACAAGGAGAGGCGTTATTTGTTGTTAGAAAATTTTCCACTCCAACTTCATGTGCCAAAGCATCAAGTGCCTATAAATATGCTATTTCATAAATATAAATACAACAAAGAATGACCATGAAATCACACCAAATCCTAATGAATAATGAAACAAGAATTAAATGGTTTCAAGTTCGAATCTAGCATCCAGCCATCCACTGGTTCTTGCCTTAGTCGAACTGGTTAGTAAGGTATTGATGGGGGGCATTGAGTTTTCCATAACGAGTTCTCAAGGTTAACAAAAAAATATAATAATACTGTTAGATGGATAAGAAGACATACATTAAGATTTGTCGTATCTACACCTTCCATGTTTATATGTGAACCTGGGACACCTTTATAAGAGGTAAAAAGCAACTTTCATTATAAATCGGAACAATACTACTATGAATTGCAAACATAGTACTAATATGATGCATACTTATATACAATTTGTTACAAACTTGACATCACAGATGTTCCACTCGTGGTAATAATTCATGAATGTGGAATTGACATATAATCATTACAAGTCATTTTCTCATTTTTGAAAGCATTAAGTTTCAAAAAGAGTAAACATTTAGCTTAAAAAAAAAGAAAGAAAGAAAGAAAAGAAAAAACTATGCATAGAAAGTTATAAGCAAATTTACTTGGAAATCCTTAGAATTTCCACTTTTCCAGGGAAGGCATGAGCATCAATCAAAATGCCTACAATACCCTTCGCTAAGGACTAAAGTCACTAAACAAAAAAACCTTGTGCACACGCTGATAAAAATAGATAAATAGGTAAATTCAGCTTTACTTTGCTAAGGAATTTATGATTGGTATTGCATAGCTAATAATGGAGATTATTGCAAGTTCACAGGACTATTAATGTTTACAAACATAATTGACCAGCAAATAAGTGAAACCTTAAGTAGTTATTCCAACATAACAAGAGACACACAAATGTACCTAAATTGTAGGAATCATTTTCAGTTTTTATGCATTTTCCGCTGTTATCTTCTTCATAACACCATACACCACTTACTGAAACTTGGTCAGACCGTGGTTCTACAAGTAGGCAATCAACATCAATTGCTTCTTCCTCTAAAGAATGATATATAGATTCTTCTTCAGCCTATAAAAAAGATTAACACCAGAAAAAAATAACGTATTAGCAAATGAAAATTTCATTTGTTCAACACTCTACAGCATCCAGATAGGTGTTACATGCACAAATAACCATGATAATATATTTACCAGCATTAAAATTTTCAAAAAGGAAAATGAAATCTCTCAAAAACAAGGTAGTAATTTACCACAGATCATAAAGTAAAAGAACTAGTTTGACTTTCAGCAATAGCTTGAAGAACAAATTGAACAATCTTTCAAAGTTCAAAACCTGTTTTCAAATTTCCAAAATCCAAGGGGTATACTTTACAATATCCAATATTGATCCACTAGTTGAATCTCAAGAATGCATTTTCTTCATAGAGGAAAAACAATGAACAAAATAACATTTCACTCAAGTTTCCAATTATTTTCAACTTGCAAAGTGTAATCAAAGTTTCAAGTGTCTTGTATTTTTTAAATCTCGCACTTGTGATTTGTGAAGTTCAAATATGACAACAGCTTTTCTCAGGTTTAAAAAGTGCTTATAGATAGGACTTTAGGTTTGTGTTTCGTGTACTTAAGGTTATGCTTTAGCAAGGCGTAATTAATGGAACGGTTTGATGATATTGACATTATAATGGGCATTTGAATTAGCATAGAATACATAAATGTGAATAACCAACACTAAAATTCCCAATATATGGTTACACACATGAGAAAATATTCTTAAAATATACCCATTAAAGTAATTAGCATAACTTGATTATCACAACCCTATAATATCTATATTCATTTTCCGTAAAGTCTTATCATAGTTAAAAGGTCGTTTTTCTATTAACCTTTGATTCTACATTACATAATACAAAAATAGTATTGGTTAAATTGCTTACAACCCCTTAAAAATTCTACTATAAGTTGTCATTCAGCCCTCATAACAACTACTTTACTTGACAAGGAACCAAGACTCCATTCAGTTATTAGCATCAAATAACATAAGCTTTTGTTCATGAATTAATAGTCACTACCTAATCACACAAATTACAAACAGCGAGACAAGAATCCAACCATCAACGTTTTAGAGAATCGAGATTCAAGAAGCACATGCATGGATTCCAGAAATCAACATAAACTGCAAGAATGTGAACAATCAAGACTAAAATTCCCACAAGAAACGCCCACATAGGAAAAAGTTTCCAACGTAGCTCCAATCTCAAAATCCTCAAATTGAACTATACCAATTACTAAACACAACAAGACAATATCAAGAACCGTATGATACTAAAATGCGCATTGAATTGTTAAACGCCCTCAAACTAAAGCATATTAGTACTAAACACAACACAAAGACTACTACTATACAAGTGTCAACTTTCAAGACAAATTAGCATTATAAAACAAAAATGCTTAATAATTGGCACTAGAAAACACTCACGAATACCAGAATCAACACGATTATATCAAGAATTGCTTGATATCAAACTTCGCCACTAAAATTTAACATAAAAATGTGCATTTAAGTATCAAAACCCTGAAACCATACTTGACAGAAGTTTCAACAATCGAATGTATACGCTAAACAAAACTATCATCAAAAACAAAAATGCCCAATAATTCCCACACTCATGAGCACCAAAATTCAACATAATTATTTCAAGAATCGCATGATACCAAACTTCCCAACTAAAATCCCACATAAAAACATGCATTAAAGCACCAAAATCATGAAAACCCCCAAACCATACTTGACAAAGATTTCAAGAATCGAATGTATACGCCAAAGAAACCTAACATCAGACCCAAAAACAACCTATAAATGCTAGTCGAACACACCGAAATCTAACCTGATTCATGGGTAGAATAGAATCGGAAAGAAGCTTGAGATGATAAAGTGAGGGCGTGCTGAAAACAACTGCTTCCAGTGATTGAATTGGTTGTTGATAGGATTGATTGGAAGATGCGGCGGGGCAGTAGTAGATAATTGAGAGTATTATTGGACGGAATCGAAATGTTCTGTAGGAAATTAGAATGGAATTTGGGTTTGAAATCCGGTTGTGGCGACGCGTGTGGGAATCAAACGGACAATGACCACCGTTTGTGCTCCACCTACGTTCGCATCCATTTGTTTATAGAATTAGCACCCATTGATTATGACACCTTTTTCTTTTAAGTCTACTGATTAATATTATTATTATTACCATGTTACTATTTTATATTTAGTTCAACAATTTTATTTAAGTTTCTTGTGATTATACTAGTAATAATACCCTTTGATCTTAAATCTTGTTGACTGTTTTATTTGTATTGTTTATTGTTTAGGCATTTATCCTATGCGGTGTGTTTAGTGGTGGTGAGATTTCACTCGTTACTATACAATCATCACATGGGACTTTGGTGTTAACTAACGTTGTTCAAATTTATTGATAAGAAGTTTATGTGTTTGTTTTTGTTGCCCAAGTAATGCTTCTTAAAATGTCACTTGTCATCAAATTGTTCCCGACTAAACGCTTTTAATAGTGGATTTCTACTCTAATTCGCAACCGCTACGTCCAAAAGACGTTGGTGTTATTTGGGGAACTTTATGGTTACGCGTTTTTGTGTGAGAGTCAAGTGAGAACATTTTCAAAGTGTGTGACCTCTTAGGAAGTCTAGGTTGAGTACCCAAAAACAAACCATGAGTTTCTTGTGAGTAAAATAGACATCTTTTTGTTAGATTGCAAATGAATGTTATAAGTGACATTGGAATCACTATCTTGTCATTAAGGATATCATGCCAAACATCGCTGAGGGGCGATGCGTCCCCATTATGCATTCATGGCATCCCCTGTATATCACATCATGTGTCAAATTATGAGCGATGAGTTCTTTAGAGGATGCTTATAACATTTTGAGTAAATTCCTACTTTGACATTGGATGATATAAATGTTGGGTTCATAAGAAATGTTCGACTTCATATATCATAATGCATTTATGACGTATTGGTCATCTAAAGTTTGAGCCTACTATTGCAATGTATTTATTTTTATCTACGCTAACTGACCCATTACAAAACGAAAGATAACCCGCGAGATTTACTTATTTTTAAACAAGAAGCAAGATTGACAGCACAAACACACCAACCGCTTTTTCTCTAATTACATATTGGAAAGTTAGGTGCTTTATGGTTTATCGCTTTATATTTGTTATATGTACTTATTTTGCATACGCATTTATGATTATGATGTATTATTTATCATTGTATACGAGTGAGGTTGGGTGTAGTGGTTAGTATATAGAAGTTACAGTGACGGTTTTATTGTTATTTTTTATCACCTTTAAAAAAAACAGTGATGTAACAATTTATTTTGATAACCTGTTAATACTAATGTATTAAGCACTTACATCATTATTATGTAATGTAACTAAGTTTTACACTGCATTACACCATTGATGTAACAATTTTCCTTTCATTTTTAAAAAAATTTAACCCTTCTTTTAAAACCGTCTTAACTTTTTTATATGATATTATTTTTTATACAAATTACACTATTAAATAGATTACTTTAATATGTTTAATTTGAGTATAGTCTTGCTATATTTTTTAAAAAAATTTTAACGTTCATTGTGGACCACTAGTTTACCATTGTAACTTTAACTTACAGTGATGACATGGCCTGCTATGGATCACTAGTTTGGTTAATGGGTTATCGCACTAAACAAAGGTTAACATTCGTTCTCTATCTTATGATTATGATGTATTATTTATCATTTTATACGAGTGAGGTTGGGTGTGGTGGTCAATATATGGAAGTTACAGTGATATTTTTATTATTATTTTTTTTTTCACCTGTAAAAAAAACAGTGATGTTTTTATTCCAAGCAAAAGTCATCATTTCGAGTTTTGAAAGTAACAAATTATTTTGGATAATCTAAATGCCGTCTTATATATCCTAAACAATTTAGGTGATGGTATTAAAAAATAATATTTTAACATACAACTTACATGTTTTCGTGGTAATAAACACTTAATTCTGATCAATTCAACTCAAAATCACTCAAATTCTAGTCCAAATTTTAATGGGTTCATCCTCATTTCTACACTTAACCCCCAATCCGCATGGAGGGCGAAAAATACAAGTAGTTTAAGCAGCGAGAAACAGGGTAATCGCAATCAATTGGAAACTGAATTGCAAAAAGAAGTTATGATAGTTTTGATTGGAGTATAAATGGATCTTTGAATCTCCAAGGCAAAGATGTAAGAAAAATGTCAATTGAAGCTAACAAGTACGCTCCAAGTGGGTTGGAGTCAAGAAAAATGTCAATTGAAGTTAACAAGTACGCCAATGAGTCCTAGATCAACTGGTTTAGGAGGAGGCACCCTATGACTTTACAAAGTGGAGGTCATGGGCTGAAGTCTCACTAGGTGCAATATGCTCCAAGTGGGCCAAGGGTTTTACCACAGTAGGCCTTTGGGTGGTGGGTTTCCCTTGAAATGGTGGGCGAGCCGGGTCACCAGCGCTGTCTGTGTTCGCCAATGGGTTTACCCGGGTGACCGGGCTTAAAAATTATTCGTTGGCCGTTCAAAAAAAAAAGAAGTTAACAAGTACAATACCGCTTTGGTTTTAGTTGGATAAATAAAAAAAATCACTATTTGATTGGATGCTCTTTGAACCCATGATCATCTGTTATCAATTAAAGACTTAGGTGGTGTTTGGTTATGTGTTAAAAATTGATTATTGCAATTTGAAGTCACAATAAGTATATTTTAGCCAGTTGAACAATCAAATAGTCGGTTGTTTGAGTGTTTGATGATTATAATCATTTGAATAATAATATATTATAATGAGCAAACATGACATTCTTGTGAAGGAAAAAAGATTGATATTGTGAAATGGAATAAAGTTTCACAAACTATGTCGAAATTAGAGATAGATAGGCATTTTATTTTTACTCTTTGATGATAAAGTTCGTTGCAACTAATGTATAACTTACTACTAATACAATGACACCTAAAGAATTAGTTAGTCAGTAACAATATATGCTATCAAACTTAAAAATGTATACTTTGTTCACATATTGGGCAAAGCGATTATGCATCATGGCCCGAACCAAATTAGTAACATGATCTCATGGACCTTGGATGTTAGGCGAACTGGGCTAGTGCTGTGAATCCGAGCCAGAAATACGAGTTTAACGAGAAAACTCACGTAAAATGCCTTTTCGAGCATATGATAATGAACCTGTTGTGAGGTTTTTTTTGTTCTCAAGGTCTCACTTGCATGATCAATAAAGTAAGTATAACCTAGTAGCCTTTTTTGTATAATCTTGATCACCTTCTTAATGTGTATTGATTCGAGTTATATTCTACTCTAACGGGTCACATTTGTAATAATAAAATAGCTAAAAACAGTAAAAAGAAAATGAGTCGAATGGGTTGAAACTTGAAAGTCATGCATGTATCTTTAAAGCATGAAACCATCTAAAATCATTTTTATCTAAAGCTAGATTATTATGAATTAATAAACATTGTTCATATATGACATGCTAGTTAACAAGAGAAGACTAAGTTTGCGGTCATATAGCGTTTATGGTCAACCCAATCTCTACTACAATCACAAGTCAAAAACCGTTTCTGGGTCTATTCATCCGACCCGGTTTTGTTAATAACATGTATGATTTCATTAAATCGTATGGTTGAAACAAATAATATACACACAAGAGAATATTAGTTACCCTCTATGTTCAGTTGAGTTTGGTTGATTTCTTCTAATCTTGTTAAAATTTGAGTCATGCCAGGTCTTCTTTCAGGTAATGCATCAGTACATTCAAGTGCCAGCTCAGCAATCTTCAACATATCTTCATGCCTTTCTTTCTCTACCAATATTTCAAAGTCAAATATATCAGTTGACCAATCACTATTCACAACATTTCTAACCCAATCTGAAAGATCTTCATTACTATTATTATTATCATTTCCAGTTGATTTTCCTGTAATCACTTCTAATACCAACATCCCAAAACAATAAACATCCGATTTGTGTGTTAGTTTCTTCCCATCCACGCCCTCGGGGCATTTCCCGATCGCTAGTTTTGACTTCTGTGATGGTAAAAGTGGCAAGTAGCCATAATCTGTCAGTTTAGCGTGTGCTGTTTTATTGGTGAATTCGACAAGAATGTTTGATGATTTGAGGTTCCCGTGTGGCGCTTTTTGAGAAGATAATGATGTGTGCAAGAAAGCTAGAGCCTTTGCTACATCTTTCATGATCTTTAATCTTGTTGACCAATTGAGTGGTATTCTCCCAATTCCTCTACTTCCTGCACATTTCAAAAACAAAATGAACACACACATAGTATATATAATGAACATAACGAATATCAAACGCGAACCATGTAGTAACTCGAATAAGCTTCCATATCGAATGAACTCACGAATGAACAACTTCTCATCTTTCGAGTAGTAAAACGAAATCATTTCCACGAGGTTTTCATGCCTCAGTGTCCCTAGCAACTGCATTTGGTGTACAAATTCTTTTTTGTTCAAAGAATTCATTTCTTTCACCCTTTTGACCGCCACGACTGTACCCGATTCTAGTATCGCCTTGTAGGTCGTGCCCAGGCTTCCGGTTCCAAGAACTTCAGCCGACGCCCTCAGCAACTCATCTAAATCAAAAACTCGCTTCTGTTTGTCGAAAAACTCCAAGTCAACTGTCTTTTCAGGATCACCTGTACTTGCAGACCATTGAGATTTCTTCTCAACGCCTTCTGTATCCTGCAGATGCTTTTCTGCACATTCAAATAACCGAAAAAACGATCATTTTCTCACATGGGAAATTCATCAAACACCTTGTGTGCACTTATACAAATCAAACATACCCACAACCTCTTTCTTGCTTCTTTACCTTCATCTCTTCTGTAGCACCAAACCAAAACCGAAATCACCAACAACGGCACGATCAAAGTCGCAGCAGCGATCAGCACAATACTCCACACTTCAAGAGGCTGCTTCTTTTCTTCTGAAGGAGATGGTGAAGGAGAAACATCACACTGTATCTCCAATGGCCTTCCACAGAGCCCCGGGTTATGATCGAATGAACTACGATCAAATCTTTCAAGAATCTTTGTCTCCGGGATCGGCCCAGAAAGCCGATTGTATGACAAGTTGAAAACAATCAATGATTCTTGATCAAACGGAGGGATTCTTCCGGTGATCTCGTTTTCTTGAAGTTCAAGTGTGGTGATGTTTGGGAGGTGGGTGTAATCCACAGGAATGTCGCCGGAGAATCGGTTGCCGGAGAGGAATACGAACTGCAGTCGCCGGAGATTGGTGAGTTTTGGTAGGTCTCCGGTGATGGCATTGTTGTGAAAACTGAGTTTTGTTAAGAATGTGACGTTCTGAAGGAATCCGGTGGGGAGTTTTCCGGTGAGATTTATCGATTCGAGTGTGAGTTGGGTGATGTGGGAATCGGAACAAGTGATTCCGATCCACCGGCTTATGTTGTTCCGGCACGGTGGTCCGGTCCAATTCCGGTGGAGATTGTGATCGGAATGCATGGAGTCACGGAATGGAATCAGTGCATCTCGTTCATCAGGGTAGAATTCTTGTGGTTTTGGGTGTGAATTAACGACTGTGAGTACGGTGAACGTTAGTTGGATGATGAGAAGGTGGTGGATCATAGCGGTTGGAGGATGACCACGGTGGTGGTGGTGGCGGCGGCGGCGGAGGCAGCGATGGTGGTGGTTTTGGGAGAAGCGTGAACGGAATTTTCGACACGAAAATGATATCTTATTTCAATGTGTTAACCGATAAACTAATCTTTAGTATTGTCACGAACAGTATAACTAGAACTTGAAAGTTGTTTGAGAGTGTATGTTATGACGCAAATGAATCCAAGGTTTAAGTATTAGTGAAAACTAACCACTAACCAACCGTTCAAGAAAATAATAATAACAAAAAAAATGGGTCTATGTTTTTGTTTTTTCACCGTTGAAAATATTCTTTTATGTCGTTTTGTATTTCTTAAGTCGTTTGGCTGAAGTATAATATCATTTGATGTTATAATATATGCGAGACAAAAATAAAATATAGAAGTTGGATGAAAGATACGAGCCGTTTGGCGAGATACTTTTGCGGAATTGATATATTCTTACTTTCTTAGTGTATGATAATGATAGGAAAGCATTTAAAAATGGGTTTGATATATAATACATGTGTTGAAAATAACGTGAAAATGAAATAATCAAATTAATTAGTTAATTAAATATGGTAATAAGAACACTGTTAGCAGCTTTGCTTAATTTTAAATACTAGGTGTAATCTCACACGCGTGTTGCGCAAGTATTCAACGTCTAATAATGCAATCTGTAATTCGCAACAATAAACCGAAAGATGACTTATGCTCGTCATCATGAACCCATATATAAACTGAACACCGTTAATACCATGAGTCAATCACATTAATATAGATAAACTTTGTTTTAGAAGTCTTGGAAAATGTGTCTCGTTATGGCTGCAAATGATTATTTACCGCGCCCAAACAACAAACACAACACCCACATGTTTGTCGTCATCTCCTACTAACATTCGAGATGATACCATCTATTAATTTGCAAATGAAATGAACACTCCCGTGAAAGAATAGAATTAGATTGTTAAGCAATGTATCACAGCCTGTGGTACAAGTCTTCGTCAAAACAACACCGAAAACACAAAACCAATTAGGATCAACAACAGATTTCATCAAATCAAACAAAATAACCAAATAATCTCTAGAGAAATCATAAAATTCCAAACTTATCCTTTGTATTGTTTATAAACTTGTCTTTTTAACATATAGGGTAATTTATTGGCATTCATCTTTTCTTGTTGGGTTTTCTTTTTGGAATCAACTATTTTAATCCAAAACAAGTTCTTCTAGTTAAAAGTTTCTAAGGGTTAGTTGATGACTTTGTCGATGATTGTTGTTTTCTTTTATTTTATTATTATAATTATAATTATTGTTTACGTAAATATCACCCCACAAATTATAATTATTATTACTACAATCATTGTTGTTATTGTAATTACTTCAATAATTAATCGAGTAAATATGGTCCCAGTGATCTAATAAATACTACAGATTTTCTTTCTCACTCGAACAGTTAAGTAGTTAACTATTTTGTTTTCTTGTTATACCTTTTATTTACATCCAAGGCCACTCACTCTAAACTGTTTTCTCCTTTTTCATTATAATTTTGGTAAAGAAAATCAAAACTCTTACCTGTGAAAACCCTTAACGATGTGTGTGGTCGTACTTGCCATAGATAAACCAAGTTGCTATTAATCATAGTTACCACTGACGACCAGTACCAACTTACCAGCGATTATTAGTTTGATCCTAGTAAAAACATTGCCGCTTGGACCTCACGGGGAGCATTACCCGTAAGCTTTCGCCGAGGGGCATCATTAAAAGATCATTGTATGTGAGTATGTGACCAAAGTCTCATTGATTTTATTATCTCCGGACTAATTAATTCAGTTGACTCGTTCTTCCGCAGATGACTTTGACATCGTAGTTTCATGTCCAACGGAGTCAAAATTGGCAACTTATTGTAAATTGTAACCCAACCTCCTTCCCTCTTTCATCATCCATTCTATTAAAATAAAATAATTTGAATTCCAATATTTGAAAGCAAAAATGGTGTTTTCATGCCGATGTTTCTCCTTCTCAATTGGAGAAGTGATCGAATACGAAACTCGAATCGAAACCAAATCGACATCAATTGACACCTTTTACACTGCTTCTTCGGAAATCAATGGCTGCGTACTCGGTTCTCAAGCCTCTGATCTACAAATATTGGCCGGAAAACCAAGCAATTTGCGGGTTTTCACGGTCGATGAGCTCAAGTTAGCCACTAGAAACTTTTGCACGTCTTCGAAGATCGGTGAGGGTGGATTCGGGAGCGTGTATAGAGGCGTGGTTAACAGTTTGGAAGATCCTTCTCACGAGATTCAGGTCGCGGTTAAGCTCGCGAATGGAGGATTGCAGGCAAGAAGATTTCATCGTATCACTTGTTTTTATACGCGCTCTTTCATTACATTTACTTCATTCTTAAATTACCACCGGTGTACTTTTTATGATTTAAACTTATAATATTTGGTTATAAAGCGTATTATTTTACCATCAGAATGTTTTATTAAAGACTTTATGAATATTATTAAAACATTCTCTTTTAATAATATTGAATTCTGTTATTGGTGAAGGGACATAAGCAGTGGGTGACGGAAGTCAATGTTCTTGGTCAAATGGAACATCCAAATCTAGTAAAACTGATCGGCTATTGTGCAGAAGATAACGGAGATCAAACTCATCGGATTTTAGTGTATGAATATATGCCTAACGGAAGTATAGCAGATTGGTTATCATCCGACTCAGTTGCGCCTCTCTCGTGGCCCATGAGACTAAAAGTGGCTCGAGATGCGGCTCGCGCTTTGGCTTACTTACACGAGCATATGCCCAGCCCCGTGCGTTTATTTGACCATATATAATGTTACGAGGTTGTGTTATTAATTTCTTTTTGTATACGGATATGTGACAATGTTGATTTTACTGTGTGTTTGCAGATAATTTTTAGAGATTTCAAACCGTCCAACATTCTACTGGACGACGAATGGAATGTTAAGCTTTCAGACTTTGGTTTCGCTAGGTTAGGTCCTTTAGATGGACATACCCATGTCACAACACAGGTATACACATTCAAAGGACGTATTTTCTTCTACGTTAGAATGCGAATATAAGTAGGGGTATGTAAACATACGAGTTTGTGTTTATTTTAAAATAGGTTTGGTGAGTTTTGGGTGAATCCAAAAACACGTTGAGTTAAACAGGGTGATTTACATCAATTTAGAAAAATGTTTTATGCTATAACTTATATTGTTTGAGTATTTTATGCCAAATTTTAAAAATTAGAGAAATGTAAAACATTGTATTTTTTGTTGTAATTTATTTATTTCTAAATCTTATCATGGGTTAAACGAGTGGTGTTTATATCACCTCATAACAACGTGTGTCGTGTTTGACTTCATGTAACTAATATAATTTTGTTGCCAGGTTGTAGGAACACATGGATACGAAGATCCGGAGTATGCATGGACCGGGCATCTAAGAACAGATTGCGACGTATGGAGTTATGGGGTGTTTCTATATGTACTAATCACAGGTAAACCCCCAATTGCTCAGCATCTCCCTAGAAAAGAGCGACATCTTTCGGATTGGGTGAAACCTTTTTTACGACATAGTAAATTCAAGCTAATTGTCGACCCAAGGATCAATGGTCAATTTCCTTTGCAATCAGCGAAAGAACTAGCGATTATAGCCGAGAACTGCTTGTCAAAAAACAGAAACCTAAGGCCGAAAATGAGCCATGTGTTGAATAAGCTTAATGAGTTAATAATTGACTCGTTGTTAGAAACAATCGTGCCATTTGAACCGATTGTTGACCGTGAACTAGTTACCGATCGATTGAAAGTTTCTCATGAACAACACAGTTCGACGATAGTGAAGTTCAAATGTAAGAGAAGTTTTGTATGTCTACCACGTTTAGGATTTTCCAAGAAACCTTAACTACATCTTTGAATGTACTAAGATCAATGATTTATATTTTTTTTTTAAATAAAAAAAATAAAAGGTTGTACTCTTGTGAGAACATATGTACAAAAATCAAAAAAATACGAGTCATTGATCTTAATACATAAAAAAATGGAGAGTTGGGATTATACCAAACTTACTTTAGAGTTTCATATGAACCCAACCCGTTTTAGATAAAGACTAGTTTTAATATTTGTTTATGATAGAGATTTCAAGTTGGGATTATACCAAACTTACTTTAGAGTTTTGATATGAGGTACGAGTTATTGAAATCAGTTTTGAGATATTTCCTGGTTATAATTAAGGTATCCGTTGCAATTCTTGTGTTATTGTTATTGATTCTTGACATTATACGTCGTTCGTATGGATTGTTTTTTTAGAGATCGTATAAAGTAATTATACGAGGCATATTATATTGTTCACATACTTCTCATAACATACTCCTCATAGATATGGTGTTCCCTTACCCTAACTTTAAGACTTCCACGCCGCAGTCTTATTTATGCTCGCTCGGGGCGTCCCTTTCACCAATTTGCAAGAAATCCTGAAAAGTAATCAAGTAAACCGTATTATATTGTTCACATGCTCCTTATAGACACGGTCACTTATAGATAAGTAATCAAAATGTTTTTATGTGACTTGATGATGTTAGAAAATCTCTGATTTTATAAGAAAGTTTTAAATTTATCTTTGAGGCATGCTTGGTCAGTTGCTCATGTCAAATTTCAGCATAGTGAAAAAAGAAAGGAGAAGTTTAGTATAAATCAAAAAGTAATTAAAAAGATTAAAAACCACTCTTGAATAATGAAACAGAGGACACTATTAGAAGTCATTATATAACTAACTTATTGAGAAATTACGAGGTTACTACCTTAAAACACAACTATTCTTTGCAGATATAACTAGGTCTTGAAATATGAAACAAAACTTGTATGTTTTTAAGAATGTGTCTTGTTTAAAAGGTTATCATAGAAACGGTTAACTAAAGTACAAATCTAGTCATTTTATTTATATGTCCAGAGTAGAAAGATATAAGAATGTTTTAAAAATATAAAAAGTAATATTAATTTTATCATACAACCAATTCTTTTTAATAAACAATATTGATACATGATAAAATCAAAAGAAAATATAATAAAAAAGTACTTGATAAATAAAATTAATATATTGTAAAATAAAAAATAAGTCAACTTAAAAAAATATATATGTGGATCAACTTGCCTCTAAACCTCATCATTAATATTGTGTGCCCACTTTTATTTATGATAAAGGTATTTACTCTGATTTTTAAGTCTATCGAAGACTAATGGGGGCTTGTAGAGCTGCAAACGAACTGAACGTTCAGCTAACAATTCGTGAACTGTTCGGCAGGAAGTTCGTTTACGTTTGTTCGTTTAATAAATGAACGAACACTAACAATAAAATTTCGTTCGTCTAGTTTAACGAACGAACATGTACACAAGTTGTGTTCGTTCATTTATTTTCGTGAACGTTCGATAACGTGTTCGTTTATGTTCGTTAATGTCCGTTCGTGAACATTCGATAATGTATTCGTTTATGTTCGTTTATGTGTTCGTTTATGTCCTTAATTTTTATGTTATATATATTTATGAAAATTATATCAAGTATATTTTGATATTTATGTTACTTACTTGTTTATTATTGGTAGATTTTGTGTAATATTTATGATAAAAATACAAATTTTATTCTAAAATAAATATATGATTGTTTGTATTTTGTTTGTGTTTATAAACTTCTTTGTGTTCATTATGTTCATGAACATTTGTTTATGTTCGTTCGGTTTTGTTTTTGTTCGTTTCCGTTCTATAAGTGTTCGTGAACAGTTAATGAACATGATATTTTCCTTAATGAACGAACACGAACAAGAAATCATGTTCGGTAAGTGTTCGTGAACAGTTCATGAAAAAGTTTATTTCTTAATGAACGAACACGAACAAAGACATGTTCGTGTTCGTTCGGTTCGTTTGCAGCCCTAGGGGCATCTATGTGATTAATAACATTTTGTTTTAGTATAAAAATATTTTATTTTTCTCTTTTTTTTACATTACGAATTTTAAAAATGTTATTTTTCTCCCTTTTATACATTACAAATTTTTACACTCTCGTTGTATCAACGTTTATAAATATACAACCGCAAACACTACTACGTAATACGGATAATAAAACTAGTTTTAGTTATGCGTATGAAATAATTTTTTGATTTACTTTGTTTATTCTCTTCTTTAATGGTAAGTGTAACTTTTTAAGTTCATGCTACATTATGATTTAAACAAATTTTAATGTAAAGAATATAATTAGATAAAATAATTTCTACGTATTTAACTAAAATGTCATACTTTTGATATAAATCAATTAAAACAATATGGTTTAGATAAACTTCGCATCCTAGGTTTGACACTAATCTCCATACCGGATGCGGGAATGATACGAAAAGAACTCTATGGACGAACACTCTATCTTCTTACATTCCCTTTCTTTTCATTCTTTGAGAACGCTCTTTCACGTCAATGTCGCCTTACACGAAAACGTCTAAAAGTTTGATTGTAGATGGTCCTAGACTCGGTCAGTCAGTTGGTCATTGCAGAAAAAGATCATGTTAACGAGAGAAAATGGCAAGTCCTCAACAACATTCCAAGAATCCCAACACACTAGTCATTGCGTTATTTTAATAAGTCATTTTATTTGTCATTGTAGCCATTATTTCTCTGTTGACTTGACTTCAATCACCCACATCGCACGCTACCCATCTACACTCTCAATTTTCTATTTGTGACTTCAAACCCTTTTCATATTCATAAAACCAAATCTTTTCATACCCTCAATCATGTGACAAACATTAGTGAATCTCATTCTTTAGCCTCTTTTGATTGAAGGTGTTCTAGTTAGTCTTAAAACTTCATATCTCTCTCTCTCTCTCTCTCTCTCTCTCTCTCTCTCTCTCTCTTTCTCTCTCTCTCTCTCTCTCTCTCTCTCTCTCATGATATTGTGCCTCTTTTTGTACCTATATTTGAGGGAAATTGTAGGCAGCTGATCTTTTGCAAATAGATTGATCTTGAACTTACTAAAGGCGACTCCTTTTTCTTCAATTTCTTAGTTTTTCACTTTGGTTTGATAATTTGTGGTTAATTTAATCCTTATTCACTAACTTTATTGCAAATTTTGAGTTGTTTCATGAATTTGTGCTTGATTCTTGGTTATGTGATGTTGTGCAGAACTTATGGTTTAGAATGTGTATGTTGGTTTCAAGATTCTTGCTTTAAGTTCAGTCTTGATCACAATCAACCCCTTTATAGAAGATAAAATGTTAGTAATTGAGCATGTTTGGCTGCATGTTCATTTGCAATAAAGGAAAAAAAAAAAAAAACCCTACTTCTATAAATTCTGTTTGGGAAACTTCAAATTGCACAAAATTAAAGTGAATTGGGTTCTTTTATAATGAGAATGATCTTAGGGTTTCTTGATTTTACTAGTGGTTATATATGATCTCAAGATTAATTCGTGAAAAAGAAACAAAAATAAACCTTTATGTTGTATACTTGTATGATCAAGATTTCTTGATTCATGACAGAGCTAACTCAAACAAAGTTAAGATTGTCACCCATTATAAAAAATCTACAGTTTGATCTGGGGTATGATTTGATGATGAGAGCATCCTGAGTGTTTCTTCTTTTGTCATTTATTAATTTCCGTACGAATATTACTTGTGAATTATGTTGATTTCAGTTTGAATTCCAGCTTTGACAGTTTAGAAGATCAAACATAAGAAACTATGAAGTGTTTTGGGTGTTCTTACAGTGAAGAAAAGGGAGAATCCCCAAAAACTTCAACAAAATCAGTTTCGGTTCAGTCATCGAGTTCTATATCCACCGATCGCGACATTCGACGGTCCGGATCAGGACTAAATTCTCAAAATGTTTCTGATCGTAGCATAGAGTCGATCAGTAGCACAAATTTTTCTAGTTTTTCACAAAAACCAAGTAATCTTACCGCGTTCACATTTTCTGAACTCAAGGCGGCTACCAAGAACTTTAGCCGGTCAGCAAAGATTGGCGAGGGTGGATTCGGGTGTGTCTACATGGGTGTCATTAAGAACCCTAGAGATCCTACTAAAGGGTTAGAAGTGGCTGTTAAACAATTGAGCAGAACAGGATTGCAGGTGAGCTTTGTTTCTCCATGTTTGACTATTGATGATTAGCTTTTTGATTGTCAACTAAATTCCAAAATTAGTTTCCATTTACGGATTGTCAGGAAAGTTTATATTAGTTACATTGAACTATAATGAAATGTTATAATCAACATGTATTGGAGCTAAAGAAAATGATACATGTGAGTAGATTTTCAATTTGAAAAGTACTAAATTTGACTAAAAATATAAGTCAAAACTGGAATTCTTTTGTAGAATCACTATGGGTATTGGTTTGATGGTATAGTGCAATGGGAATGATATTAGCTTCTATCATTCCCATTCCCCTCCCATCAATCCAAACATGCTTTTAGTTTTATATTAGCTTTGCATAATTCTACTCCATATGAGAAAAAGAAACATACTTTGACTTGTGAGTTCAAACCAATTTCCTTTGAAATAGAAAGCCATACAAGCATTTTGTGAGGTAGTTATTACCAACGGAAGGTGTTTAGTTATTTGTCGTATATGTGAAATACCTAAAATACCCTTATGTCGATGAATTCTGTTAATTGTTAGTTATTTTGCGATAGGGGCATAAAGAGTGGATAACCGAAGTTAATGTTCTTGGAGTCGTTGAGCATGCAAATCTTGTAAAACTAGTTGGTTATTGTGCGGAAGATGATGAAAGAGGAATTCAACGGCTTTTAGTCTATGAATATATGCCTAATAGAAGTGTGGAGGATCATTTATATTCAAAATCCAGTGCACCACTCTCATGGAGCATGAGACTCAAAGTGGCTCAAGATGCTGCTCGTGGCTTGACATATCTACACGAAGAAATGGATTTTCAGGTATTTTAACACCAATGAGTAATAGTGTTACAAATTGGCATTCGCTACAAGACTATTAATTAGTTTTGGTTTTTTTAGATTATTTTTAGAGATTTCAAATCTTCCAACATTCTGCTAGACGAGCAATGGAATGCTAAGCTTTCGGATTTTGGAATGGCTCGGTTAGGTCCTCAAGAAGGACTCACCCATGTCTCCACTGCGGTACGTGAACTTGATTATAGCACATTTAAGATGACTTTTGACCCGTTCAACCTGCTACCATCTTAGCCATTTTTATGGTAGTGCACTCTCATTTGCCCCGTTAGATGCAAATTATAACCTTCGAAGAATCAAAAACTAAAAGATCTTTTATTATCAGGTTGTAGGAACCATGGGATACGCGGCTCCAGAGTACATCCAAACCGGTCATCTCACATCCAAGAGTGATGTATGGAGCTACGGGGTGTTCCTCTATGAACTTATCACAGGTAGGAGCCCACTGGATAAGAACCGACCCAAAAACGAGCAGAAGCTTCTAGAATGGGTGAAACCTTACCTAGACTCCAAGAAGTTTCGGCTAATCCTTGACTCTAGACTCGAGGGTAAGTACTCGCTGAAATCAGCAGTAAAGTTGTCAAGCATAGCCAATAAATGTTTGTCTAGAAACACTAAATCGAGGCCAAAGATGAGTGAGGTCCTAGAAATGGTTAATGAACTCGTAAGGGGTCGGTCACAAGCAACCATTCCTGCACCACACAGGAGTCTGGTCCCAGTGGTTGTTAAAGAGTCGAAACGGGCTTTTGTGGGTCCCTCTCAGGGTAAAAAGACGGTTGCGGACTCGAGTGTTAAAGTTGAAAAAGGGTCTTTTCTGAAGAATCAGCATACAGAACCTGCTTCTTTTCCTCGTCCAAAGATGGTTACAAGTTGCTGATCTGAGTATCTGGGAATGGGTTTTGTAGTATGTGGTAGCAAATGACGTTACTACCCGTATCGAATATATTACGCTTTCTTTTCCTTTGAATATATTATGATTTTGTTCTTGCATTTTTTGTTAGACCCAAGTGTGAGGTTAGGGTTGTGTTTACTTAGATTCAGATACAAGATCAATAGTTATTTCAGATTAGAGTTCGTTATATGAGAACGAGCTAATCTACTCTTAAATTACATTAAATGTTCATCACGGAACTTGAACTCTCACCGCATAAAAAAGACACCACTAACACCTTGGTATCATTAGGTTAAATGCCTTTTGGTACTAGTCTCCCCCTACTAGTTGTTACCAACACCACCCCAATCACCACACCACCACCGCCATCCCTCCTTTAACACCATCCACACCACCAACTCCGCCATCATCAACACCACCACCATAGTCGCTGTCATCGTCATCATGGTCACCGCCACTGCCACCATTCATCGTGTCTCCCACCACCAAAGCCATCACCCCATTACCACCAAAATTTAAGTAGTCATGTTCAAGTTAAACATCTTAAACCATTTTGAACATACAAACCTGCTAACTTGCTTATAATTTAAACATATATACATTTTTTATGGATAACATAGCAATCTGTATACAACTTGTTTAATATATTTCATTGCAACCGATCAATCCGTTTAACCTGTATGCATCTAAGTTACGTGCCACAAACAAATATACGATCATGTTTTAAGTTAACAAATTCAACCCACCAACCTACACAATTCCCACACATTGACAACCAACCCCATTCAATCAAATTGAGGGGGGGGGGGGGGGGGTGCGGGAAATCGTCAGAATAAACAAGTCAAAATAATGCTCACAGAACACCAAACCAATGAAGATCACCATTAGATGGGTTTGTATATAGTTAAAAAGGTAGATCATAAGGTAGCATATACCCAATAATCGGACTCGCTGCTCCAATACACAAAGATGACATTAATTCTTAAATTCCAAAGAACAAATTATGAAAAAGCGGGACTAACAATAGGTTACCAAAATTATTTTATAATGGTTAGTATTTCCATGTTATTTCTATGTCACACATTATTAATTTCGTCATGAAACGTGTATTGAAATAACAAGATGTGACAGTTAAGCGTCTCCGTAACATAGTTAGATATATCATAAATCACATGCTAGGCTCGTATAAGTTTGACCAATCATTTGACAAATACAAAAACACAGTGATCTCCCTCCTAATTAAAAGAAGAAAGAAAACCCGACCCCTCCTTACTTACAAAGTAATATGATCGATATTTTACTACTTCCTGTCACTTGATCGTCTTTCCTCTGCTGCTGCCTCTCTTCGTCTCTGTTGTCTGCAATTCATCCATCAACATTCATGTATTGTATTTTAAAATTTGTATGCCATGCCACTATAGATATGAACTGAGTTGATAAAAATCACATTTTGATTGTAGGTGTGTTGATTATTAGTAACAATTACACTTTTTTTTTTTTTGAACAGCAAATCTATTCTACTCCTACACTATACCAAATTACACCATTGCTTGGGTTTGAACCCAAGACCTCCCCTCTAAGAGGCAAAGCCTCTACCAAGTGGAACTTGACTCAGATGTTTTTTGGTAATAACTAACAAGCATGCATTATTATTGTTTATGTATGGCAATATTCTATTTGGCATGCATAAGATGAACCAAGAAAAAAGGTAATAATTTGGCATGTTTGTATTAAAATACTACATTTTCAAATTTGGACAAAAAAGGATATCAAACACATGGGTTTGTATTATACCATACATGTTACTATGTACCGATAAACCAACATGCATGCATACACATTTAGTTGCATATTTAAGCAACTAAACAATGATAAAGAATATGAGAACAAAGACTTGATAGGATATTATATAAGGAGGTCAAACACTTTAGAACAGATGGGAAAATGATATTTAGTTCAGAAGACTCACGCGAAGGCTGTGTACCCAGTGCCGGCAGATAAAAATGCTGACCCAGCACTTGATATAGGGTCTGGTCCACTAGAATGCCTTCTATCACCGTCGACCTGATAAATAAAATATGTATAGAACTTAGCTTATTATAGGTACTATATAGCTAGTTTGCAAGGAATACAAATGATACCTTATCCCACTTGGATTTCTTATTCGGTCTACCCTCTCGAACCCCGGTACCAGCAGCAGCTGAAACAGAATTTGAACCACCACCAGCTACCGGTGGCACAGCTGCAGATATAGCACCAAACATCAATAATTAAGAATTATTTCCCAAGGGGGCATATCATTCTCTGCTGTATGTTTACCTGGTATTGGCAGTACTTTTGGTGTTGGAATAGCTACTGCAGACTGTGTTCCACCAGACAGAAATTCAATCTTCTGGTTTTTCTTTTTCTCTTGCTCTTTTCTCTCCGACTCCCTCTTGATATCAGCCTCTGTAAAAAATGAAATGAACGAGGCTGTAAAAAATGAAATGAACAATATAACATGTAGACTACAGCGGTGGGGGTCAAAAACATTTACAGTAAATTACCTATCTCATCATAATAGTCAGCCTTTTCATAACCGTGGGGATCAAAAACATCTTTGCTGAAGCAAGATCCAATCTGATCAATGTCCTGGTAGGTGACGGCATGTAGCAAAAAGTCCGGGTTGCGATATTCTTTCCTATTGCGCACTTCTGAATTAAAGCTTCTCCCAGTTTTCTTCTTCAGCAAAAGGAACTTGGTAATCTTTTCTTGGAGTTCATCTGAGCACTTGGTCGTTGGAGGTGGCGGAAGAAACTTGTCCAATGGATCCATTTCCTTGTGGCCATCTTCAGTAGTAATATTAAGAGCTTCTTCAGCTTCTGCACATTCTGTTTCATTTACCTTGTATGCATCAGATTGTGATTGGTCAGATGATTGAGGAGGAGTTGATTGTGTGTTTGGTGTTATAGTTTCTGGTGGTGTTCCTGCACATGCAGCAGAAAAGAACATGGTTATTATTTAGACAAGAAAATAAAAACACAAGGTGCACTTGACAAGTCCTAAATGTGAGGAGTAAGAATATGAGGGTCCAACAGCCAATACAAAGCGCAAAAATTGTCATTTAAACTTCATTTTTTTAACATGAAGTATGAAGCTACATACAAAGCGCACAATAGGAACCAAATTTTCAAATCAAGTGGTGATGAACTTGTAGAATAACTTTGTCAAGGTCATGAATACTAAACGAGCACAATAAAATGGCCAAACAGATATTGTAAGATGCAAAGATAAGGGGTGAGATATGGAAAAGACCATGATTCACGGAGGTGCAAAAAAAGATTGTTAAACAGATGTTTAGTTTAACACACAACCATTGGAGAATTGGTATTATCCTCCCTTACAGGCATCTTTTATTTTCTGAACTATTTATCATGTATCACTGTTAGGTATTACGTGTACGCGGCTGACCCGAGGATTCGGATAGGGTACGAAATCAATACAATACTACGGCTCGGGCCTTAAGAACTTGTCGGTATTTCTAATTGATTTCTAAAACGAGTGACGAGATAATGATAGCAATAATAGTAGTAATAAACGTAACTACGCAGCGGAACAATAATGTAACCAAACAACCAATAAATCGAACTAATCAAACTGAACAATACCCAAAACAGAACCTGTTTGAAGGCTGTTCTTTGACCAGAAAACGGAACAGAAACAGCAGCAATGAACCAGGGAGGGCAGCAGCAGTGCCGGTAGTTCCCTGGTGATCTGCAGCTCTGAAACAAAGGGCTGTTGGTCACTAGTGGCGGCAAAACAGCAGCAGTAAACTGCTGTCCTTTCGGCAGAAACACAAACACAGGCACACGAGAATAATAATCAAAATAGTAAAGAACACAGCGATTTAACGTGGTTCGGTCAAGGATTGACCTACGTCCACGGGCTACGAACCAGGGTTTTTTTTTATTTCTTTCAAGACTTAAGATTACAAGTACAATATGAGGGTATTTATAATAAAAGACAAATAAAACTTAACATAAATAAGTTGAGGCAGATTAGGGTTAGGGCCGGCTGCCCCTAACCCCTTTCTGCAGCTGATTTGCGGCTGTTCCAGGGCCCGACCCAGGATGGATCGGAGCCCACAACACAACAATCACATCATGCTGTCTTAAAATTCAAAAAAGCATACTGGATATCTTAAAGCAAAGAAAAGTGGCTTTACTATAGTTTGGGTTTTTTTGTCTATCTTTCTTTTTTATTTTTTGGGTTTATTTACATGTTTAGTGTTTAATTGGGTAGGATTAACGTGGTATTTGACACAATCTTTAAAATATAATTTTCTCCAACCCTTCCATTTCATTTGAAATTAGAGCACATTAAATAGTTTTGTATGATATACACTAAAGCCTAGGTTCTTCAGCCATATATCTTTATGTTATTTGAATCATAAGAATGTACTTGATTGAATCTCAATGTCTAATGTATCGTTGAGAGTATTAATTGATAATTCGTTTATGTTAGTTGAATTCAATGATTAGAATTTAATTGGATGTCAATTGATGGTAACAGTTATACTAAATCATCGACTTGTTACTGAAAAACAAGGGATGTAATTAAGCCATACCAAGTTACCATCAAAAGGTGTAAATAATTTTGACAACAAAGAAAGTGCAAACGGTCTGAATGGCAATCACAACCTTGCACTGCATGACAAATGTTAAAGTTACAATATAAGCCTACCACTATAATAGAGTGTTATATTATGCTTCGGCATTGAAAAGTTAATGTGGCATGGCGGCCCATGTAATTTATATGGCAGGAGATATATAGCAGATCCATGAGCACATACCATTTACAGTTTGAAGCTCTGCACCAAACATTACTCTACCTTCTGCTACTGCTACTTCCCCTTCCTGCAATGTAAACCAGTAAGAAACAAGACATCAAAACAAGAAGAAAAAAAATGGCATTGTTAAGGGTCAACCTATCTATATACTGACAATTCCTGCTTGTTAAAAATACACGACAACTAACCTATAAAGAACCTTAGCTTTAAAAAGCATGAGGTGCATTGAGGAAGTTGTTGCCAGGTATCACATCAGGAAAAAGAAACATTGAACAAAAATGCATAAAGAGAAACAAAGAACATTATACAAGTAGAGAATATCTAATCAAATCAGGAAAAAAAATACAGCTCAGGCAACAGCAATGAGGTGTGTTCATTTGAATGAGAATTCACTCATATTTTTGCTTGCTCCATGATTCTTGAATGGTAGTTATTACGGACTGGTAAATATCTGTTCTCTTCATACATCTTTAAGGCATGCAATGCATAATGAAATATATAAACTAGAAAAGTATAGAATTTTGTAGGCTTTGTTGTGTCAATGTAAGGATGATTGGTCAACCTATAGACACCAACAGACAACTATCAGAACACTATGGAGACATGACATGTTTATAATCTATACGAGGAGAAAGTAAAGCCACTTGATTCAGCAAATGGTATATTGATACCTTCTAAAGCAGCAATTGAATGATTGTGCCAAGATAAAAGTACTTGCTAGTGAGTTGGATCCAAAAGAGCATGTATGCTCTTATACAAGAAGAACTGGATGCAAGCTACAGTTGTGGTATTGATAATGTTCGTACTCTGTGCAATGGTATGAACTACAGAGTTATCAATCTGCATTATTGTTCTTATTACACGTCAACATTTTATTAGCTATTCCATTGAAAGATTTACTTGTAGCTGGAACAAACAATCGTTAACCATTGAACACATTTCTTGCGTACTTAAAATGAATGTTAAGTTTCAGATTCAATTATGTTCCATTACCAAGATAGATGCAATTTCTAATTAATTTATTGCCTCAAATTGTGCTGTCGCCATCAAATTCATAAAGGGCTTTCTTCAAGACCAGCAGAAATTAAAAAGAAAAAACACACTGAAGAAAACAACTACAGAATCAAATGCCGATATACACAAACAGAAACACAAAGAACATAACATTACCTCCGCTTCGGGCGACAGTGCTGCTTCATCGTGCCCATAATCAACAATCGTTAGAGTCCCCTTCCTACCTCTACCTGGCTCTGCACTAATAACTTGTTGAGATGGAGGAGGAGGCGATGTCAGATTATCAACAGAAACCGGCGTCATACTAACAACTGGATCAACATTGTTTCCATCGTTATAGCTAGTATTAAGGGCCTCTGAGTCATCTACTTCCATATTCGCAACTACTTCACTTTGTTCCTTGTTTTCCTCCAGGACAATATCGTCATCGATGCCCTTATCTATGTCCTCCTCCATATCGTCATCTTCGTCACCGTACATAGAGAGTAAGGCGATTCCTTCAGATTCCTTCTTTTTTGATGCCATGGGGAAGTTGAAACACGGGTGTTGATACCGTAATGCCCCAATCCGGAATGATTAACTTGCGACTGTTACAGATATCAAATATAAACACAGTGTAGAAGATTAAAGGGAATGATGCAACGTTTGAATAAGGACTTGATTCGTTACCTGAATTCGAATAGGAGATAGATTAGATGGACTGCGGGTGTGTTGGTTAGCGTCGTGAGGCGATAGGTGGTGATGTTAGCGACGGTAATTGATCGAGAGGGATGAAACTAGGGTTTCGGGAAGATGAAAATTGGGGATTTGAGTGATTTCAGATGGAAGAGATGCATATTAGGGTCACCAGGGAGAAAGAAAGGGTTTAGCGGGTCATGGGTGGATCCGGGTTACCCGTTTCAACTTTTTCTTTTTTTTTTTCTTTAAAACTTTATTTCGTTATTAACGTTTCGTTAAATTTGTTATTTCAATTTAAATTTTTTTTGTCATTCAATCATTATAGCTTACCAAATATTGTTATTTTCATCAACTCCGTTGAAACATCCGTTAAATATTATAATATTTTAGTCTTTTTCAATACCCTAATTGATTTATGCTCACGTGCTCTATTAACTGTTCATATCATACGAGATTCAAATGAATATTTACTTGAAAATTTAGTAAATTAGTGGATACGAGGTTCATATGAATATTTACTTGAAAATTTAGTAAATTAGTGGCTAATTGTTGATGTGAATAGAAAACCGACAAACTTTTTCTTTGTAAATTCTAATCATATAAACCAACTATGTATAATGTATTCAAGGGCACGTGTTGAATACGAAGAATGATTACATCAATATACACCATTCCGTTAAAAGAATCAATGAAATACATAATTCACAATCTCAAAGTAAACATTAATCTACTTCTCTTTCATTTCTAGTAAAACCATCTGCAACTCATGAGGTTCACAAGGGATTGCAATGGCACCATCATGTTTAAACCCGTATTCTTCGCCCGAATTCTTTAACAACCTCAAGAAACCAGGGTTACTTAAGCATCTTAACTCAACAACAAACCTCTTTGGTTCCTCACACTTAACCGCAACAACTGCAAACTGTCCTACCTTTACGTCCTTCGGCACCACTTTCTTCTCCCACATATTTTCTAACTCGAATTCGATGTATCGCCATCTATGTAACATGCAATGTTTCATTGTTTTCATTAGAATCTTGACAACAAATGAATACTTGCATCCTCTTTTCTCACTATTCTTACCCTTGAATATCTTCATGTGGTACTAATAACTTTTAAATCAAATTGAAAGAATGATGAGAAGATGTTGGTTTTTTCGAGTGATTGTAGTTTTTTTAAGTTGCAATGAAGATTGTTTTTGTATTTAAAGTGATGTGTTTTGGGTGGTGAAGGAAGTGGGAAATAAAGGGGAAATAACTGAGATAGAACCTAAACAAGTGTGCCATTAATGGTATCAATGAATGAAATGAAGAAATTGAGAGTTTTGTGTTTAATGGTTCAACCATACATGCATTAAATGAAGTGCTCTTTGACTAATAAGAATGGATCAAGTCAAAAATGGTATTCTTTAAAATAATATGCAACCTTTTTTATTTCGTTTGGATAACGTAAGTGAAGGATATCTATGTTTTAACGTTATCCATTAAGTGTACATTTTAATTACTTGATTTTAGACGTTACACAAAAAAATGACATGAATGTAATATGAAATTTGTGAGTTTTGTTTTAGTTAATATGGGTTTGGATAAGTGCGGGACGACCCGCGAACACATTCAGCTAAACACTTCGCGTTCAAATCGACATGATAAGTACGTAAGTTTAACCATATAATTTATATTTATCTTTTTATATTTGTCTTTTATGTCATGTATTAAAAATGAATGCGTATATAATGTCAAACTTTTAAGAAATATAAGAGAATCAAGCATTAAGTTCTATAGTATAAACATATTTATTTCTTATATATTTTTTTGTTATAGACTTTAAAGAACAAACGTGCAAAAATATAAAATAAAAAATAATTGTGTTAAACCAGTCGTGTTGGTTTGATGGTTTCAAGTTTCAACTCAGTGAAAACTCGTAGGTTAGAAGTTGTGTCTTGATTTTAAGGTGCTTGTCATGTTCGGCTCATGTTAAATTCTCTGGTACCATGTTAACCTGCAAACACGACCAATCTAACCCACAGTTTTAACATTATTCATCGAACATACCCTTAAATTTTTGGGGAAAAAAATACAAAAACTAGGTTCTCTTTTGTCATTTATAATATCTTAACATGAAAATTTTTTGAACAACAAATTACTTTGCTCCTAAATTACATAAAGCTAAACTATATCATGTTTGGGATAGAACCCAATACCTTTCATGTAAAAAACAAAATCTCTACCAAATAAGCTGGCTCCACATAAACCAAACAGAACAAATACTTGAAATACGTTGCATAAAATAAGTAAATAAAAAATAATAATTGAACATCTCTTTTACCGGTATACTTATATCTCAAAATAACTTCGCATTTCTTTTTTTTTTTTTTAAAAGAGAAGTAATATTTATTTAATATTGGACAAAATCGTTCTGTTTGACAATATAGTAATATACTCTTTTTACCTGACATGAAAGTAATGTTTGGTACCATTTATGTTTAACAAAAATAACCATCATTTTATAAAATTTTATAAAGGTCTGCTGTAACATATAATGGTGACTTCTTTGTTTTCTTGGGTTACGAAGACGGATATGCAAACAAGCAAAAGCCATTGTTTGATACTAGCCGGAATAGGAACTAGCAATACCATGTTGAGACTGTCAAAACCAAACCATAATCGGACTGTAATGAGCTATTCATTATGTTGCAATCATATATGATTCAGAGAAATTGGATAAAAAAATAAGATTTTATGTAAACTAATTTGTATAAAAATCAAATAGTTTTGACATGTTACACGACCCAATCACCCACCCACCCAATTTCAACCATTGTTTTTAACGTCTATGACCTTGCAAATTACAAATTATACAAAGAATTATACTAACATTGGCAAATTGCAAATTATACAAAGAATTATACTAACATTGTGATAATGTCTTGTTTTTTAGACAAAACATTTAGATGTTCGTTTTGACTGATTCTTTTTACTGGCCGTGTGGTTGATCATAGGGTGTCGATTATCAGGAGACGATTGAAGCAGCTCCCCCTGCATAGCTTGCTCCAGTCATATGCAAACCACCTTCCTTGATTGGTATTACTCAAAAAGTATAAATTCTCAATTCAACAGAAACCCATCAGTTAATCAAACAAAAGAGTATGCATACTATGATGAAGAACTAAAACAAATCAAATCACCACTTAGTTCCATTATTGATACACATCTGTATGCTAGATCCAAAAACAAAAGCAAAACAAGGCATCTATTTATTCTCCAAAAACAGATTTGTTAAAAGCAGTAACTTCTGAGTATTCAAGGGCCATTCACTCGAGTTTCACTTCTCTAGTTGGGGGTGGCAGTTGTAAATAGAAGAAAGGTTCAGTTGGTTCTTCCCTGCAAAAAGAAACATGTAATACAATCACTAAATTATCAACTAAATAAACTTCCCACATATGATAATGATATTGATATATGAAGATAGAAAGCTTTGGATTTGGTGGAAAATATCAGAAATATTATGTTAAAAAGTTCAGATCCCACAACAACCAATAATTGTTACAGCAAATCATTTTATCTGAGTTAATTGGGTTACAACCAAAAATCTGAACACAGCATAGAAGGCAAGAAGTCATACCCAGGTTTGGACTGCATGCATTGCCAGAAAAGCTTGAACGGGCCGGGAACTGTCTTAAATGGGTTACCTTCAAAACATGCCTAAAAACCAAAAGAGTTAAATTCTAAAAGGGTGAACCGAATGAAAAGGTGGCATAGTTTAATTACTTTTTCTGCTTTGGCTAATATAGTATTATCCCTCTTACAAGAAGGTGCCAACTTTCAAATTGCTTTGATAAAAAGACACACGCTTCCAAAATTCATGTACTAAGGAAAGCAAAATTGGTCATGCAGTCAAGAATCAAGATGAAAATGGAAACTAATATATCAGCAGCTTCGACAATATTGATTTGGTGTGTTGTCGGGTAACTGATTTACTTACAAGATTCCCCTAAATAATATTTTCTGAAGGTTGAATCATTTTTACAAGGGTAAAACTATGCTACCATTTAGCATAATTTGCAATTTGCCCAATTCAAAAACAAAACCAAACTACATCCAAACAAGAGAAATTAGAACTCTTTGAAGATATTTCAAAGCTATGTAGAACATTGCATCTCTAGAAAACTACAATTAAACAGTCTCTAGTGGATTATCTTCCAACTTAAACTGAGGTGGATTGATTAATGAATTACAAATCTTTGAATATGTTTTAAAGCTACGTAAATCATTGGCTTTCTAGAACATAAACAATTAAACGGTCTCTGGTGGATTATCTTCCAACTTAATTGATGTGTGTTGATTAAACACTTGGAGGGAAAACACCACTGACTACTTTAACCTCTATAAAATTGCATAAGATTCCAAGTCAATTTGTATTCAAAAGCACAAGGTTTGAACATTAAGTTTATAAGGTGGCTCTTACCTTCGTAATTAACAGGATGATTGATGAAACCACAATTACAAAATCTCAATAGATTTCAAACATATACCTAAATCAATTGAAGAACCATATAACCTAAAAACTCATCACACATCAATTAAGCTAACAACAAACACAAATCAAACAAACAAAGGAGTGACATTAAGAACAAACCTAAATGATTAATGATCAAATGTACTAGGTTCAAAGTTAAAACATCAACCTCATAGCGTAGGTCTTATCTAAACTAATCGTACACAAACATACAATTCACTCGAAAAACAACACTAAAACTTAAAATTCAACCTCAGATTCATAGATCGATTAAGATAAGAGCAATGGCAAATCACAAAAAGGATGAGAGATTGAAATTAGGAGGAAACCTGAACGACATCTTCAACACGATCGTTGCATCTGTGAGCTTTGGGCTGGCGAGTGTCTCCTTCGGGCCTTCCCCATGGACTCTCTCTCCGAGGCACTTCTCTCTCGCTCATCTCTCTCCACCTTTTTTCTCTTTCTCAACAGATGTATGTATGTAACCAGTGGATATCTTAATGATTATAAATGGGCCTGGGCTGTATAAATTTTGGATATTTTATTCTTATTGCTTATGCAAGGGCTTGGGCCTTGGGCCTTGGGCTGTGCCAGCTCAATTCTCAAACGGTATAAAAAAAAAAAAAAAAAAAAAAAAAAAAAAAAAATCCTAAACCTTCCCGCCTTGGGCTCGGTTTTCTTTAATTTTCTTCTCGTATAAGCTCATTGACACATATTAGTCTCTTTAAAACCCGAAAAACACAATGTAAAGGAATTAAGTACCGGATCATTAATTTTATAGGGGTTTGGCAATATTTGATGTCCAAATAATTTTTTTGTATAATATGGAGCACATCACTTAGTTTTTATTTTATTTATTTTTAAAAAACAAAACATAATATTAAAGGAAAGACTGTTTTTATTTTATTTATTTTTAAAAAACAAAACATAATATTAAAGGAAAGACTAACCAAACATCACAGCGTCAAAATAAGGTTATTTAATCAATCGATCCATGATACGTTGATCCTACTATTCCAACTAACTATCCACAAGACCAAGAAGTGATTACCCGAGTCAATTAAAAATCAATCTTTAAATCATTAGTCTTGAAAATAGTTTCATTTTGAGTCTTCTAAATCACCCACCATAGTGTAAAAATAATACCTTCCACAACTTGTTTTTTTGCATCTGTTTACCTGCAAGGAATCGTTCTAAGCAATCATCTCATTTGGCTTTAAAGTTATCGAACCCCTATGATATTTAACCATAGTAAAATAGACCTCCAAGCACGGGTTGCAATATGTCATGTACCCAATAAGTGTTTCATAGTTTCATTCGAGGGAAAGATATCTCAACCCCTCCTCCTCTCTCTCTCTTTCTCTCACGTATTTGACTAGACCATTCTTATTGCCACACCGTGTATTGCTTTTTCTATCACTTATGAGACATTTTTATTGGTTCAACAACAAAAAATCTGGGGCAGCTATCAACTAAACTCAATTTCCCTATCCAAACATCCTTTCAAAATCTAGTAACCTAACCGATTAGTAGGTCCGGAAACCTGTAATAGAATTGGTCTAATTATGTGTATTTGGACCGTTTTCATTCAAATACTTGGTTACTGACCAGATCGGTGAACCATACTGGAAGGTCAAATCGGATTTTAAAACTTTTTAAATTTTTTCCCCATTAAAATAGTATTTTTTGAGTAATTTAGTAATTTATGATACGTATTTTAGTTATTTAAGTATTGGTATTATGTTATAAGTGTAAATATATCTCAAAACATATATTATTTACATATTTTATTTTGAACATGATATATATAATCAGTATTACTATTTTTATAAATATAACATTATCTGGTTCTTAAATTTGATTCGACCGATCCGACTAATGATTTGCTAAAACGATGGTTCAGTGTCCCGTCTAGTTTAAAAACATTGGTAGTATCTCAACATCCAACGTTTTTCCACATGGGTGATAAAAGAATAATAATAATTTTTTATCGTGAATATAGTGATAATCTTGCAAATGATTTTAAACTCCCCTTCCCTTCGCCATCTTTTGTTTATCTAAAACATATAGCAATGTTACAAGTATGAAACATCCACTTCCATTTTAGCATAAGAAACAAGTTAAACGCCAATAAACTTCCAAGACCCAATCCACCTTTACTTTTATTTGGCTCTAGTCAATGCCCATGGCTTCCTCATTATTATCCTTTACATCATCAACTAGTACATAATAAATCAACAAATCATATCAATACCACAATAAATCAACAAATCATATCAATAATAATCTATAAACCCGACCCAGTCGAAATCAACCGGGTCAAACCAAGTCCAACCCACCGTCATCGTAGCTATGCTCCGATGACGAGGCTGAAACGGTAACTAAATCATTCAAATCAGACACACTATCTTGCAATTTCAATAGCAAATTTGAAGTGCTATAACTTATTGTTGGCTTGGCCCTCGACACCACTGGCACATTCGCCTCGCCCACAAGCATCTGAACCACGGTTCGCATGGTCGGTCGAACCACTGGGTCAGGGTGCGAACACAGCAACCCGATCAACAACACTTTCCTCATCTCCGCCTCGTCAAACTCCCCACACAACCGCGGCTCCGCAGCAGCCAACAACCGCTCTTCCTTATGCAGCCCCCACACCCACTCCACCAAATTACTATTCTCCCTCATTTTCGCCGCACCAACCGCCTCCTTCTCTATCGGGCGCCGCCCCGTAGCCACTTCCAACACCACCGCGCCATAGCTAAAAACATCGGTTTTCTCACTCGCTCGACCTGTTAACAAATACTCGGGGGCTAAGTACCCCATTGTCCCAGCCGCCATCGTGGCGTCTGGTGACTTATCGTGCTCGATTCTTCGGGCTAACCCGAAATCACCCAACTTTGCATTGAACCCTTCATCTAACATAATGTTACTAGTTTTCACATCTCTATGAATAACCTGATTCTCACATTCTTGATGCAAATAAGCCAATGCAGAGGCCACACCCATCAAGATCTTGCTCCGGTGAACCCACGAAAGTGTCATTCGCGACTCGAAAAGCGCCTTATCGAGCGACCCATTCGCCATCAGATCATACACCAACAAAATCTCACCTTTCTCATGACACCATCCCTGTAATCTCACAAGATTCCGGTGCCGGAGAGTTCCGATTATCGACAATTCCGACAGGAACTCCGCCATACCTTGACCGCCGGAGGTATGACTACACCTCTTCACGGCGACAATCTCGCCGGAATCCGGTAAAACCCCCCGGAAAACAGTCCCAAATGCTCCGTGCCCGATTATTCGACCCGAATCGAAGCATTTTGTGGCTAATTTAAGCTCTTTGTAGGTGAATTCTTTAGGGGTTTTGATGATTTCAGAACCAAAAGCTTGAGGCTTTTTCGATCTTTTGAACTTCTTTGAATAAGCCCATATCAGAAAGATCGCACACAGTGCTAACACAAATGCTCCGGCGGTCACCACCCCCACCACCGCCACCGCCGCCGCCGCCCCTTCTTTACTCTTCTTTTGTGTTTCACGGTGGATCTCCGGCGAGTTTGCAGCCGTCGGCGCCACCGCCGGCGACGGCGGGTGGACCGAATCAGCGGCGGGGTTGGTGAAAGTGGCGGTGGGAGGCGGTGGGTGCGGCGGAGCATCATCAAACGATGAAGTAAAAGTCCACCACTCGACCGAGTGGACCTCCGTACTGCCCTGAGTCGACCCAGTGAGTCCGACGAACATGAACTCGTTAACGTATTTGTTGAGATCTACGGTCATCGACAACACCGGTGAAGTGGGTTTTACATTGGAGTACGAAATCGAAACGTTGAGTTGCTGAGTCGACCCGTTGAACTCGACCCACGAGTTAACCAGGTCACCGCTTCTCAAATCAACGTTGACGGAGTCCAAATCGGCGACTTTTTCCGACACCATTGAGCCAAAATTAACGCCCAAATGGTTCCCATTAATATCTTTAAACTCAACATCCATCAAAGTATCAAACTCAACGGCAACAGCACCCACCGGAATCCCCAAATACCCACCGGAGTTTCCAATTTTCTCATCCTCCGGCGAGATCACAAACGCTAATCCACCACCGATCGATTCAAAATTCAAGTTCGATATCGAAAACGAGAAGAAGGTGGAGAAGCTCGCCGGAATATTCGTTCCGGGGCGTTTGAATCTGATCGGAGTTTTGTAGAAGATTCCTCCGGCGCCGGAGTTGGGAACAGTGATGTCACGAGTGAGCATGATGGTGGTGTTGACCAAATGGGCATCGCCTAAGAGCTTTAAGGTGTTGATTGAGAGCGATTGGAAGTTGAATGAGATTGTTCCGGCGAGGGTGTCGCCGGAGAAGTGGAGGAGCAGGAGGAATAGGGCGGAGATTTGGCCGGAGATCGGAGAAGCCATTGAAGATTTTGGGGTGAAGATGATGAGAGTGAGGGTTAAAGGGGACAGGTGGGTGTGTGGGGTTGACACGTGGCGGACATAACGGTCATAATTTCGGTCCACCGTGTGAAGATTCTCTATCCATTTCCGTAAAACACGACTTTACACGTCATGTAATGTTACAATAACATGTAATAATATTTAGGAAGTATCCATTCTAAACACAAACATTAAGAAATGATAAAATACCAAAGATATATAAATACAAGAAGTTGTTTTTATTAGGATATTACTTTGAGCCACATGTTCAGGGCAGAACAAAAAAGGTTTTTTAGTTGAGTTTTTTTAAATGGTTTGGGTGTAGTTCTGTTAGAAAAACGGATTAAATGACCTGATTAAAATAACAATCATCTTTCTAAACATGTCGTGCATTTATCATTAAAATGTTAAAATAATAATAATATTTAGAGAAGTTACATAAATAGATAAAGTTAAACCATATTTTTAGAATAAAGAATCCAGCTAATTTGACGTTGAATATTAATGTTTTTGAGCCGAAGTTATTGGCTTTGCCTGTTATATCTGTTGTTGAAGGCATAGCCGACAAGTATTTATGTTTTTTTTTTCTTTGCATATTTAGAAAAATTACATTATAGTTTTTGTTCATGTTAATTATCTTGATTCTAATTTTTAATGCCATACAAATTTGTTTTTATTTTTGAATTGGTCTAAATCAATCTGTTTTAGGGTGGGTAGGGTGTGCTTGTCGTGTGCCCACGGCGTGGCCCTGCACCATGCAACAACACCGTCGCCACCTCCTTCACGCCGCAAGATTCTCTCTTCGTGGCCTGTTCTTGCTGTGAGGTTATGTGTTTGTGTGGTGTAATGATGAGTGTGGCATGTGAGGCAATACTACCGTCATCAAATTTGAAAGTATGATATACTATGTCATGATAAAATATGATTGGTGCGTATATGATGTCGTGTGATGTGTGTGATGAAAGTACCCTCTATATCATTAGATAACTAAAAGGATGAGAAGAGAACAATTATACCATAGTTTAGATATTAAAGTATAACAAGATTTAGTTATTAGGAATCTAACGGTAACAATAATTTTATTAATCAAATAATCAATGTGGTATGATAGTGCTTGACTTTCGAGACCTGTCGAGTTGTAAAATTTGACTTATTGAGCCATACTCTGCAATTATCATGGTACGGTCACACGTGTCATCTTGTGTGCGTATGTGAGTTGTGTGGATTCAGATGAAGAAAATATTTTGTTAACTAGTTAAAAAAAAACTAGTTTTAATAAAATAGCACGCGTATTACAGGGGTTAAATAATAAAATATTAAATAAAATAAATTTATTAATAATAAAATAATATTTTAATATAAGATGTGATTGAATTTTTTATAAATAGAATCAAATATTTTATTTTAAAAAAACATTTTAAAAATATCATTTATAAAAACTTTCTAATTGTAACTTTTAATTTTAATTATTTTATAAAGTTTTTTCTTTTTAAAAAACACTAATATTAAATATTTTATATTTTTAAAAAATTTGATGTTTTAAAAAATTTTCTTATTTTATAAAAATTTGTTTATTTAAAAATAACATTAAATAATATTAGTAATTAATATGATTATTTAATTAAGAAAAATGCGGGAAAAACTTAGTAAGGATGAATGTGCTGATGTCATGTATCCTCTTTATTTATTCTTTTATTATAATAGAAAGATACGCAACCTGTTGATATGAATAAAATATTAATAATGTATTAGGATAAATACATTATTAAATAATAAATAAAGTATTCCAATACATTAAATATTATTAATGTACTAGGAGTCCTAGTTGGCTGGTTCAAAATCACCAGTAGCGTTTTCTTATATTACATGACAATTATATATTAGTAGTTTAATGATAAGTGTTAAGAATGTTTTAAAGGATATCTATGCTAACAACTTAACAATAGGTAGATTAAGAATTGATTTAGTTCAGCAATATAAACAAATATGTGAGTCATTCTAACAAACTGTATAGGCGATATGAATAATTATAAACAAATATGTGAGTCGTTCTAACAGATTGTAAAATCATCATAAACAAATATGTGAGTCATTCTAACAAATTGTAAATACAATATTTGCATGAATCATCATAGACTAGTGATACTGATTATAATGATATCAATGATTATGCATAGGTATATGTATGTTAACATATAAATCTATTGTCGGTTTCATTGGTTGTTTCTTGTCATTTGTAGCTTGGAGTTAAGAGTACAAACAATAAGGAACCCATAAGAAGGGTTGTTAAGGTTGGAGTCTCATTAGGCACCCTATGACATTCAAGCTACTAACATGTTAATATAATGAGAAGATTGTATGTATTGAGTGAACATATGTATGCATCTTAAGATACACCCTATGACATTCAAGCTAGTAACAGGCTGAAATTTTAAACTCGAACTTGCCTAGTTTACAACTAGAGCTTTTGTGAGCAAGCACACGTTGGCTCAAGCTCGGGTTGAAATTTACACAAGGCAATTCAGGTCGATAATCATACAAGTTGATTTCAAGTGATCTTTTTCAAAGCCCTATATTCGGTTATTAATGGCAATGAACTTGAGTTATAAGATTATTGATATCCATTACCGCCTCTCTCCTGTTTGAGGATTTTTCTTCTAATAATAAATACATAATTACATATTTACAGTATAATGATGATAAGTTTACTTCTGTTTAATGGGTTCTGATTTGCATACGGGACACAAGTTCTTCATTGACAGCCATTTCTTTATGCATCCAACATGGAAATCATGTTTGCAACCTTTTAACATCCCAACTTCATCCATGTTTGCATACTCTTCCTGCAATAATATTCAAATAAAGAATTGAATAAACATTTCCAAGTATAAAAGCATTCGAATTATTCTAAATATAGAAAAATCTGCAGCTAACACGTCGTGTAGCAAGCAATGTGTTGAACTTGCAACCACAACCATAATAAAAACTACCCATTTTGACCTGTTAGCCAAGTTGACCCGCCCTCTGCCAGGCTTAAAAGTTCTGGGCTCAGCCTTCTATTGTGTCTTTTATAAGAAATTATGAATAGCTAAAGTGACAATAATAATACAACGCTAGTAAAACCGGTTTAGGAAACTGTATCTTGTATGCATTAGTAATACATATTGGACAACTTTCAATCCATTTGATCATATTGGACAACTTTCAATCCATTTGATCAGTTATATTACCCATTAATTATAAAACATAACCCCAAGCCAACTGATTCACAAGTAAAGTAAATGGGTTGAATTGTCAGATTTGTTTAGAACCAATCAGATGGAATCTCACCAAGCAGATCACACATGTCCCTTCCTCTTGTACTTGATCAGAAGAGCAGTAAATCGACTCTCGTAAACACTTTGATATCAGATTCTCAGATAGACCAGTGCTAACACTCCCAATTCTTTCCCCGAGTGCAAGAAGCTCCTGTTTGTTTTGTTATTTAGACAAACAGAGAGAATATGGATAATAAAATTGTTAGAAAAAACCTTGAAAGGTTTGTTAGATTTGCACATAAGCACATGAACTTCATTTTTAAATGATTAAATTCTGTAACTTCTAAAACTTAGGGAGCGTTCGGTTCACGGAATTCATAGGAATTCATGGGAATTGGAATTGGTATTGAAATTATGTGATTTGTCAATTAAAATTGTGCTTGGGTGAACAATGAGAGGGAATGTCTTACCTCAAAATTTCATTGGTTGTAGGATTTAAAATCCTTCTCTAGGTGGAAGGAATATTGAAATCCCACAATCAAAGGAATGATGTAAAACATTCCCTTTTATTGTTCACCCATACACAATTTTGGTTGACGAATCATACAATTTCAATACCAATTCCAATTCCTATGAATTCTGTGAACCGAACGCCCCCTTAAGGATAATATCCTTCACTTTATTTTCAACATAAAAGGTCATTTTTCTAATGATTAAATCCCTGGAGTGCTTTTTGCATTATTAAGCCTCCGGACTTCATTAAAAGAACTTTTTTGCTAAGTTTAGAAGTTTAGGGATAAAAATATAAAGTCCGAGGACATAAGTGCTATTTCAGTGAAAGTCTATAGGGTTTTTTTTTTTCTTTTTTTTTTTTTTTTTCCTTTTTGACAATTGCAAAAATTATGAGGTATATAATCTAGGGGCAGCAATTTCCGACACCATACGAGACATGACATGAACCCGTCATGAAAATAAAAGGGTTAAGGTTGGGTGTAAATGGGTCCGGGTTGCAATGGTCGATCCGCCAAACCTGTTTAATAAACAAGCTGCGTTCATGTTGGGCTGTAGATTATATAAGTGAAACTGCCAACCTGTTTAAATTTTATGTTTCAAAAACTGTAGAAGTGTAAGTCCATCTAATAACCCATTTACAAGCCGGCAACCCCGTTCGACCTGTTTAGATAACTGGATTATGAGGGTCATGCCTGGGTGTCTGGGTGATACCACCCTGGATGCAAAACGAATTACCACCCTATTCGAACTATAAATGGTTGGTAAAAACTTGCTAACCTCATAGCTCATGTCATCTATGTCAAGCCTCATGTCCTGATGATAATCAAATGGATTTCTAGATCCAAAGGCTGATCGATCCACAATCATGAGACCCTACAGTTACAAAAATAAGTTCCATATGAAACAAACCAAGTGGCTGAAGTGAGTTTTATATATAGAAATAATAGGTTCCAAGGGAATTTCTGACTTCTGAAAACAGAAAAGACTATATTGAATAACAGTTTAAACTTCCACAATGCTAGTTCTTGTATTCCAATTTCTAGAGGAAAATACAAAATCTAAACAGTATTTTATTCCACAAAGGTAGCATCATGGCTAAATATAAAGCAGAATATGTAAAACTAAAGGTGGCAATTTTAACCCATTTACCATATGTTCTGTTGATTTAGGTTGTGGTTCATCTCTAACGAGTTAAATATGTAAAAATAAAAAGTTAGCTAAAAAGGAATATGACCAAACAGGTTCAAAGTCTGCCAGGGTGTATTTTTTGCTTTTAAAACCTCTTAAATCACTTTGTTTGAAAGATAAATGTAATTTGAAAAACTATTTTTAGTAATCATATATGACACTAGCTGTTTAATAAGTTTGAGCAGAAAGTTTTCCCGGCAGACCCAATGTGTTTCTACCGATACAAAATGACCCGTTTGACTTGTTAACCAACGCGTCCACACTGCCTATTTTGCAATCTCTAGCCACAACTAACACTCACAAGTAATTCTAAGGTTGCCACTAACATTCATCTAGTACATGTGATTATGTGAACATACCTCAGGGGCAGGTCGATCATGGAAATCTGGCTCCTCAAAAAATGATTGATATCTTTCAATTGAAATCCTTGCTCGTGCATTTCGATCTCCAGAACGCCAGACAAGAGTAGGCCTTACATGCGGGGAAGAATAATTCTCAGTGGCCAACTGCAACCCTTCATCTGAATGCCCCAATTGCAAGCTGCTAGACCTTTGAAAGTAATTGCTTCTGGTTCCTCTAACAGATTGCACTTGGGTACTCTGATCATGATTGCTTCTAGTTATGATGCCACTCTCACTAGAATTACTGCTTCCAGTGAGGAAGGGATTTAATTCGTGACCTGCAATTTGGTATTCGAAAAGTAATAATGGTTATTGTTACAAAATAAAAGACTTATCCCATCAAAATGTAACTCACTTCACCTTTTTGTAATTATATGCAAAAAAAAAAAAAAAAAAAAAAAAAAAAAAAAAAATCTTTCCATGATGTGTAACATTCTTTCAATTTTTTACCCTTGTATTTAAGTAACCTTCTATAGCAGCTAGAATGGTAAAACAGTGACGTGACAACCACCACGTCATCAAAACAACAACATAATTCCCTGCTATATAAGGTTACTACCATGGTGAAAACTTAATGAAACAAAATGAGAAAAAGTAATGACAAAGAGGTACTAAAAAGTATGTTAAATAAAATGGTGAGTTACATTTTGGTGTCATTAGCCATTTTCTAAATTGTGCAGAAATCTTACTCTGAAAAGAATAAGAAAAATGAGTCGGGTTCCACTCCCTCATTGACCCACTGGAAGAAACATCCATGGGTCGACTAGTTGTGTGATAATCATTTGATAAACTGTTGGGTGCAGCCCTGCTTCTCACATTCCTAACAGAACTTTCACCTTCATGACCACGCTTCAGGTTAGGGTAATCCCAAGGAGTATGAAAAATATCCATATTTTGAGTTTCCTCCCATGGGTCGGTTGGGATACAGATTTCAGGTGCGTTTACACTGTTACTATTATTATCATAAGTATTACTACTACTGCTATTATATCTGCTTGTATCAATAGGGCTTTTACGTTTATACTGCCATCTTCCATTATCACCCTCGTGAATGGGATGCCTGTTGTAGCTGGATGAAGATGCGATATTCCCATAATTTTCATGACCCATAGGAAGATTTGATGGGCCAGAAGTGTCCTGTTGATGATGCAGATTTTGGACATCATGAGCTAATGAAGAATATGCATTTGGCACAGGAGCAGGATCACTACACTGTTCCCCATTAATCGACATGTTATTTGCTGGATATGCAAGAGAACTGCTTTCAGAACCACCACTCTCTGCTGAAAAGTAAATTGACGAAGAAATCATCAAATAAAATGTCCAGAAGTCAAAGAAAGTCAAAACATCTACTGTGTCTTATAGAAGAATGTTACTTTGATATGAAAAAAATACACTGGAGATCATTCAATGGCTAAAGCTTGTGCATGAATTGCAGATTAGAGGTTCTGAAATGCGTGAGTTACGTTTAGGAAATGGGTGCGGGTCAGAACAGGTGCATTTTTGGTGGGAATCGAAATATGTCAGATTCAGGTTGACCTGAAAACATTTTTTGTTCCACAATTTTTCTATAACTAGTGTCAACTATAAATAAGTGTGGTTTCATGCATTAATAATACATTTTTGGTGATTTTCTACTCATTTGACAGATTTCTTTTTCTGCTAAACTTTAATTTTCACCTTCAATATGTTAGATATAGTCACTAGCCATAAAAGATTTAACAAAAAATGTCAAAGTTGGAAATAACTAAAATTCAAATACCCGTAACCGCATAGGGATGTTCTATCAAGTTCCATCTCTGATCATCATCAGTCTCAAACATATAAGATGGGCCGAAAACATGTCGATGCCCCATGGTTATGGGGAACAAAAGAAATCAGATTAATGTATCCCCACTGCAGACACCAAAACTACAAAAATGTTAGAAACAATCAATCGAATCTCACATAGGAAATCAAAATGCACAATAAGAAGATAACACGATTAACCATACAATCTCTAAACAAAATCATCTAGAAACAAGAACACATGAAAGAACAACAACAACAACAAACCTAATTAACAACATGGAGAAACATAATTAACCTCTTAATCTCCAAACAAAACCTTAGAGGTGAATCCAATTAGCAATTAACGATCAATTAACAAAATCCTCGATTAACACACCTACAGTCGTTAACTCCTTCCATTTCATTTGCGTTATACATATTCCACGGTCAACTTCATCAACAGCACAAAACTCATGCACAAATCATCTAGAAACAAGAACAACACGAAAGAAGAAGAAGAATAAACCTGATTAACAGCATGGAGAAACATAAACAACTTCTTAATCTCCAAACAAACCTAATTCATCAACCTCTTAATCAATTAACAAAATAATACACCTATAGATCGTCAACTCCTTCCTGTTCATTTGCGATATAAGTGTTCCACGAACAAATTCATCAACAGATAGACATCAAACACGAATTCAACCAAAACAGAACATATAAACTTGCAGATAACCGATATGATAACGATTCGAATAGTGTTAAATGATAATCTACATAGAAATCATCTAGAAACAAGAAGGCCATAAAAACATAATGAACCTCTTAATCTCCAAACAAAACCTCATAGGTGAATTCAAATTGCAATCAACGACGAAATAACACAATCCTCGAATAACACGCTCATTTGCGTTATACGTATCTGACGATCAAATTCATCAACAGATAAACATCGATATACGTATCTGATGAAAGTTTAAATGATCAATTTACAGTCTAGAGAGCTTGTATACGAATCAGCAAGAAAAATGGATGAAATTGTACCTAATTATTGCGGGAAATGGAAGGTGTATTCCGGTGAACGGAGGAATTGGGGGTGTGAGATTGGGGGAGATGGATTAATATAAGAGAGGTTGGATTTGGGTTTGGGTGGGAGACGAACGTAAAGGATGCACGTGTGAGTCTATGAGGTGGCCCAACCCCATTCATTCACCACCACATTTTTACTTTTTTTAAAACTATTTTAGGAAAATATTTCTTCTAAATAATATATATAAAAAAATTAGTTTGATAAAAAAAAAGCAAGATTGAATAGGGTTTAATATCATGTCAAAAGTTTTAGCAATCATTGCAGAGGATCTTTATTTTTAGTAATTAGTATTTTAGTTTAATATAGTGAAAACTTTACAGAGTAACAAGTTGGTTTTAAGAATATTTTAATTATGTTATGTATATTTTTATTTGTTTTAATCAGATTATTAATATTTATATTTTTTTTATCAGATCATTAAAGTTTTAAGAGTGTTTAAATTAGGTTATTTATATTTATTTTAATTTTTTTAAATATTTGGTGTTTTATAAATATTGTTAATAACCTGTTGAGAAAAAAAAAAAAGTTAATAATTGGGACAAAAATATTTATGAATGACCTAATTAGAAAATCTTAAAACTTAATAACTATATCCCTTCAATATATTAACTAGTGTCTTAAACGAAGCTTCAATATATTAACTAACGTCTTAAACGAAAGAGAAAGTTTAATTAAAATATTAAACTCACTCAAAATAAAAAGATGTTCTACATCCTTTGTCACTTATTTTTCATATTTCCACAATTCCATAACTCCACATACAAATCCATCGGTTATCTATCAATCTATCATTTGTCTTATCATTCTCCCTCAATTGAAGAAATCTCATTCTTAAGTTCAATAGTTTAAACTGATTTGTTGTTTATATAACCATTGCATTGTTCTTTTCCTCTTCACGTTCACATTGGTGTTCTCATTTTCATCTATTATAAAGTTTATGACATCTCAATTCGCAATACCTTTCCCTATGGGAACGACATTGACATTATGCCTCGTCTACCTCATCTATAGACATTTCTATTCGGCCACACGCGAGATAAATTGAATTTTTTAAACGGTACAAAAATTCAAGAGCCAAATCATTATTCTTGATAATTGTTGATTTAACGTCATAACACTCCATTGTGCTAACATCATTCGTCACCTCTAACATTATTGATGGGGAATCCTTGTTATTGTTCTCAACATATATATTTGATGCGATACGTCTTCATATTTTTGATATTCTTCGGCTCCAAGAGACCAGTAGCTACGCTTGTGCTACCGCTACATCCCTCACAAAAGAATATCAAATACCATACTAACCAATGATTTTTGCAAATGTTTCCCCGCTATAATCATGACACATTAATTTTTCAAGGATCAGTACCTGTGCGGTATGCAAGCTTTCTAGAAGCACGAGTAATCCAAGTGATCTAGAAAGCAGTTTATCAACAATTGACATGTTTTGGCTCGTTACCAAAACCAACCAAACCTTAACCAATTTGGCACGCTTATTTTACCACCAAAGCTTCTCACAGCTTGAGGCTCAGTCCTAAATTCTGACTCGAGGAACTGAAGAAAACCCGACAATACCAAGAGAGTAATCCACACAAAAACCTCATGATCCGAAAAGTATAATACTACTAGAAAGCATCAATAGAAACAGACCACAAAGCGTAAGACAATAAAATTAAAAATATGTACAAAGCAGTAAACACGAGTTAATAGAGGGTTCGATGCTTGTTAAACTTGAAACCACGTCATCATTCTGTACATTTTCTTCTCCAAGACACGAACCATCTAATACCTATTCCTGTCTTAGCTTAGCAGGTATCTGACACATTCATCCGTGTGATCACCATCATGTTACCACCGTTATCACCACCACAACCGCCATTATCACCACCACTGCCCTGTGTTATGTCCTCTGTACCACCACCGCCTAACCTGATAATTACATATTCACAGCATATATACCTGTTTTCTGCAAGCACCACGAGCTTAAGAAAGATGAAACGACCCTTGGCCTTCTGTTATAGCGCATAAGAGCTTTTCCTTCATTGTTTCCTGCAAAAAAGGAAAAGTTATAACTGTTTCTGTTGGTATACAATATCAACATGATACTTTTGATCACCACATGATTTACTATCCAATGAATAACATATGCATATGATTTGAGTATATCTTATCTATAGTGATTATAAAAAGGATTAAAAATGGACATAAGTGTTTGTGCGTCAACCCAAGTAAGACCTTTTTGACCCGTCTCACGCAAGTTATACACCAATAATGTATAAAATTAACCTCCAGGTCTATAGCTCATAATAAACTAACCTTGGAAGAGTAAGGAGGCAATTTGAGATAGTTAGCACATGTCATCACACTAGGGAGGTCAGCATCAACCGTTTTATCACAATGCTGTCAAGAAACACACACAGAGATACCCATTTGAGAATAAGAAGATTCAGATAAAGGAATAAAATTACAATACAGACCTTGCGTACGATGGTGAGTTTTGGGTTTAGTGATGCCAAACCACCAAGCGGAAGCCGTGGAGCACCCGTCACAAACTTCAGAAAAGCTTTTTGCTGCTCATGATCAAACTCTTGTATGACTTCCAGAAACTGCATATTTGTCAAAAAAATAACTAAATTATATAAACATTGGGCTTTTACAAAACTAAACCAATAAACAATAAGCGTAAGATAATACATAATAACATAAATATAGGTTAAATGTACTAAAAGAGCAGAATATAACAGAGCAATACTGACATGTACAATTGGAGGACTGCTAGCAGTATATCCATGATCAAACTTGATGAGATCTGAAAGTTGATTTGACTGCCAAAAGAACAACCATGATTAGCATCTGGATATAATAACATAAGTTTGACCAATTAGGTTGACCGAAAACATACATTCCAAATTTCACTTTCTCCACATAAGAGACGTTCTAGTTCCTCTTCAGTGAATATCTGAAGATTGCTGATAGGGAAAACCTAAATAAACAAACACTCAAATGGTTCAGCAATGTATTACAATCAATTTATAAAATATCAAATATAAACTATAAGAGATTCCTTTTGACAATCACAGATGAAAATTGCAACTTCGTTTTTGTAAGACACAGTATAAACATTAAAAAAAAATACCTGATTAAACCCCGATTTAAACGCATCCATTTGTCTAGAAATTCCAGAATTTATTGTGGCGTCAACCACAAGTTCAATGTATTCCTCCAAATTTGCAGAATCTACCTGGAAAGTTAAATAAAACATTCATCATTTTAGCTTAAAAGGTCTAGATGGAAACATAAAAATAATGATGATGACAAATCCCTTACCATTTCTTTATTGGGCCCGGAAGCAAGGATGTGATCAGGGTAGCCCGGAAGAGTAAAATCCAGGTGTAAGTCTTTGACTTTTGTATCCCGGAAGCAGGAATCAAGAGCATCATCTGAAGTTTCTCCAACTGATTCTAAATTCTTTCTCCTTTCAACAAGAGCCTGAAACTCAATAAGGGTCTTACCTAGAACCGGGTCAAACGACTGTATGTCATACAAAGTGAGTTCCTGCGATACCACCAATTTCACAAATAAAAAAAATGCATAAAATCAATATCACATTGCATACAGACATCAGGATGTACATTGGAATGAAATCAAACTGGACCAGACATGACTAAACCAGAACCAAAACCTAAGTTGAAATAGAAAGCAGACCTGTCCAAGTATTAGTTTATAGAACGCTTTGGCAAATGGAAGATCCAAAACCCGCCCGTCATGAAGGGCCTTCGCTACAATCTGGCCCAATAGAATAAATTTTCTTTTCACCTCTGAAAACTCTATATCATTTGAGACGCTGATGGAAGGACACCATGGGCGCGGGAAGAGCCCAAACAGATATTCAACCATCCCAGAATCCAACAAATTGTCTCCTCTCCACATCCCGAGACACGGTTTTTGAAACTCATTACTGACAAGTGTAAAGAACTCCAATGTTGGGCCAAGACCCGTACCAACTTCTTCATTATATTTCACTTCAAGAACAACTTTTTGTTTGGCATGAAGATCCATCATTTTAGCAGCTGATTCAAGGATTTGATGTCTATAAACCAGGAACTTTTTTCGAGGCAGAGAAGCATCATTTTGGACACCAGAATTTGACCCTGATGAAATCCGAGTGTGACTATGAGGGTTACCAAATGCTGCCAACCTGAAGTACTTACATCTAGCTTCAAAACTAAACAAGAACGGGCATGAATCCATTAATTGTGTACACCATGACGGCATGCCACCAGTAGAGACAGATAATGGGTCCCGCATCTGCTGCTCTAGTTTTTCTGTTAACCTAATATTTATAAACTCGTTGTTTAAAGTACCTAAAATACCCTCATCTGATGCTTTTACACCATCTAAGTCGCTAATTCTACCTTGAGCAAACGCATGGATTTTTTCATGTGACATTATATGGAACCTAAACCTGTTCGCAACTTCCAACATTCGTAACAAGAACAATATATTGTAACATGGAGTTGGCTTTTCCACAGCTGACCCAATCTCAGAAAAAAGCGTTTTATTCAAGGCAGATGGCCAACAGGTGTGACATCCAGAATCTGCGGAGCTGATATTTTCTAATTTTGATGTTTTCTTGTATGTAATTTTGTGTACTTCATTCCACAACACTGCATGGGTGATAGTGCCATATTGTGCTTTGTGGTGAGAGATAACAGCTTGATATAAAGTCAACACTCGGTCAATTTGCTTTCCTTCAAGGTAAAATGTTAGATGATCATCATTTGTACTGGATTGAGTATGATTGGCAGCGATGCCAGTATCCTTTTCTGTAGCATTTTCTTCATGCTCCATAGATTCCTGAAATAAGAACACCGACTTTATATAGAAATACCAACTTTATGGAAAAAGAAGTATAAAGTGATGTTAAATAATCAAAATCATTAAAACAGGTAGTAGGAGATATTGTTTTGATGTGCTTCTGCGATACCAAATTGTGATAATTAGATGTTTTGAGTGTTTGACAAAATCGGATTATTTAGTAACTCTGCTAAAAGGATCGATAAAGACATATCTGTTAAGTGTGTCAACTATCTAAATTTAAAACATAGCCACTTAATAAGATCTTATGTAACGTATTTATTAACAAGTTAATAAAAACTATCATATGTAATTCCAACTAATCTTTTGTTATTACAGAACTGCTTCAATCACAAATGTAAGATGATAAAGAAGGTTACATAGTTACTTTCAGTTTTCCCTTAAAAGTTAACTTTGTTGCAGCTGGTATGAAACATATTATCAGGGTCAAATTTTTTGGCCCCTAGATCAATAGACAATCAGAATCACTTTATCCAAACACTAAAACTAATAAGCATAGATTTCACAACTTTCAAAACTATAAAGATAGTAGTAAGATACTAATGTGTGCATTACTAAGATATTTACTAAACTATAGAAAGCAGATAATTTTGGCAAAACTAATAGATCAAACATGAAAGGATGAACTTACAGATGGAGATTCATTCCCACATGATGACTCAGCAGAAGTCTGCCCAACATCCTTTTGACTTGTAACAGGCCCATTTTCATCATCTTTCTTACTTTCTGAGCAAACTTTAGGCCATAAGAACTTTTCAATTGCATCAAAATCAGAAAACGGGTCAACATTTTGAACATCTCCTGAGTAGTCAATTAGAGTTGACTCTCCATCTCCCTTCCCAAACATAACTTTCAGACATGGGTATGTCGTGCAACGCCTGTATGGAACAGTAGCATATGAACCTCTGTGTTTGGGTATACTGTTCAGTACAACAGGAAAATCTTCAACAGAAGATAACCCACTTTGTAATTTAGAAATAAATTCTGATAATGAGAAGTTTGACCAAAAAAGTCTCACAAAAGTCTTCAGTCTTCTCTCTGCAATAAAGTGTTGACTTCTTGACTCTTTACTTTCAGAAACTCTTCTAGAACATTCAACACTGGATAGATACTTAAATAACGACTCCGTAATTCCACTTTCAACAAATTCAAAAGTCGAAATAACATCTGATCCATTAAGATGTGCCATGATTTGATGCAATACACGATCACACTCCTCCTCAACCATACTATGAGTCGTCAGAGAAGCTAATTCAGTAGATAAAGATTTCAACTTTTCAAGAATATCAGTTGTCCCGTTTGTTGACGTGGATGCATTTTTCTCAAAGTGATTTCTTCTTATATTTTTTGCAAGAGTTTGAAGACAATCGTTTTCCAACTTACAGTTCAGTGATTCTGAAGTTGATGAAGACTTACAATTGTCAAAAGCATAGCATAAGCATCGTTTTCGACTTGAATTATTCGATAACTGAATATCGTTGAACATTGAAAACATGAAATTTGAACCCTTTTCCGGGACTATAAGTGCATCAATGGCAAAAAGAACTCCTTCCTTAACAAAAGGGTCTACAAAAACATCATTGGTCTTTTGAAGGATAGTGTCAGAAATATTAAGGGCTAGCATTATTACATGCCTATCCTTCCGAGTGAACACTCCAGCCAAAAACCTGCCAGGTCACACATGAGCTTATCAGCATCACTTTGGAAAAATAGCTAAAAACTTAAAGGTGGCAAACTGGGTTGAACAGGTAGTTTTTTAGTCTGTGTCCAAAAGGTGTCGGGTCCCGCAAACACTTTTTTTAATTTTATAAATAGATAATTAGTTAAATATGATTAAGAAGTATGTAATAACAATAATAAATTTATTCTTTTTTCCATAAAGCGATTTAGAAGGTGTTATGCAATTGAATACACTTTGATAGACTTTTTAGTTAAATCTGTTAATATAACCCAATTGACCCAATGGAGATAAACGGAACCCAAATCAACCTGTTTGCTAACTGCACTAAAACTAAATTGCAAAGTTGAGAATCAAGATTATTTCACCTTGAAATGTTGGTTTGTTTAAGCAATTCGAGAAGCGTATCAGAGTTGATGTAATAAATTAACTTGTCGATAACACATAGACATCCATAACAAACATATAAATCTACACCCGAATCAACAACCTGTTTGGGGATTATAAGATAAAAGATATAATAAGTGCATCATGCCAATTAAAGATAAATAAATTAATAAAATAAAATAAAATAAAATAAAATAAAATAAAATAAAACTAAACTAGTACGTAAGCCTTACAACATGATAGCAACCAACCTGGATCAAGACATGCAATAAATCATTCCCAAACTTCTGCAGAAAATTAGGATTATTCACCAAAAAAGTAGTCTTTTCTTCTGCCAATGGGACCTCATCATTTCTAGCTACAACAGGCAGCAGCTGAGTCAACAACTTCAAAACTTCTTGTGCCTGAGGAAAAAATATGTCATTCTCAAGCATTAATAAAATAGATATAAATCATCTTGAACATGTGCATCATTTGACCTGATTGCTTTGACCAGCTGCCCGAGGGGAAGGCATTCCATGTGAAAGATTATAAGTTGATAAAATATCCCTCAAAATGCTACTTATATTAAGGTCAAAAAGTGTCCTCACAGCTATCATAGAACCAGAAGCAAGTTTAACAAGTAGCCCAATCAGACCCTAAATATAAGTTCACAAAATGTTAGAATTGATAATAGGAAGATACATAAAATATATAAAAAAAATAATGAGATCCGCATACAGTATCAACAGAATGAGATAAAGTGGTCTTGCTGTTCAAATCTATGAGATGTGCTACTTGATGAATCAAATCATGTTTAGAAAGTTCATCCAGCATCTCAGTGGATTGGTGCACTCTTTCTGCTATTTTAATTAGGCATGTGGCAACATGTTCAACAAGCTAAAATCAAAAGAAATATGTCAATAACTTCATTAAAAGATGCGATTAAACATAATAATTTATAAAAGGAAACCTGATTGTCCTCATACTGAAGAAGTTGGCAAAGGATTGGAACTGCATCCATAAATGGAGAAAAACCTTCGGAAGGAAGCTTCTCACATATGTTCACCACAGCCGAAAGTGCAACCCTCTTTTTTATTTCATGGAAAAAAAGAAGCAATTTAATGCATTGTAATTAGTTTATTAAATAAATATGATTTCAAATAATCAGTTATTTTATCCTGCAGTATTACCTGGATACTGGTAGAGAAGAAATCAATATAAGTAAGAACAGCCATTATTGCACCAGCTTCAAGACAAGCAAGTGGTTGCTCACGTGATATTTTCTCTAATGCTTGCAAACACTGTATAATAAACAGAGATGTTGCATATCAGAATCAGTAAAGATATGGTGGTTTTCGGTTTGCAGTATGAAAAGAAAAACAATAAGGGTTTATAGCAGGAAGGAATGGAAATCAGACTCAATATTCTAAACCCCATTCCCAAAACTTTACCTGTTCAGCTACATCCTCATACTCAATGGACAACAATCTCTGACAGAGCACTGGAATGCCATTATGTCTAACAATAAAACCTGAAGATCGAGGATGATTGTCACATATATAAGTTAAAGCCCTAATAGATAACAGCATAATCTCAGGGTTATTTTCATGGCCTGCGAGCTTTATAAGAATGGGGGATAAGGAATTCGCCATTAAACTTGACAAAGAACTATCTGTACAGAAAGACAGTATTTCACAAAGTTCTCTAAGAGCATCTTGTTGATTAGATTCCTCGATTTCTCCATTTAAAATAGATAACACCCTCTTGAATTTTGTTTGATCACCAGATAGCCTCTGCCTTTGATAGTCAAGTATTGCGTGTCTGTTTTTTCTATGTTCTGTATCATCCATGTCATCTGAATCACATGACCCATATGCCGAATCTTTATCATCATCTGTCCGGCCCGAGCCAGATGAAGATGTTTCCATATCATGATCATGGGTTTGGTTTGTGGAGGTACTTGGAGTGGTTTCAGTTGGTGACACAGATGAACTTGGTCTGAACTCCAATGAACTACAAGTTCTTTTATCTGCTGGAAATTCGTCGATTGTTTCTGCTCTTTTTTGCCCCCGATTCCCCATCACAACTTTGCTAAAAATTCAAAAACAAAACTTAGTACCATTAACAACTCAACTGCTTTTCCAAAAAGTTTGGCAACATAAACATCTATACAAACATCTTGATCATCAATCATACAGAAAAATTATCAAAAAATTAACACCAAAATAAGAACAAAGCACACTTCAATACTAAAACCTACTTACCCAACAAGATAAAGGAAAATTATCAAAATCAATCACTATGATCATCAACAAAATCCAAGATCCTTAATCACAATCCATACCCAGAACAACTACAGGAAAATATCTAGATCAACTGATATAATGATCAATCACAACCTAATGATCCTTAACCACTAAGAAAAACATCAATGGTTACCACTAACATAGAACAAACCACACTACTCCGGAAGCATCTTGCCCAGCAAGATAGACAAAAACATCAAAATCAATCAGCATAAAAATCTATAAAAAAATGTCATGATCCTTAACCATACAGAAAAATATAAAAAAAACTACCAATCAGCACAAAAAAAACCACATAATAGAACTCAAGTATGAGAAGAAAACAACTTAAATAGTTAAAATTAACCCCTTATTAATTGATTATTTGTCAAGCTTAAAACCTACATAAAGATTAATAAAGAACCAGATGAACATGATTGATGATGCGTATGCTTGAAGAAAGATAATCTTTTCAAGTTTTGAACGAAATTACTAACAATAACCCATCTTCATAAGTGGAGAAGAATCAAGGGTGTGATTAATTACCTTGTGTTGTTATTTCGCAGTGGTTTTTGAATGATTACAAGAGTTGCAGAAATTGATCTTGGGTTAGATTGAAATCCCTAATTTGGAGTTGAAATTTAAAGAGGGTTTTACCCTAATATACAGTTCAGAAAAAAGAGGAAGATGATTATGATGAAGATGATGATGATGATGATGAAACGAGATAGTATTCGAGTGTTTATGTTTTAGATTGATTCAACTATATAATATAAAGAAATAAACAAATATTTTTATTCATTTTAAAATAAATAAAAAGTTATTAACATCAAGAAATTTATGTTTTATTCGATTGTTTATGTTTTGAAAATAATTATTTTTATTTTAATTGGTTGTTTATTGCAACTATATGAGAATTTTATGGTATGTACAGCAAGAAAAGAGGGATAATCGGATGGTAATCTTGTAAATATAATAATTTAAACAAAGAGTAAGATATGATTCCATCGTAGTTATCTTTGTTTGTTGTGTTTCAATTAATGAATTGGGTACGCTTTCTATAATTACGATTATTAACTATTATGGAACATAGGATGAGCACTGGATTTAATGATAAAATCGTTTAGAGATATACGACAACATTGACAAACCCAAGAATTTTAACTATAAGGTTGGAAATTTTTAAAGATCAGTTAGTTATAACTATATATTAATTTTTTAGTATGATGATGCTCTGTTTGGGTTGGACACTAAATATAAGGATAAACCTAGGTTTAATGTAAAAAATTCATAACAAAAGTATTTCAACATTAAAAACTCATAATGTAAATGCTACATTTTATAAGTTGCTATCTAAGGGTTTTTATTTTTTATAAAATTTAATAGTTACATAATTATAGAACATTCGTAAACAAAGTCTTTTTCAATATAACTTGTATATTATCACTCCATCACCACTTTCAATACACAATTCGAACTTTACACATTTCATTGCCGAATACACATCTTTGGCCACTTGATGTTGCCACGGGTAAGGTTAACTTCAATAAACGGTATATCAATGCATATAAAAAATGTTTCTTTGATTAAACCATCAATTGTACAAATACTACATAAATCATTTAAGTTTGGAAATCTATACCTTAATCTCTTTTTAACAATATGCACAATTCGAGAAAAATTAACAATTTACAAAATAAACACTTGGGAGAAACGAGAGAGATCACAAGTCAACAATATGTCAAGTTAACAAAAATTAGCATGAAATAAAAGACAAAATAAACAAACCTTAGTGATTTATGCCTTTAATCTACAAATTCTAGATTATGATTACCTTCACTTGCGATAACCTGTGTATGTCTCCGTCGATCGCAAAATTCATAGTAGTTTGTTCCTTCTATTCTTCTCTCCTTCTATATTTGACATAAAAAGTTTTTATTCGTGATATGAATAAATTAAAGGTTAACAGATATTTGAACAAATGTTAATGAATTAGGTATTAAGAGTCGGACTTTAAGTAAAGAGTGTGGTAATAATTTGATAGACTACATGGCTTAATTTAGGTTTATAACTTATAAAGACTAATGAGTAATAGTCTAAAACAATTAATTTATAATTATAATATATTTATATTACTTAAAAAAGAGTAAATTACACGCACAGTCCCTGAGGTTTGCACGTATTGTAACTTTAATCCCTATTTTAAAAAAATTACAGATACGGGCCTGAACTATGCATGTGTGCACGTTGTTAGTCCCTGTCACTAACAAATGTTAAGTTTATTTGTTAAGTGTTTAAAAATGACAAAAATACCCTCCTACAAATAAAAAGTTAATCAACTAATAGTAGGACCACCCATCACCACCACCACCACCCACCACCCACCACCACCCACCACCCACCACCACCCACCACCACCACCACCGTAACCACCACCAAAAGCTATCTCATTATTGATCCATTATTCCACCAACACAAAATAATAACACGAAAGCACCTACATCATCAGCGTTACCAATCTCTAGCTACGACGTCACTCGCCGGAAAACAAATTACTCAAAACAACATAAAATTTATCAATCTTATATGAACAGATGATCACTCATGATGTTTAATTTCATAAATGCACCAACGAGAGTTTGTCACGACGGTAGGGACGATTGTCACCGGTGAGCTCTGTTTTCTCCTTTATTCGTTGGATCATTCTTCACCATTTTGTCGTTCGTCTTCTTCTTTATTGCAATTAAAGGTTTAAACGGCAGAAACGGAGATTCCTTACCGTCACTGTTGCTCCGCTACAGAATGTCGCGAAACTTCCACCGGCGTGACGAATCGGCAGTGGAATTACTCTTCTTACACCTTTCCGGTGACTCTGTCTTCGGCTTCCACACGCAATAGGTTCCCGAAGTGATTCCGTCGAGATCGTCGGCCTCTGATGAAGATGAAGAACCGAAATCGCGATCTTCGCTGAAAAACTTTCGCAGAGGAAGACGCACCACCGCCATAGCAACAGGTGTTGGTTGTTTTCAGTCGTGGTGAAGATGGCTATGACGATGGTTGTTTTCAGCCGTGGTGTTGGTTGTCGGTTATTTTGGTGGTGTGAATCCAGATGAGGGTGGCGGTTTAGTGGGTTTGTGATGGCGGTGGTTCTAGGGTTTTCTAAAGTTGGTGAAGGGGGTTTAGGTTGCGGTGGTGGATGGTTGTGGCTGCGATGGTTGTTTGACAGCCTTTATGGATAGCGGTAAGTATTGGTTAGGATGGTCGATGGTGAGGGTGATAAAATTGGTTGTGGTGGTGGGTGATACTGATGATGATGGTGTTGGAATGGTAATGCAGATGAATAAGACAACTAGGGGCATTTTGGTAATTTTCCAAGGACTTAACAGAAAAACTTAATACTGTTAGTGTTAGGGACTTTCAACATGCAATATTGACATAGTTCAGGCCCTAATCTGTAATTTATTGAAGGTGGGGGCTAAAGTTGCAATATGTGCATACCACAGGGACTATCCGTGTAATTTACTCCTTAAAAAATTATAACTTATAGGGTTAGATTTGTAACATTTTACGGTTTTAAATTATTCTTAAGTGTCGTTAAAAAAAATATCATGGGGCCATTGTTCAAATTTTTTTGGGAGTTAGAGCATTCACATTTCGGTTCCTATGTGAGTGCACATCTTATATTATAGGGAGTAGTAAGTAGTTGTGAGTAAATGAGAGGGAAAATGATATTGTTCATCCCTATATTTAGGGAAATACGATACCACCCTCATAAATTTTTTAAATATTTTTTAAAGTTGTTGCGAGGGGAGGAGAGAGAAAAGTTAATGATAAATGTATGAAAAATATTATTTAATTGAAAATTAGAAAGAAGAAATAATAATTTTTAATGTAATTATATAGATGAGAATAAAAAATAGGATGTGAATGCTCTTCCTCTTAATTACAATCTATATATATAACTATAAAAAAAATTTCATGAGCGTCGTATAACCCCCATACTGCTAGCATAGGCCCGCTCTAGAGTGGTGAAACTCTAGTTGACAATGATGATTTGAGCCTCGCCTATAACATATTTTTGTAAATTTATTGTGGCTTAGATTATATGGAGTAAGATAGGTAGATGACATTTAACTATTAAAAAAACTATTATGAATAGTAACCATGTAAAGTCTTTAATGGATATTTAGGTGATAAAGTGATTTATTTTTAAACAAATGTAAATAAAACAAAATTACCAAGTAAAGTTCAACTTGATAGTAGGTATGTGAGGATGAAATAATAACTAGTCTTTAAAAAAATATTCTGGTAGTAAAATAATATGTTTTTCAATCAAATTAAATGTTGTGGTTTATAAGCCGCAACGTCCATTAGTGCAGGTATAGTGATTTAGAAATGAAATATAGAGTAAAAAATTTCTATTCTTCGGTCAAAAAAGGGTTATATCTTTGAATTTTTTTGTTGTCAGTTTTTCTTACATAAATATAATATATATATATATATATATATATATATATATATATATGGGAATGATATCTTAACAATTAGATTTAAAGAAGATTAAGAAGGTACTAATTTTTAATTGTAATGTTTTTTAAAAACTTATATTGTCTGATTAAAGTTTCTAGCATGTGATTGAATTTTGTATTGTTTTTCTAAAATTTTTATACTATCAAAATCTAAATTAGTAGTTAGAAGAAATGATTTATCATTAGTAATAAATCTAACTATAGGACGAGATGATTTCAATGCAATTGTAATGAGTTTAATTGGAGTTCATTTAAGCTGGTTTTGAGGAGGCTAAATTTAATTCTAATGATATTTTAGTAAAAAGTGGTTCTTATTTTAATATATATCTACATATATAGTTGCGAAATGCTTATCTTTATAAATATTTTGATATAAATTTATTTAAAATGGAGTTCTGCTTAATAATGTACAAATAATTGGAGAACAAATAATAGAAATATAGAATTCGTTAAGCCTTAATTAACGTTTCATTCAAATAGTCATCTCCATCTAGAAGGAAAATCCTTGATATAACAAGGACTAGGTTTTTCTCGTTTATCTGTTGTAAACGAGTCATTCCAACTGGCATATCGTTCATGTGAAACATGAATGATACGCTTGAGAGAAAACAATGATGAAAAAGTATGATAGGATGAAAAATATCTATGAAAGTTTTGGGGGATGAAAGAAAACGAAAATTTTAAACCAGAGAACAAACAAACTGGCAAGTTGAATTAAATAGCATTCATAAAACTCCTATACATTTGGAATTATCTTGTTCTCTCTAGACTTTTTATACATGGTGATCTTATAACATTTAGAAGATTTTATGAAAAATTTAAATGAAAATTATTAAAATAAATATAATTGTACCTTAATTTCTTGCTGGTATGTTTCTTTTTCTCATCTTGATCGTTAAAAATGTTACAAATATTTTTCTGGTTCTAGAAGGTCAATGTTTGAATTTGACTTAACATTGTATCATTTTTAAAAACTCCTTAATTATATGGTCAAGATTCAAAATCACGCCTCATTAGCAACACCACTAGGATCCCATATTAATTTAGTAAATAAGTAAATAAACTTAAATACAAATACTACTAAAAACAAATTTGCAACTGCGTAAGTTAAAATAATGGTCCACAAGAAAAAAAAAACTCCAATTACCAAAAAAATTAACACCACACCACCATTTAAGTTTCTAACATAAATCTTGATCGTTGAATATATGAAACAGAATCAATGCTAACGTGCACCAGGTCAAGTAAACGACTCATCAGTCGACAAATCTTGATCGTTGGTCATTAGATCAAGAAATTTCATGTTTACAATCGAATGTCTTGACACTTTATTAGAACCACGTTCTCATGCAGTCGTTTCCGCTCCTTTTTCTATCAAAATTGCATATTGTATCTCCTTTTTAACCTTAGACATTGAAGGTCTAATGTTTCGTGTGGTTGCACGCACATCAAAGTTTTTTTCTACTATCTTCCACATTGATTGGATGTCGTATTCATTACCAAGAGCTGGATCAATAATTCCTTGGATATGCCCAATCTCTATACGCATTTTCGCCCGCCATTAAATCATTATATGGGTGACAAAATGGGTTGGTTGATTGGATGTCGTAAAAACCACCCATGTATATAACTTTTGCTAAATTAAGTCACTCATACGCCAAGAAACATAACTAAATGAATACACAGAAGATTCAAACCCAAAAACATTTAAAAAATACATGTATACCAAATAATAAAGGTTAATCGGCAAGTTTAATTTACTCTAATGGTTTCACGTTTCCAATTAATCAACGAACCGTAAAACCGGTCATCGCGGTCTAATGTCATATACTATATTTAAGTGAACCAAGCGAGGAGTCTTAAACAAATGACCCAACCCAACTGGTTTCAGCCACTTGCTGATTACAATATTACACCATACACATATAATTGAACTACTCGACCACTGTATGAACAATTTAATTAGGTATATGCAAAGATAGTATTAACGTGAGCCGTTCTAGCTCAGTTGGTAGAGCGCGTGGCTTTTAACCACGTGGTCGTGGGTTCGAGTCCCACGGATGGCGATGCTATTATTTTAATCACCATTTCTTTTACCATAAACATATTATTAATGTCGCAGTCTTGTTTTTGATTTTTTAATTAAAGCTAGTTTATGTTTACCCTAATTGGTCAAGGTGAGATGCTTATGATATAGAAATATAGAAAAGTCAAGGGTTCAAGTCTAGGGGGTTGAGGTTGCGGTCTTGACTGTGAAACAGATAGATTAACACGATTAAAACAACTCTATCTTTCGGAAAAGTACAATTATATAAATAAAGGTTATATTAATCTATTTCATTAACAAAACAACTCTATCTTTCATTAGATTATTTGGTAGCTTGTGATATGTACTTTTCCTAATGAAATATATAATATATTAACAAAACACAATAATTCTACCACATATTTTTAGAGTAAATTACATAAAATAACCTTTATTTATATAATTGTTTTTATTTTTCAATCATTATCTTTACTAATTACACTGAACGACCTATACGTATATGGTATGTTTCATCTTTGATTATTCAGTCTAACGATCATTAGTTTGCGTCGTGGTTCCATATGAGGGTAGATGTCTAAAAAAGCATACATGCGACATGATCCAAAAAAAATCGATGTATTAAGAAAATATGATTGGTAAAACGTTAAGACCAATGAGTAACACTTGAAATAAACAATGATTGTATCGTATGGTTATTTGTCAATAATAAACTTAATTTGCCGTTCAAAAAAATTTAAAGACTTAATATATAAAAATTAGAATGCATGTCACATTAAATAATTTAGATACTTTCCACAATCAAATGATTATGAAAATCATATGATACAATAAATTTTTATGGAACTAGTATTATAATTTGAACAAAAGCATCTAAATAACTATATGTACCTTGCATTCTAATTTGTATACTTAAATCATATGATATAATAAATTTTTATGAAACTAGTATTCTAATTTGAACAAAAGCATCTAAATAACTATATGTACCTTGCATTCTAATTTGTATACTTAAATCATATTATACAATATATTTTATATAACTCATTTTCAAAAAAGTAATGATAAAACATATAAATTTTTTTGAGGTTTCACTTGTCAGTTTTAATGTTTTACTCATCATATTTTTCTATATAACTTCACGTAGTTTGTATTCTAATTTCTATGCATTAAGTTTATTATTGATATTTAAATCATAAAAACAGTAAGTTTTTATAGAACTAGCTTTAAAAAAAATAAGGATAAAAATATATATAATCTGTTTGAGAGTTTACTTGTTAGTCTCAACATTTTATTGATCATATATCTCTAATACGTCGATTCATTTTAGAATTATATAGCTTGGATGTTTTTTACACATATACTATCATGTGATAATTATGTGACCTAACTTAACGATGAAAATCAATAACCGTTAAACTGAAGAACCAAATATAAAACAAATCATATATATAAATATTGTCTAGCGTAATTAGTAAAGATAAAAATTAAAAATTAAAGAGTTAAGTTCATTTTTACTCTCCAAGGTTTGACAAAAATAATCATTTTTCTTCAAAAGATCGAAAACATCAATTTACCTTCAAATGTTTCATAATTTGTTTCAATTTTAGTCCAAAAGTTTAATTATTATTCAACTTGAATCCAAAATAATAAACCTTTTGGACTAAAACTGAAACAACTTATGAAACTTTTGGAATTAAATTAATGTTTTTAATCTTTTGGATGAAAATAATTATTTTTGTCAAATCTTAAGGAGTAAAATTAAAATTAACTTAAAATTAAAATTAGATACAAATATAAATGTTATTTCTGTAATTTACTTTATTTTTTATGACTCGATCCAGTCCATGATCACGACTAGTTGGTGTCTTGGGGACGAGTATGATGTGAAAAGAATACGAGGAAACATTATCCTTTCAAGTTTTGACAAAATTAATTTTTATCGATGAATAAGTACAATTTATAATTTATAATTTGTATTTCTACCTTAATTTAAGACACCACCAAATATTGCTTGGTGGGTATCAAATGGACGGTCATGTACGTAACTTCTAAGTAATATTTTGATCTATTAATTAGAAACAAGAACACAGTATACACCATAACTAGAGTCGTACAACCATTTATTTAATTATACATATAAACTTGTAACATTTGAATAAAAAAACACTTTTAAGTAAATTACATTTTCGAATGAGGCTGCACACGTTCTCGGATAACATGATCCTTATTGTCTTGGGCCAATATGTTATCTAGCTCTTTGACAAATCTCTTCATAGCAACCCTTGGTAACCACATGGGTACCACGATTCCAGACTCACCCTTACGATTTATATAACGCGTAAAGAAACCAGCGATATGGTGGTCTGGCCCTGAGTAGACCGCTTTCCCCCATCCGAAATCGAGTTCAAGTAATCCCATTCGTGTCACATCCGATACAACATAGCTTCCAACAGCTGTGAAGCCCGGTCGTCCTTTGATTACCATTAGATCAGCGACGGATCTCATGTACTCTTCTGTGACTTGTGATTTGGCTTTGATCACAAGCTCCAACGCGTGTCCTAACGGTTTGTTACACACGTCTCGAGCTTTGGAAATGGCAGCCGGGTAGCTGAAAACATTTCCATAATATCCTACGGGGATAGGAGGATTGAACTTTCTACGCGCGTTAACAACGCTCATCATACGCATTTCGTCTTCGGGGTTTGGTTGGAGAGCGATGGTGCGACAACGCCAAAGGAAAGCTGTTAGAAGCTCGAATGTCGTACAATTTTTTAAGTGTGTTGGAACCAGCCTACGGATAGCAGAAATCTGAGCAGGTCCAAAGAAAAACGACTTATATTCCATGTCATCTAATGGGATGACTGTACCATCAGTGTCTGCCACTTGGTCATACTCGTGATGAGTGCATGTTACACGTGGTGGGTCCCGTGCACAAAGCAACTCTCTTTGCCAAATAGGCAACGTCGACGGCACTGACGCGCCTTTTGCCATTTCGCACAATGCCGTCATGAATTGTGTGTATCCCGTTGCATCGCACATAGTATGACTCACTCCTACAGCGACGATGAAACCTCCACATAAAAGTCGCGTCACCTATCAATCAAAACCAATACCAATGAAAACATGTCACATTAACTATGTGATCATACTCAATATAATATTCATTTTCAGTAGCAAAACGGTCGTAAAAATCTAATACCATTTTGCGATGTAGCGGTCGCTAACTTCACGACCGCTCTGATTTAAGTGGTCGCTAAGTTTAATATAAAACTACAAAATCTTAATCTTATTATAGTCATTAACTTTCACCTGAATCAGCAACAATGGTGAATCAAGAACACCACTGGAGCCAGGAACATCATACAGAAGCTCTTCCCGGCAGGGGAACGGCGGCCGGAGCTCCGCCCCAAACTGCTGCAGCGTAACATCAGCCTCCGCCTCGATAAACAACACGCCCTGGCCGGAGCAATCCACCACAAGCTTCCTCGCCGGACCTTCCTTCAACCGTCCGGCAAACGGATAATAAAACACCAAGGCCTTCGCCAACGCCTCTCGGATCACACTCGCCGGATTCTTATCTCCCATATTCGGGTTCCTTTGGTAGATATGAATCGATGGAATTTGAAACCTTAGGCCCTCTTGATCGTCTATGTCGGAGAGCGGTTTGAGCTCTCGAGGAGTCGGTTTCGCCGGAGCGATGAGCTCCGGCGGACACCGCCTGACTGTGAAGGTTAACGGAGTGTGGGTTTGAGCCATGTGTGGTTTAGAGTTGTGGTGGTGTTAACTGTTTAAGTTTTGAGGTTGAAATGTTGAGTGACAATATTGGTGAGTAGTGAGTTAATTTATAGAGGTCACCACGTTTATTAGAACTATTTTTGGTATAGTGTTGATACGGAAAAAATATATGGGTTTTGGTGTTATTACGAGAAGAGTTTGATTTTTGGGTGTTATGTTAGTCTGGTTGGTGAAATTTGCCTACGTGACAGGGGGTTCAATAAGTGTCTGGCGAGATAGTTGAGATGACATGTTGAGTATTGACGGTTGTGTTTTCTTGGTTTGACTAGCGGATTCAACGCTGCACAATTTGACAAACTCTTCTTTATTACTTTTCTTATTTGTATCCGTTTTTTTGAAGAATTTTTTTGTATTTCAAAAAATACATGAAAAATGATAAAACTGAACTGTCAAATCAAAAGTTTTTGACATTCACTAGTCAAATTAACGAAACGCAACAGTCAACACTCAACATGTCAGTTCAGTCGCCTAGCCTGGCACATATTGAACTCCCGGCCACGTAGGCAAGTTCTGCTACTTACACTAGCGGAACACTCAATGAACAAAAGCTTCTGAAAAGCACACCAAAAAAATCTATTTTCTCAAATTAACATTAAAAACAAAATAAAAAAATCACGTTTATTAATGATTTAATGTTATATTGTTATACGTCTTCATACATATTTGTATGCTAGTATACCATATCTCATAAACAAGTATAATAAAGGGTGCATTAAAACAAGGATGAAGTTGTATTGGAAATGTGATTTGTGTGGGTACAAAAAAAACACGTCTCTAATATATAGTTCTATTTTCAGGTTTTATTTTTAGACCTCAACCATCTTTCATTTCGTTTCACATATATAAAATAACCCTAAAAGAAAATGTTGTAAAATCTTCAACCCCATCTTCCAGATTATACCTTATATTTAACGACGAATCCAAGATTTTTCTTACGAGAGGCAAAAATGAAAACAAGACAGTAAAAACAACTCTGCTAGAACGGACATAAACACGCAGGTTAAAATGAACATCAAATTGTATGAAACTTAAAGTACAATACTACTCGTAACAATTACTATGTCATATTAAGAATTCATATAGATAAAGCACAAACTAAGACATAACATTACTATTTCACATCAAGTTCACCATCTTCTTGTAAATTTCTCATAAGTAATTTGTGTGTACAATATTTTTAATGATTTTTTAATATTATTTGTATATTATAAAACTTTGAAACTTTGACGTTATAAAAAAAACATTTATTATGTGCATAGTATTTTAAAAGGAAAAAACAAAGAAGCTTACGATTTAATAACACGAGAACAATAACGAGTGTTGAGTACTTGTGTGGCCAATAATTAATTCCTTAGTCACTTTCAGTTTCGTGATTCACGTGATAGTAATTTAAAGCACCAATTCGCATAACATGCACGTGCCATATTATGATGTCATATTCATCCGCCCAATTTTGTGTATTATGTGATTTGCAATTATTCGATTGAAATACAATGTATATTTAATATGTGATATATGATATATTTGTGTAATATAAATGCATTCTATTCATATTGTGAATCTACCATGGTCGTTGAAAACGGTGTAATTGATGTTAAAGTTAATTACACAAATAATATTTGAGTTTTAATAAATAAAAGGAGCTAACTTTAAAAAGTAACATATATGTAATATGTGATATATGATTTATCAATTTATGATATATCCAATGTCTAACACCAACTTTTGTTTCAAAAACCAGTTAAACAAACCTTCCCACGAGATGATCCCATGAAAATAATAATGTTCTAATTTTTTTAGACTAAATTATCAAAGAAAGTTCTTTATGTATATATTTTTATTTCATGTCTAATCTTTAATATTTAAAAGTTACACCAAACATTTTTTATCTTCAATGAATAACAACTATGGTCTTTAAACTAACATGGGTTAAATTTTCTGGTTAAATTTAATCACATGCAAATCATACAAGGAGCAATTATGTAAAATCCATCTTACCTCATATATAATGTCTTTAAAATAAAAACTATTTAATTTTTTATTCTAAGTAATAATAACTAATTTTTCTTGGAGTAATAAAAAAACTATTCATACATTCAAGCATCTTATTTATTTTTTTAACAAGAATTTCTAGATTTTATACTATTATGTATTTATTATAACTTCAAACACACACCCAAACACTATTTTCAGTGTCTTATTTTCTGACTAAAAGTTTTACTATTTAAAATTACTTATCTAATATAATAAGATTTTGATAAAAGTAAACCCGTCTCGTAGTCTTTCTCCTATTAAATCCAATACATTTCTCTTACAAAATGATGGTATGTTAAACTTATAAGAAGCACGTTTAAACACTCCTAGTACTATATCATATATTAAAGTTTACTATATTAAAGTGACAATTCAAGTTATTATAGAAAGAGGCCAAGATATGTTAAACAATGTTGATAATGAATACATGGTTTATAGCTAATTGCACAAGAATATCAAATCAAATTAATCAAATTCCATATTTTGAACCAATATCAAACAAGTACAGTGTACTACCACTGAACCCTACATTAAGAAGCAAAAATTTTGAAAATTATTGAAATTTTAACTTTTAAGGGTACAATTTTCTCACTTCATCATGTATTTGAAAAGAAATGGAAATAGAGAGAAGATATTGCCATAATTACATGAATTAAATATAATTTTAGATGCAACATATATAACGGCATCAACTATATTTTTTATTCGTGCATTAAGACATTATATATCAATTTATGTATAAACGTTTTGCTAAAACCATACTGGATGACGAAAACGCATATAAAAGTTTGATTGCTTGATGGTTTTATATATATATATATATATATATATATATATATATATATATATATTAGGGTAAGATGGATTTTACAAGACTGTCCTCGTGTGAATTGCGTGTGAGTATATTTAACCATATAATTTAACCTAAATTAATTTAAAGGACCATAATTATTACAAACATTGAAAATAAAGAATATTTGATGTAATTTTTAAAGCTTAAGGAGTAAACATAAAATCAGATATAAACATAAATGACTTTTTTTGTAATTTAGTCTTTTTTCAAAAAATAATGACCTTGACCTTTAAAAAAAACGTTTAATGCAACATATGATATAACTATGCGGTTATACCACTTACAGGATGCGACTATCTCATTTTTCATAGTGTGAATATCTTTTGCATGGTGCTGCCACGTGATATTACCCTGTACATAAATTGACGCAAATACCCGTGATGCATTGTTGTGTTTTATGGGTTTTGTAATGTCTTGAATAGTTTTCAATATCAAGTTATATGGATTTATTATAGCCTATAGTATTTTGATAGTGTACAAAAATCTTTAAGCAGACCAGACTGAAAAAAATTTTCAAACAAGGGTCTAATTTCTGTGAACATTTGTATGAACTAGTATATCAAAATCAAACGAAATGATACTTATACAAGGGTTAGAACCATCAAAATGATGAAATAAGAGTATATTATGGGCTTAAATCAATATCATAGACTTGTACTTGACAACAAGCTAAGTTGGGACCGAACGTTGCCAAAAACGGAAACAAATTGACAGTAGTAAATATGGTAAATTATTTAGGATGAAAAAATGAAGATACAATGTACCAAAGGAAAAAAAAACTTTTGGTTCCTGTTGCAGAACCCTGCATCTAAGGCTCGTACTGTAGTGTACAATGCTTGATGCAGAACACCTAATCTTGATCACTGATATTTTTAACTTTATGATTCTTGGTGACCATTAGTTTCAGATTTCACATCTGATGTCTCATTGGTAGCTTTACCATCATCACTTGATGGTTTTCCCTGCAAACATAATGGGAAATCACTGTTTGCTTTGGTCAAAGCATATTCTGTTGCTTCAAATCTTTTCAGAAACAAAGGAGCGAAATACAGGTAAGCGAGCAGGTTGGATAATAGGTCAAAATGGTTTATGTCAAATCGGATATTTTAATTTGCAAGTGAAAAGGGGTTGAGCAAACCCGTTACAGTAAAATACAACTAGAATTGACCAAATTTCATTGAATTCACACCTAGAACAAGGTAAAAATTTTCCAAAGTGTATTCAAATGCCTCAAAATCTCCTTAACCGTTTTATTATAGAAAAGGATAAGAATTCTGTGACAATATACTTTCTGTAATCATATTTAGCATATTATTTGTTTAGAAAGTAAAAATAATAATAAAAGATAAGTTTGCTTGCACGCCCAATCCATCCGTTCTGACCCGTTACCACCCAACCCATTTTGCTACCTTTGATCATAATATTTTGTAATGATAACAGACCCACAATACTAGTCAAGATTACTTACTAACCTTGTTTTTATCGCGCCAACCTAGACCAAATGAAAGTATGCCTGTCCTTTTTGTTGTGTTGTTGTCTTTAGACTCAGGTTGAATGTTTCTATACAACATTGACAACTTAAGTCAGTCAACACAGTAGTCAATGATGCAACAATGCATGTAATATTCTGATAATAATATAGTTTTTTCCTATAATACGATTGAATAAGTTCTAGGCAATAGACTGTCGACCCGTTCGACCCATTACACCAAACTATATTCTTTAATATTATCCGTTTGACCCATTAGAGATAAACATAACCCAAAGTAAATGGGTCAAAATTTCCACCTCTGGTGAACCACATGAAATCAATAATGCTTTATCTCGGAGAAAAAGAAAAGAAAATTGTGCGTACCCTGGCGTTGCTTGTGCTTTAACTTGGCCAGAACTATATTGCAATGTTGCCTCTAACATAGATTCTGCCATTACAACCCTCTTTTCCATTTGAGCAAGTGAAGTCATAGCATGTTCATATTTCTCCTGCAGTGAACAATTAAACGTTTATTTGCCTTTAAAAGAATTGTTCTTTGTATGGGATATTCCTGTTGGATGCTGAAGCTGTTTGAGCAAAGAATATAAAATTATCAAGAATTTTAGCAAGTGAATTCATACTTTTATCTCTCATATTGTTCTTATCACCTTTGTTAATGAGGGCAAGTTGTAAATAACAAACTTCTTAATCTAGAACGCATATTTTTTAAAACTAAAATTAACTGAATTCTACAATCGCTTAATAACAGTGATTTTGGTCAGGGCCCCTTGGGCCTAATGTACACATCCTTATTCTGCATTTCTATAAGAGGTTGTTCCAAGACTCATGACTGAAATAAAACGTGTGCATGATATTGCAACATATAGTCTTTCATTGGAAATAAGTTTGAAAGAGTTACCCCGTCGAATAGGATTGCAGAAAATATATAATTTTAGTCACAATATAATTTCTTGAATGGGACGGTTTGGTTCTATTCATAATAATAATAATAATAATAATAATAATAATAATAATAAAAAAAAAAAAAAACTAAATAACATTCTACTTGTTTGACCCATATGGCATGTTTCCTTTCTAAGCTAGCTCTTTTTTAACTTACCCGTTAATGATATAAACATATCGCATAACGACACGTTCATAAGCAAATGGGTTGAGAACGTACCTCAAGTACACTCACTAAATATCTCTGAGCAGCTGCATCTCGTTCTGCAGATCTACGGGCATCATCTGCGATTTTCTGTTCTTGCTCAACTCTCATTAGCACCTACACGAATATACAGATGGTGTTAGATGATATGCAGAGTTCTTGACATACAAAAGTGGTAGTTGATATAGTATATAGCACAATAAAAGAACATAAATATTTGAACCTCAAGCATTGCTTTTTCCTGTTCTTTCTTATCTGAAAGAAGTTGGTGCAGCTCTGATAGCTCATGTTCCATATGCTCAATCTGAATCATGTTCAAAAATATTGATCCTTTTCAAAGTTTTTATAGAAAAACAGATACCCAAAGTGAACCTTTAATGCATAAATGCTCCTAATCACCTTATTAAATAACACAGATTATTACTGTTACAATATAAAATATTTGTCACACTGGTTATCAGCAAAAAGAATTAAACTTTGGACAAAAAGTGTTTTTTGAGTGACCAAACCTCATCTCACTATACCAAATATTACTCGTTTTAACCCAAACCCAATTTGATTAGTTATGCAATGAGCCCGACCCATCCATTTTGCCACCTCTGAAGAATTAAACTTTGGACAAAAAGTGTTTTCTGAGTGACCAAACCTCATCTCACTATACCAAATATTACTCGTTTTAACCCAAACCCAATTTGATTAGTTATGCAATGAGCCCGACCCATCCATTTTGCCACCTCTGTTTACAAGTTACTAGTCCTATGTTCTAAATGATTTAAAGCTTCCAATTTTGAACATATGATGCGAGAATACCTTTGCGCTTAATTCCAGCCTATTATCTTGCTGGGCCATCTCCATAAGTGCTGTCTCCAACTCTTCAGCTCTATAAAGTACAAGTAACTTTGTTATAGGTCCATTGGTATGCTTTCATGAAGGACATAACAAACTGAGTTTAACAGAAATTATGCCACAGAGCAGATATTCCTAGAGGTGGGTTTGTTCTGACCCATAAACAATTTTATCTAATGTTAACAATGATTACAGAAACAGTACTGATTATAAAAATAATATTAGTTACAGCAATAATCTAAATCTTTAAAAAAGGAATTTAGGAAGTTGTATGCACCAACATTAGACTTTGGGCTACTTTCAACCCGTTTGACCCGTTTCTCTTTTAAATTAATTTTTCATTTTATCAGTTTGAGGAAAAAAAAAACACAACCCACATTAACTCATTCGTAAGTAAACAGGTCAAAATTGTCACCTCTAGATATTTCACAACCAACTATCTCTGATCAGCACTATGTCCTAGTTCTTATTGGAATATGGGGCTCTCATTATTCTCTACTTAAAAGATTGTTATGTATTAAATGTGCCCCTTTGCGCCCCTAAATTTTGAGGCCATATGAGAATCATATTAACCAAAAAAGCACCTAAATTCAATCAATATATATATATTTCATCAACAGTTTTGCTTATTTCATATTGCTTATGTGTGAGCATCCAGATTGTCAGCACAAGGAGGATATACTGGTCCCTGCAACAAAAAAACTTCCTGAAACTAACCTAACTGTAGCAGATCTCTTGTCCTCCAGCATTGAGCATAACTCGGCCTTTAACCATATAACCTGTACATGGAAACTATCATATAAACACTAGGACCTTTATATGCCAATGAGCTATTAATAAGTAAAATTCAACTCGTATACAAAGTGAGAGTTTAATATTTACAGAAACAATTGTTAGGTATCACAATCAGAGTAGGTTCCAGCGGAAGCAATCAAACACACACAATCACACAATATATATATAAAATAGACACGAGAGAATTATAGTGGTTCGGTCTAGGTGACCTACGTCCACTCTGCAACTAGGGTTTATATTATTATTGTGCTCAAGAATACAATTACATCATGGGTCTATTTATAATGCTAGATTAGGGTTGTAATTAAGGTAATAACTTAGGCTCCAAAAATTAACTAATTAACCCTAATTAGGGCCGGCTAGCCCATTCTTTTGTTTATCATTAGCCTAGCAAAACAGGCCCGAGCCCCGTCCGGCTCGGCCCAAAGCCTTCACAACCCAACAATCTCCCACTTGAAGGCTTTGCACAAGTCTACAAACGCCGTCCAAGTAACCCAGATTCAGTAACTCCAGTATTCTTCATATCCAAAAGTCTTCCAAGCTTCAATTCCCATCAGCTAAGACTTCATTGTAACCCCTAGTTGCACCCCCTCTCATCAAGTACATGAGGGGACAGTTGAAGCTCCCCCGAGCTCCAACCCATTCTCTATCTTAACTGGTATGCACGATCCACCAGCTCCAGAGATAACCCGAGAATCATCAACACTCTCCTCATTCAGCAAGACATCCATAGGAGAGAATTTAACAATCGGAGTAGTGGTCTTCACAACCCAACATTGTTTTGTGACTGTACCCGAAACACGCCCCGTGCTCCCTCTGTCACCAAACCCCTGACCTGGTTTAGACCTTCGATCCCGCTCAGCTTGAATCACCTTGGCACCAGGCTTCAGTCTTGCAAATTGAACCCTCTTTTGCCCCTTTGACTCAGTGAACCCAACTTTGTTTTGAGGAACGGTCATACTTTACTCAATAGGTACTTCCACCATGTATAACGATCCTCGCTTGTTTCCACGAGCAATAACCATATTTCCTTTTGTTACTTTCCATTTACCTCTACCAAACTTTACTTCTTGTCCCTGTTCATCCAGTTGACTAACAGAGATAAGATTTCTCTTCAAAGCTGGAATCACCCTAACATTCTTCAAGTTTCAGTAGGTTCCCAATGGAGTTAACAGATTAACATCACCTATGCCCGTAACATCAAGGATATTACCATTTGCTGTTTGTACCTTCCTAAAGTTGCCAACTTTTAGATTCACCAACGTCTCCCCGCTGTGCATGGCGTGAAACGAAGAACCGGAATCCATAACCCAAGAGTCCACACTGTTTTCAGCCTCGAGTAGTAATGTGTCATCATTACATTCATCCTCAGCAGCAGTGTTTACCCCACCAGATTTTCCTTGTTTACGCTTTGGACATTGACTCTTAACATGCCCAATCTCATCACAACTCCAGCACTTCACAGTTTTCCGAGCTCTAGACGAACTTCTCCCTCGACTCTCACTGCTCCTGTTATTTTCCCTTCCCCTGCCAACATATAACAAACCAGAAGATGATCCACCACCAGTGCTTTTCCGGCGGGTTTCCTTACCTAGCACAATGTTTCGGACCCCGTCAAATGTTAATCCATCAGTCCCCACCGAACTAGTAATAGCCGTTACAGTTCCAGACCAACTATCTGGCAAAGAAGATAACAATACTACAGCTTGAGTCTCATCATCAAACTTCATGCCCACAGAAGCTAACCTGGACATGATCGAGTTAAGATCATTAATATGCTCTAAAACTGAAGTTCGCTCATTCATTCGAGTCATGAATAACTCCCTCATCAAGAACACCTTATTAGCAGCAGACGGCTTTTCATACATATTTGACAGAGCCATCATTATACCACGAGCCGTGGTTTCGTGCATAACGTTAAATGCAACGCTCCTCGTCAAAGCCAATGTAATAGCCCCTCTAGCCTTCTTGTCCTTTGAGTTCCAAACCGCTTCTTCAGCTTTGTTCATTGTAGCCGGCTTTTCTTCCAATACTACTTCCAAATCTTTTTCACCTAGCAATGCTTCTATTTGCATCTTCCACCAAGCAAAGTCTGTCCCGTTAAACTTTTCAATTCGAACCCTCCCGTCTTCAGCCATTGCAAACGAGAAACGAATACAATCAAGAAACAGAAACTGAAGTTGATGAACACCGTGAGAAAAGATTAACCTTTGAAGAAAAAAGCCAAAGAACCAAAGCTAACTGAAGCCAAGCACACTTCCAATAAAACCCTAAAAACCCGAAGATACCTAAACCGGTACCTTCACCTGCAGAACTAAGAGCAATACCAGCGGCCCCAAGGGTTCAAGACAGAAACCCTAATCGCGAATCGCCAAAAAAATAAAACCCGGACAGCCCTAGATCTCGAACCAGCAACAATCGATAATACCACAGCCCTCTCGAACAGCCTTCTACAATTTTAGTGTGTAAACCCGGTGTGTTTCCAAACCTCAGCTCTGATACCACTTGTTAGGTATCACAATCAGAGTAGGTTCCAGCGGAAGCAATCAAACACACACAATCACACAATATATATATAAAGTAGACACGAGAGAATTATAGTGGTTCGATCTAGGTGACCTACGTCCACTCTGCAACTAGGGTTTATATTATTATTGTGCTCAAGAATACAATTACATCATGGGTCTATTTATAATGCTAGATTAGGGTTGTAATTAAGGTAATAACTTAGGCTCCAAGAATTAACTAATTAACCCTAATTAGGGCCGGCTAGCCCATTCTTTTGTTTATCATTAACCTAGCAAAACAGGCCCGAGCCCCGTCCGGCTCGGCCCAAAGCCTTCACAACCCAACAACAATCACTCATGAGATAACTATCATTAATAAAAAAAAAAAGTAAGGGATAAGAGTTTTCAGTTATTAAGCTCTTCAAAAATATAAAATAGTGAGCTACCTGATCTTGAATATCTGGAAGGGAGTCTACTTTTGCATTAATAGGTTCAATGATATTAGATTGATCGCGTTTAACGGGTGACATTAAGTCCATAGAATCTCTGTCTAATCTCTTATCACGGAGCCCTTGTTTCATGCTAGGTTCACGCACAAGTGGCGGCTCACGTTCATGTTTGAAACTATAAAGTTTATTAGCCAGCCCTTTAGAACTTTTCCTTAAATGTTCCCCTTTTGTTCTTTCTTCAACAGCAGCTATCACATCTGGTCTATGTTTTTGTCTAAGTTGTTGTAATATGTCTTCTGTTACGTCTGCGAAACTTATGCAGGCAGTCACAACTAGATTGCTGCTATCAAAAGTAGAACCGAGTAGTGATTGTATTAATATAATAGCATCACCAGCATCCATGGCTGTACCTAAATCAGGACCTACAAGAAGTTGTTATTTAAGTTTTAACGGTCACCCATGATAACACCATAGTACAAAAAATGATGAAAACTAATGGTGGCAAGATGACGTCAGGTAACAAGTCAAAACCAAACGAGTCATAATCTAGTACCAGTCAAGTTGACATACTAACACTTTGTTGTCTGCTTGTCAAAATACATAATAATATATAACACATTAATTATGACTATAAAATTTTATATTTTACCAATATACCCTCCCATTACAAGAAAATGCACAAGGGTGAAAGGGTAAAATTGTAATTTTTAAGGTATAAATGGTGTATAAATCACCTCCCACTAACAAATAGATTTGTCAGATGTCCAACCCGTTTTGACCCATCCGACCCATTTGACATGTTCCCCTTTTAGCTAAGCTTTTATTTTGCACATCTGACCCGTTTGAGATAAACCACACCCAAATCAACCCATTCAAAAATAAATGCGTTGGAAATGCCACCTCTAATTAAACTGTTAAGGAATGTTAATACCATATATCTCCATTAAAGCCAATGCAGTTCGCAATAACATTGCACGGTTTCCTTCAAAGAAAATAACGTCCCAAACACGAAGAACTGAAGGTATAATAGCATAATCATTATCACTGAAGAATTACTCTTGAAAGTTATCTTTATATCTGTTTTAGATAACTAAAACAAAATAAGCCTCACCGCTTTCCCATGGAATCATATGTACAAATATGGAAAGAAACCATGGTCCACATATCCATCCCATCTGTACTCCCATGTGATCAAAATGATTGACTATAGAACAAGGATAACAAGGATGAAAAACTTGAGTTTTATAAACTAATTAGTAAGATTATCAAAATTTATCAGTGAAGAAACCTAGATTAGGATATCGTTCGCGCAATAAATCTTCAAAAACAAGTTGATCCACCTGAATAAAGAGTATTTTGTTCAGCAAGTGAAACATAATAATATACGCCTAATTCTCTATAAAATTTAACATAAATATGTTCTGAAAATCCAAGAATATTTGAAAGTCATGCCTGAGATTCTATCATGTCTTTTGTAAAGTATCCATCATAATAATCATCAATCATGCCCACTAAAGTCCTGTAAAAGATTTCAATTGAAGGTTCATCAATGATGCCAAAAAATAAAAAAAATGTTAACGTTTGTGACATTGTAGTATCTTGTAAAACAGAATACCATGCCAGTTTAACCATACTTAAAAACGATTTATAGAATTGAACAAGTAAATATGTACCAAAAAGCATTTTCTTCAGGCATCATCAGTAGCAACATTGCAGCAAAAAAATTCATTCCCTACACAAGTAAGAAATAGGCCTTAATTCTTAGACTATTTATGTATTATTTAACTGTAGTTATCATAGTCAGAAAGGTATCTATGTGTAACTCTGTTTGGTTTAACTGACATTACACATAACAAAAGAATATATAGTCAGGTAAACTAAGATATTCAATCAGCAAGTTACCTGACAATAGCCAACATCAGGGTTGTGTCGAGCGTATGCTATAAGTAACCGCCTCAACGAGTTCCTACCTTCCTCGTTTAATGCAGGATGACCAGGAAACGTTCGTTGTAAATCCTGCATTCGGAAAAAAGATTAGTTCACTAGAAGAAATAAAGTTATATGTGTAAAAAAGAATGACCTTTTCAATCTGTTTTTTGGTTTTTTCTGGCACAGGAGCTCTTTCTCCTTTTCCCACTGAGATTCCATCTTGTAGATCAGCATCACCATCATCCAATAAGCTCTGGTAATAACTCTCCACGCAGCGTGCTTTCACACCAACAAAAGCTTGCCATGTCTGAAAAAAAAAAGAAAAAAGATCTCACAAATAGTTGGGTGGCCTCAGTATACATAATCCCATTTCTTTGAAATATTTCATGAGTTTAAGTATGTTTACACAAACTATATTGTTGCAACAATAATCTTTTTCTAAAGTAAAGCACTTTAGAAAGTTGTATGCATTACCTTAAGCAACTTTCATAATGCTTTGACTGGTTTTCGTCTCAGCTTTAGTTTCTGATATCACCCATTGACCCGTTACAAATAAAACATAACCCAAACAACCCATTCATAAGAGCATCACCAATAAGAGACTCTAAAAACACTAAAAAACACTAAAAAACATGGCTAGTTATTGCCACATCAGAAAAACACTTATTTTTTAAAAACTCTTAAAAACCTCTCCAATAAGATGTTTTTAAAAGCATCAAAAAACATTGCCACATCATCACTGTTTCTTAAAACACCAACCCATCCGGCCCCACCCTTGTCCCACCCACCCAAAAAATGGCGTTTTTCAAGTTCATATGTATGAACATGGTTTGTAAAAACAAACCCCCCAATGGTTCTTGATCTAAAAAACAGATGATGTGACGTTTTTTAGGGCAAAAAACGTCCTATTAAAGATGCTCTAAGTAATGATTTGACTAGTTTTCTTCTTATCTTTAGTTTTTGATATTACCCGCTGACCCATTATAAATAAAACACAACCCAAACATAAGACAACCCACCCAGAAGTAAATGGGTTGAAATTGTCACCTCTGCTAAAAAAATATAATACAATTGATGACGTGTCAATACGCACCTCTCCCCTAAGATCTCTTGGCACACCCCCACGAACAAGTGACTCCAACTCTTTCCAAGGAAATGAATCTGAATCCTCATTATCTGTTACATTTTCTTTAGAATCTTCACTAATGGGTTCATCCTCTTGAATAGATTGAAGATGTTTAGCATTTTTATTCTTTTCAACACGACGACACATCGTATCCTCAATGGGGGTTAGAGATGGTCTGACTTCAGCCCATTTTTGCACAGCGGGTTTCTTTGTTTTTGTTGCCTCTGAGACCACATTTTCGGGAACACTATCTGTTTGATCATCAGTTGTCGGTTTCTCGTCAGTTGGAACATTTTCATCTCCACTTGGTTCCAAGATTGGATCGGTTTTATGTTCTGTAGTTTCAGCATCAGTGGCAGATGAGTTTAGTTGATCGAGTTCTGAATACTGCTCAAGAAAGATCTCCCATTTTGTTAACCTTTCTTCTTCCTCATTCTGAAATATAAACCAAACCTAATGTGATCAACAATATTATTAATACATACAAATCTATACGTATAAAAAACAATAAAGAACACATAATTGTTTTGATGTATCGACTCTTTTTATTAAACAGAGAACTTGACACCCATTACAAAAACACCAATGATTCTTATTTATATTAAACTAACTTGTAGACCAAGTTATTTTATTTAGACTTAAATTAAGAAACAAAATCAAAATAAATCAAGTAACTAAATCAGACTCAAACAATTAAATAAATAACTTACTAATTAACACTTTTAAATATTAGATATTAATAAGATTAGTCTAACAATCACCCTCTAATCTTGTCTTGTCCTATGCTTCACAGTAATATCGGTTTATTATCCTCGTTTCGAGTCAAATTAACCTCCCTCTTTTGCTTCCACTTAGGACATTTGGACGAATAATGTCCGAGCTCATCGCATTTGTAACATTTGACGTGACTTTTATCCCGTTGAACTTTACCAACCCCTTGACCTTTCCCGGACCCCCGACTACCATCCCGGCCACGTCCAAAGTATTCTCGGTTTGAGTTCTCGCAACCAAAAAGTTCACACCTATGCTTTTTTTCTTTTCCTTTTCCATCAATGTTTGCAAGTAACAACTTCCCATGCATATCACTTTCAGTTGGCTTCTTGATGCGTTCCTCAAAAGCTATAAGTCTTCCAATGGCTATCTGAAAGAACATAGCATTTAAATCCGCAAACTGTTCTATGGAGGCTACAATCGTGACGAATTTTTCAGGCACCGATCCTAGAAGTTTCTTTACAAGCTTCCTGTCTTCTATGGTATGCCCGAGGCTATTGAACTTAGAGACGAGTTGGTTATTTTCCCTGAAAAATCATCAACCGTCTTCCCGTCCTTTATCTTTAATGCTTCAAAGTCAGATTCAAGAGTAATAAGCCTTGCCTCCCTAACTCGTTCCACACCAATATATCAGGTGTGCAGTGCAACCCAGATTTGTTTAGCAGTGGTGTGGTGTGACACCTAGAGAAGAATGTTCTCAGGAATTGCTTGAAAAAACAGTGCCACCGCAATGTTATTCTTTTTTTCCTTCAACTTGTGTTCCTTTTCTTGGTTCGATTGCTTCAAGTATCCCATGGACTTGAAATATTGCTTTGATCCATATTGCCCAAGTGTTGTAGTTTGTGGCGTTTAACATCGGACACTACAAAGAAGATGTGTTGCTTTCTTAACAGTGATTAACGTCTTATTGTTATGTTGCTCTGCCATTGATCTGATCGGTTTCGTCTGCTATACGTTAAAAGAGTTCCTAGGTTTGTTCTAGGCTTACATACGCTACACTGTCTGGGTTTTGAACAGTCCTCTAAACGCTGCACTGCCTTCTGCCTTCTAAACGTTGTTGTTGCGCCTGTTCTTCAATCTTTTCCTGAAGCAAGAAGTAATCTATTGTTGATCGCCAAACTTGTAGATCACTACAACCTGCCTTGTCCCCCCCCCCCCCCCCCCCCACCCCGATCGTTAGAAGAACACCAGCCTGCTACCCTCTCCTACCTTGTTGCCAGACGGCTCTGATACCAATTGATGGCACAACCCTTAACCGAACAGAAATAATAAAGAACACAGAATTGTTTTGATCAAAACCTTTGATCGACTCTTTTTATTAAATGAAGAACTTGACACCCATTACAAAGACACCAATGACCCTTATTTATACTAAACCAACTTGTAGACCAAGTTACCTTACTTAGACTTAAATTAGAAAACAAAATAAAACTAAATCAAGTAACTAAATATTAGATATTGACAAGATTAGTCCAACATATACATGCACATATATATATATATAAGTTGGATCAAATACAAACAATTGAATACTTTTAGGCGCAAAACAAAGAACCTATACATAAGATAGTTAAAAATTTTAGATGAGTTTTTATAGGTTACACGAGACATCAACTAACCCTAAACCTTAAACCGATGATGTTCAAGAATCTATAGCAATGTCAAATCTATATTTTATTCGTCTAATGAATCCTAATTCGCCTATTTCATGTTAGATATTTTAGTGTAATTAGATTGACTATCGACCAATTTGATCATAATATCCATCATAATATCACAATATCCAATTTGATCATAACATCCATCGAACAAGTCAGGAGGTGTGGAGTGCACACTTTTTTGAGTTTATTATAATCTTTGAAATCGAAAACCTGGCAATGGGGGTTCCAAGGGGGCAATGCCCCCTTGTCGGGGGGTCCGGGGCAATGCCCCTAGAAGCGGGGTCCAAAGGGCGGTAGCCCCTGGCGGGGTCCAAGGGGCAGAGCCCTTAGCTCGGGTCGAAATTTTGATTTTCCTAAAATTTCACATGTGAAATTTTGGAGTAAAAAATTTAATATTCATACATGAAAACTGCCTCCGGCAGTTTTCATCCCTTCCCTGCAAATGTTGATTTCGTAACGATTTTGTTCATTTCAATATAATTTCTGTTCACAAATTCTCACAGAGATATCATACTTGTTCTTGTAATTGAGTTTTATCAGTTTGAAAATTTGGTGTGAACCCAAATAATTCAATCTGATAGCGTTTCATGACTCTCAATTTACCACTATTTTCAACATTTGGTAACATGTTTATAATCTTATACTGCAAGAAACATTAAAAAAGTTACCTTATATATAGCATCAAACTCCTTGAAAGTTTCAAGGTACTGAGGTCTCACAGTAAATCCATATGCATCCCTGGGAATTCAATCCGCAAGTAATTACAATCTAATTGTAGCATTAATACACTGTATGTTCATTATGTCATCACATTAAGAAAACTGAGATCATACCTGAAATCGGCCCGTAAGGTACGTTTACTCAGCAAAGATAACAACATACTGCATAAATATTAATAATCCTACTTCCCATATCGTTGTTTTCGCTTCATAACATGAACACCGACTTGATGTTCAAACCACCATTCTAAAATTTACAGTGAAAACTCAGATCTATGATTCCTCCTACACGTGCTATTCGTCTGCACACGCTTTATACACTAAATCTAACTGATCAAACTAATTCAAGTTGAAGAACCCAAACCTGATAGAAAAACATACATTGATCCATATAATGCATTATGCATCTATATCTCAATCATCATCAAATCTGATGAGACATAATAATATATTATCATCTTTTAACGCCAAAAATCTGGAAAAAAAACCCAACATAATCAATCTGATAATCTCAAATTAGCATTCTTGTAGATTAATCAACAAACAACCCTAGTTTTTTTATTCGGAACGTTGTAGATCCCCTTTATGGTGATTGATGTTGTCTGAATGAAACAACTTTCCTATAATTTCTGACCTTAATTTTGTCAAGAAAACTTTATAACTCAAATATAATATTTGAGTACACGTGTAAAAGCACATGTCCATGCATTGTTTTATAGATTAACGTCTATGCATGAGCATGTAAAATTATAAGATTATCTATTATATGAACAAGTAATATCTTTTTAAATGGGTCCTGTTTTTTTAATAACATATGTATTTTTTAACTGATGTAATAAATAAATTAAGTTATATTCTTAATACTAAATTACTTATTTTAATAAAGTATGAATATTTCTATACAATATAAATAAATATAATATAGTTATGTTACACAAATTCAAATCAAATATGTTACGGATGGGACAAGAGTCATACATTGGCTCGGATGCCAATGTTACAAACCAAATAACAGAACTCATTCCCAAAAAACCAGTTTGTAAGGTGATATATCACATTTACATCTCATAAATTGCAATGGTTTCAATACATAACAACCCATCTCAAAACTTACAATAAATCAAGTTTTAGTTTATAAAAATTCAACTCGAATTTGGTTGAGCATTTTAGGCCCTATTTAATACGTAAATTATGAAATGATTGTCACAAAAGGAGTTTAACATCAAATTTTGGAAGAACATTTTGATACAAGCAACAAAGATGCACTAGAAGAATAATAGAATATTGATGTATGTGTTCTGTCTGTTAACATATTACATATCAATCCATCTTTAACATATTACATACAAATCCATCTCATAAAAACAAGCACTTCGCAAAATCAGACACAAATTTTACACAATATCAACCGTCAATCCTGTTTGGTACTAGAAAGTCTAGCACGGTGTTTCAGTTCTGCTCGTTTCCATTTCACGGTAAGCTGACATAGAGAAAAGAGTGTGTTGACCTGGAAACAAAAGTTGACAGGGTAATTATCAATTCTTGATTTGCTTCACCTTGTTCTCAAGTAATATAACACGTATAGACTAATAAACATAAGAATGTGAGAATGATCATTCTCTGACATAAACCAAAACATATTTGATGCAGCGTAGGCGCAACAGAAAAAATTAATAAAATAAATAAATAAAAAAAGGGGAAGGAGGGGGGGTGGTTTCTGCTCCTTTTAACCTTTTAGTTGTTTCTAGTAGGGGGAACTTTACAGAATATTAACCACGTATTCCATTAAAGTCACTCAAGTTTTTTAGAGAGACATAGTGAAAGGTGAGTGATTTTAGAGAGATTAAAAGAAACAAACTTTGAGTGACTTTAGTGGAATACTTGAGAAACTTGGTTACTATTGTGTGAAGTTTTCTCTATAATTTATTCATCTAAACATATTAGCAGCCATGTAAACGTAAATATTTTTTTCCATTTGTGTTTGTTGAAATGGTAATGAATGACTAGATGCTAATACAAGATTTTGCTTCATCTTAGTAATGATGGAACCAAAACTTTTTACTAGGGTGGAGACGTGGGGTGGGGATTTGGCCTAAATTATAACCAAAGTTTCATAAAGAAGATCCAAGTAAGTATAATCATTGGAGGTGGCAATTTTGACCAAGTGTCTTACCAATAGGTATATTTCGGTTGTAATGTATCTCAAACGAATTAAACAGAACAATATAGATAAAAGGGGAACTGGTCAAGGTCAAACATGTCAAGAGGCACTTCATAGGTTTTTCTCAAAGCATACGACCTCGTAAATCATTTTTATTCAAAGATTTAGATTATTATTGTAAATTTTTAATAATACTGCTTTTGTAATTTTAGTAAATGTGTTGGTTGTTATTTAAAGATCAACCAAAAAACTGAGTGTGTGAATCCAACCAGCCCCACCCGCTCCCCACTAAAAAAGATGGCCATTTTCAACCCGAACTTGTTTTCTCTAGTCACCCAATTTGCCCTACCCACTTATCTTGTCACCTCTAAGGCTCTAATAACAATGGATCGAATTTACAGAATCTATATACAACGGAAATTGGATATTAATTCAACACTAGTGAGATCCACATGGTATGTTTCATACTTTCAAGTTTCATCAAATAAACATAATCATAAAATTCAAATATAGTGAATTGTAAAATGTTGACTAATATTGTCAACTATGGTAAAGATGAAAATAGAACAAATTAAAGGCACTAACCAGAATTATGGTTGCAAAAACAAGAAGAGGACCAGACCAGAGCACAGACAGGAAGACTCCATTGCGATCAAAATAATTTTGACCTGCAAAGCTTTTCCAGTTCTCTCTCAACACAGTGTTTAGCCGCTCAGCAAGATAGACACCAGCCACTGCACAAAGTTAATCACTTAATTTTATTGAACGGTATTTTAGACTCTTGACCAATATAGACTTTCCTACTAAAGAGTCATAATTCTTTTTTTATTTGTGGACATGTCATATTAAGTGCAGTGTCCTTTCTAGGGTAAACTTCAAGATATAAGTTGCCAATTTGTCATCATTATGAATGTTGATGGTGTTGATTTTAGCCTCAAGATTGTAGGTATTTTAGACATTTGGCCAATAAACACTTTCCTTAGCTTATATGTCCAAACAAATGTTAATATTTGCAACAAATGTAAACCAACATGCATCGCATTGCTTTCTTTAGCAGATGACAGAATAAACGGGGCAAAACAAAATATATTAACTTGCAATATCTATAGAAACAAATATTAGTTGAATCAGCAAAGGGGAAGTATAAGCGGTGTTAGATATATTTCATTTCATTTACTTATAAATGGGTCAAGCTTTTTTAATCTACAGTTTATTTTGACGGTCAAAAAGGTAACATAAATAAATAGGCTAAAACAATATTGTGGGTCAAATGGGTAGAAAGTCAACCAAAGTATATCTTAAATGTAAAAGTATTTTCACTTAAATAAGTAGATTATTACCAATATAATTTAATATGGTAACCGTAATTAAACCATTATATAAAATGGATAAAAACTTTGGGTCAATCCAACCTGCTCGAGCCATACTAAAAGATTAAACATTTGGACCTGTTACCCAGACAACCCAGCCCGCCCATTCTTCCAGCCCTAGATATTATTTATGCACAAAAACCTTGACAGAGTGTTACAATGCATAGACAACTGTAGCTCAAGAGATTGTAAACCTACATGAAAGAAGGAACAGGTACATCTGAAAGTTGATATTCTTCCTTGAGGTGAGAATTATTATTAGCACCATAAAGTGAAATACCATCAAGCCAACTAACCAAGGTTCCTGAGAAATAATTTTCAGATAAATGCAATCACATTTTTAAAAAAATGTTAAACTAAGATTGCAGAATTAAGGATCAAAATATCAAAGATATGGAATGACAGAAATTTTAGGAATATTAAATGTGTGTTTAAAGTCGATTGAGCAATAGCAATATTCTGGATACATTCCCTACACCAGAAACCTTTTTCCAAAAACGGTAAAACAAAATGTTTCTTCACAGTTCACACTGAGGTCAGTTTTTTTTTTTTTTTGGTGAAATCAGTTTGTGAATCTGAATGCTTTTTGAATAATGTTCAGTCCGAACACTACTGAACTTCCCTTTTTCTCAAGTTTGACCGGACATAAGTTTGAGATAGAAAAGACATATGAACTCTTGAGGCTTCAATATCTAGAATGTTAGACGTAGTATGAACCACTGGTTGAAGCCGACACCGTTCACAGTTCTCTTTTACAAACTCATTTGGTGTATTTATAAGATGGCTGGCTTGATTACATTTGTCGTCTGCTACTACCAAAATGATGTAAAGAACAACAAATGACTTCAAAGTTCTCCTAGATGCAACAAGCACTGTAATATATGTTGTTGTGGGTTGTCTTTTACTTGAAACTTAGTTAGTGCATAGTTATCTCTATTAAAATTCATGTGGAAAAGTGTACCTTCCAATCAATGGCATGAAAGAAGCCAATGAAGTTATCCATAGCTGGTTGCATTCCAATTCGAAGCTCAGATGAAATTTTCTCAACAATTTCTTGCATTTGATCCAAGTGCTCATTCATTGCCGTCTTAAGTTCGTCCATCAATTCAGATTTCTCTCAACGTGGTTCAAAATATTTTTTTTTGTTCCCCTCACTACAATCAAACTAACTTTTGTCATTTCGGAGTTGAAAGGTAATTCATTTGAAACTCTAAATAAAACATGGACTTCCTACACAAGTACAAAGATCAAAGTTGACCAGTTAAAATGGGTAACATCAAATTTGTTTCTATAGGACTTAAGAATCACATGTTTATAACAATCTTCTTTATCCACCTTGCCCTTATTTTCTATAGAAGGAAAGTAGCACGTCAAATTGCTCACTATTTCATAAATCCAAAGAACCTAATTACCCCCAAATCAAACCTACTCTCAAATATTGTTCAATCCAAGAAAGTACCATTCAGGCCAAACAAGTAGATGAAACCAATAGAATATAGATCAATGACCATAAACACCAACAGATAAACTTAACTCGAAGCCTCATTTGAGTTTAATATTTTCAATAATTAGCTAATACTAAGTCTGTCTCATAACAATAAAAAATACAAAAGCTGTTATTATACAAAAGATGCAATTATAAGAGTATAAACGTTGAATTTCAACACATCAAACAAAGATGTTTTGCTTCAAATTTGAGTCCACATGATGTATCAATCACACATTTTACAGATGAGTAACCACAATACACTATTTAAATCTTAATTGACAGTACAAGCTAATAAGCTATGAGACTCAAATAAACTCAATCTGGAAGCTTAATATGGATCGGAGGCTACAATTTCAATATAAACTAGCACTGTGGCATGAAATGTGAAGCTAATCTATATGGATCACCTATTATATTACTGGTATCGAGAGACAAAAGCGTAACATATTAATGCGTGAGAAAACTATATGATTGAATGAAAATTTTGCTTATATTGGAGAAGGAAGAAGGAATTACAGTGTGCTGACGGAGGCGAACCACCGGTGGCCGGAGATTTGATGGACTTTGTGCCGGTGATTTTGGGAGACGTGAGAGCTCGACGGTGTTCTAGAGGGTTAAAGGGGTTTTCTCAAATTTATAATTTGTAGAATTTGAAGGTTACATTTCACGCTATCGCTACCTTTCAAAGCGAATAGAAAATAGAGAGAGAGAAAAAAATAAAAATAAAAAAATGTGTTTTTTCATCTCTCGTTAACTAAACTCGGAAATACACCGTATATGTTTTTAAATTTTACATGTAAATTAATAAAAACAACACAGAGCTCGTAAAAATCTCATTAATCTAATAATTATGTAATTAGGAAGGACACGTGCCAACACTATAACTTTTCTTATCAAATTTTTTATGCTTCTCTTTTTTATTAAATAATCATATTAATTACTAATAATATTATTTAATTTTTTTTAGATTAAATTAGTTTTTAATAAATTAAGAAAAATATCTTTTAATTAGTGTTACATCTAAAGAAATAATTTTCGTATAAAATAAAAACACCAAACGTTTTTAAAAATACGAAATATTTTATAATTGGTGATTTTAGAAAGTAAAATATATATATAAATAAAAAATAATTAAAATCAAGATTTATAATAAGATAAAATATTAAAATTACATTTTTTAAAATGTTTATTTTGAAACAAAATTTTAATTTTATTTACAATCTATCTATTATAATAAAATAAGGTTTATGGTGTACACTTGGTACAATTCTAGAGCTTTAATTTTTAACTTTTCCGCTTCTCTCTCATATTAAGTAATTACATTAACTAATAATTATATTATTTAATTCCATTTAAAATTAATAATAGTTTTTGATAGATTAAAAAAGAGGTCTTTTATAAATGTAATTAGCTTTAATAAACTCGTGTATTACATGTGTGGAATAAAATAATATTAAATAGAATAAAAATTTATAGATATAAAATGATATTTTAAGATAAGATGTGATTGAAATTTTTCTTATTATAAATAAAATGAAAATTTACGTTTTAAAATTTTTATTTTTTAAAACTTTCTTATTATAACTCCTAATTTTAATTATTTTTTGTTTATAGAAAAATTAAATAATATTATTAATAATTAATATGATTATTTAATAGGAAAGAGAAGCGGGGAAATTTTGATAAAAATAAATGTGATATTGACATATGTCACTCTTAGTTACCCTTTTTATTTAGAGTAGATAGATTTGTAAAGAAACAATATTTTATAAAGTAAGATTTTTTAAAACATCAAACCTTTTAAAAATATAAAATATTTTAAAATTAATGCTTTTAGAAATAATTTTATTATAAACCAAAATAATTAAAATTCAAAGTAAAAATAATGAAATATTTAAAAATGATATTTTAAAACGGTTTGTTTTAAAATAAAATGTTTAACATTTTAAAAAATATAAAAAAGTTTGTTTTATTACTTATATTCATTACTCATATGGAATTTGATAATATTGTATCTCCGAGTATCATTTTATAATTAAAAAATTTTCGTTAGTAACTATTTAATATTTTATTTATTCAACATATGTTATACACAGGATACTAACCTAGTAATAAATATTTCAATCATATTTTATATTAAAATATCGATTTGCAATTAAAAAAAATTATTTTATTTAATATTTTTTATTCAATCCGTGTAATGCACGAGTTTAGTTAGCATATATAGGGTTAATAACAAATATATTTCACCCTGGTCATGGTTCTTTTGAAAGTTATAAAAATTAACTTGATTCAATACAAAAGTTACATATATGTATTTCAATTTAAATCTGAAACCAATCGTTATTTTTCCATCAATCATTCAAAATTGTAAATATAGCCCATGTTTACGCATATGTAAATCAACTTTATTTTTTTTCTAACCGGCTTTACATATATTTAACTTTTGTTGTGTGTATGTAACAATATTATATATGGTTGCATGTATGTATACACACCTAAAAGAATTGTCAACAAAAACACAAAAAAGTAGAAAAAGATGGGTGAGAAAGATGTCGACTTTTTGAACATTGATATCGTAACGATGTAAAGTATTTGTGTTATGTTATTACATATATATAAACATAGTTGGTGTGCTTATTCAACTGAATAATTCATAAGTCGTCTTTCTTGTATAGGTTACATATATGTAATAGTTGAGAACTTTGAAACTGGAATTTTTTTAGTTATGTGTATGTAACTATGAGTTATATGTATGTAAAACTAAGAATTATATACATGTAACTCAATTGAACTCGCATAAGTTACATATACGTAACCCAACTATAGGAGAAGACAATTTCTATCATCATCATCAATTGATTCCTTCCGCATACAACTTTTTATTTATTATTTAGTTACGTATATGTAAATCATCGTCGTCGTTCTTCAATGTTGTATTTATTCATCATCATCATTGATTTATTCAAGGTTTGATTATTCATCATCACCGTGTGTCTTTTGCTTAAGCAGGAGTGATTCATCATTATTATCAGCATTGATTTCTTCAAGGTTAAATTTCTTATTCATCATCATCAACGAAAACGATTCCTTTAACGACGACTAAATAGATATGAGAATGAGGAATTTTGGCGAGGGAATTAAAGGATCATGTATGGTCGTGAAGGTCGTCGAAGAGTTGAATCAAGGTTCAATTCCTTTCTTTAATTCCATTTGCCCCATCGTTGTGTGTGTGTTTTAATGTATGCATTTGAATGGAATATCATAATTGAAACAAATAAAGGAGAAAATTATGAGATTTGAAAATTTGAAGATAAATACTAAAAGTTAAAAATGCAGCAATTTTACTAAAATACCCGCTAAATAATAATAAAAATAAAAAAAAATATAAATTTATAATTGGTTGTTAGTGGTTTTCAATGTTTTATGTTAAAAAAATAGTTTTCATTTGAATAAACCCCTAATGAATTAAATTAGAATGCTAAACAAAAATATATAAATAGATTTCAATTAAAATTACAAGATAATTTAATTATCAGACTTCTTATTAATTATTTCACGAGTTTAAAATTAAAAAAAAAATTACTTTTAATTTTGAAAAATAAAAATAACTTAATTGTGCATTTAAATTAAAGATTTTTAAGTTAATTCAATTAAAATTACAAGATAATTTAATTATTAGACTTCTTATTAATTATTTCACGAGTTTAAAATTAAAAAAAATTACTTTTAATTTTGAAAAATTAAAAATAACTTAATTGTGCATTTAAATTAAAGATTTTTAATTAACTTATTTAATTGTGCATTAAACAAATTGCTACTTATTTTAAATTTTCTTCCAACAACAATATATAAAAAAGAAAAAAAACTTGACTTTCAGGTTCTTCCCCAACAAGCGTAATTCAACCGAATGCTACACGGATTTCTTTAACAAACTCAGCAGAACCCCGGCACTAAGAGTAGTTGCCACACAGCCAAGAGAAACTTCAGTCGGTACATGGTACCCTGCACGAGATACAAGAAATCAAAATTCTCATATTGGTGGGGTTTTGTTTCTGTTTTATCTCTAACGGGTAAACGGGTAAACGGGTTAAGGAAAAATATTTATGTAATAATAAAACTATCAAACAGCCCAAGAAGCATTAGAAGTGTATTGAAATGCATATGTATTATCTCTAGCGGGACAAACGAGTTAAGCAACACAATTTAACTAAAAAGCAAACGGGCCAAATGGGTCAAAAGTCAGTAGAAGTGTATTCATATGCATAAAAGCTATTAATCGCTTTATTTTAAAAAAAAACTATTATTAATTGTAAATATAGTTTTAATGATTATAGAATTTTAAAAATGGACAAAAAGGAAGTTTGAGGGCCAGCCCAAACCGTTTTATTAAAAAAATTATTGTTGTTATGGTAATTATATGAATTAATTAACATAATTATCCCATTAATGATTTAGAAGTTCAAAAGCAGGACACAAAAGCAGTTTGTGGGGCAGCTCAACCAGCCCGAAATGTTTTTTACATGAGCCTGCTTGACCTGCATCTGACCCGCTCATTATGCAACATCTTTTTAAGCATGAGTGACCAAAAGAACCTGATCATAGAGATACTTACCGAAGAAATCTAGGATCATTTTGCATCCAATGAAGCCGAGAACTATGCCAATGGAGGGCTGATAGCAAATATGGCAAAATGTTATCAGTTTTACACCCAAATCCTGTTTAAAAGTTATAAAGTTTGACTTGCTAGGGAGGTTCAGGGAATTTTTGACCATTTGTCAACTATTTAAAATCTCCTTAGAAAACATATGGGAGTACTGTGGACCAAGAGATTACCAAAATGCCTTTTGTAATTTCGAAAAGCGTAAACCGTTGACAGAAGATAAATCATTAACTCAAACAAGACCAACAATATATTTATAACATTCGATAGGGGCATACAGGTCATTCTAATAGTAAACATTTCAGAATATAATATGTTCCATAATTTACCTGTAGATACTCCAACTCTCCCATGCTTTCTGAAATCAGTGTGTAAAGAGACCTTAAACCTGCATCAAACACAAACTATATCATAAAACGACCTTTGACCATTTAGATAGAAGTCAACCATAGTTTCCTTGAACTCTGATTATTACCTAAAATAGCAAACAAATTAGATGTGAAAACAATGAAGGGGTCTCTTGTCACACCAAAAACTGCTGGTATAGAGTCCACCTAATAAAGATTGGTATAAAGCGAATGAAGTTAAAATGCAATATAAATATGTTTAAAATCGTTAAATTTGGAGTCTGAGAAAAAGTAACCATACAGCGAATGCAATATCACTGAGTTCAATGACTGCTACAGTGAGAAGCAAAGGTGTAGCCTGCCCAAAATGTTTGATGCCTGTTAGAAACCATGTAAAAAACAATTCAACACGACCCTTTCAAATCAGAATATGAATCGACAAAAGATTCATGGTTTTTAATTAGAGTTAAAGGTGGCCCTTTCAACCAATTTACTTGTAAAAAATTGGATGGGTCAATTAAAAAAAACAAAGATAAAAGGAGAACATGGAAAACGGGTTGAAAGCACCCAAAGTATATATTTAATGCATACGACCGGATCACCTAATCAAAGATCTAAATTAATACTGCAACAGACTTACCCTTATTTTTACTGGGACCTTTCTTTTACTCTTATTTTTACTTTTTACTTTTTTGTGTGGATGTGGGACTGTGGGTACGTGTGATTTAATATTAACAAACAAAAAAATACCCATATCTATTACTTACTTTCCAAGCTCCATTCACAACTGTAAAAAACCTATCGCCATCATATGCAGCTACAAAACAAGGAAAAAGACAAATAATATCAATACCAGACTTACCCTTCATATAACAGGTTATTCAGAAGCTACTGAAATAAAAATGTGTTAAGTTAACCTCTTTCCAAATAAAAACAAACAACTCATATGAGCATCAAGGAAATAATAAAATATAAAAAAAACTTTAGGAACTCGAATCTATCACATAAAAAGGGATATTATTACATGTTACTGGAATGAACTTTTGGCATGTCTTTACAATAAAATTGTCAGATAGATCATCGTCATCGTCTTCAGCAGCAAAAAACAACTGCATAAACACATGGAAATATATATTATCATAAAAACTTGCATAAGTATTTTTTTAAATATGGCCCGGTTAGACAATTTGTATATTTTATGGTCTTCTAAAAGATGACAAAATGAGCGGATCGGGTAAACGAGTCAATGATTTGAGATCCTGGAGACAACAGATAAAAGTGAGGAATTTTTAGGAAAGCATATAGAGATGGTCTTTGATGGGGTTTCGTATCTTGCCTCATACTTCACCAAGATGTGCCTTTAGTCTTAGGTGTCAGTGCTAGATACTCATTAGGTTTGCCTTTAGTCTTAGCCAATTCGTATCCAGGCTTGTACTTCACTAAGGTTTTCCTTTAGTCTTAGGAGTCGGTATTAGCTATTTTTTGTTTGCCTTTAGTTTTTATGTTTGCCAAAGTCTTAGCCACTTCAGTCTTAAAGAGTTTTATGCCTCCTTTCATCTTCTGCTACTAATAAAAAATGTTATGATATTTGATTTTACTATGTATTTTCATTCTGTTTTTTCCTTAAAAAAGATGTTTTTCTGAACCGTCTCTTTGAGAGCAACCTCTTTATCCCCTAGCATGGAGGTACCCTCATCCCACCCTCCCTGGAAGTCGAGAAGGATTTTTGTTCGGTATGTTTGTTAAAATTAGAAGTAAATCTAGAATAAAACACATGTTAGGACTTAGGTTATAAAACATATTAGAGCAACTTGCTACTAATTTGACATGTTTACCTTTTTTACGTAATTTTGTACTTGACTCATTTTTATCCGTTTGAGAAAAAACACAACCAAAATCGACCAATTTATAAGTAGATGGGTGAAAATTTCCACCAACATTCTTTCGTCTTACTACGAATCCTTATTGCAAAAGAAACCAAACATTAATTCAAAAAGTATAATACAAGAATCTGTGCAATGGCCATTTAGGTATGCAAATTGCAAAACCAAGTATATATCATATTTTTAATTTTATCATATATTATAGTTACTACTTAATTCTGTGATAATTACAATCCTAACAATAACATGTGAGAAGTGTTTTAGTACTATCTTTCATAGAAGTAACCAAGAAGGCAAGAATAGAAACACTACCTTAAAAGATGTGTAAAGAAGTATGGATGCTAGTAGCAAGTTCACCGCCTCAAACCTCTAAAAAAGATACATGAAAAAATTAAGAGAAATTACAACAAAAACACATTTATCTTAATATAGATGAAAATTACAACAATTTACATTCTGGAATGTCCAATGTAGATTCCAACAATTCCTCATTTGGCATCTGTAAAAAGTACTACTAGACATCCTCAACCTTTCATATAAATTAACATACTGATGTGTTATATATTATCTTATTTTGTCACTTTCAAGAGTAATTAAAGCATTTTATTATAAAACCAGTATTCTTTAACTATATCGCCTATCAAATCTTGCAATTACCAATTTTCTATGAGACAAATGGAACATTATATAGTGCAATAAATGACCTGAAGGGTTGCTGTTCCAAGAAGTATTAATGACAAGCGGAAGATTATCGCACCAGCAATGCCATATGAAAGCACCCGATTCTGTGATCACAACATTATAATTACAAAAACAATATAACAGGAAATATACAAAATAAGATATTTAAATAACTTTCAAGTAAATGACTATATTTTAAAGTAATTTGTTGAATATAAATAGAAGTATGATACTCAAGAAGAAAGTTTTACACCGTACCTGATAAGCAAGTGGCACCTTGAAGTATTTGAATATCAATACAAAGACGAAAAGATTATCAACAGACAAGCTTTGTTCAAGCAAGTACCTACGTGAATCTCATATACAATTAATAATCAAGGATAAGATAGGATAGTTTGGTAGGAATCAAAGCAAAATATGCAAATCCACCATCACATGAAAGTTGCAAGTTGCAACTATTATTGGGATCTCGAGACGGGGAAATTTCAACCCATTTACATGAATAGGGTCAACCCGAGTCATATTTTATGACTTAGTGATCAAATTGGTACAATTAAAAAAATAACTAAAAGAAATCGGGTCAAACAAGTCAAATGGTTAAAAAGTCGCCCAAAGTGTTTACCACCTACTTATTAGTTATTTCTTTGTACCAAAAAATTTGAGCTTATTTTAGCGGAAAAAAAAATTTATACATCATATATAACATATTAATCATTTTAAATTAAAGAAAAGAACAAAAGTTTTACCAAGTACCAACCAGATTAGACTAAGTCATGATGGACCTATTTTGCCCAATTACACAGCCATCCCTTGAAAATCACACTTCGTATTTCTTTTTGGCAAAGTTTCACACTAAAACTGCATGCATGCCCATTTGTCGATGGCACGATCCATTATTGCTACTCTCTATTGGGTTGTTACGGAAGACTACTTTAGGCATTTGACCAACAGTTAAACATTTCTGTTGAACAGCATGTTGAGTCAAATATTACAATTTTAATGGGCCATATACTGTAATTAACTAGAATCTGAACCTAAAAAATAACTGAAATGTTTGTATCCTTTCATATGCAAATAAAAGACATTCAAGTCATACCCAGCAAAGAACTCTGAAGCCTTGCCAATTCCATCTTTCAATCCCAAACCAACACCAAATGCCACAGCTGAGAAAACCTAATACAATGAAAAGACAATTTTGACCCTTATATGAGGATAAATAAAACTTCATAAATTTAAACTAATATTTAGGTTTTACTTACGCACAAGGCTACGGTTTTAACAGATGTCTTGTACTTCTCAAGATCTTTGGTCTTTTCTTCTACATCATTATCTATAATGAGATGGCTTTTGGATTTAGCATTATCAATGTATGAATTGGAAGAGGGTGTCTCCCTCTCTGTAGAAGCAATACATTTGTGCAGCAAATAGTGAGTATTTATGTAAAGAAAATAATAAAAAAGAATTACCCTCTTTCCATCAAAGATAAATGCAATACTTCAATTCAACAAAGCTCAAAATCAAAAGGAGGGTGATTTATACACCACCAAACTTACTAGATGCACCAACACTCATGTTAAACAGACTTGTAAACTGTGCAGTTTCTATTGTAATTAGTGATGTATTAACTGTATTTAGCAAAGTTGGTGGTGTAGAAATCATCTCCAACCAAAGCCACAATTTGATAATCCTAATACAATCGATTCTGGCCTCCAACATTCCACCAACTTGTTGTTGAGGGCAGAACAGGGGAATGCTGGGGAGGGGGGGTGTCCATTGAGCCTCCCTCTGGCCAAATTTTCTATGAATAGGGATTCAGAATAGATTCTTTTTTACACTCCTCTGATGAAAAATATACCGAGAAAAAATAATTATATCTTTGTTGACCCACTTTTTCTGAATTTCCATCTCTTTAAGTGGCGAATCCAGGATACTATACAATTGGAATAACCTATTCATAACTGATTAATCTTGAGACGAGATACTTCATACTTCTAAAAGCCAAACCAAACATAAAGTCTAAACAAGATTTATCCTGCATGGTTAGTCTAGTGATTAATTACTTTCGATATAGTTGCTACTTGACTTTGATTTTATTAGACTAGGTTATTATTAGTGAATAGTTTAGGGTTAATTATGTAATATTGTCATCTATATAAAGGACCCTCTATTGTAACCCTAAACACACAATTACTCAATACAATTACAATTACAAGGTTTAATTTGGTATCAGAGCCAGGAGGGCTCGATCATCGCCGAAACCCTAATCAGGGCGGCCGGCCGCCGCCGCCGCCCTGTCCAACCATCCATCATTGCTTCTTTTACAATAACCACCACTACCATCTTCACCTTAAATAGGCGAATACAAACCGCCGTTGTCTCTTTTCTTTCAAGCAACCACAACCGCCGCTGCCAAACCCTAACCACCGCCGCCGCCGCCAAACCCTAACCCTAGCCGTCGCCAAACCCTAACCCTAGCCGCAGCCAAACCCTAATTTTAGCCGCCACCAAACCACATACAATCGTCACCGCTCCTTCTCTTCCATATCAACCCGTCATCGCATACAAGGCGATGCTTCACCGTTTCGCTGCCGCTATACAACAGCGGTTCCGCCATACAACGGCGGCGCACCTTTGTGCATGATTTTTAGGTGTGGTTGTTAAGGAGATACAGGAGAAGAACAACAGGAGTTTTAGTTTCACATCGTATACAACACGATAACAGGAGAAACACAACCGGTGTCTCACACCACATTCGATGTCTACGGCTAGCAAACATGCCTGTCGGATTAAATAGGGGAAACAACAACCCTTATTTATTTTTAATTAACATGATGGGGTCGGATGAGAAGTGATGGAGTAATCAAATGGCCTGGATCAGATATTGAACAAGACCAACAATTTACTTTACTTATTTTCTTATTGTTATAGTTTTTTTTTGGTTTTAGATTTCAAGCTAAATCTCTCCCGAGCTTAGCTTGCGGGGGAATATTAGACTAGGTTATTATTAGTGAATAGTTTAGGGTTAATTATGTAATATTGTCATCTATATAAAGGACCCTCTATTGTAACTCTAAACACACAATTACTCAATACAATTACAATTACAAGGTTTAATTGATTTAAAGTTTAAACCAACTTGTATGGCTACATTCTGCACGAACGAAGCAGAGTGTGGATATGAATGTAAACTGTAGTCATAATACTTAGCTTTGATTATTTCAGTAAGATTAGTAATCATACAACTTCCTGATCATCTAATGTCAAAATATTCACTATCTTTAATCTACTGGCTGCTTAGCTGATTATCTAATTTTAAAGAAACAAACAAACAAACAAACCCATTAAGATCTCACTCATAAGAGTAGGGTAAGAGGATCAGGAGACGTGAGATGAGCACAAACCTTCCATAAGATACAGAGGCTGCTTCAATAGACTGATAATCTAATTATATTATTCTAAATTCCTATAATTATATCAAGCACTCCTAAATCAGTGATACTTCATACCACCGATTCCTGCTTACAAACAGTTACCTACATGTAATATTAAACTTAATAAGATTCAATTTTATACCTGAAGAAACAGATTCTTCTTCTTGTTCAACTCCTTTTGCGCGAACAATCGGTATTTTTCGCATCCACCGCTTTCTACAAACACCTGCAGTCCAATTTTTTCATCGGAATAACTAATTACTAGCTTACCATCATCACCGTCAGTATTCAAACAGTAAGACTACCTGAAAGATTAGGGGGATTCGTGAATTGAAGATTAACCCATTTGGGAAACTGATTTGGAGTTGAAATTGAGGTAAACCTAAGCAACCCCATATCGATTTTAACAGGGGGTTGCATCCCATTTTGAGTTATCGAGGCTAACTTCATGGCCTGCATAAAACTATAATTGTATGGAGTATGATTGTGAGATGCACAGGTTTTGGGGCTTAGATGAGAGGGATGAAGAGGAGCTAGAGTAGTGATGTGTGTTCCATGAAAGGATTAGAAAATGCTCACTTTGGCCCCTTGTTTTATAATTAATACTGTCTTTTTATTAACGGTTAATTGGATTCCTTACATGTTACTAGTCCACCCGGTATCTTCATTACTTGAATACAGAATCTTAGAACATTAGACTGACACGTCCTCTAATGAAAGCTTATATATTAGTCTGTTCTCAATAAATCCTGAACCTAAAACATAATCGAAAGAAAACTCACATTAATGAGAAAACCCATTGACCCAATCTGAAACTCTCTATTTGTAAAAATCATCATATTTTAATGAAGTCTTTGAGGAACATCATCTTAATCATTTGGGCTAATAATTATTGATAAATTAACTCTATCTTAACATTATATTTGTGACATGACGCAAATCTAACATGGGAGTTGTGAGGTTGGGTTTAAGTAGATGTGTTCGGTTTTCTTGTGTGGAACCCTTAGTAATATGTTCAAGTAAACGGGTTAGACCCGGGTTAACCATACAAGTTTACAGGTTAATTTGTTTATTTTTCTGAAAAACAATATATGATGGGTATGTTAAAAGGTTATATATGTTAGAGTAGAATAGTGTCAACAAATAAATGTTGATGATGTATGGTTGTTTGAATGGATGCTAATAAATATACCATACGTTGGTCCTTAGTCTTCAACCACAAGTTTGTCTATATACAAAAAATGTTTGTCTTGCACGTAAATCTAACATTACAACTTTTTACTAAAAAAAAAAATTATCACATTTTCTTGCCTCATTAACATTGGAAGTGACCCCAACAGCTTATCCCTAGTTATTCTTTAGTAGGGATCACAATATACTTCTCTTTTTAAGGTAGAGATCGGTTTTTATAAATTACTCTCATCATCACTCATAACATACAATTTAAGTGTTTAAAAATATCACAATAAGTAGCATAGCTTAAAACTTTCATCTTGTTAGTTTGTGATATCTTTTTAATTGTGAAACTTATTCGAAGAGTTAGAGATCACATAAAAATGATTTTTACGTCTAGGGCTTTAGTGTGCAAAATATTTATTTAAGTGTAGGAAAGTTTTGAGTAAATATTGATAAAAAGAATGTAAAAAAAAAAAACATAAGTTTTGAGTAAATATTGATAAAAAGAATGTAAAAAAAAAAACATACTAGCTATTGCCACCACACATACATAGTCATCGGCATTTTGACAAACCAACCAAATTTTGCACACATTATTTGGGCTTTTTCTTAGTTTTTAGACAATTTCTTGTAGCATTAGCTGGGAATTTATATATTCTAAAGCACACAATACAAATATTTTTAAACAATTTGAGCATGGTTTTAAAATCAAAGTTAAGTTTAGGTTTTTTAAAATTAGTTGAGTCTTCAATCAATCTGTATATGTTGTATGTTAAAGACTTAAAAACATATTGGAAGATCTACACCATCAAGATTCTTCAACTAGTTTTTTTAAATGCTTTATTTTGTAAAAGATAAACACTTTTATATGCTCTAGTATTTTTTAGAAGAAGACCTCAAAATATAGAATTTTTTTCTAAAAACTATACGATATAAACCTAAGATAAAGCAATCAATTTTTAGGTCACATCTAGACATGTTAAACCATATAACTAGCTCAACAAAAGCCAGTTTAACCCTTTTAGAACTTTATTGCATCTTGTTTACAACCAGTTGACCGTTTAGAAGTGGTTTATGAAGCTTGATAGCAAAGACAATGTATTAGATAACAAGTCAAACCAAAATAAGGTCAAATCAAGTCAACAACAACAATACTATTATTAGAGCAGTGATTCTGTTGCAAACAAATGAATACACTGTAAACAACTAAACTTATTATAACTAAAATGCAATCCAAGTAGGATTTTTCTTTTTTTTTTTACATATATGAATAGAAATTGCCCCTTTGAAGAAGCATAGACACACTTGCATAAAAATTGATCAAATGGATTTAATTCCCATATTAAACAAACCTGAAGAACATTAAGCCTAGATGCAGAACTTGTTAGGGGCGGGTAGCCCGACGCCTCCTTTAATAGAGAAACTTGAATTAATATTTGTTAAAGACGAGTCGAGAAAAACAACCACAACTGTAATATCGTCGTGGAAATGTCTCCTCACTCCTCTTTCAATTTTCTTTAAGTCCGAATATCTCATTTCTCGTTTTTTTGCTGCTACATGAAGTGCAGCCTTCACTAGTCTCCTTGCAATCCCCTGCAAACAAAAAAACCGATGAGGTTACGTGCAAGCAGTGTAGACTGGATCTCACATCACAAGAAGTAACAGGCGCTACATGTTTTGATAGAAGTAACTTAGAAAGAACTTTATGGGCCCTATGGTTGTGACTAAACGGATTGACCCATCTAACCCATTTCCTAAACAAGTCATGTGGTGTTAGGCTGTGAACAAACAGATCAGCCCGTTTAAATCACATCTATGATCTATCACACTAAATCTTAATAAAATGTAAAACTATTTAGACAGTAAGTGTTTCTCAACAGCCCAAACCGAACAAATAGATTTACTCGTTTGGACCCTTTACCCAACCCATCCATTCTGCCCCTTCTAGTCTATTAGTCATGGTCAATCCACAAGGATCATATAATTTAAGTATTTAATTCAACACGAAAAAACCAAATGAATTTAACAAGGCGAGAGAAGGCAAAGGGCTTTATAAACTTACATTACGTGGGTAATTATGGACAATACTAACAGCTTCCTCATTGCTAAGATGCTCCCATAGGCCATCGGATGCAAATATTAGAAACTCATCCTTCGCGTTTATTTCATGTACAAAGATTGAAGGCTCAGGACTAAGGATTTGCTTTGAAAACGGTTGTGGGAGCCTAAACTTTGGCAAAAGCGGCGCTCTATTGAACTCGGGACTTTTTAAATACGCATCACCTATCGATCTTGAGACCTAAAAACACATGAATACAATCAAATCACTTCCATAATAAATAATATAAAATAAAATGTGGCAATTTCGGCCCATTTACTTGATTAACATTGATTGTTGCTAATCTCCAACATGTAAAAAGTAGCTAAAAAAGAAATATGTCAAATGGGTAGGTAGAAAGTTGGCCAAAGTGTTTATTTTTAATGCATAAACCTCATAACTCATGCTATTCAAAAAGTTAAACTAATGTTGAAATAATATATGTTTCTCTAAACATATTTGACACTCTCATTGAATATATGAAGATTTATATTTTTTTGTAAACTTATTTGGCATGCTTCACTTTTTATATGAAAATTCTAGGAAAAATGTGTTTTGGGTCAAGTTTATTCAACCCCTACAAACATTTACACCCTTTTGCCACCTCTAAATAAAATCAATTCAAAAGCTTAAGTGAAAATACCTGAATTAGCCCCTTAACACGCCAAACATTATGTTTCATAACCACAATTCTTGGATCCTCAGGATGTAAGGCCCGAAGTTCATCTCGTACAGGCTCACGGTTTACATTGTGTTCTTCGGATAATTGAATGGCCGAGATTCCTCTACCACCTCTCTCTAATCTCCCCAAGACCACCCGTGAATCCCCAGCATTTGCAATGTATATTAACCCGTTACAGATAACACCCACCAAACAACACGTGCCCACTGAGGCAATTTGTGGGCACGTACACCATTGATCTCTAACGAGAGAAATAAATTCCTCCTCGGTTTTCAAGAAAGATTTTCTAATGACATCCGCCGACATTTCCTCATCTTGAGATGCAAATTCTACAAATTCAACATCAGAAATCAGTTTCTAGGAGAAAACAATGCAATGCATCAATCATTTAAACTTGTTTACAACTTGTGTACATTGTTATAGTAACCATGTGTAGCTTTTATATGTCAAAATCTTTAAAAGTACATAATCAAAAAACCCTAATCATAAACAATTTAAGAATGTAAATGATCAAAAGCAACATTCAAAAAATTCATGCATGATCATTCTTTGAATCAAAATCTAAAGAATTCATGTATAAAGAACGGGAACTTACTCTTAAGATTGGAGAAAAGCTTTTCATTCACAAATCGTGATGCTTCCGGCCCTCCATGTCCATCATAGACCCCAATAAACGTCCCATAAAGCCCATTTCTCAACGAGCTCAATTGACCCGATTCAACCTGGCTCTGATCCTCCAATAAATTGTTTGCTTGAACAACCGCCATCGAAAACTCTCCACTTACATGACTCCCCAAATCCTTATACCACAACAACCCATTTGTTCTACCATTTTGCACCCCTCCTAATCTCCCTTTCCAACAGGGTTTGACCATATCTAAGTAACTATTACCCGACATAAATTTCGCATATATATCATCCAAAATGTTCATCAACAACAAACCCTATAACTCTCAAACCAACACCAATTCAATAACTTACATACTACACACAAATCTTTCATCCAAAAGAGCCAGCAAACGTTATATTCATCAAATAAAGATCAAGAATCAAACCTAAAGTCAACCTCAGCTCCAATTTGTGCCTATGTTCTAACCCAACAACCAAGATTCTTGAAATTATATAATACCCAGAAGAATTAAAGGACGCAGACACCATTAATGTCAAGAAATACAAAAGTGGTGAAATGGGTATGGGTCAAAATTGCCAAAAAAAACCCTAATTTAACTCAAAAGACAAGAAAACAATGTTCTTTAATGGAATTCAGAGAATATGGAGATGTGTTCTTGAAGTACATACCGTGAACCTGCCTTTTGGTTCATCTAGAACTCTCATTTATTTGTCCACTTTCAAGAACATCCTTAGCTGTAAAACCCATAAAGAATATGACTTTGTGACAGAGATTGTTTATGGATCAGATGAAGAAAACAAAGGTTTTGGAGTCTTTTGACAGACGATCGTTGTCGATTGGGATCTTGAAGATTATAGGAGGCTGATGGGGTTTAAGATTAGGGTTTAGGTTTCACTTTTCATCGCAATTGAATTGGAGTGTTGAAGCGAATAATAACAATAGTAATAATAATAGTCTTTCGATTTCTTGAAGATTATAATCGTTGTTGATTGGGGTTGGTGTTGACTTTTGTGGCTCGTGGTTGAATTTTGAATTTTTATTGACTTTGTTTGGATAGTAATCCATGTTTTTAGCCACAATTAGCTGATATTTTACGTGGCTAATCCGTGTTTCTAGAATGATCGTTTGTTAAGAGTTTGGAGTTTTGATTCGGTCAAATTTGTTATTTTAATGGTTGTTCTCGCTGATACGTTTATACAACATGTCTCAACTAGTGTTTTTTTTATATATTTTTTTAAGAAATTCAGGTCCTTCGTAAACAAACTGGACATCTGGCGGGTTATATCATCCTTGTTTATAGTGTTACTGTCAGTCTAGGCCACCAACCTTAGTTTTTGATCTTGAATTATAGGGATTGATATGGCGTAACATGATATACCCGAAAAACAAAAAAATAATTTGTCAATTTCAATCAAAAGAATAAAAAAAAAGTTTGTTTTTATTTCAAGGTTGCAACAATAAAAAATTCAATTTTGTTGCAATTTTAACAGTCGTGATCTGCTTTACTATTCTTGTTTTCAACTTACATTAATAAATATTTTTAGAAAAAATTTAATATTTTAAAAAATTCAGTTTTGTTACAATTTTAATAGTCGTGATATGCTTTACTATTATTGGAGTGAATGTTTTTCGGATTAAAGTTCTTAAAAAAAACAACTTCTTCAATGTGTTTTTAAAAATAATACGTTATACCATAAATTTTTCTGATTTTTCTATCATAAACAATAACTAAACTCACTAAATTACATTCATAACAAAAGCATTGATATAGTCTATGGGGAAGTATGCAAACATTTTCTTTATATCAAAGGATAAAAAGATATTGATTGTGGCTTTTCTAGAATTCCTAAAGTTAACTCCATTAAATTAAATTTGCTTAAGATCATTTTTTTATTTTTTTTTCTACTTTACTAAAAAAGTAACTTGAAGGGACACGTGTCAACGCCACATATATTATCACAAAAATTATCCTGTTTCTCTCTCCTATTAAATGATTACATTAATTATTAATAATATTATTTAATTTTTTTTAGATTAAAAACAGCTTTTAATAAATTAAAAAAAGATCTTTTTATTAAGGTCATTTTTAATAAACAAATTTGTATAAAATAAAAAATATTTCTAAAACATCAAACTTTTTTAAAAATACAAATTATTTTAAAATTAGTGTTTTTAAAAAGTAAATTTTTTTATCATTTTTCTACTGCTTATAATTCTTATTCGTACGTAATTTTAATCATATATTATATTAGAATATCATTTGATAATATATAAATTTTATTTTATATAATACTTAATTTATTCAACCTGTGTAATACACGAGTTAATAAACTAATTAATGAATATATTTCTTGTAGGATGCGTCTTGTACACCAATTGAAACGTTGATGTAACACATCAAACTTTATGGTCTTATATTATATACACATCACCTCCCAATGGTAACTAACACAAAACGTACTGTTTTTTATTTATCTAAAACTTAAAGGCTCTGGCATTGTTACTATTTGGGGATTTCATTTGTAGACTAGTAGTAACTAGCAACGAAATTAGAACTTTAGCATATACATTTAAAAAACAAATGTTTAAAAATGTAATGTTTATAAAGTAAACGACTGTTACATAAATATTTCTTATGTGTAGTAAGAAAACTCATGATTTCCTTAAAAAAAAAAGAGCTATGTTTTCTTTCAACTTTGAAGACGATTTGTTGGTCTAGCTCACGTTAGTAGTTCTGATGATTGTTTTGTTCATTTTAATATGGTTTGTTATTTGTTTTTCGGTTCCAGTAATGTTTTTCTGGCTTTATTTGGATACATATGTTTAAAAGGGCAACAATCACAATTTAAGTTTGAGGGATTTGCCAAATAAGTAACAGTTTAGATTATGTAGTTGATGTTGTATAAATCTATAAACTCTAATAAAAGACGGTTTTTTTTGCCACTTGTCATTCTTTTAAACCACCTTTTTGACACTTGTCATTATTCTAAACATTCTTAATTTATTTTCCATCCAAAAAAATATTATGGTAATTTAACACTCACATTAATTTATCTCTCTTAATAAAAGTCAATTTTATTAATTGTAATATTTCTCTCTCATCTATATTTTTTTAAATCAAGCTATGTTTTTAAAAAATAAATTTCATTAAGGAATTAAAAATCACATCTTTTTATTAAAATAGAAATAATAAAAAACAAAATTTATATATAATATAAAATTTTCTAAAAAACTAAATCTTTTTAAAATAAAATATTTTAAATCAGTCTTTTTTTAAAAAAATTATAAAAAATATAAAATTTTATAAAAGCAGTTTTATTAAAACAACCAGAATAATGAAAAATCCATGTTTTTAATAAACAAGATTTTTACAAACAATAATTTTTTTATAAAAAAATCTTAAAACTATGTTTACAAATGAAACTATTTAAATAAAAGAGTTATAAAAAATAGTATAATTGTTTTATTTCTTGAACTATTACGTATATATAATTTTAACTATATCTTATATTAAATTATCGAACGGTAACTTTTCATGTTTATTACTAACTTATAATCTATTTAATAAATGGGTTTCTAGCATATCTATTTATTTATATATCTATCTATCTATCTATAACAAAAAAAAAAATTAATATATGACTTGACGCAATTGTAAGTTTTATCATAATAACTTTTTCATTTCTTGTATTATTATTAATAATATTGACTACGAATAATATTAATCATGCTATTTTCATATTAAAAATTATATAATTTAATAAATTAAAACCTATTTTTTATTAAAAACACACTTTTTGAAAATAAAAGTTTTATAAAATACAAAATACAACAAACTCTTTTTTAAATAAATTCATTTTTCTAAGATAAAATATTTAAAGTCTATATTTTTTTATAAAATAAAAGTTTAATAAAATTATATTATTGTTTATTTACTTAAAGTAGGTATTCATATAATCATATTTTATCTTCAAACATAGTTTTAAAATTCATAAATTTTTATTACTAATTATTTAGTATTTCATTTATTAAACCCGTGTGTAATACTCGGGGCACTAACCTAGTATTCCACTGTTTATAGGATTTCGGCTACATTTCAACTTGAGTTGCATATAACGTCCATGTTGTAATTAGGTTTTCGAGTTAATAAGGTCCAAAGAACACGCCTTTAATCCAAAGAACACACCATGAAAGTTTACCTTTTGGACCTACAAACCCATAACCCATGACATTCACAACTCACTTCATTCTTCTTCTTATGCATAAGAACCAAGAAGTGCACTAACGATCAAAAGTTGGACCATTCTTCCACATACAAGTGTCAAAAATCAATATACAAATAAATGGCATGAGTACACAAGATGGGTTCGTATAATAATAATTTATAAAGAAGAGTTACAACGTCGAGTCAGGGAAAACCATGTCACGTCTCATTCCATGTACCAACAGATATCTCATATTCATGGGCTCGATGGGGGAACTTATCCATTTGACACCTAGTTCAAAGTATCGACCAAATATTTTATCAAAGTTCTTATTGGTTTGTATAACATTTAAAAAAAATCACACAACCAATTCATATGATAATGGGGTTTTAGAGTTCAATGTACAAATCACCACTAGTTAGTAACAAATATGCTTCTATATTATTCTATTTTCTTATAAATCGATTTTTATAGAAATTAAAAAAAGAACCAAATCAAAATTATAATTAATCTTATAGTTAGAAGAATAAAATTAAGGTTGTAAAAACTCATGGATAACATGAGTTTAGATTTTAGATGTTAAATAAAATTGAAATCATACTTGATATTGTCATGAGAAGGATAAGATTTTATTCGTAAGAAACTTATGAATTACACAAGAAATACAAGTCTTGGCTTTGTTAGGTAACAAATATATTTTCTATATATTTTGTTATGAACCGATTTATTGCAATTTAACAACAAAATCGGATTAAAATTGTAACAAAGCATTATGCTATTTTTTATATATGAATATGTAATTGGATTTTCATTTTACACTACACTGCATTTATTTTTACTAAAATTTTATCACGTTACAATTTTCTTTTACCATATTTATATTGTATGTTTCTTTGTCTCTTCTCAAAAAAACATATTCAATTTTAATATAAGAAATTACTCTGAATAAGCTGTTTATTTTTGTTATATATAAAACATGTAGAGTGGCCGGTCAAATGCAACATGTTATGGGCTTAAATCTGTTGAATTGTGAACCCAATGAGAGACCGAATTGCATGTTGGGTTCAGAAGTTAGTCTCCTTGTCTACTAGTTTTATGGCATACATTAATTTATATTTTTTATATTCTATTATATAATGCATAACTATATAAATTTATAAACACGTAATGAAAATATGACAGGCACAAAACAACAATCTTTTAAATTCACTGGATCACCTAATTTTGGTTAGGAATTGTATACATAACTGTTGAAGGAAATTTGCGAAGAAAACCAACGAAAATACATCTATGGTAGTATAAACAACATATAAATTATACGGAAATAATGAATGCACGTATATATTTGATTCACTCAATTGATGTAATCGAGCCATGTCCACTGCTGTATAGAGAGTTTACTAATAAATATCTATTTTGTTGCAATTTGATGCATACAAAACGTCAAACTAGGGTTAACTAAGATGTGCTTGATTTAAAAGTAATCTGCTTTCTAGCCCCCATAAACCAAGATTGTTTCACTTGAGGACCTTGCAAACAAGACGTTGCAACCTCAACCCTTGCCTATTAGATCCCTTTCGCAACTTCTATTATAACTCAACAAAAAGGAAGGTTTTAAAAAACTTATAAAAAAGGATGAATGCTATTTGCTTTATACATGCGAAAAGTGCAATGTTTTAAGTATCTTTTAACACTTCGTTTTAAGTAAAGTATCAAGTATCTTACTCGCACCTCTTTGTAGTAACATCCCGGGGTTTTAAGATAATAACTTAGTATAACTACAACATGATCAATGAAGTTTGCTGATAACTTATTGGAAAGCTCTAGAGATGGTACCCAGGTGAGAGGGGATAATATTGCCAAAATTTATGTGACCATTTTGAGCAATAACATTGTAGCCAAAAATTATGTGACCACTTTTCAGCAGTAACATTTGTTGTCTACAATCTATACTAATAGTTTTGAACCTCTAAAGTGGAGGTGACATAACCACTAGCAAGTTAGGCCCTCAATGAACATATATCACGGTTGGATAATATAAAGATCCATATTGAACGGATAAATTAATATATTCACGATGATATTTATTAATGTTGTTTAAGGGTGCTAAAGAGGTCATGTTTGCAGGTTAGTGGATCACACTCAAACATGAAAAGTTTATAAGGACCAGACAATCGTGTCAGACACATAAGTGAATATGATAATGGTATTTGAGCGTTGTCATAAACACGACCAGTTTAACCTAGATTTTTTTTGTTTTACTTTTTTTACACATTAGTACTCTAAATTGATTTACAACCAAAGAGCAAAAGTGTGTAAAAATTACATTTACAATATTTTCAAAATTCTAAAATAAATGCAACACATTTTTAAACATACATTTCAGCAAATTTATAGCAGAAGTGATCCTCTTTATCCTATATATTATATATGGTTACATAACTAACATTTAATATGTCCATATCATATCAAGATCAAGATCTTGTCATGTTTGTGTTCTTCAGGTGGCTTCTAACCGAAACAATAATATAAAAAAACAGAAGGAAGGATCATTATACCTAGGGATCAATATACCTATAGATCTTTACCCTCTATTAGTGGTTCCAATAGAAACTGCATTTAAATCCCCATTTTCGTGCTTTCCTGATTGAGCTTTTCTAAATGAGTCCAACAAAACCTCAAATGGTGGAGTCTTGAGTTCTTCCACGCTGACTTTGATTGATTTATCGAAATTTGGTGTTGAGTAAAAGGATTCATCTACCTGTTTGTTGCAAAGAGGGGCAACACAGAATTATATTTAATTATAATTGCATAAAAATGTAACCTGATTTCAGATAATCATCAAGGTTCAAAATTTCCGATTCGAGGTAATCTTTGAAGTTAGCCGGTTTCCAGAAACCACATTAGAAAAAAAAAAGTCAATACGGTCAAAATACTTGAGTCAGCCTCCATATCATCAAATTGAATGGGTAACTGGACTAGATCAACTTAAATCGAAGTTCTTTTCTGAACTTTAATGGTCTTTACTGGCATAAAGAATTTGGTTACCAAAAATAATTAATATTTACTATATAAAACTGCAGTTTCTTAATATTTTACTACCATGTATTCGTTTATCAAGCACTTTTCAGCATCTTTTGTGATCTCGGTTATTTTGTTAGAATGAGCAGTCTCCATATCATTCATAGCATCACGAGAGATTCTAGTTAAGGAATTGATCCCCTCATTTTCTTCATGGTTAAATCTCAATAGATCTGCAAAATAAAAAATACATGAAAACATTTAACATGGACTAAAGATGGAAATATAAGATGCTTTTAGTGAGATAATACAACTCTTTTCAATTTGTCTTCCCTTTTAACCCAAAAATAGAAACACTGGACCTATCAAGTAGTTAAATAGAATTCCTTTTTTTGTTATCATTAGCCAAACGAGTAAATACAATATGGAAAAATAGACAATAAATTCGTAGACCGAATTCAATACCAACCGTATTTTGTAGAGGTGGCAATTTCAGTCTATTTGTATGGAAGCATGTGTGTTTGGGTTGTCTTTGATGCAAAAAGGGATATATATATATATATACGTATAAGATTGACCGAAAATGAAACAGGTCAAAAAGATTGAACAGGGTAAAAATTCGCTAAACATGTATTTAAATGTTTATAAAATCCTATCTTGTTATATTTTTATAGAAAGCATGTGTCATATTTACTATACGAACTATTTACAAAAAAAGACAAAAAAAATGTGCTGGGTTGGCCTGACTAAACATAGTTTGTCCATTACCCAACCCGATGTTTTGCCACCTCTAGAATTTTGTTGTAATTTGAACTTGAGATTTTACAATGGAATGTTGCAGTTGACATCAGGCAACACAGAATGGGTATTCTTACACCTTTTTATATTATTGGATTAACATGTCTTACATTCAATGGATGTGAGAGATCCACTATGTGCAACATCTACTTGTTCAAGTACTGAGGAAGCCATGGATGAAAATCTAGTGTAAACCCTTTGGTTGGTTTCAAGGGCATCCCTGCATATGAAAAAACATATCCAAAAAAATTAAAGCTGGATGAAAGAAACCATTTTAGTCATAGGCTACAATCACTTTGCCTGCTGAGGTCAAACAAATAAAGGCAAAACTTAGACATATTCTTTTGCTTTTAAAATTTTTTCAACTACAGTTAACTCTCAAACAAATAAAACAAACAAAGAGAGAATGATTCAAAATTTGCCAAAATTAGTCATATACAAATGCTGAGTTTTCTAAAAAAATTTGATCTAAAAGGTCAAACAAGTAACTTTTTTTTAAACTTACTTGATTTTGAAATCCACAGATTCTACATGCCTTTTCTGTAATCTGCTTAGGGATTCTTGGACTTGCATCCACTGTTGATCACCTGTTCTTGCCTTGGTTTTCCTTTTCATTTGAAGTAAAATTATTATTAAGTTAAATATATCCAATAAATTTGGTTATAATGAGAGCCTTTTTACCAGTTTTGGAGCTTGGATGTCAAACCACTTTTCCCATTGCGGGTCATGTTTTCATCCTCAATATAATGTTTCTTTGTTTTCTCCAAAAAACTTGTAAATTCATCTTCTGTGGAGGAAGAGAGAGCATGCACGTTTGACATTTTGTTATGTAGCATGCAGGTTTTGCTGCCAATATAGCTGCTAATATCATCAACTTCTGTTTGAACCTATTAGATATAGCAAATAGATATTAATCCATTTTGTAAAAAACCAGTAATAAATGTGAAAAACAGCAGAACGGGCGGGTTGGGTAACAGGTTAACTTGTGTTCATCAACTATAGTACGTGTTGAAACAAGTAAATATATGCATTAGTTATAATTACAAGAACAATATTGTTCCAATACTAATCAAATTTCTTATATAAAATAATTGAGGTTATATGCATTAAATAGATGCTACTTTCAACCCCTTTAACCTGTTCACCTTCTAGCTAATTTTTTTTATTTGACCCGTTTATAAAATAAAAACCCAAACCGACTAATTCATATGTAAATGAGTAGGAATTGCCATATATAGTATACTTTTTGTGTGTGTTAAGGCATCGAGGAAAATCACAAAACTAAAGGAAAAAGTTAATCACCATCTGTTTCTTTTTAGCATTTGAATTTGCTAAAAGTTTTGCCATTTTGTCTAATAGTTGTTTGTCTTCACCGTCAGCATAGTCCTAAGAAGAAGTTTTAATGAAGTTATAATATGCTTATAACATAAAGATAAAAGCTGAGAACCTTTTTATGTAATGGAATCAGAAAACCTCAAACTTTTTCTTAAAGTCACTTAGTTTCTGGTCATATGTAGTTCGTGCTTCTTCCACCATCTGAATCACATCAAAAATGTCCTTGAGCAAAGTCTTGAAGAAATTCACTGTAACACTAGATGCAGATTGAGTTGTCTGATATGCTCTCAACTGGCTCTGGTTACCAAAACAAAAGAAAAAAGATAGAAACAAAAATATCAGTGTGATGTGACACAAGTATTTTTACTACCTGATCTGACTAATAGCTAGTACTCCATTCATCAACATTCATCAACGTGATTAAAATATATTTAATTGCAACATCTCTTTTTGGTAAAAAAAAAATAAATTAAGCTAATGTTACCTAATAAAGCCCATTGTCATCTTAAATAAGGGCTTACTGGGTGAATGGGGTAACACGTCAAAATGATTCAGGATCAATTTATAATCTAATCTTTATAAAAAAAATAAACTTAGGAATTTTAGTGTGGATTTTGACCTGTTGAACATAGAATATAACTCAAAGCCACCAACATTTGATTAAACAGATCAAAAATACCAATTGCACTGATCTTTTATCCATGTTTGCCACGTTCAAAGGAAGATAAGACATTTGATGTACCTCATGCTGCTGTTGCCAAAATGAAGCTATACTTTGCTCTTGTTCATTAAGGTTACTGTGCAAATCATTAAGTATGTCGCCAACTTTGACTGAAGCTTCTCTAATAAGCTGCATAGCAACATAAAAACATTATAAAATATTAAGTCCATTATCATTAAGTGCTTAATCTGCTGCAACATTGAACAAGATTCAGCTTGCTTACTTCTGTAAGGGCAGAAGAATGCTCAACAACTTCAGAATTTACATTGCCAAATGCTGTCTCTGAATGTCCACTGAATTCTGTAGCCAGTTCAGCCAGAGATTCAATTCCACCAGTAAATGCATCCTTAATCTTTCTTACCCGCATCTGAAGTTCTTCATTAGCCTACCCAAACATAAATTGAATAATCCCAGTTTGTAAATTTTATTTTGACTGAAGAGAGAGATGTGTTTCTAAAGTGCTTACTTAAGCATGTGCAAAGCTACATGGTAGCCAGGATATGCATTCAGGGTAGCAAAATGGACGTTTAAGGCAGTTTGGGTCAAAATACGTAACTTTCAGACGATTAGACAGGTCAGATTGACCCGAAACATTGTTTGTTCAAAAGATATTGTCTGTGTTAGTGTGTTCAATGTGATTGAAAAATTGTATAATTTCAAATTTTCAATAGCTACCTAACTTTTGGAATATAATACTTTGGAACGAATAGACCTGGTTCCTTTTGGCTATTTCTATTTTGCTTTTACCCATTTGAACCATAACAGATAAAAAAAACTCGAATCTACCCATTCCTGAATCTGAAATTTTACACAAGTTAGATAACTATGTTTTGTAGTTTACCTTATCTTGTTCAGTTATGAATGACTTCATATGTTGTTCAATTGCATTTAATTGTTGCTCTTGGTGTGCTACAGAAGAAACAATAATCTTGTGAAGAACTTCAAGATGTTGAGCTAATAGTGTCTGAAAGCTCTGAACTAACATCTTATTTCCTTCCTCTATGTGATTCTTATGCTCTATCACACAAAAAATACGAAACAATATCACTTCAAGTTCCTAAATTAAACATGTAAAAAGGGCTACTTTTTAAGAAAAAAGAAAGATGATACAAACCAATTTTCGCGAACAAGCTGAATACCTCTGACGTTGACTTTTCAAGCTCACTACGAAGCTCAGCCGCTCTTTCAGTGAGTGTTTTTTCTAAATAATAGTAAAATTGTCAGTAAAATTGGAAGTGACTTGTTACGAAAGATAATAGAGGTGGCAAAATGGGTGGGTCAGCCACGGTATAGTGTCAAAATGGTTTCAGGTTGAAGCAGGTTGTTTTTAGTAAGATTTTGGTTCATTTTTACAGATAGTTAATCTGAGGTTAAATATGATTTCAAAAATTACATTATTATAATAGTAATCACTAATCAGTTGCTATAAATAAAAACATTTAAGAGGCCGTATGATAAACCACTAAAAGTTTATTCAAGAAAACAGAAGGATTCAATTAAGGCAAATGGGTCAATGGACCAATTCCAGTGGGTTTTTGACCTGTACATTAAGATGGCTAAATTATAGGAAATCATTGTCAAAGGCAGAATTAGTGGGAGTCAAAGTCAAGAGCTAATTTCTTGGGAAAGCAAAGGCATATGCAAGATTAGTGGAGGAAATCCCTGGTGATATTTTAGTATAAATAAAGCTAGAATCCTAATTAGTTTTCATTGTCTAAATTATCTATTTCTATTGTAATTTGGAGAGCAGCCCCTCTCGAATTGGGCAAACCATTATCCTATCTTTAATAAAATTCCAGCCTATTCAAGTTTAGAATTCTAGTTTTTATCATTTTGGTTCCATTGCCGGGAATCGAATGGCACCTTCAACCCGGAATTTGGTAGATCAATTAGCAACCATTGCAGCAAAATTAGATGCTATTCTAGCATCTTTGAGGGAAGATATTGAAGAAATCAAAGTTCAGGTGCACACAGAAGCTCAATCTATAGCAAAACCACCACCACCGGAGCTACTGACTACATCACCAACGTCGCCCAAATCACTGAATCCACCAGGACTACCGATCACGCCACCACCGCCGCCGCCAAAATTACCGACTCCACCACCGTTGCCGCCAAAACTACCGGGACTGCCGCCGCCAAAGCAACCATCTTCCATCACTGAAGCTACTGACACAACAACAACCACCACCGAAACTACCCATTTTGACTACATCAATAACCATCTTGACACACAAAAATACATCCTAGCCTCCAGGCCCTCCACCCTTGCAGAAGAAAGCTTACTCTCTGTTTTTCCACCAAAAATCAAAAAACTTGGTTGGGAATTGTGTTGTTACATCTACAAGCTTCATAAAGATGATATATTGGAGTGCTTTGAAAATAAGTGGATGTATCAACAGGAGAAGGAATTAAAAGAGCCCCATAGAAAGATGATGTATGTGGATGTAAATGACAAAGATAGTATGTCTAAGTGTTGTTTTGGACAGCCCCAGGTGCCACCTTTTCTGGGCCATATTATTACTGCAGAGGGGGTCCAAGTCGATCAAGAGAAAATTGCTGCTGTTATATCTTGGCCCATCCCTATTAATGTTCGTGAAATTCGCAGTTTTTTGGGCTTAACAGGGTATTATCGACGTTTTGTTCGAAATTACGGGTTAATTGCTCGACCACTAATAGCGCTTACCAAAAAGGACGGGTTTAAGTGGACTCATGAAGAGTTGGCAGCTTTTAACAAGCTTAAACAGGCGCTAATTTCAGCCCCTGTTTTGCGTTTGCCGGATTTCACTAAACCATTTGTGGTTGAATGTGATGCGTCTTCCGAAGGGGTTGGTGCTATTCTCATCCAAGAAGAGCATCCCATTGCCTATTTCAGCAAGGGGTTTTCAATGTCAAACAGATTTAAATCGGCTTATGATCGGGAACTTTTAGCATTGGTTCTCGCAGTCCAGAAGTGGAACCATTATCTCTTGGGCCGTCATTTTTTTATTAAAACAGATCATTACACCCTCAAATTCTTGCTTGAACAACGAGTCACCACAACTGAACAACAACGGTTACTCCTCAAACTCATGCCTTATGACTTTTCAATTATTCACCGGTCAGGAAAGGAAAATAGGGGAGCTGATGCATTGTCTCGTCGCTCACATTCAGCTGAATTGGTTACTCTTGCTATACCCTACTGCATCGATTTAACCGAAATACAACAGGGATTGCAAAATTGACCCGTTTACTAGTAATATTTTACAGCAGCTTGCTGCTAATTCTAATTCAGTCCCTGGGTATTCATTGGTAGGGAAAACCCTTTTTTATAAGGGTCGTGTGGTTATCCTTGATAACCCTTCTGTTAAACAGAAACTGCTTCATGAGGCTCATGCCACACCGATGTCAGGTCACGGGGGGTTTCTAAAGACATATAAAAGAGTATCTACTTATTACTTTTGGCCTCAACTCAATCAAGATACCCGTTTGTTTGTGCAGAATTGCCTTACTTGCCAACAACACAAGTATGACACTCTGTCTCCTGCTGGCCTACTTCAGCCTCTACCAATTCCCAATCAAATTTGGGAAGATGTTTCAATGGACTTTATTGTCGGGCTGCCTCGATCCAACAAATTTGACACCATAATGGTAGTTGTGGATCGTTTAAGCAAATATGCTCATTTCATTCTGCTAGCTCATCCATTCACAGCAAAGGGAGTTGCAGCCCTGTTTTGCAAAGAAATCGTACGTCTTCACGGGTTTCCTCGTTCTATTGTTTCAGATCGGGATGTCATTTTTCTTAGTAATTTTTGGCAGGAGATGTTTCGGTTGAGCAATACTACCTTGAAGATGAGTACTGGGTATCACCCATAAACAGATGGCCAAACCGAGGTGGTCAACCGTTGTTTGGAGGCTTACTTACGTTGCTTTGCACATGAGCAACCTGCTCGTTGGAGTTCATTTTTATCTTGGTCAGAATACTCCTACAATACCGGGTACCACACCTCTACGGGGTATTACACCATTTACTGCTGTTTATGGTCGTCAACCGCCTTCATTCCATCCATACGTCATTGGTGATACCAATAATGCTGAGCTGGAAGTCCGGTTGATCACCGTGATGATATGTTACGAGTCTTGAAGGATAATCTTCAACGTGCACAGGACCGTATGAAAAATCAAGCCGATAACAAAAGGCGGGATGTCTCATTTGAAGTGGGAGATGTCGTGTTCCTAAAAATTCAGCCCTATCGTCAGCGCAGCTTAGCAAAAAGGAAGTTTGAGAAGTTGTCTCCCCGATTTTTTGGTCCCTATCGGGTCATCCGTAAAGTTGGGGCTGTCGCTTACGAGTTAGAACTGCCACCAGACTCAAGGGTACATCCAGTCTTTCATGTTTCCATGCTGAAACCAGCCCGTGGTCAAATCCCAGCCACGCCTCTTGCTCCTCTCCCGGTCACTAAAGATTGGGAAATTGATCTTCAACCACAATCTATTGAGGCTCATCGATGGGTAACTGAAGCAGGCCAGCCGACACTTGAGTTGCTCATCTCCTGGTATCACCGTCCTACAGAAGAAGCCACCTGGGAAAACAATGACTTATTGGCAGAGCAATTCCCTTCATTCCGACTTGAGGACAAGTCGTTTCACCGGGACGGAAGTATTGATAAACCACTAAAAGTTTATTCAAGAAAACAGAAGGATTCAATTAAGGCAAATGGGTCAATGGACCAATTCCAGTGGGTTTTTGACCCGTACATTAAGATGGCTAAATTATAGGAAATCATTGTCAAAGGCAGAATTAGTGGGAGTCAAAGTCAAGAGCTAATTTCTTGGGAAAGCAAAGGCATATGCAAGATTAGTGGAGGAAATCCCTGGTGATATTTTAGTATAAATAAAGCTAGAATCCTAATTAGTTTTCATTGTCTAAATTATCTATTTCTATTGTAATTTGGAGAGCAGCCCCTCTCGAATTGGGCAAACCATTATCCTATCTTTAATAAAATTCTAGCCTATTCAAGTTTAGAATTCTAGTTTTTATCACCGTAAGCACGCAAAAGCACTTCAATTGACTTTCGACTTGTTTGACCACCTAATCAGTTTCCTTTTAGCTGATTTTTATATTTGAGTCATAAGGGATGAACACAGTAACCCAAATCAACTCATTCATATAATATTAACTATTATAATAATATAATATTCATATAATATTAACTAAGTATAGGCGTCGACATTTCTACCTCCAAAATATAATACTAACTAAGCTCACCTGCTCCAAGAAGATTACGTATAAGATATTCCTTCTCTTTTGTCATCTCATTCGCCTGTTCTAATTTATCTTTTAGTTTGGATACATCTTTCTTGCTTTCTTGGAGTTCTCTCTGAAGTTAAGTGAACCACATCAGATAAATACTTTAAACGACTATAACCAAATTGAGAACAAAAACAATCTAACCTCGGTGCTTTCAAGCCTTTGGCTTAGTTCTATAGTCAACTTTTGTTGATGAAGGAAGAGTTCTTGAAGATTCAGTAGTTCCTATCAAAAAGCAATTTCTCAGTGTTTAATAGTATGATAAGAAGGAATGGATAATACTCATAAATTGTGATGTTTACCTTACTTTTTAACTCTAATTTCTCTGTCATTTCCTACAAGAAAATGGTGACAAAGTTAATATTATACACAAATGCACTTCAGCAAATTTTCAAGTTACATTTACTTCTTTGCCCATGTCATCACTACAAATTATTGATAATTCTGACTCTTATTATGATCTAAAAGAATTTCCTAATTTTACTATTTAAGGCAACTTTAACATTTCAGTTCTAGTAAGGCACTTCCATTACACTATTTATAAAGTCAAATAATGTAAATATCTCACTGTATTACGTTTGGAGCCAAACAATAAAGCCTTATTAGTTATTATGGAAATTAAATAATAAAATGGAGGGAAAACCTTCTTGGCAGCTTCTTCCCTTAGGTAACGATCATGCGGTATGTATACGCCATTTTTCTCCCTTGTAGCATGCAATTCTAATGAGAGAAAAAGAACACAAAATTAGGCAATTATACATTCTCCACAACGCACAGAAGTTAAATGATTTTTACCTTTCTTAAGACAGTCGATTTCAGTGTAGAGTTCTTTAACCACTACTGATTTTGTCACCTTATGATTAACCTGAAGTGTTTAATAGATGGAAAATTAAGGCATATTAAAGCTGCTCGAAATTTTAAATTACTAAAAAGAAAACTAACCTCTGGTCTATTCTTGATGCTTTTAGCCCTGTATGCATAATCTAGTGTGTTTTGTGTTTCTTCCAAAGAGTGGATAGAAAGCGACACAGTAGCTATTATGCATGTTTTTGTTTTTCCTCCTAATGAATCTCTTAACAACCTTGTTAACTTGCTGTCCCTGATGTTTTTAAGTATTATTTTTACAACAAATTCAACAAAAAACTGCATTGAACAATTAATATTTTAATATTTGTAGTAAAAAACTGTCACCTGTATGGGACATGTCCAGAGTGGTCAACCAGTGCGTTTATTACACGACCAAGTGTAAGCAAACTCTTGTTGATCTCACCAGCTTCCCTTGCTCTTCCCTGCCATTAAGATGAAGTAAAAAAAACTCTCACTTTTACTATCAAGTAGAGGTCGCAATTTCAACTTGTTTACTTACAAATAGTTATGTTTTGTTTCTCTAATGGATCACTAGATAAGATAAAAAAGCTTAAAAGACAAGGTCAAATTGTTCAAACGGGTCAAAAGTTGCCCAGGTGTACTTTTAATTCTTAAAACCTCCTAAACCGTTTGATTCATAATATTAGATTGTTCGTAAAATAATATAATTTTTGTTATCATAATGAGTACTGACACACCAATTATTTATAAAAAAATGAGACAAAAAGTGTTTATCACACCAACCAAACCCGTTTGACCCAGTTCAGAAACTACCAGCTTTACCGGTTACTCAACCCAACTGAACCACCCAATATTTCCATCTAGTATATGGAACTATTTTATACCTCCCTTGCACCAGAACGTAATATGTTTTCTGAACCAGCAAGATCCACCAGATTTAGCTTTCCACATTTAATTATTTCTACCCCTTCTGAAGTATTTTCCTTAATTTGAATTGTGATGGTAAATAATGAATGTGATCGGTTACTTTGTGTATTAATAAGTGTTTCAGCTGTGTGTTTTCTTAAAGAACCCCTTTCCAAGATTTTGTATATTTCATCTGCACTGGATACAAGTTCCTCTTCCAACCCTCTCATGAAAACTGCACCTTTCCCGTCTTCCATTAAAGATATGGGCTTTTTGGACTTTTCATCAGGAGCCAAAAGATCTGTTATTTCCTCATTATAAAGCTCTATGTATGTCACTTTCATGCTGTAGTCTGCATGTTGAGCTTCAAGAGTGTTGAAAAGTTGCTCGATTGCTCTTGGAATAACTCCAACATCCTCATGAAACTCTCCATTCTGTATACAAACTATAAGTAATAAAGTTAAACTGGATGAGACACAGCTACAGGTAGCAACTTTGATCCATTCACTTATAAATGGGTTGATTTGGGTTCTGTTAAATCTCCTACAGGTCAATTAGCTACATAAAAATGTGTCAAACAGCTTAAATCCACCCAAAGTGTCTTTTCAATGCCTATGACCTCTTAACTCGCTGTATTCAAAAACATATATTATTATTGAATGATATAGATTGCAATCATGCTTAAACACATTAATTTATGAAACAGTCTTGACAGCGGACAAAGTGGATGTGGGTCTCCCCGACCTGTACCAAAAAATTATATGGTTCTACCCATACCCCAACCTGCTAGACCAGCCCATCTTGCCAACTTTACAGAAATGGACCCTTAAGCTGTAGTTTGACTTTTAAGTCAACAGAACAAAATAGTAACCTTAAAATTTTATATTGGATCTTTAAACACGAAAAGGAAAACTGATAAACACAAAAAGGAAAAATAATAAACACGAAGGACTGAATGTGAAAAAATTGTGTTAAATTCAAGCAAATTTGGAATTAAATTCGAATTTTGTGATGCATTGGACCTCAAAAGTAAAGTGTTGTATTTTTTTAGCACGAGTAAGACCTTGGTTTTTCCACCTTCACCTTCCATTGTATAAGTTTTTCCTGTACCCGTTTGCCCGTAAGCAAAAATGGTCCAATTATAGCCCTCAAGAGCCTCTTTAACAATTGGAGCAACCACTTGATCATACAAATCCTTTTGTTTTGAGCCCGGACCAAACACCTATACAAACAAATATATCTTTGATCAGGATTCAAATGGAATTCCATCAAACTTTAGATCACAAACATGAATTAAGAATCAAACCTTGTCGAAACTAAAGGTTTTATCTGACTGCTTATTGCCCATGTTTTGGGTAACAACTACTTCGTGTTTATCCTTGTTACATGTAACCACAGCAGGTGTTTTTGCCCTCAGATCATCTTCACTAAATGGCCTGAAACCACGCATTAGTGAGAAAAATCACATTGATAACAAGCTTTTAGATTATAAAGACAACCTGTTGCACTACAAAAATAGAGGTATCTAGATGGGCAGGTTGGGTTCATCCAAAACAGGTCATTTTTCAGCTGGAGTTGAACCCGACTTCCAACCTGTTTGGCCCGTTTTACTTCGTCTCAGAATACCTAAACTCTTTTGATTAGGCTAGACGGTCAGTTTACAATGAAACAACGACCGAACAATATTGACGCAACTCACAAATTACCTTCTACCATTTTAAACTACAAAAAGATTTAGGAATGCTTGTCTGCCAATGCTCCAAACCAAGGTTCTCATTTATGTTAATTAAAAGTTAATATGATGATACTCGAAACAGACCTGCAACGCAGAATAACTTGCACATTGACACCTTTGTCTTTGTCATCTTTATTACATGTACCATTTTCACTTGACCACAGCATTTGTGTTGGTGAGAGAGGGATCAAGCTCCCTCGTCTCTGTTGATACGACTTCGTATTATCCATAAACGAAGCCCGATTAACCACTCGTTCCCTGCAAATCCATAAACAAAAATCAAGAACAGACGAGCAATTAAACAAATCACAAAACTCACTAACACAAGCAATCTAATCACAACTTAAAATATATCAAGAACCAAAACCCAAAATCACCCAGACCACAACTACACATTACCAACATAATTAAACTCAAAACAATCAAATTTTGAAGGAAAAAGAAAACAAAAATTGGTTGGGGCATTTTGACAAACATGTGGAGGACATACATGATACTCTGAAACAAACTACATAAACGATGATCTGTTTTCTATCAGATGAATATGGTGATCCCCTGGTCAAAATCTAGTTAACATCAATTGAAAAAGTAAGAAAATGATGAAAATTGAGTAGTTAAACAACCACGGCCTGCTGATTCACGACAAAAACCAAGAATCTAACAACCGATCGGCGATTAATACTACCTTTTTTTCACGAAAAACAAATGGGATTTTTGTGCTCTTGCGTTTGTCAGAGGAAAAGATAGAAACAGTATTGAAAATTGAAATCAATGGCGTTACGAAGAATTCAAAGAAGCTTACTTGAAGGACTCATGGGCGTTTAGTAGGTTTGACTGTTAGACTATGAATAAATGTTTTAATGTTGGATCCCAATACGTTGTATTGGTGCGTGTATTTATGTGTGTTTCATATCTTAATATTTCTTTTTGTATAAAGTAATATCTCTTAATAATAGAAAAGATCTCAAAAAGATTTAACAGAATATATTTAAAGTGATTCTCATGATTACGATTTTAATCGTGGTAAAGTGGCTTATAACAAAAAGTTAAGAGCTTACTCGCATCAAGTTCATGGGTGTATCAAACGTAGGATTTTTCAATAAATTTTTGTGTTCTATAATATATCACTATGAATTAGGACCTTGCGTATATGAATTTGGATGTTTTTACGTGTTGTTGTTATGTTTTATATGATGTGTGATGAACAAAATTGTCTTGAAACAAATACAACTTTGCATTATTTTTATTAAACAATTTGTTCGGTACACGATATAACAAATGTGTTCACGCAAAGAGTGGTGTGTATATACATACGACATGTATATAGCAAATTATTGATCATTTTGTCGTAAGTCGTGTTTTAAGTAAAATGCAAATCATAAACCATATTTAAGGTTTTTTGTTTAAAAAAAGTTTATCTTGATTTGTTTTTAAAAACTTAACTTTTATAATAACTCACACTCATCTACTTCTCGACATGCTTCTAAACTACATTAATTTTTAATTTAGTTCATATTATGATTTGTACCTTGATCTTTAAATAACATTTCACTCTTATCATATTAAGTTCAAAACTTTACTTATTATAACTAGATTCGCCGAATAGGCAGGGCAACCACCACCACCTGGTCGCCACCGTGACAGCCCCTCACTTGAAAACCCCAATTTAAAATTTTGATGAAGCAACAGAAAACTTTATCCTTTTTTTCCCCTTTAAACACTTATTAGGGGGTGTTAAATGAACAAGTTAGAAACACGTGTGCAAAACAACAAACACATTTAACCCAATCATTTCTCGTATTTCTTTTTTCATATACATGTAATTGTATATTGTTTAAGTGATAAGTAGTTTGATAATTTATGTGTTTTACTAAAAAAAGGTACCTTTTTTAGTGTTTTTACAAATAAATTATATAAAACCTAAACTGATGTTTATATTTACTTTAACATTGGATAATACAAATCTTGAAATCCATCAGTGTTTTAATGCTTAAAAATAACTATATATTGACTCTAGTGTGTTATTTAAAATAGCATTATACTATAACTTAAATTGTAATGTCGATGAGCCACGGGCCAAATTTCCAATTTAATCATATAAAATTTTGAGTTCTACCTCTAAAATTTGTAGAGTTTTAAGCTTACCTCTTAATATATATATATATATATATATATATATATATATATATATATATCTTATCTTACTACTCTAATAAAATAGTAACTACGGTAAACACATGGTACCACCACATTTCACCTCACCAAAATTTTCCCGCTTCTCTCTCCTATTAATATCACATTAATTACAAACAATAAATTAAGAAATATATCTTTTTATTAATATTGTTTTTAAAGACATAAATATTTATAAATTAAGAAACTTTTAAAGCATCAAACTTTTTTAAAAATTTTAAATATTCTAACATGGATGTTTTAGGTAACATTTTTATAAAAGAATTAATTAAGATTAGGAGTTATAATAAATAATGTTTTAAAAAATTTAATTTTTTAAAATGTTTGTTTTGAAACAAAGTTTTTAAGTTTTTTTAAATAAATAAAAAAACTTTAAAAACAATAATAAAAAGTTTATATTATTATTTTATTATTTATAGTCCTTACTTATACATATTTTTAATCATATTTTATCTTAAAATATCATTTTATAACTATAAAATTTTTATTATATTTAGTATTTTATTTATTCAACCCGTGTAATACACGGGTTTAGTAAAGCTAGTATATATATATATATAGGGGGCGGTTACTATACAAAGTGTTTTTTCGTGCGAAACGTATGAAGTTTTGGGGTGGAGTTATAACGCAAGAACAATAATAATCATGCAATAACAAAGTTATAATTACGTAAGACAAATTACACTCGTGTGGAATTATCACGTACAGATGAAATTATCACGCAAGAATACATTCTTGCATGATAATTCCACATTTACGTGATAATTCCATCTCTGCGTGATTAATTCTTACACTTGCGTTATACTTTCACCCGTAACCTTCATTATTATGTGATAACTTCGTACGCTTCGTACGAAAAAAACACTTTGTATCGTAATTTTTTTCTCTATATATATATATATACTAGCTTTAGTAAACCCGTGTATTACACGTGTTAAATAAATAAAATATTAATACAATAATATTTATTAATTATAAAATTATATTTTAAAATATGATATGACTGAAATTACGTATAAGAAATGACTATAACTATAAAACAGTAATATCAACTTTTTAAAATTTTATTTTTAACCATTTTTCCAAAAAAAGTAAACATTTTCTTCTAAAACAAACCGTATAAAAATTTTATTTTTAAAAATTTCCTTATTATAACTCCCAAATTTAATTATTTTTTGTTTTAAAAAATTGAATTTTTAAAAATACCAATTATAAAATATTTCGTATTTTTTAAAAAGTTTTATGGTTTAGAAAAATTTATTATTTTATAAAAAATTTGTTTATTTAAGAATAACATTAATAAATAGATATCTTTTTAAATTTATTAAATGTGAAAGAATGTTAAATAATATTATTAGTAATTAAGGTAATTATTTAAGAGGAGAGAGAGGCGGAAAAATTTTAGTGAGGATGATTGTAGTGCTGCCACGTGGCATGTCAAGTTACTCTTTTATTAGAGTAGTAAGATAAGATAAGATAAAATAAGATAATAGAACTTCAACTTGTTTTTTGGTAACTATTTTAATTTATTCATTAACTTTCCTTCATTAACTTCTTTTAAAATAAAACTAATAGTTGCTTGTATTTAGTTTTTTTTGCGTTCCGACATATATTTTGTAAAAACATAATTGCATTTAAAATAATAGTCTTTTTTTGTATCATAGCGCCTATGTTATATCAACTGACGCTGATATGCTACAACTTTATATGTTTCTTTTATGTATCTAACCATGTTAATATCACAATAGAAACATGTGTAAGGGAGTTTGCAAACATACCGAATTGTGTACGCTTAATTTCTAGTTCAAATAAAAATAAAAGTCTATAATCATTGGTTAGTAAAAATATAACTTTGATTTTAATAAATAGATAAAACTTCATAGAATAGTAAACAATTAGAAGTATTCCAATTGCGTTACTCATATTTTTATTTGTTTCAATAAGATCACTAATATTTTTGTTTGCTCCAATCAGGTCATTGAAGTTTTAGAAGTGTTTTAATTAGGCCACTAATATTTTGTACAAATTTTTTAAACAATTCGCAAATTTTTTAAAAATGTACTTTTTATAAATATTGTTAGTTTTTTAAATATTTAATTTTTTAAATAAATTAATTAGAACAATCCTAAAACTTTAATTAACTGATTGGAACAAAAAAAATTTATAAGTGGACTGATTGTAACAAAAATATTTATGAACGACCTAATTAGAAATTTAACTACTGTTTTATAAAAAAATATCCCTTAGAAATGGCCTGTAGAATTACCAGCTACTCTCTCACATCTGTTGTATCTAATAAAAAAAGTTTTTTTACCACTTGTCTTACTCTTGACCAACTTTTATGCCACTTGTCATCTTATAAACATTCCCGGATCATTTTTCCCTACAAAACAGTATTATAATAATTTAAACACTCAAACTAATTTTTCTCTTTTATTAAAAATTAATTTTATTAATTGCTAAAAATTTTCTCTCTCATCTAGATTTTTTTAAAATATTTTTATAAAAAATAAACTTTTTATAAAAAAATCTTAAAACAAATGTTTGAAAATGAACCAATTTATATAAGAGAGTTAAAAAAAATAATATAATTATTTTATTTCTTAAACTATTACGTATATATAATTTTAATCATATCTTGTATTAAGACATCATAATTGTAACTCTTTATGTTTATTACTATTTATAATCTATTTAATAAATGAGCTTTTAGACTATATATCTATCTATATGTATGTCTGACTATCTATCTATCTACAATAAAGAAAAACTAAGATAAGACATGCCACAATTATAAACCTAATTATACTAGCTTTTTCATTTCTCTATATTTTTTATAATAATATTGAATACTAATAATATTACCCATACCATTTTCAAATTAAAAAATGCATAGTTTAATAAATTAAAAACCTATTTTTTTAATTAGAAATACACTTTTTAAAAACAAAAGTTTTATAAAATACAAAATACAACAAACTTTTTTTTAAAAAACATTTATCTTAAATAAAATATTTAAAAACCATAAATTTTTTTTTTATAAAATAGAAGTTTGAGAAAAATACATAATTGTTTATTTACTTAAAATAGCTATATATATGTAATTATAATCATGTTTTATTTTCAAGTATGGTTTTATAAATCATAAATTTTTATCACTAATTATTTACTATTATAATTTGTACTAGCTTTAGTAAACCCGTGTATTACACGGGTTGAATAAATAAAATATTAATATAATAAATTTATTAATTATAAAATAATATTATAAGATATGATATGACCGTAATAATAAAACAATGATATTAACTTTTTAACATTTTGTTTTTACAACTTTTTTTGAATAAACATTTTGTTTTAAAACAAACCGTATAAAAATGTCATATTTAAAAATTTTCTTATTACAACTCCCAAATTTTATTAATTTTTTTTTTTAAATTGACTTTTTAAAAATATCAATTTATTTAGAAATAACCTTAATAAATAGATTTCTTTCTTAAGTTATTAAATATTAAAAAGTATTAAAATAATATTATTAGTAATTAAAGTAATTATTTAATAGGAGAGAGAGGCGGGAAAATTTCTCTCAGAATGATTGTGGTGCTGACACGTGGCACCCCCATTTACTCTTTTATTAGAGTAGAAAGATTTATTAAACTCGTGTAATACACGTGATACTAACCCAGTGATTTATTATAACCAATCTGTTTGTTTTATTACACGTATGATTGTTAAAACTTTTAGTTTACGCGTTGTGTGATTTTGGATAGCTTATTAAACTTTGAAGGTTGTTAATATGGTTCTTGAAATTTTATACAAACAATAAAAATATTGGATCTTTTAACCAAAAAAAAACTCTTTATTATAAAAAATTGTTATGTATAAAATTCATACTTCAGCATTCACATCCCAATCCCTAAACCAACAATATCCATATAATATAAGAAAAATTAGATGGTTTCTGTGCAATTTAAAACTCCATCCTATTCTTTATAATATGGACTAATAAGTTCTCGTTCTTTATATTTATCAACTTATTGATTTCTTGTATTTATTTCATATATGTTTTGTAATTAGAAGAAAGAGAAAGAAATAATAAAAAATAAATAAAAAAGTATTATTTAATTATCTGGAGTTAAATTAACTTAAATATAAGAAATGGGTTGTGGGGGTTTTAAAAAGACAAACAAGTTATATTGATATATGCAACTTTTATTTAAATTATAAGGTCAAGATTAATAAATGGGATGTGAATGCTCTTATGAACTTTAACAATTTCGTATCCTTATATTCTTGGATGGGAAATCACCAAAATGTTAAAACTTAACATTTATATTTCTTACAAAGTCGTATTATTTTGTATCTATTATATATATACTAATTATCAAATTTGGTATGCATCATGGGTTGTATCACGTGCTTTAGTGGGTTGTACCTATCTCTTGTTTTTTTTTTTTTTAATTTTCTTATATTAGCCCAATACTTTTACATACTTTACAATTTAGCTCCATTTTTTTCACTTTCAAATTTGGTACCGTTTACATGTTTTTTGACAAATTTTTTGTTTTACGTTTCGATCTAAATTTTGCGAGCTAACACTTAGCACACCACACCGTGTGTGTAGGGTTCAATATTTTTACATTTATTTTTAATCCGTTTAACGAACCCGTCGCAACACCCTGGTCCTAGATCGACTTACTTATTGTTTTATATATTTTATGTTTCGTTTGCGTGGTACAACATTATTACATCTATTTTTTGTTTGGTTTTATTTTCTTCATTTTTCATTTTCTGTTTTTTATTTTGTTGGTTTTTTATTTCCTTTTTAATACGATCTTTTTTGGTGTTAGTAGTCATTGACGTTGATGTGCTATTGGTGGTACTTGGTACGATTTTGCGTCCCCCGCTGCAACACGGGGGGCTTAATACTAGTTATTAGCTAGTTAACATAGTTTGTAAATTTATTGATTAACGCTAGAACGTTTGTAATTAGTTATTAATTATTTTATATAGTAATCAGGAGAGATGGAGTCGAGGCTAGAAAAAATCAAGGATTGCCCGGGAAAAACGAGGGTCGGGTGGGCACACCATGCTTTTAGACCCGAGTTTTTTTTACCACTACCCAGTATATTTTCACTGGGATCTACCGGTACCACCACCCACTTTTGAACCTTTTTTACAAAAAATAAAAAATAAATAAACGAGAATAAAACGAGACAACGCCACGTAAACTAGGAAAATACTGGGAAAAAATGGGGGAAATGAAAAAGAACCGACATGCCACTTATATGTTACACAAGAAAAATAAAGCAGTTGTCAGTGGCCTATATCTTTAAAATAAAGATATACCAAAGTTTTTATACCATTTGTTTAGAATTTTTGCAAATTTTTTATACCATTTGTTTATTAAAGTGCATACCAAAGTTGTAATATTTGGTTTACATTATTCTTTGAATTATTATCCATATACATTTGATGTGTTCAACAACTCTTCCTATATCTTTAAAATTTTGTCACCACTCTATCGATCACTCAACATCGTTATCAAATCTACCGTCAATGCAGTGTAAATCAATCAAATCCGCAATGAAGTCTAAACTTAATCCAAACGCAAGATGAATTTATTATGTGTGAACTCGTGTATTAAAAAAATATAAAAACTTAAAATCAAATCCCATCCAAGCTTGTATACATGTCATACTCTAAATAACATCCAAGCAAATTTGTGTTCCCCTTTTTAGTTCGTGTGCAAGTGAACACGGCTCGGTCACATGATTTCATATCATCCATTGAGTTTATAGTTTTAAATAATAATCTCTTTGAATCGATTACCAAAATTAAGGTTAAGGCATTTTGTAGCCGCTTTTCATCCTTCATGTTTTTTATTGGCTAATTAAAAAAGAAAACAATAATGGGTGTATTTTTTATGTTTCGATTATGTAACATAAAAGTATACACGAAGCAAACCAACTACCTTACTTATATAGTTATGGAACCGTCACGACATTTTAGTCGAAACGTCGTAGTTCCACGTGAAACAATCTTCGGTATGCAATTAAACTTGTTTGAAATTATTTGATTACATACATAGTAAGATCATTGGCAAAAACTCATCTAATGATAACATATTTACTACAATAACTTAGTTATTAGTGATGGTTGACTGAATTATTATAGATAACGTATGTATTATTTGTTATTGCTCACAATTATTGCTACTATCTGATTGCACTGATGAACTATGTTGTTGTTGATCATAAATATCGACGATGAGTTCTCGTTGATTATCATTCCTTACATAATATTGGTTATCTTTGATGACACGCTAATGATATATTCTGACCGAATATCAATTTTCATACAACTTTTCATAAATCATACATCATTGAATCAACTTTTAGTGACTTATTAATATAATAATTTTTCCATATCAACAGGATAACGCAATCCTCAACACAAACATTGCCCCTAGACCTCGCCAAGAAGCTGCCCCAGACTCCACGAAAAAGTAATGCCCTTAATCCAAACTACGGCTTTGCCCCCAAAAACCACCAGATTTGCGGATGCTAAAAATGAGTATGGTATTCTAAGTTGAAGCAAATTGCCCTCGTGCTAGAGGAGAGCTAGAAAGAGAATGACATTTCACACTCTAACTAACATACAACTAACTTCCCCCCATACAAACAATGACGTGCTAATCACGTGACTTCATATTGAGTCTTTTAGGTCGAAGCAATTGATTTGTTCAATGACATTCCCTTAATTTACCTCGTACCATCATCTTCCTCCTACAAACGATTTCAATGGTCGATTGATCTATACCATCACGTCAATGGCGAGTCGTTGGATTTCTAGGGTTTCGATTATTATCCTCTTCTGTTTTCCAGGTAATTCTCATAGGTAATTACCATAATTGCAACCATTAGTTTTTTGATTTTTAATTTGAATAACAAATTGAAATCATCGTATAAATTTGGTTTCTGATATGATTGAAGATCGATGTATATAGACATGTTGATGATTGTTGATTGAATAGGTCCCGTATAAGAGGTTATTTGAATATGTTTGTTGAATTTTGTGTTTTAATTTGGTTTGCAGAACTCTTGTTATCAGCAGTTGTTACACTTAATTCTCTTGAAATATACACAATCCATGAATGGATATCATCAACACCCAAAATTTACTTTCACTGTAGTGGGGAGAAGAATAGTGTTCTGCCAGATGTGAAAAAGAAAGATGTTGTGTATAATTTTAGGGGTGAAGAATCTTTTCAGGTTTGTAATAATCTAATCTCTTACCTTTGTTGATAACTTCTGTTGATACTTGTCAAGTAGTCTACCTTTTATACGAAAATGAACAAATTTTTGGTCCGGTTCTTTTATTTTTTTATTGGTTTTTGGAACTACCCTCAATATCCGAGTGATTATTCATGAGACGGGATGTCAATCGTCTACATTGATTTTGACTCTCCAAACCTGAGTTTCCCCAAGAACACCATGAGGAGGAAACCAACCACTATAGGAAAACCCTATTGAGTAAAGTTTGAACCTAAGACCTTAAAAATCTGAAGTCCAAACCATCACTCCCATGCTATTAAACCAAAATTATTCATACCATGTAATATCTCTATACATTTTCTTTGAGTATCATCAAGAATGACTTAGAATGTAATCTAGACCCATATTTACAAAAATCAAAGTAGATGCGCGACAACACTTTCGGGTATGAGTTAAAAAAGAGTGGATAGTGGATCAAGTATGTACATTCCAAAGCATTTGAGATTATATTTCATGGCTGCATAGGTAAAAGCTTGTTTAGCATGGACAACACATATAGCTATATCCATAAAATGGTTATAACAAGTTATTTTTCTCTTGATGTAATATTGTAAACTAGATTTAATGTTTACTAAATTGATCTGGACAAACATGTGATTCTTTGTTGTCTTTTTCACTTGTCATGTTTTAAGAAAGCTAGCTACTGAAACTCTGAAAGATCTGTTTCTAATTCAGACTTGAAAATTTTAACAAGGAATGATGTACTGTAATAACATTTGTCAATTATTTCTTTTAACTGACTCTAGGTTGTTGCTCAATATTTTCAGCCTCTTATAGATTTCAAAAGTTCAAAATGCAAAAGATGTGGGTTTTACGAAGAGAGGCTTATTAAATCCGATGATGTGTTTGATGAGTGGGAATTCTGTCCTTCTGATTTTACATCTGATGATGGTCGGTACATTCACACCAAAGACAAAGAACTTAATGCGACTTTCTTGTGTAAAGAGTGTGTAAAAAAAGGTAATTTTCTCTATCTTGCTTATACAATATCGTGTACACGTTTAGTCATATTTAATATGGCAAACTAGGCTAGATGGTCAGGTCAATTGGTGACGGGTCAAAATGGGTACATCTTTGTGAGGCTCTAAACGGGTCAGGCTGGGTTGATGCGAAACATTGTTGTCCAATACTTTTTAAGTTTTTCTAGTTAGTTAGCGTGTCAAAGGTGATTACAAAAATTATATTATTTTAGTTATATTCTACAACTGTTTCTTTTTTAGTTATTTTTTAATTAATTTTACTACTTAGAAATAAAACATAACCCATATCAACCTATTCAAAGGAGTGATTTGAACCCCAAACCAACTTTTTTGGTATGAGTTCTACCTACTGTACTTTTATATTTAACCTTTTGTGTACATCAGAGCACAAGTATTCTTAGGATGCTTAGAACTTAAGTTGTTAACTTTTGATGCCTTTCTAATAAAAGTAAATGAGATCACTGCAGTATAAACTATAAAAAGCAATTTTTTCTGGTTATATGGATTCAGGATACAAAAGTTCTTTTTTTCTTTATTTCCTTCATGAAAGTTTATAAGGATAAGAATCATTCATGTCTTACAAGACGTGTTGCTTTACCATGAAATCAGTTAGAGGTGAACAAACTCATGAATTCAGTTTGGTTTCAAGATAACATGGATTGGATCAGGTTGACCCGAAATTGTGCATATTGAAATAATTCAAATATTCAAATAATTTACAAATATTTAGTGTGTCAAGTGTGATTAAAAGTTGAATTACCTCAACAATAATCAATTTTTTTAAGATAACTTTTATGCATTAAATATACATTTTATTAGACTTCTTGTCAACATGTCTGGTTTACTTTTAAGCTGTATTTCTTGATTATACCCATTTGACCCGTTAGAGACTAAATGTGACACGAGTCAAATCCATTCATAGCAATCTTACTATCTAGCAATCATTTACTTATAGAACTTTTTGTGACACTAATAAACAATTTGGTGTTATAGGCTCACCAAAGAGCCCCGATGTTGACCATCATTCTCATGATAAAGAAGATGGAATGCAATGGGCCACAATAATAATCATTGCTATAAGTGGTGTGACTTCAACTATACTGTTAGTCATGGGCTTACTTATCGCGTACAAGATTTGGCAGAAGAGAAAACGTCGGCAAGAGCAGGCTCGATTTATGAAACTGTTTGAAGATACAGATGAAATGGAAGATGAATTTGGTATTGGTCCTCTTAGTGACTCAGTATAACAAATAATTTTTGCTGCTATTTTTACTTGTGATTGGTTATTCGTATATACAAAAGCAGTTGAGCTTCCTTAAAATGGTGATTATAGATTAATAGTGGGTGTGATACAGTAAGCTGGTAATGACATTTTATCTGGGATATTGGCTAGGATTTAGTTATTTGAGTTATGTTAATATTGTTGTAGAGATGTAATTTATTTTATAAGTGTACAACTCACAAAAATACGACAAGGCCCATTAGCTTCACAATCATCACTCGTGTGTTTTTAGCACCTAAATGACTTTATGAAAATCTGCTGTAACTTTTTGCAATCTAAACCAACTCACAAACACATTACAAGATACGTTGGCATACTAATCATCATACATTTATCTTTGACATCAAAATAATTTGTTATGACCTGACATAACTTTATGTAAGCTGAACCAATTCATTAATACATGACATGTTTTGTCGTCTTTTGGTTCGGATTTATCTCTATATTTTATAACAAATTACACCTTACAACTCATCAAACCTCATAAGGAGACCTTGTGTAACAAACATCGACTCATTATTAACACATGAAAAGACCCATAGGAGTTAATCATCACACATTGTTAAAAGACTAACATGAAATGTTGTGGTATAATGTGAATCTGTGTAACATAAACCAAATGGTCCAAATCACAAACAAGTGCACCTATCGTTGTGATACTGAGACGTAACGAGCCGAAACCAATTATAATTAAACATCATTGTTGCCAGTAATTTAAGATTTGCCATGAGCCAAACCGATAATGACTGAAATTACGTGACGTAACAAAGAGAAAAACGATCAAAACTCCTGTCATGTAGCTAGTTAGAAAAAACAATTTTAACTCTTGATTCTTACCTACATTTTCTAACACACAACGACTATCACTAGTCACTAGTATACTATACTATACTATTTCCCCCAATAAATGGCACTTTCAGCCATAATCACCGCTGCTATCACCGGACGACACTGCATTCTATCACCACCGTTATCCATCAACCTCACCACCACCATCACTCCACTCATCATACGAACACACCGTCGTCATCACTCTAGAAAGCTGATAACAACAATGGCATCATCCTCAACACCTTCACCGGAGCAAAAGACCACCGCACCATACGGCTCCTGGACTTCTCCGATCACCTCCGACGTCGTTTCCGGAGCTTCCAAAGGCCTCGGAGGCACCGCCGTTGACTCTCATGGCCGCCTCTTCTGGCTCGAATCACGTCCTACAGAATCAGGGTAGGTCAACGCAAAACACTACAGCTTTCGAAGTAGAATATTAATCGAGTTTCGTTTACGAGCCCTAATTTTGGAAATCTGTTGTTCTATAGGCGATTGTTGATGGATTTATCGTTTTATCAGTGAAATGATAAGCTAGTTAGTTTCGGAAACCCTAATTGATGTAATTTGTTGCGGTTTTGTAGACGATTGGTTATTGTTAAAGGAGGTATTGACGGAAACGAAGAAGCTATTGATGTTACGCCCAAAGAATTCTCGGTCCGTACAGTTGCTCAAGAGTATGGTGGTGGTGCCTTTTCGATTTCGGGAGATACTGTGTTTTTCTCGAATTACAAAGATCAAAGGCTTTACAAGCAGTCTACTGATTCAAAAGGTTTGACACTTTGACTTAATAACTATTAACTGTTACATCAAACAGATGTTATATATTTGCTCTTAAAGTTGTGCAAACATGGAGCGATGTTGGTGGGAAAGGCTTATGAAATTATCTATTAGCATTAGAAAAGTTCATATGACATAAATCAAAACGCAGCTCTTCATTTTAAACGTCAAAATGAATAGTTTCGTAATTTGGTCGTGGCTGTAGATTCAGTACCTGTGCCACTTACCCCTGATTATGGTGGACCTCTGGTGAGCTATGCTGATGGAGTTCATGATACATCACGCAATCGGTTTATCACGGTTATGGAAGGTATGTTTTTGATCTTGTGCCCACAAATCTGTGTATACCGTTTTCAACCGTTTGCCCCACTAATTGTTTCCATGTTGATTCTTGTTAGACCGACGTGAGAGTAGCTTGAATGCAATCACAAGCATCGTATCAATAGAACTTGGTGATAATACCATTCAAGGTATGGTTGGCGTATGTGCTATCAATTTTTGTGTCATTTGTTTTTCTGGTGGAGCATTATTGAGCCACCTAACTTTGCTAGATTTGGCAAGATTGGTGGGTCTGTGGGTTTGGGTTGCTGGCCAAAATGTGCTTAGGTTGATATAAAACAACCAAATCCTCGCAAGGGGATTGAAACTGTTATCTAAGTTTTGCCTACGGTGCAAACCCTGATTTTGTACTTATGATGATAAATTGTCATTTTTATCATTTATATGTGGCATGCAGAACCAAAAGCATTAGTTGGGGGAAATGACTTTTATGCATTCCCAAGACTGGATTCCAAGGGAAAAAGGCTGGCATGGATTGAGTGGAGCCACCCTAACCTGCCGTGGGATAAATCAGAACTCTGGGTCGGCTATATTTCAGATACTGGGTAAACATAGTGCTTTGTTATGTGTAATTATTTCAAACTATAACCATTCAGCTGATTAGGATTAGCTTTTATATATTGAATGCGTGTTTGACTTCTACATTAAGTTTGGTGTCTTGAAAGTTTTAGTCACAATGGCATTGTTCATGTCAACCTTCTCTATTGTTGTCTTTTCTGTTTTTCATATATTGGTATCATAGAAGTATTATTGTATGGGTCCAGCCACAAGCCCAGATGATAGGCCTACTGCAGATCATGATATACACAAGTTTAAGATTAGCTCGTGATAGGCTTAAGAGTTATGAGGACCATCTCTGGCCCAATAAGGTGGGGCAATAGTCTCCTTGGGTCTATTACAACTTACAGGCGTGTATACATCCTTTTCATTCATCCTGATTTATGGCAGGACTACTTCTTGGGCTTGTGGGTGGAGCCATTGAATATTATTACAAGTACTTTATATGTTTTTTCTGATCTATAACATCCTTTCTTCATAGAAGCACTCATTTTTTGTATATTCAGTTTTTTATTCAATATGAACGTACAAATTCTTGTTAGAACGAATTTCCTCTTACACAAGCTACCTTATAATAATACGCGTGGGTATGAGAAAAGTTTATATCCCTTGAGTTCTGACTTCTGTCCATAGCTTATTATAGGCAAATAGGTAAAAGAAGAATCGTCTGTTAGCTCGCATCATTTTTATCTGCTGGGTTGTAGTTTTTATGGATTTGATTATACAGTAATGGAAACTGGGGCGTTTCTGTGGAAAAAAAGGTCTTTATGTGCTTCATGAAAACGGTCAAATTAACTGAGAATGAAAAATGATCATGACATGCCATCTAAAACTCTGTTTGCACTCTTCTCAGGATTTGAGTTACCAAGGCTTATTTTGTAAGAATCATTAGAGTTGTAATCATGCAGTTAAATGATTTCTTATTATCTTTCTTGATAGATTAAAATATTTAACAAATTTCGTGACAACAAATACACCTACGTGTTTATATATATAATAGATTAAAATATTTAACGAATATCATGACAACTATATATATATATATGTGATTGCTAATTAGTTTATTTGTGCAGAGATGTGTATAAAAGTGTATGTGTGGCAGGGGGTGATCCTGCAATAGTTGAATCTCCAACTGAACCAAAATGGTCTGAAGAAGGTAAATGCAACCTTGACAAAGTTTACATCTTTTGTAACTCTAAATGTGAATCAGATCCTCAATTGTCATGCTATTATGTATTTTCATACCTTGAGTAGAAAGTTATAAAATCTGTAAGCTCATATTATTTAATTTTTTAGCATTTTTTTAATTCAGGGGAATTGTTCTTCATCACTGATAGAAAAAGTGGATTTTGGAATCTTCACAGATGGGTAATTTCAGAAAAATATTATTATTTATGTAGTGGCTATGTAGTTTGTTATCTTCTGGTTTGTGTATTTATCATTTACCTAGTAGCAATAACTGTTATGGTAAGGCTCTCATCACTAGCATGATATGGTTAGAGTTCCTGTCATATTACCTTGCAAAAATAAAGAACGTATTTGTTTCATGGTTTATATTGTTTTTGAATGTTATGCTATCATATCATATTTTGGTAGTTAAAAGGTAAATTTGAACTGAGCAAATTTGTAAAATTGAAAAGGAAAAAAAAATGCTGTAAGAGGTTTTTCTTTTCATTGCCCTTAACATTGGAAATGATTTTACTCTCACCTCCCATTTGTGTGAGCTCATCTGGAAGCAAATGTGGAAAATGTGTGGTTTGTTGTATAATGGGTCAAAATGCTCAAAAGTCAAAACATGTAATTTTTGGTGCTGGTCAGATTGGGCTGACCCAGAACACTTCTTTTCACTTTTTACTCCTAGAAAGTATTTAGTGTGTCAAATGTGATGATGAAAGTAAGTATTTAGTGTGTCAAATGTGATGATGAAAGTTAAAGTATTTGAGTAATAATCCATGTTTTTTAATAACAGGTTGAATCTGATAATACAGTGGCGCCAATATATTCATTAGAGGCTGAATTTGCAAGGCCATTATGGGTGTTCGGTATGAACTCCTATGAAATTCTTAAGGAGCAAAATAACTTAATTGCTTGTTCTTACAGGTTGTGTTTCTACTTAATCGCTCATTTTTAACCTTTTCATTCGATTTTATTTAATTGAGTATTAAATGACGTGCAGGCAGAAAGGAAGGTCATATCTTGGAATTTTGGACAAGAATAAGAGCACATTATCCGTCCTTCAAAGTCCTTTCACGGATTTAATGAATATTGTAATCTCAATACACCCTAGTTCTTGACGGCTTATATTTTTTTACTTCTTTTCTGATTGCGATGTCATTAGGGATTATCTAATTTTATTGTTATTGATTATAAGTTTTTTTGTATAGACTTCTGGTGCAAAATGTCTGTATGTTGAGGGGGCATCTGGAGTTCATCCTATTTCAATAGCTAAGGTACTATTTCTACATCTGGTCATAACTATCTTCCCAAACATGGAAAGCTTTTGAGGGAAGTTTTACTAGATATTTGTAGTTTAATTTACAAACAACTAGCTATCAAAATTGACATATTTGATATATTTTTTAACTTAAGAGGCTTAATTGTGTGAAATGCACTTTGATTGTTTTCAAGATGTGGTGGTTTCTAATTCATATGTGGGTTCACATGTGTAAGGGGGTGCTTCAGATTGATATTTCAAACAGCTTATGTGCTACTGTGGTTCGAAGGAGATAAGCCCTATCGAGTGTTTGGATGAAAATTTGCGCTTATGTAGGTCGTTTCAATAAGTAGTTTGAAATTGCTATTCTCAAACAAATTCTTTTGGTGCATTTTCATTTACAGGTTTACTCTTAAGGTGAATTATGCTATTTTTGGTTGCTTCTGTTTATAAGCATAAACATGTGCATAAGTTGTTTAAATAAGCCATCCCAAACACCCCTAAGAAAGCCGTCCGAGAAACTTATATTGATTATTTCCTCCTTTTCACTCAACAGATTGCCTATTTTCATAATGTCTTGCTCAACGACTCAACTCATAGACTTGCACTATTTGCATCATCGTTTACGCAGTTCACACTATTTGGATCATCGTTTACACTTTTTTGTTTATAAGCATAAATATATACTATCAAATCATTATTCAAAATTGAACTGAACTAATTTTGTGTGTGGACAGGTGTCTTTGGATGATCAGGCATCAAATGTAGTTGATTTTCAGATTGTTTGGTCTTCTTCACCTACTATTTCAGATTACAAATCTTACTTTAGCTCTCCAGAATTTATTGAGTTTCCAACAGAAGTCCCTGGTGAGGTGGCATATGCATACTATTACCCACCAACAAATCCCATTTATCAGGCCAGTCAAGATGAAAAACCTCCATTGCTGTTAAAGAGTCACGGTAGCTATTTTTCTCTTCCATTTTATTCAAGTGTACATATACCACTTGCATATAGGATCAGTATCAAATCAGAAGGGCTCTTAGCGTAAAAGGTGTAGGAAGGATTTTGGTGTTTAACACATGTCCCTCAATCACAGTTTTGTATACTCGGGTGCATTTGCTTGTCATAGTTCTCATAGGCACTGCTGTATGTTTCACACTATTGATTAACAGGAGGACCTACAGCTGAGGCACGTGGAATCTTAAATCTTAATGTTCAGTTTTGGACTAGTCGTGGTTGGGCTTTTGTGGATGTGAATTATGGTGGAAGTACAGGTATGTTGTTAGTTTTATCACTATATATATGTTAGTACATTTGTATGTTGGTATAGTTGTGTAGTCTAAGTTTAGAACGATTTATATTCTCCTCTTTTTCAATCTAGTTGTATAGTTTAGCAAACGTGACCCTAGTCTCCCAAAGTCTGTTTATAAAGCATACACACCAACTAATCACTTGTTTTAAAAATTATATTGTTATTGTATAATATACTTCTTGTAATTGTACATAAAACAACTTATTAATAATGCTTTAAAGGTTGGACAATAGTGTTTTTCATCAACCTAACCTGGCCTGTTTGACCCATTACCAAACCGTCCATTTTTTTTGATATTTAATCTTCGGCATGGTCCTAAGAATTCCTATATCATTAATTAATTCATATATTTGCTGCTAAAATTTGGATTATATCATGTTTTGAAGGTTATGGTCGAGCATATCGTGAAAGGTTATTAAAGCGTTGGGGTATAGTTGACGTTAATGATTGTTGCAGTTGTGCTCGGTTCTTGGTATTTTACCACACATAGTCCTTTTAGAAGATGCTATTTGGTTACATGTATTTTCCTTTTCTGTCATGCTGATATTCGTTTCATTTTCTTTTCCCTTTATATTTTTTGTACAGGTGGATAGTGGAAAGGCAGATAGTGAAAGACTATGCATCACTGGTGGCTCTGCTGGTGGTTATACAACATTGGCTGCACTTGCATTCAAGAAAACTTTTAAGGCCGGAGCTTCTTTATATGGTGTAAGTGGTCATTTATTTTATAGTTTTACATCATATTAAAATTTTTGGTATTAATTCCAATTTTTATTCCAAGTTATAAGTGATGTTTCACCGATTGTAACATCATCTCACATCGGTTGGGAAGGGGAACGAAAGTTTCCTTATATGGAGCTGGATACCTTCCCTACCAGACGCGCTTTAAAACCGCGAGGGGTGGGTGCTAAGGGCATGCCGCTGTCAGCGCGGACAATATCTGGTACGGTACTTGGGCTGTTACAAATGGTATCAGAGCCATGGCTGGGCCGGTGTGTGAGCGAGGACGGTGGTCTCCCAATGAGGGAGGATGTAACATCCCACATCGGTTGGGAAGGGGAACAAAAGTTCCTTATATGGAGCTGGATATCATCCCTATCAGACGCGTTTTAAAACCTTGAGGGGTGGGCGCCTGAGGGCGTGTGGCCGCCAAAACGGACAATATCTGCTACGATACTTGAGCTGTTACACCGATCCTGTATTTTAAATGTTTGACTATGAGCCAAATATATGAAATATGCTTCATATGATAGTAACATGATTGGAAACATAGTTGATGCTATCAACATCAGGGGTAGCCGGTTTTTTTTGGGGGGGGGGGGGGGGTCCGCTTAGGGCCTGATCTTCTCTGGTGCCTGAAATTTTTGAAATAAAAATTATTTTCTATATGCATGTATATAACAAACTCATTAACAAACCCAATAACACTTTAATTATTGTAACCTATTAAACCTTAGAGCCTGGTAACTATCCTAATTAGTTAGTCTGCTACCATTTACTCAAATCTAAATCCAATCTAATACCCAATAACAATTTAATTATTCTAGCCTACTAAAGCTTAAAGCTCATTAACAGTCTTATAAACTTTTTACATATGGGGTATTGACTTTGTATTATAGGGGGCTATTTTTCCTACTCGCTCACGACCCAAAAATTTTCAAATATTTTCGGGAATGGCCCTGATCAACATACTAATATTTATTAAGTGGCAAAAAAGTATTTAGAATCGAAACACTGCTTGAAAGGGAAAAGTTCCATTTTCTTTAATGAAATATAGCAAGAGTCGCTTGGGGTGGGGGTGGTACTTTTCTTGTTTGTGCATCTCATGTTCATGTTAGTTCCATGAATTGTGCCATCTCTAAAATCATACATTTAATTAGATGTGGAATTTCGACCCTTTTACATGTAAAATGGTTCAGTTTGGGTTATGTTTTACTCTAATGGGTCAAATAGGAAAGTTAACTAACAAGGAAACAGGCCAAATGCATCAAGCAAGAGTTATCTGAACTTTTTTAAATTGCTTTATCAAAAGAGCTAAGAATATTGTTGTAAGAATATAGTTCTTTAATCAATTAACACATTAGTTATTTGTAAATAAATAATAATAATTCGTGAACCATAAATCACCAATTTTGAAGTGCTGTCATACCCGCCCTTTTATTGTCATCATTATAATAGTATAATTAACAATGTTGTAAAAATTGGACTAGTCAGCCGATTAATCGACGACTAGTCGGTGATCGGTAATGTACCGATTGGATTTTCCTTGATCGGAGCCAAAAGTGGCCAGTTGGTCAAACAGGTCAAAATCGGGAAAAAAATCGATCTGGACGGCTGTTAATCGGCATTTTTCAAGAATCCGGCGACTTTCCGGCGGGATTCCTGCGAGTTTTAAAATTCCGGCGCAAAAATTCAAAATTCCTGCCAGATTTGTTTATATATATTAAACTAAACATATTTATGAAATACATATAAAAATGTGTGTATGTATATATAAAATTGAAAATAATATTTAAAAATTCCAAATCGATTAATCCTTAGTCGGTACACCACTGCCCGACTAGCGCCTAGCGATTTTTACAACACTGATCATTAAAATGTCGTTATCGTCTTGAAACAGGTAGCTGACCTAAAGTTGCTGAAAGAAGAAACTCACAAATTTGAGTCCCGATACATGGATAATCTTGTTGGTAATTTTACTTACTTTTGCTCCTGCATTACAATGGCTTTGAGCTATCTGAACTTCATGTGTACATAGATTAGTAGCTGATTATATTTTAATATATAACTTTGTAACAGGTGGTGAAAAAGAATTCTTTGAGAGATCACCCATTAATTTTGTTGATCAATTTTCTTGCCCCATAATCCTCTTTCAAGGATTAGAAGACAAGGTATTTGAAGCATTTTTTTAAATTATTTTCTTCGCCCTTGTAAAGCTTTTTGCCTCACAAGTTACAATATTGTTGACACATATTTGGGCAAACTACACGAAATAGAAATGGACTTTAGCCCCTTTCCTTGTTTTAGGAACCAACTTCAAATTAGGTGCAAAATAGAAACCAACACACTCTTCTTTATTATTTTTAGCATCCATCCTCATTTCAACTGATTTTATCTGTAACTTGTGATGTCATGCCAGCCGCCACATCAAATGCCACATATGCAAAAAAAAAAAAGGCTTATGCGAAAAAGAACTGAAAAGAATCAATTTTCATGTTCGAAATGCAATGAGTCGTATACAGTATACACAAAATGCATCATCGAGAATTTTTGAAATATAAGCAGCGATAATAAAATATAATAAAGTGTTAGTTGGTTGACAAAATAAGTACAAAATATAAGTTGATTTCTCTCTTACGGCTAATCTAGTTGGTTGCTAAATTAAGGAAAAAGTGTGAAATTCTATTCTATTTGTTGTACCTTTTATATATGTGTTTTAATGAATCCATGAATGTTGTGTTGCAGGTTGTACCCCCTGATCAAGCAAGAAAAATATATCAAGCATTGAAAGCAAAGGGATTGCCTGTTGCTTTAGTGGAGTATGAAGGGGAGCAGCATGGTTTTCGTAAGGTTAGAAATATGTAAATATATGTTGTTTTTTTCTTTTTCTTTTTTCAGATCAAAATAATTAATTACTTTCATATGGGTATTTACGCAGGCCGAAAACATTAAATTCACTCTCGAACAACAAATGGTGTTTTTTGCACGTTTAGTGGGACACTTTAAGGTTGCAGATGAGATCGTTCCCATCAAGATTGATAACTTTGATTAAGAAGCTTGTATCCTTGTATCTTTTTGCACCTTAATTGTCTGTTAAACTTAGAGGTGACAATTTCGGCCTTTTACCTAAAAATGATTTGTGTTTTATCTTCAATGGGTCAAACATATTGAATGTCACTCATAACGGGTTGAAACTCAGGTGGAACGAAGACATATCAAACGGGTTGAAACTTGAAAACCACTCTTTTTTAAACAATATAGTTTTTGTTACACTATTTACTATATGTTAGGCTTTCTGTATAACAGTTGTCCCATCATTTTGTAATTGAAAACAAATTTTGTGATAAAAATTCATGAAATTAGAAATTCATAACCATAAAATCTTTGTATGGCAGTGATGAATCTTCAAGTCATTAACCAATATTAGGTAAGGAAATACATGAAAGACTCTATTCATGTGGAAGCTCGGAGTAATTATGAAGCATCAAGGTTAATGATGTACCCGATGCTTGACTAATCTTCCGCTTTATGTCAAGTCTTGTGAGCGGTCGGGACGGTTAGTGACGGAAGCACTAACTTTTTCATAATGGTTGGGTGTGCTCTCATAAGTCGTATCTAGACTTCTATACACATATCTTAAGCTTAACATTTTTTTTTCTTTTCTTATCAAAAGTGAATTTACTTATTTACATTACATGTTTGAACAGAAATCAAAGAACACTTTTTAAGTTTTTTTAACTTGATTAACTGTCTTTAGGTATAGAATTAGATTTATATGGGAAGTAATCAATAAAATTTTTTATTGGGATCTTATAATTTTATTGTCAGTTGCTTTGTTTATTCAAAACTCATTATAAACACGTAACCACCATGAACAAACAAACATAAAAAGTGAAAAAGTAAAAAGGTAGACTAAAACGACCATGAACAAACAAACATAAAAAGTGAAAAAGTAAAAAGGTAGACTAAAACGACTAAAACCGGGACATATAAGATGTGACTCAAGTTATATCTAGTTCATCTTGTAGTTAAGTCTACAAGAATCAAAACCATGAATATTTCACGCAAAAAAAAAAAGAATATTCTAGTGTCCTGTTATCATGGTTGATTCACATATTTTCAATGTCATATACGACAAGTAAAAATTGGTCTTAAGATAAAGTTGATTTAAATTTAATTGGATCTTTTTTAAAATATGTTATTGGGTTTGTGAATATCTAGTAATTTATTAAGCCCCTATAAAACAAATAATTACTAATAAACTTATAATTTTTTAACATGTTAATCGATGCCAAGTATTTAAATGACAAAAAAAAATTTCTCCGTTCCCTCAAAAGTTTGCCTATGAGCAGTTCCTACTAGTTTTATGTTCACGTGTATTGAAGTAGATTTTTCCATTCAAATAACATAATTTTATTGTTCATGCTCTTCTTCATTAATACTTTAAATGTATTGTGACATATACATTAAGAATTAAAAAGTTTGTAGCCTAACAGTATTAAGATGTGTAGTACATGTGTTTCCTCTTTAACTAGTTAAGGGTTTTAGTTTTTGACATTATTGTAGATTTAAAAGTAGGTAAAAAAGGTGAACACATTAAGGTAGTGTTTGTTTTTGAAGAGATAAAATGTCTGCAGTCTACGGACTAGATATGCAAACATCTGTGGCAGAAAAGGTGGACCAAACCTCTGCAGTCTGCAAGAAGAATACTGTTTGTTTTTTTAATGTCTGCAGATTATTAAAATAAACTAGTGGTGGTGTATGGATGGTGGTGATGGACGGCGGCGCTGGATGGTGGTGGTGGTTGGTGGCGGACGGTGGCTGGTGGCGGAGGTGCACGGGGGTGGTGGCGGAGGTGCACGGGGGTGGTGGCGGACGGTGGTGGTGGCGGACGGTGGCTGGTGGCGGAGGTGGACGGGGGTGGCGGCGGTGGTGGCGGACGGTGGCTGGTGGCGGAGGTGGACGGTGGTGGCGGCGGACGGTGGCTGGTGGCGGAGGTGGACGGTGGTGGCGGAGGCCGTTGGTGGTGGGTGTTAGTTGGTGTTGGTGTTTAAGAAGAGGTCTGCAGATCTTAGAAGTGGCTGGACCAAGTCTGCGCCAAAAAAAGGTCGCACAGACGTTTTTTAATGAAATGTATTCGAAAAACAAACAGTCTGCAGATGACAATGTCTGCGCGACGCAGACAAAAGAGCCTGCGCAGACATTTTTCAGAAAAACAAACCACTAACACGTTACTAACAAGATCACACGACAATCACTAATAGAGTAATCAATCAATTTGTTTTTAGATAACTACATATTCACACACTAGGTTATATCTTCGTGTATTACACGGGTTGAATAACAAAAATATTAAATATTTATTGATTATAAATAGGAATTGTAAAATGTTATTTTAATATAACATATGATTAAATTTATGTATGGTTAAGTATTTTGATTTTTTTTATTATTTTTAAAACTTTCGTTTTAAAAAATTGCTTTGAAATTTTTTTATTATTTTATCAGTATTTTATTGTTTAAAAACTCCGGGTTTGTTTTAAATATATTTTCTTTTATAAAACTTTTATTTTATAAAAAGATTGAATTTAAATAATTTATAATTTTAAAAAGCTTCATTTTTTTTACAAAATCATAGTTTTAGAAAATTTTATTTTTGAAAAAATATATTTTTTTAATCAAAATAATTAGTTTTTATTTAATGAAAAAATATTTTAAAAATTATTAATTCAAGTACTTGAATTTATAATAGAAAGAGAAAGAGAAATATTTGGAAATTAGTTACTTGACTTTTAAAAAATAAAATAAATAGTTTAGGCGGGAAAATAATTGGGAGAAATATTATGAGAATGTCATGTGTCCCACATTGTAAATGATTATAGCATAGATGTTGATATCTTCATGTTTTAGGCCATTAGAAAAAAAAAAAAAAAAAAAAAAAGCCTACAACAATTTTCATGAAAATAAGGTGAATTAAACGTTGGGGTCATCTTCTGACGGTGAGATCGTCTATTTATGGAATTTGTTCAAAATATGTGACATCTCAAAGATATCCCAAATCCGACAATCAACATAAAGTCTAAACTTGAAGCCACATAAAAACATAATAAAAGAACTAAACCCATCTCCGGTAACATCGCCGGTATCTGCCAACAATTTTCACGTAGGAAAAAGGGGGAAAATCGAATTACTTGAAGAAGAAATCTGTGGTGGATTTGGGTTAAAGTCAAAACTTTTTCCAGTTTGACGAATCTGTATCTGTAAGTTTCATCATGGGTTCTTCTAATTCTTTCTAGAATCTCACTTTTATTCATCTTTTTCATCTGGGTAGTGGTAGTTATTTGAATTCATCGACTTCGATTTCTGTTTTTAGGGTTCTAATTGCAGTTTGAATGTGCTTTTGATCGACATCAATGGCTGTTCACTCTGTTGTTTGATTGTTATTATAGGTTCACTGAAACATTTCTTGCATTTTGTTTGAGATTTTGAATGTTTTGTAACGATTCTGAAGTGGCTTGCGATCAAAGGAACTTAGATCAGTTTGGGTTTCTTGAAGTCTTTTTGAAATTGAAGTTCATTCTATCGTTTCTCATATTGGTTTCTTTAGTTGTTGATGCTAATCAACTTCAGTTCTTGGTTTAGGGTGGTTTAAATCTTGTGCTCATCGAATTGTTTCCTAAAGTTTCTTTTGGTTTATGTATATATTCGTGTATCAATCTCAAATGTGATTCTTTAATTCTTGGATCAACAAATGGAAGTCAAATTCTTCAGTTTACAAAATTCTATCAGTGTGTTTCGGTATGGGTTTCTTGACATCATTTAAAACTTTTTGGTTTAGTTTATCATTAATTTTTTGTCAGTTTCCATTGAGTTTGTTTAGTTATTTGAGCTTATTAACTATTCTAATGATTCTCTTAAATAGCGGTTATACGGGCATCATATATCTGGATTATTGTATAGTTGATGCTTTTAGGGGTTCAGGGGAATCGTTTAGTGCTGTTGAGTGTTTTTCTAAGCACAAGCAGTTATCGAAACACTACAAACCGATTATTGCTGACTCTCAAGTCACAGTTATCACTTAATCACTTTGTTATATTGATAAGTGTGCTTGTAAACATTTAATTTTTTTAAACTTTGTACTGCCTGCAGATACCTTGATCCAGACCATAGTACAAGAAGCTGAGGCTTCATACTTCTTCTACTTCTAGAATAATCCAGAGCGGTTTTTTTAAGTTAATTTAAAGTGATATTGAAAAGACAACAGTTTTGGGTGAACTAAAACTAGAAGTTAACATTCGGGTTTGACTTTTAACCAAAAGAAAGACCAAATGATAAGTAGAGTGGGAAGTTATCTTTCTCAAAGTGTATATTCTGTTGCAACCCCTTTTCACCCGTTTGGTGGGGCTGTTGACATAATTGTTGTTCAACAACAAGATGGATCTTTTAGGAGCACCCCTTGGTATGTTAGGTTTGGAAAATTTCAAGGTGTTCTTAAAGGGGCGGAAAAAATTGTAAAAATAGAAGTTAACGGGGTTGAAGCCGATTTCCATATGTATCTTGATAATTCGGGTGAAGCTTATTTTATCAAAGAAGTTGCCCCCGAGACAGAGAGTGATGTGAAAGATTCTTCCAGTTTATTAGAGTCTAGAAAAGATGATTTTGTCCCTGAGAAAAACAATAATGTAGAGGTTCAGTTTCAAGATGAGCATGTAGAGAGTACAGAATCTGATGGTGAAAAAAGATTTTATGAATTTCAAGGTGAACAGTCATCATCTCTAGATGGTTCGATGGAGCTGTCGGATTTCGGGTCTAATCAGTTTGATAATTTAGAAAATGATGTGGAATCAAATAGTTCTGAAGTCGTTTTGTTCAGCGTAGATGGTCAAATTTTGTCAGCTCCCATAACATCAACAGAGGAAAACACCGAAAACGTGCAATTAAGCACACCTCAGTTTCATTTGGGCCCAATTGAAGGCACGGGATTTGAAGGTGATTTGGATTTAAGTAACGAATCTACATGGGCTCAATATTTAAGTAATATGAGTAGACCGAATGATAAAGGTGATGAAACTCAAAACATAGTGAATTTAGAGCGAGAACTATCTATAAAAAGTGTTGTTAATGATTCACCGACCGATGCAAAGAAAGAAGATGTTTTTAAGAGCTGTTTGGCATTAAACGATTTGGGAAAGCAAGAAAATGGTGGTGATCATAAAGTGGATGTTGAAGAATCACAAGTAGCAAATGAAAGTGAAGGGGCTGAAAACATCGAATCTGTAAAGTTAGAGGTTAAAAGTGATGAAGGAGTCAAAAACATTGAATCTATTAAGTTAGAGGTTGAAACTGAATCTACAGGGGTGAATTCACTGGATACAGAACATAAAGTTTCTGTTGAAGTTGTTAAAGATCAAGACGGTGAAGAATTTGAACGGGGCGAAAATAGTCCATATGGGCCTGAATTTGATGATGGGTGCACCACATCTGTAACTGAGGAGCCTCAGTCATATTATGATGATAATGAGAATTTTGATGGACCGAGACGGGAAAGTAAGTGATAGTTGGGTTGGGGGCTTGAAAAATGGGTCAAATGGAATTCTTTAGAGGTGGAAAAATGGAGTGCGGTCAGGTTGGGTAACGGGTCATAATGGGTTCCGGTCAAAACAGTTTTTGTACGGTTTAAATTAGGCCATGTCGGGTGGCTTTGGCCATCAAACATATTTTGGTGAAACTTCTCTTTATTAATATTTTGTATGTTACATTTGATTACAAAATATATTGTTAGAAGAATAATCTAGTTTTGGATTAAAAAGTTTATAATGTTGCATGTTCTAAAGATATGTTTTGGGAGACTTCGACCCACTTGACCTGTTAAAGATAAAACATAGTCCAAATTGATCTAAACTAAATTTGATATTTTGTAATTTAATTATAATATTTCAGGGATCGAGATCTCCCTTTGTGGGAATTTGCTTCGTCCTGGTATGGGTTTGAGTACAGCTTCTGAAACCTTTGATGCCCACCGCATACCTGAGGAAGAATTTAAAATATCTGCAGCATCAATTATTAAAAATGACAGCTTAGTAGTGAAGATTGAAGATAAATACTTTACATGGAACAAAGTTGCTCACATTGTTCTTGGAATGGCTGCATATGGGCTAGAAATGCCTGTTGAGCCCAAGGACGCAATCCCTGTGGATTCAAGTGGCCCCAGTGAAGGCACTGGGCTCGTTTCAACTCCATCTGGTCGTATATGGCGGCTCTGGCCCATCCCTTTTAGACGGGTTAAAACACTTGACCATAATAATAGTAACATCTCGAGTGAAGATGTTTTTCTTGATTCAGAATCGGTTTTTGATTCCCCACAAGCGATGGAAACAACCCCAACAGCTTCCCAGTCCCCACAAAAGCAATTTGTTAGGACCCATGTTCCCACTACTGAGCAAATATCATCGTTGAATTTAAAAGATGGGCAAAATATGGTGTCCTTTATATTCTCGACCCGTGTTTTAGGAGTTCAAAAGGTTTTTATATTATTAATTTGATTTACCAAATTATTCTCCTCGTTACTTTCGATTCCTGGTTATTCTTATTATGTGAATTGTGTAATATTTTATGTAGGTTGATGCTCATATATACTTATGGAAGTGGAATGCAAGAATTGTGATATCAGACGTTGATGGGACAATCACAAAGTAAATTATATTAAAATCATGACTTTACTGTAGCGGATTTTATATTCTCACTTTTATGTGGCGTAATGTAAATAATATCTTGTAGGTCGGATGTTCTTGGTCAGTTCATGCCCTTAGTTGGAAAGGATTGGACTCAATCCGGGGTCGCTCGGCTCTTCTCTGCTATAAAGGTATCTGTTCTCTTTCATAATTTTTTCGGTTTCAATATATATTATGGCACATGATAATTCTCTAAATGGACAATTTCAACCCATTTACTTCCGGATGAATTTATTAGGATTATGCTTTCTCTCTAACAGGTCAAATGCGTAAAATTGGATGATTAAGCCAAATGGGTTGAGCGGGCTGAAAGCCCCCCAAAGTGTTTTTTCAGTGCATAAATCCGCCTGAATTGATTCATTCAACAATTAGATTAAAATTGAAATAATATAAATTTGCAACCATATTTGAAACTTTTTTCTACAAAAAGAATTTGGACAAAAACTGTTTTTGGCTCAAACCAACCTGTTCCACACCAAAATTACACGTGTTGACCCGTGACCCAACCTGCCCATTTTTTAAAACTTCTAGTATTTCATTCAAGCTGTGTTTTACGCCACTTAAACATATTTGTCAATGCTATGAGTATTCATGAAATGCCTTAGTTATATATATTTTCAACGTGCAGGAAAATGGATATCAATTACTGTTTCTAAGTGCTCGTGCAATTGTTCAAGCATATCTCACTAGAAATTTCCTCATTAATCTCAAGCAGGTACTCAATGACAATATCTACAAGATTTTAATGATATTTTTATAATTTGAAAACATTCAATTGTGCCCATAAATCATCGACAATTTGATTGTTGTAGGATGGGAAAGCTTTACCCAATGGTCCAGTTGTTATTTCACCTGATGGCTTATTTCCTTCGTTGTACCGTGAGGGTGAGTGCTTGCTTTCACCAAACACTAACTAAGTTTTAGTTGCCTACTTCAATATAACTTGTTCAAACATATTTATAGAATATTATGACGCGATACTGACTCGCTATGTAAAGTTTACCTCATGATCAAACCTATCTTTTATTCTTTCCTCGTGACAGTTATCAGAAGAGCGCCTCACGAATTCAAAATCGCGTGTTTAGAAGTAAGTATGCGAAAATCAAACAATATGCTCTTCTCGTTTGACTATCTATGGATTCGGCCACTTGATTGTTAATTTCAAATCTTTAAACATTTTCTATAGGATATCAAAGCTCTATTTCCATCCGACTACAACCCATTCTATGCGGGGTTCGGTAACCGAGACACGGATGAGCTTAGTTACAGGAAAATCGGGATTCCAAAGGGTAAAATCTTCATAATTAATCCTAAGGTATGTGTTTTCCTGCTTGACTATTTTCGCTTGACCAATCGGAAAATTAGAACCCAAATTAGGGCGGTTTAGCCTAATTCCGAGTTTTTTTTCTAATCCAAATTACTTGAATCTTCAGGGTGAGGTAGCCGTTAGTCATCGGGTCGACATGAAGGGGAAGTCATACACCTCTTTGCACACATTAGTCAATGATATGTTCCCTCCCACATCAATGGTTGAGCAGGTTCGAGTTTGTTTTATCTCTAACAGGTCAAACGGGCCTAATTTGTTGCTAAAAAATATGTCGTGCGTTCAACCTCCTAAATTGCTTTACGCAGTTAATATTGTAAAAGTAATAATATAGGTTTTGTAATCATATTTAACAAACTGGTTAGTTATTTGCAAAAGATAATTTTGAAGGAAAATATATTATGGGTCGGGTCGGTTATTTACAAAAGATGGTTTTTAGAGACAATAAGTTATGGGTCGAGTCAGTTATTTACAAACGATAATTTTCGAGAAATATGTTATGGCCGGGTCGGTTATTTACAAAAGACGAGTTTGGAGAAAATACATTATGGGTCGTGTCGGTAATTTACAAAAGATAATTTTGGAGACCATACCTTACTGGTCCAGTCAGTTAAATTTTTGGAGTAAATATGTTATGGGTCGGGTCATGTTGATCCACCTCCGGTTAATCGTTATTAACTCGACCAATTATCGTTACCTTTTGGTCTTTGAGACAACTTGCAAGCATTGAGTTGGGTACTTTTTTGCAGGAAGATTATAACTCATGGAATTACTGGAGAATGCCATTACCAGACGTGGACTTGTGAGCGATGCATAGAGTTTCACTCGTTTATTATCGAAACATTGATTCGTATGTTAAGTTATTGTTTGTATATCGAAACATACGGCCTAGGGTCAGTCACTCCGTCAGTTATGAAGATTTTGTCTATGTAATCCCTGTTTTCGTGTAGTATATGTTAACGAATCCTGCGAAAAATGGATTGTAGTGGGATGGAAAAAGAGCTCTGACATCAGGGGAAAAATGTTTGCACTTTCCGACTTCGATAGAATGTAACCTGAATCTTGGCATCAGTATGTGTTATTAGGGGTGATTCAATCTGTTTTTAGGTTTATTCTTATTCCAATTTTATATTTTTATATTTGGATTTGGGTTCCAACTGATTTGATTTTAAATAAGAAAAAACTGATATGAATTCGAAATTTGATTCGAACGGTTTTATCTGAATTCATTTGAATTGGGAAGAAAATAAATATAAATAAAACTACTTTTTGGTCTAATGGTCAAAAAGGAGATAGGAGGTTTAGTTTGAAATTCAAACTTTGACATTGACGTATAATTAGAAATGGGTTAGGCTAATATGAAACTCTTATTTATTACTTGTCATACCTTTTTTTTTTAAACATAATTTTAAAATTTATCATATTTTATTTTGAAAAGAAAGTTTAGTTTAAAAAAAAAAGTTTTCTTTTTTCTTTAAATAAGTTTCAAAAACATTTTTTATATAATGATATAAAAACATATTTAGAAATAAAAAAATTCTATAAAAATTTAATATAATAATTTTTGAAGCAAAAAAAAAAACTTTTAAAAATAACTTCTAAAATTAGAAATAGACTCAAATGAATCTAATTTAACCGATTAACCGTTTAAACCGATTTATTCGGTTCGGTTATCTGATTAAACTTGTTAAACAGTTTATTATTCGTTTTATACGGATAACCAAACCGAAAGCAAGAGTTTGTGTTACCGTTAACCAAGTGAAAACCGAATTTACGATTTTTGATTCATTTTTTTACGGTTACGGATACAATTCGGTTTTCTGTTATTTTATGTTTTTGGCTTTTTTTGAACACTTGTAACCACTACAAATAAAAATAATAAAAGACAAAAAATATAAAGACTACAAGTAATAATAATTAGATAAAACTTAAAAAAATTAGTTTAATGTATTAAGGGTGATATGGTAAATAAAAAAACATAAAAAAAAATTTGAGGGAGGGATATAACAAGTAAAAATATTTTAAAAGAGGATATATATAGCATCACCCTTAGAAATTTGATGTTATTAACTACTAATTATTAACTTGGTGTTTAAAATAAATAAATAATAAATATAAAATTATTATATTAATTCGGTCCATTTAAATTGGTATGGTTTGATATTTTCAAATAATTTATATTTTAAAAGGTATAACAAGTAAAAATATTTTAAAAGAGGGTATATATAGCATCACCTTTAGAAATTTGATATTATTAACTACTAATTATTAAATTGGTGTTTAAAATAAATAAATAATAAATATAAAATTATTATATTAATTTGGTCCATTTAAATTGGTATGGTTTGATATTATTAAATAACTTATATTATATGTACTATTAAACTTATATGTGGGTGTCAACAGTAGTTTTAATATTTTTTATTTGATTATTTCACTTCTCGTTAAATAATATTCAATTCTAATTGCAACACTAATGCAAAGATAGTTCACGTGGTAGCTCTCCTAATTTCTATCCACATGGTTTGTGGTTTGTGGTTTGTGGTTCAAGACTCTACATTGCTTCTTATCTTTTCTTTTTTTTAGATCCTTTTAGTGGGAGGATTTTTTAATTATTTTAATATCAATGATTAATTGACACATTTAGATTATTTTATTTAAACGTTCATGTTTTTTTATCTTTTCTTTCTTTGAAATTCTTTAAATTTTTTATATATTAATTCGATATTGATAATTAAATTTTAGACATGATATTACTTATCTATATAATATATGAAAGTTAGCTACATTATAGTTTAATGAATTTTTATTTTGACCAGAAAACTTTAGTTATTTACTTAGCCGCTCTTCCTTTATACCCCCCTTATACACAATCAACTCTTTCATATTACTTTGTTATATGTTTTGGTGATTGAAATAATTAACTTTAAATATTTTTATTTCTCTCATATTTTTTTTCATAATAATTAGTCTTAGATATATCTTGTGCTATTCTTATAATTTTTAAAATATTATATTTTTTTATCTAAACTTCAAATATCTCATTGTAGAGCATTTATTGTTATTTATATTTTGACAAGTTTTTATAAATACTTTCGAATACAACATTACAAAGGCTTATTTTTGTCTGAAAAATTTAGTATACAAAGTGATGTTTTCGTGAGAATTGTACAAAGTGTAGGTAAAACTATCACGCAATTATGATTTACACTTGCGTGGTAATTATCACGCAAGAACGATGGAATCAGTGGTGTAATTATCACGCAATAAGGATAATAATCACGCAAAAAATGATAATAAAAAAATTAGAAAAATCACGCAAATACTTCATACATTTCGCTCAAAAAGCTCACTTTGTATAGTAACATTCATCTATTTTTCCGTCCATGCTTCCATTTAAATATTGTTAAAAATCAATTTGTCCCCGGTGCGTAGCGTGGGTGAAACCCACTAGTTATTGTATAAAGTTATATTGTGTGTGTACTGAAGGGATTAAGAGAAAAACCATAAACTTATGAGAATTAACCGAACCTAACGAAATACTATCAATTTATTTACAATAAACTCAAAACACTACTAGAATTTCATATGTTCATCTTTTTAATTCACGCTTAAAAAAATATAGTTTCAGTTTTGGTGGGAGCTTAAAAATCCGTATCGTGCACACCCTTATAATAAAGTCGGTTAAAACCTAGCTTAACAAAAATATATTAGTTAAATTTTTTGTTTAAAAACTTATCTTTCTACTATAATATAAAGTTAACTAGAGATGACATGCGACATCACCATATTCATTTTTACCAAATTTTTCCCGCCTCTCTATCCTATTAAATAATCACATTAATTACTAATAATATTATTTAATTATTTTTCATATTCAAATAAATTTTTAAAAAATTAAGAAAAGATTTTTTTTACTAATGTTATTTAAAAAACAGTTTTTTTATAAAATAAAATTTTAAAACATCAAATTTTTTAAAAATACAAAATATTTAAAATTGGCGCTTTATAAAAGGAAAAACTTTTATAAACAAAAAATAATTAAAATTAGGAGTTATAATAAGAAAGTTTTTATAAGTGACATTTTTTAAAATAAAATATTTTATTCTATTTATAATAAGTAAGATTTCAATCATATCTTATATTAAAATATCGTTTTATTATTATCAAATTTTAATTATATTTAGTATTTTTTTTATTCAACCCGTGTAATGCACGAGTTTACTAAATCTAGTACCGAATATATTGGTTAACCAATATTAACTATAACATATCAATAACCGACGGTTAATGAATTATTGGTTGTAGTTTTGGTTTTATAAATGGTATTAATTGAACTATCGATTCTGATTTTAGAAATGATCTTAACTGCACCGAACTGAATCGTGCACATCCCTAACAAACATAAGAACATCATTGGTCATCCCTAACAAACATAAGAACATCATTGGTCTCGTAAGCTATTGCAACTCTCTAAATTATGACATAATTATGCCGGTCTAAATTATTAAATATAAAAAATTAAGAATTTTAGATCCAAAATTATCAACGATGAATCAAGTATTATCTCTTTTGTAACGTTTGTTTCAATTCAAAAGTTTTTTATTAACCTTATGCAAGCTTTTATTCAAATAACATTTTGGTTATTATTTGTACTTTTTGATTATTATCAATGATCGAATCAAGTTTCGAATTGGGTTTAAGAATATTGTAGACTGTACATTTTGAGTTTAAGAATGTTACGGATTGTACATTTTCGATTTAAAGATTCTATGGGTTTTTTATTTTATTTTTTGTTAATTATATTAAACAAGTCATGTCATGTCGTGTCATTCATATAACGTAACAGGTGATATTTAATCATGTTAAATAGGTTGTGTTCATGTTTATTAACAGTTTTCTTTTCATGGTTGGGTAATTGACATAATTAGATAAACGAATCGTGCTTGCGTTTGGTACATATGTTAATCATGGCATGTCGTGTCTGATCCGTTTAACATGATTAAATCTTTTTTGTCAACCCTACCGAGCAATCATAATTCATATTCATATAGATGAATATGTGGTTAACTTTGACAAAAGTACTAGTCTTGAGGGGTCTACGTGCAAAAGCATCAACAACAACCTTGGGTGGCAAATCGGTAAATACAATTAAACAAAAGCGAAATTAGAGGCAAACGAGCCGTACGAACGAACAAAACGTTAAACACCCAAATACCCAATCTCTGACGTATTCTCCATCGTCAAATATCTCCGCCACCGTACTCCGGCATCCTCCGATCAATCTCACCGCATCATTCAACCTCTGCAACCTTCACATTATAACAATCGAGAAGAAAAAACCTTCACATGTCATGGATACGATCGGCGATGCACAAAGCGGCCGAAGTCCCCGGTGGCGCCATTTTCAGAGCCGCCGTCCGTACTTACACCGACAGCGTCGTCCACCACGCCGGATATTCCGTCTCCGGTGCCGCCATTATGCCTCCAGATCGCATTGTGAGTTTGTAACCACTGACCTAATGTTTGTTTTGCGTTACGTATACGTAGATAGATTTTACGGTAGAAACATAGAGATCAGGGAGAATTCTGTTGTTTTCATGCGTATATCAGTATATCACTCCAAATCACTATTAGCATATATGCAAATGTTTATAAGAAAGTAGGTATACGTTGAGAGTTTGAGTGTAGTTAGTATTTTCATCCCTAATAGTTTAGATGATAATTTTATTGATCTAGTTATACACTTGTATGTGCATGGTTCTTTATATCGTGTAATTTATCAGCCAGATTTTGTTAGTTGTGAAATATAGTGCCTACATTTGGAAACATTTGAAGGTCATTTATAATATATTGCAGCTTCTAGACATTTGTGTGCCCAAATATCAATTATGAAATACGAATTGGAAGCTAAACGCACAACTGTATAGATTAAAGTGTTCTTAGACATTTAGACATATGTGTGGCTAACTGTTAATCATAAATTCTAACTTATGATATCACCATTGCTCATTTTGTACATCAATTGCATTGTCTTGTCTCATCATTTTCTTAATTTTGATAGCTGCAACATAAATACTGTAATGAAGGAAATAAGACATTGTCATTGTAAAAAAGCAGGCTCCTCAGAACATACAAAGATCTAGTGATGCAGCTAAAAGACTTGAAGAAGTTTCTGTTTCTTGTAAAGGGGAAGAAAGAGTTCAGTTGCTAAAAAAGTGGTTATTTGCTTTAAGAGAATCTGAAAAACTAAATCAAAGTCCATTTGAGAATGCTGGGAAAAAATCTGAAGATCCTCATACATCAATTCATAAGAATGTTTCTCCTGGAAAACCAGCTATGGTAAGTGAGAAAAGAGGGCATCCTTTTTCCTTCAATTACTGCATTCAGTTGTGTATTTGTGTGATGTCATATGTAAACAAGGTTTGTTTGAATAACTCTTACGCATATGACCATGTACTCTTTCTTGCTTATTTTTTTTAATTTTATTATTTTTTTACTTTGCATTACATTTTTTTGTGTTTGAAACCATTTTATCTTTTAATGCAAATGAAAAAGGTACACAAAAATGGGACAATAAATGAAAAATGTCCTATTACAATTAGACAACTCGCCCAAGACTACCGCGAAAAGAAAGACTCAACGTGGACCATTGGTGGAGGCCTATCTCTATAGAGAAGAAATCATTCCTCCCGTAGGCCCACATACCCCAGTCTCAGTCCTATCATACATATCCCTAATTATGTCTATATATTTCTCATGGAACACTCTACACTCCACTCCAGACTATCCCAAATCAATCTACTTGGCACTCTATTGTTTTGTTTGATATTGTATTGCCACCCTTATTTTGATTTCTTATTTGTAAGTTTATATTTCTTTTATAGATATATATGTTGTTATATGTTTTTTCTTTCAACAGATTTTAAATTATGACCCTGATCTTGGTAATGTACCCATGAATTTTCGTGATGTTTTTCTTCAGAGTCAAGCTCTTGAGGGCATGACAATGTCTATGGTAAGTATAATTCAAAGCAATTTATTCTCTAGCATGAATATAAGTCTGTGACATACAGCCACCAATAATTGGCTTAAAGTTATGATTTATTGATAATAGTTTTATTTTCAAAATCATGTCAGTTGTTTTGTATATGCTGATTCATGGAGCTTAACCGCAGGTTCACTCTTTTGTATGAATCAGATTCTTGTTGCGCCAAGTGAGGAGGAAGTTTTGTTACTGCATGAAATATATGGGTACCAATTCTCACTATCCCGATTATTTTGGTTTTGTTGTTTTCTGGATGTTCTTTTTTTTTCTTCTTCTTCTTCTTCATATTATGGCTTCTGGAGCCCAATCCATTTTTGGTTTATGCATTGTGTTTAGCATTTTCAAATTGAGATCTATTGGATGCCTTTAATATTCTTCTAAAGCTTGGGTATCAACTATCAAGTGAATATACTATCTTGCCCTTTCTCTGGATGTAGGCTGTGTCTAGCAGGAGGGAGGGTAGTCCATGATGTGGTCGTGAAAAATATACAAGACCTGGCAAAAGCATTTTCAGCTTATGATAATGAAATGCTGGTAATATTATCACTTGGACAATTTTAAGAAGGGCTAAAGCCTAAATGCATAACTGGTGACCTACTTTGGTCAGATTTATTTTTTTGGTAACCATGTCTAGGCCGGGAAAAACTATCACAGTTTCAAAAATTTTGGTTGAGGTAATTACATAAGAGAACCAGTTTTTAAAAGCCACTTAACATGTCAAAAATAAGTCAATGTGGTCAAAAGGTACACAGACATCAGCTGCCGCATCATCATTTGACAGGTTACCGGATCAGATTACCTTAGATAGATATTTTACCTAATATTAATACTTTTGGAACTTTGATGTTTTTTTTTTGGCCTAGAAGAGTTGGTTTCCCAAAACATAAATTTTGACCAAGGTTGGTTACCTTTTTATGCAGTTAGCCCCCTTTGAACTTGATTAATCAACAGGGTTGATTTTAACCACCCCACAACTTGTCACAGGTAAGGAGGGAAGAATTGCTTCATTTTGCTCAAACTGCAGTTGCTGGGCTGAAAGTAACTGCTGATGTGGTAAGGTAAGCCAAGGAACAGTCTATTATGGTTTGTAAGTTTTTTTCATATGACTTTTACATGATAAATTTATAAAAAAATGCATAATTTTGCAGCTTATTTCAGTTGTTTGTAATTTTCTGATTATACTTCTTTTACTTTTCTTTTTAAATAATCTGCTGAGTTAAATTTTATTAAGCTATTCCTTATAAACCCTTACTTTTGTATAACTGCTAACTATTACTATATCTCTTCCTTGTTTGATCTGCCATCAGAGTAGATACTGAAATCTCACAAATACAGCAAAGCTTGAATAGATTGAAATGCCATAAATCTGATGGTGAGGGCAGTGAGAGTTCTTCTGAAGCAATGAACAATACATCACCAATGGTAAATTCCTGAATTTGTGGCTTTTTCTCGGACACAATTTTTATTTTCTAAATCATGTTTAATTTTATACTTTGAATTTGAACAATACTTTATCAACGGTAAAATTCCCAAATTTGTGGCTTTTTCTTGGACGCGATTTTAATCTTTTAAATCATGTTTAATTTTTCCCTTTGAATTTGATTGTCCTCTTTGAATTTGTATGTACACAGTTGTATTTCCGACAACTTTTACTTTGATCTAATGTTTTGCATAGAAAACTTGCATTTAATTTTGCAATATTGGTGAATATTCAATGGGATTATTGGAATATCAAAATGCTCTAACTCTGTAGACAGTGGCTCAAATTTATGAAAAAGACACTTTTCTTGATGCAGGATACAAAAGAATCTGTTGCTCACATTCAATTGTGCTGCAGATTGAAGTCACTTTTACAAAATAAAAAATTGTTGAAGAAAGGGGATACATCTGAGACTCGTGCTCAAAAAGTAAGGGCAGTTATCCTTCTTATCAGCTTAGTCCTCATAGTTATTGAATGTATTTGTCTTTTCTATTTTGTGTGTGCGCACTACACTTATAAAGCTAATATATCTATTTTTTGGAATTAATATGCATTTCCGTTACCCAATGACTTTATGTACTGGATTATTAATGATTCTACAGCCAAATAACTGAATCCAATAACAGAAAGTGCAAATCTGCAACTTTACTTAGGACCTATCTGGCATATTTCTTGTTTTCTGTTTCTATGTTTGCCTTTATGACCACCACATCTCCTCACAGTGTAGTCACAAGATTAGCTAACAACATTGGCAAATAATTTCAAGGACAAATCTCCTATGTGTATTTATGACACTTTAATACTGGCAGAGAAAATATTAAACATGCATGTATTTAAGGACCTTATGTAGGAGGCCCAGTGTAATATATATTAGGGGAGGCCTAGTGGCAGAGGCTTTGCCTCTAGGTGCACCATTATGGGGGAGGTCAAGGTTCAATCCTTGGCAAGTGTAATATATATTGGGGTGTAGTGTAGGAGTATGAGTAGGATAGATTTGCTGTTCTAAAAGAAGTAAACTTTAAGGACCTTATGTTTATCAGTACAAATGAAATGAAAAGAACTTACTGCTTCATTTAAGACACCAATTCTAACTAGGGTATTTATACTGCTTTGTTGCTACTTTATTGAAGAACTATATTTCGTCTAATTATCTAATAACTGTGCAGGTTGACAAATTAAAAGTTCTATTAGAATCGCTTCACAATTCAGCCTACAAAACCGAAAAGCGTGTGTTAGAGCATAGGTAATTGTTTTATCACTTAGTTTTGCCTTTGTGTTTATTTAACTCTAAGGGTCCCTAGGAAAAGTTAGATTTTGTGCTTTTTATGTTTCATGTTAATTTACTTGCTGCTTTTTTGGCTACCCAAAGGGAAAGTTTAAGTTAAGATGCTATTTACATATAAGTTTTCAAGCTTCATTGCTTATGAAGTGTTAATTAGCATCGTTCAGTTGAACTTTTATGAACTTGAACTAGTGTTGGATTTGAATTATGTGTGCAGTGAGCTGTGGTAATTTGTCTTACTATTTACTTAATATTATCTGTATAATGAAGTGAAAAATGATCACTAATGTTTTGGCAGGGAACAAAAAATAGAAATCCATACTTTTTGTGTAACAAGAACCAGTGAAGTCAGCCAAACTGAGAAGGTGTGTTGGTATTTTGGAAATTACTTATTATTTGCATAGATATATTCCATTAACTTATTATAAAGTTTATCAAATGTGCTTGTTTGTTGTATCAATTCTTCATAATTGTAAATTACTGGTTTTCCAGCTATAATAGTAAATACACTCTTATATGAGCCAGTAATGGAAGAAAATCTCTTGCATGCGTGTTTATGTATACACATTTTGATAATATCAGAAAATGGTTATGGCTTTTGTTACATTACTGATGAAGTGATGATGATGATGATGGTTGGCATGGTGGCCCAAGAAGACTAAATCATATTCTATGAAAAGTATATCCAAAAATGTTGCTAATCAACTAAAATATAATTGTTGATAACAAATCAAAACTTAATTAATGTTGGTTGGCATGGTGGCCCAAGAAGACTATATCATATTCCACTTAACACCTAGAATAGAGCCTTGTTGTCACCTTTTATAATTTACCAACTCTCCTATTATGTTGGAATTCTATCTTTTTAATCAAGTTATACGGCATGTATTAATTCCAGCTGAAAACTTAATTTGTAACAAACAACAATGACAAGAACTAGAGAAAACAATTATTGCAAGCGTGAAGCATTAAGTGTAGTTCTAACCATGGTTCCATACTTCCATTGATGCCTTTTTACTTTAAATATCATAAGAGTGTGTAATGTTTCTTGTGTTGCAAGTTGCAAGAAACCCTGTTCATGTGGAACATTGGTAGGCAGCTGGTTGAATATCATGGTATTTTTCAGGATTTGGAAGCTGAAATTAATGTGATTGAAAAGCAAAGAGACAAACTTGAAGCGGAACTGAGACAGGTGGCCTTCTCCCCCTTCCATAATTTCTGTCAAATGAAATACAAACACGAAGAAAATACTAGAGCACGTTATGATGCTAAATCTATTAGCAAAGAGTGAATTTGGTATATTTGACCCTTTCTGCAGCTTAAGTTTGCTACTCTTTTTGCAGTTTAAGTTTGTGAGACTTTATTTTGAACATAGCTATGGTTATGTTCTAAAAGTTGTCACTTAATTTGTAGCAGCTGTTTAAAATTTTGATTAGGATAATAAACTTTTCGATTTTAGTTTTCAAATATTAATAATGTTTATCATTATCTTGTTTTCTAGATAATTATTAGTATTAGTTTTATGATTTGCAATTTAAGATTGTACAATTAGTGCAGATTAATTGAGAAAATGTCAATCTACCCACAATGCATTTAAGATGCATTGACTTGGAAAACAAGCAAGATTGATTGGTAATGGCAATTAAGGGTAAAAGGAAATTTGTAAATCATAATTAATCATTTTCTTTTTGTAACTGGACAACAAATTTGGGACAGAGGAAGTAATCAGAGTATAATTATATCCTTATCAGTTCTCCCTCTTTTGACTTTTAGCAAACACTACAATAACTAAAGAGTCATCTTTTAGATGTGATCCGAAGTTAAATAAAAAGAAAATACTAATAAGCAGCATTATCACTTGTTTTGTCTGATTAGACTGTCTGTTTAGGTTAATAGCAAATTGGTTGCTGCTATAACTCGTCTTCAAAATGCCAGGGAAGAACGGTTACAGTTTGATGAAGATAATAATGAGTTTTTTCGACACTTAAAGGAAAAGGTGTGATTTTCATAGCCTAATATCCTTCAAGGTAGATCACATTTAGGACACAGGTTGAGTTTTATCTCAAATAGGTCAAATAATATAAACTTAGCTGGAAAGAGGAACACATCAAATGTGTCAAACCGGTTGAACGGGATGAAAATTGTTTGAAGTGTATGTTTCATGCAAAAATCCTCCTCTATTGTTTTGTTCGACTGTTTAGATTATAATTGTAATAATCTTGTTTTTGTAATCATCAACAAATTATTACTTGTAGTTTTTCCAGGTGCAACCTGACCCAATCTGTTTGACACTTTGACCCGTTGCTCAACCCACCCATCTTGACACCTCTAATAATCTACCAACATAATATATCTCTTTGTGGTATATACTTATATTAATGATATTGTGTAGGAAGATGAACTCTCAAAAACAATTGTTTCATATAGAGCAGAAGCAGATGTTTGTGATGCATTTATTAAATTTCTGGAATCTACTTGGGCTTTCCAGTCCTCGTTTGTGAATCAAACTGACAAGCAGATCAAGTATGTACTCTATAAGATTGAACTTTTTGAATGAATTTTGGATTTTATCAGTGCTCCTTGTTTATCATGTATCTTATGACAAACTTTATGATTATGATTTATTCTGGCATGTTTAAGTGATCAATTGCAGAATCATGAAGCATACATTATAAATGCAGTTACTAGTTTTTTATCTACGTATAAGGTACTTTAATTCTTATCATAATCTCCATAGTTTTTTTTATTGTTTAATCCAACTGCTTTGGTTATCTTGAATCTTACTAGGATCAACTGGAGCCTGCCATTGCCAATTTGAGGAAACTGCTACAGAGCTTGAATGGGTACATTGTGATTGGTTCATCATACTCCCTTTATCGGTTTATCCATTCAAAGTGTCCTAAAAGGAATTATGAAGCTGTGGTGAATGCCATCTTAAAAGTGGCATTTGTTCACATAAATATTCCAAAATACACAATCAATTATAATAAATATTAATTTGTGCTAGAGTTTGGTCTATTGTAGATATCAGTATATGATCGATCCAGATGAAGAATTCTTGCAAGATATCAAGCAAAGGGTAAATATTGAGCAGGAATACCTGGAAGCGGAAGCAAAGGTGTGGTTCCACCTCAACATTATAATGTTATTATTGGTTGATTATTTGCATCACACCTTAATAAGCAGTTAAATTGTGCAGGTTATGAATATCTTTAATGCAGTGGATAACATTAAAGAGCACTTTTATGGTTCAATTGATGATGCTTCTAGGTAACTTGAATTTGTTATGTTGTTGACTTCAATTTCAGTCCTGTTTCTAAAATATACCGATTTCAATTTAAAAAACAACCATATTTTCATTACATAAGCAATGAGGCTTTATTTTAATTGTAATTGGTAAAGTAGCTAATGAAAACCAGTCAAATTAATAATCTTATCATGTGATTCATTATTTTGTTACAAACAAGCTAAACTTCACTTTTGATAGGAGGTGTCTCTTTTGACTCATTAACTTATGAAAGAGTCTAATTAGGTTGGGTTTTATCTCAAAAGGGTCAAATCAAAAAGTTCATGTGGGTTGAAAGTTGCCACAAGTCAATTTTATGCGTACAATTACGACCTCCTAAACCATTTTGCTCAATTAGATTATTGTGCAATTAGATTTTTTTGTATAATTTTTTTTAAAGCATTTAACTTTACTAAAGGTTAAGACAATACTTTGACCCGCGCTAGAAAATAACTCGTTTCAATATGTACTCGTTATTCAACCCACATACCCTACAGCCTCTATGTTTTAGTTGGTTCAATTTCGTAAGTTGAAGAGTAATTATCTATAATAAATCAACTCAAAGTAATTACCCTACAGCCTCTGTGTTTTAGTTGGTTCAATTTTGTATAAAGATTTTTTCACTACTCACACTTGCCTTTGATTTTGCCATGTGTGTTGATCTCCTTGTAAGGTTGATTTTTAGGCACAGCAATCATTTATCTAAATTGAAGAATGATTCTCTCAAACTTATGATACTCAAGAAACTTATGAATCTTTGAACATTGTCCTTTTGGAGTTTATTATTTCTTTACTGGAATTTTGCATCCTTGTTTCTCAATCATTGCGTATTTTAAACTGGATGCTTACTTTGGAACAAGGAGGTGTTTGTTGTTTTATAACTTCTACCCGTACCCATACTGTTTTATGTTATTTTTATATTTTACTTGTTTAACAGTTAGAAATAAAACGTAACTTGAATCAGCCCATTTGTAATAAAGTAAATGTTAAAAAATTTCCACCTCTAGCATTTATTTTTTTATTACTTCTAAATTTTAGTTTGTTAAAACTTGTACAGGGAAGATGTTGAAGTGATTAACAAGCTGTGCAATGCTATTGAAAATCTTAAGCATCAGTTTGAAATCAATAAAAGGCCAATTTCAAGGATTGAAATTCCAACTAATGAAGATTTGTTATCCCCAGGTGCAGGAAGTCCTCAAGGAGTTATGGTTCTATCTCCTGTACGTGCAAAACCAGATTTTAAGTCCATTTTATCTCAAAACTTGATCAAGTCTCCTAGAAAAAAACCATATATACCCCTAGGCGGGTCCTCTGAAAACTCCCCTGTTTCAAACATAGAAAATGATGTTAAAACAACAGAAAACAAGCAAGATAAATATAAAGTATGGGAGTCTGAAAAGCCATCACATTTTGATAGATATGTATCAAATCCGACCTTAGAAATTGAGAATAAAACATTGGGGGAAATGCCATTGAGTTATGATAAAGAGAGTGAGGAGCAGTTGCTGGTATCAGAGAGCCAAGAAAGCAAAATACGTGAATATTCTGCATTAGACCTTGATAAAGAGTTTGTGACATCAGCATTAAAAAAAGAAACTGGTACGAACACTGAGACAACAGATGCTATGCTTGGAAAAACATCTGAAGCTTTTACAGGTAAATAGTGAAAAGTTACTAGATTTTAGGAGGTTGCAAAAGGGTAGGTCAGGTAACGGGTCAAAGCTGGTAATTTCTAGTAAAGTTGACCTGGAACACTTTTTGTCTTTATAGATAACTGGTATAGAATGATGAACTATATTTGATTTGACCCGTTATAGATGAAAACATAAGTGGGATCGACCCATTTATAGGTAATGGGTCTAAATTTCCACCTCTTCTAGATCCTAATGAGAAAATCTCAAAAATTGCCCTTGGCAGCAGAAAACTTTGGTGGGGACAAGAAGTCGGTAGACCCTGATGACAAACTGTTAAAACCGAACTCAGGAATCGATGAGAAAGGTCAAGCTTTTACAGAAGATGTTACTGGGTTGGAATTTGATGAAATATTGAAAGAAATGAAAGATGATGATCATCATAACAAAAAACACGAAATTAGCTTTGGTAAGTTGAAAACCTTTCGACCTGGGACAACCTGTCCCACATTGGTTATGGATTGCAGTGGTAAAATGGGCGGGTCAATGGGTTAACTTATGAAAATGAGTTTTGAGTCAAAATGGATAATCTTTAGTACAGGTGGGTTTGGGTTGACATGCAAATGACTTTTTTTTGTCCATGTTAGAAAAAGTTTATAATGAATTAATTTGTCAAGCATTTAAAAAACTAAAATTTTACAACTATAATAACCGAGATCTACCCACTTAAGTAGTGCTGAATTTCTTCCTCTTCTCGACTCTAACGACAAAATCACAAAAAATGTCCTTGGCAACAGAAAACTTCAGTGGGAACAAGAAGTCGGAGGACCCTGATGACAAGCTGTCAAAACCAAACTCGCAAATCGAGGAGAACGATCAAGTTTGTACAGAAGATATTGCTGGATTGGAATCTGATGAAATTGTGAAAGAAATGATAGATGATAGTTATCATTACAAAAACACACAAAACTAGCTCTGGCAAGTTGAAAATCTTTTGACTTGCACTTGTTCATCAACATTGGTTATGCATTATAGTGGTAAAGTTGGTGGGTCAACGGGTTGGATAACAGGTGAATCTTTTCATTTTTAATAAAGTCTTGAAGAATATTTAACATTCTAACATACTTACATTTTACTACTTTGTCTCATTAAAACATAACCCAAATTGTTTCATTTATTTGTAAACAATCCGGAACTATCACATCTAGGTTTTTTTTAACTGTAATTCCTGAAAAGGAGAAAAATAATCATTAAACCTACAAACTCTAAAGTTTAAGCTCATAACCACTTGGTTGGGGAGTACATTGTTTACCACCAAGCTATCCCTTGGGAGACTTCACCTTTAGTGGTACATTAAAAGTACGAATCCTTTATAAGTCCGTAGTAACATGATTCAGTTATTTTTGGTTTTGAATTTTTTTTTTTTTTTTTTTTTTTTTGAATTTTGTTTTGCAAGATAAGTGAACATCATAGATTTCATTCTCAGGTGAGGGTGGTGGCTTTGACATTAAATAGGGAACACAGAGCTTCTGATTTACATAAAGATGGTATACCTTACACACTCAAAAGATATAAAACCTTATATAGAAAAAACGACAAAGTTCCACTTTCGGTTGACTGGGCTAAAAGTTGACCAAGTTATGTCAAAATCGAGATTACTACAGATCGTTTTTTTTTTTTTCTTCTAATTTTTTGGATCAGATCTGACTCAGTCACTAAATTATATGAAAGAGTAAGTTGTAAATTTACGAATAGTTTAAAGTTTAATCATGTTAACAATAATGCAGAACATCTCAATTGATCTAGTGAGGTTAGCGTCCGTAAACGAAGCCACAAAACTTGTGGTGAAGTCATCTTTCGTCGGGATATTATGGATATGGTTTGTGACTATTACAAGTTATGGAGACATACATCAAATATGCGTTCTAGATTACAACAATATTTTACTTGTAAATTGTAATTTACTGTAGTCCTCAGTGTGTCAAACTATGAGTGGCATCAAATGCCTAATGTGTATGAACCTAGAACCTCATTAAATATATCACCAAACATCGTCTTGGTCTGTGGCTACTTCTTCGTAGTTTGCAAGTTATGATCAACGAGATCATCTATATATTTTAATAAAAACATAATTAAAAAGGACATATGACACTATTACATTTCTTACCAAAATTTTTTCGTTTCTTTTATATTTAATAAATGTATTAATTATTAGTAATATTATTTAATTTTTTTAAAATTAATAATAGGTTTAATAATTAAGAAATGAAACAAGATAAATAATTAAAATTTTATTTAAAATGGGAGTTATAATAAAAAATAAAAAGTAAAATTTTAATAAACAAAAAATAATTAAAATAATGAGTTATAATAAGGAAATTTTAAAAATGATAGTTTTAAAATGGTTTATTTTGAAACAAAATGTTTATTTTTTTGGTAAAAACAAAAAAAAAATTTTAAAAATTGATATTATTATTTTATTACTTATAATTATTACTTGCACGTTATTTCAATAATGTCTTATCTAAAAATATCGTTTTATAATTAATAAAAAGTTATTTATTTTATATTTTATTTATTCAATACATGTAATATACGAGTTTAGGTTGAATCAAGAGCCGCAAATGCAATGACCTCCAAAATTCCTCAATGCATTTGGCGCTTAGATTCTTATTTGGACATATAAAATAAAGTTACACGAGAACATTGTTAAAGAAAAAAACAACTCGTTTTTATGTACTTTAATGAGGATTCAACTATAAACTACAGCAATCGAAAAGGATTATAAGTTTAATAATAACTATTTTAAGAATTAGATAAACTAATACCAATAGCCTTATTTTTTAAATTTTATTTACAGTTGTGTATGTTAATTCATAATAAAACCATCAAAGTAACATAAAATGTCATCATATGTTTTTTTTTTTTCTATATATTTAATTAACACATACGTGGATAGTATAATATACATATGACTTACACATATGCAGATAATATAACTTACATATGACTTAACACATATGTAAACTATATACATAAGTAAAACCTGTTTATTTTATTAACTTAAAAAAAAGACGAATAAACGATATATTTCAATCATTTTCTATATGTTGATGGAAGTTTTATATTTTGATAGAAGCTTTTGTAGTCTTGAAAACATTTATAAATTCTTGATAGATTTTATATATACCGAATACATTTATAGCAAGTTCACTTTTTCTAATATCATACATAAAGTTTTGGGGTTTTGAAGTGTAGTAATATGAGCAACGATGTGATACTTTATTCATAAATTTAAAAATGCAAATATTCACATCATTGAATATCAAGCATGTGTATAAAATATCATAAAAAATAGGTATGAAACACTATATAACGTAAAAAGAATTAACCACTAAACCCTTTTGAGTTTCAGTTGCTACGCTTTTATATTTAAGTAGTAACTACCTCTAGTGAGATGCTGCGGGCTATCGATGACCAATTTATTGTTTTAAATCGCACTTCAAACATTAACTATTTCTTAATAAACTATTAATAGCATTCACAATCCATTTCACATCCCTATCCATATAATTACACTAAACATCATTACTTTTTCTCTCTTTTTTTAGTTAAATAATATTCTTTCATACATTTATCATTATATTTTATCTCTCATCCACTAACAACCACTTTCAAAAATATTAAAAATTTATGGGGGTTGTACCGTATTTCCCCAAATATGAGGAAACACGGTACAATCCCCATAAATATTTTACCTCTTTCACTCACAATCACTTACAACTATTCCCAATAATATAGGACACTCACTCACATATATATGAGGAATGAACTGTACATGCTCTAAGAGGCTATCAAACAACTCATTAATGTAGTTAATGTTTGGGTTAACCTCATTTTTATTTTATTTAATTTTGGAGTTAATTACATAGATGAGTAATATGATTTAGGCAAAGTAACAAATTTAAGTATCGTACAAAAAAGTAACAAGTTTGAATATTAACTTTCAACTTTTTAACGAGTTTGGGTATTAAGACACACGCACACATGCGCATAATGTAGAAATAGAACATAAAATTCCTATTATCTTTTCACATGGATTCAAGATGTATAGATGGATAAACATCGAAAAAGCATGTATTCAACTTACCAAAGTTTTAAATGATTCATCTCTTAAGTGATGAGAGTTTATGTTTTACTATGAAAAATCATGTACATCTATTTAAGAGTACTTTAGGTTTGGGAGCCTGTCGTTGAGAAAAAGCTCTAATAACCAACATATAAATAGTTAAGAGATTTTACAAGGGAAATAATAAAAAGATATATTAATTTTAAAAATACAATTGAAGCACCGCTTTGATTCACCAGTTCAACGAGTCTGATTCTAAAGACGTTTCTCATTTGAGAATAAAAAAAACATAAGTACTCTACGTTCAAATAAGGAAAAAAAAGGGTCAAGATGTGTTACATGTACTACTCATTTAAAGTATGTACACATACATAATTATATTAACAAATGATTACTTAAATCTTGTGATTTATATTATTACTATAGTGGTAAGAGTTAAAGATTTTTTATTAAATACCAGGATTTCAAATTCTAATATAACATGTATCAATATTTGTGTACTTAAAAGAAGTAGTATATGAGTGTGTGTCATCCTTAAAAGATTACTCAAATGTTTACTTTTCATTGTTTATATTATTTCTTATTTTGCTTTAATAAAACAGAAAATGTTTACAACCGATTTGAGCCATTAGGAATAGCTCATCTTCTTGATTCCCTTTTTTCCAACCGTTTTTCAAAACTTTCAAGAATTCATATACAAATCTTGAAAAACCAAGCTAAATTCAAGAAACAAGGACACCCATCACTAATTTCTTTTTGCAGGACCTTGATTCATCATACCTCTAACAAAAACCGAACATATTTTTCAAAAACCTCACCCAAGAATGATGAACAACATCAAGCAATTACACAAACAATCACACACAAATCAAAGAAGAGATGAAGAAATGCCCAATAATAATCAAACACCACCATACTCACCTAAATCATTCAAAGACCCATCATCAAGAAAACCATTAAACTACATCTTCAATGAACAACGTTTCCTCTTCATCATCATTGGAATCATGATTGGTTCCATCATATTCATATTCCAACCATCATTATCAGCCATCACCACCACCACCACCACCACCACTTATCATATCAATTCCCATGTAATGCCCTCAATGCCAAGATCAATATCAATCTCCCACCGTGAAAGAACCACCATCCACCGCCCTCCCACCGCCCGGATTCCTGGCGGCATCAACCAGAGGAGGTTACGGACGGTGGTGACCGGCGGAGCAGGGTTTGTGGGTAGCCATTTGGTTGATGTGTTAATGGCTAGAGGAGATGAAGTTATTGTGGTTGATAATTTTTTTACTGGTAGGAAAGAAAATGTGGCTCATCATTTGGATAATCATAGGTTTGAGTTGATTAGACATGATGTTGTTCATCCTATTTTGTTGGAGGTTGATCAAATTTATCATTTAGCTTGTCCTGCTTCTCCTGTTCATTACAAATATAATCCTATCAAGACCATCATATCCTTTTATAAATCTTTCTTGTTGTGATTATTAATTTCATAAAAAAGATTGTGTTTTTGATGTGTTTTTGTAGTCTTTTGTTGGTTTCTTGAATTGGGTATTGCTTAAAAGCTCTTACAGATATGAAAAAGTCAGAAAGCCACAGGCTTTGACTCAAAAAGGGTCAACGCAGAGGTTATCGAATTTCTTGATTTGGATGTCGTTATGGTATATTCGACACTAGTATCATGTATGCTTGTATTACTGCTAATTGTATAGCTTGTCAAGTCTTTATAATTTGAAAAAGATCAATAAACTTGCATGAATTTCAAAGTTGTAACTTATTGGTTGACCTTAAAAGTCAAAGCGTGTGTTTTCTGTGATTGGAAGGGATATTGGTTTATGTTAAAAGAAGCCCTTTTCATGGATTTGCATCTTTTCAAGATGAATGTATTTTTCCTTTAGAAATTGAAAACTTTTGGTCTCCTTGACTCGTGTCGCCACAAGACAAATGTTATCGGCACCTTGAACATGCTTGGACTTGCCAAAAGAGTCAAGGCACGGTTCTTGATCACGAGTACTAGTGAGGTTTATGGCGACCCGCTTGAGCATCCTCAGAAGGAGTCATATTGGGGACATGTGAATCCAATAGGTGAAACTTTCATCTATGATCTTCCTTAAATTTTCTATGCAATTTTGCTTTCTTTAAGGTTCATGGGTGATATAACATAGGTGCTAGAAGTTGTTATGACGAAGGGAAGAGAACAGCCGAAACTTTAACAATGGATTATAGTCGAAATGAAGGTGTCGAGGTGATTTTGTTGTATTTAATCATGTGAGAACTGTATAGTTAAGCATGATTGAACGAGTGTAGCATTTGTAGAAACAATTATGTTTTTATACTAGAGTTTTGTATTTTGCAGGTTCGTATTGCACGCATTTTCAACACATATGGTCCTCGAATGTGTCTAGATGATGGTCGTGTCATTAGCAACTTTGTCTCACAAGCCCTTCGCAAACAACCTATGACTGTTTATGGCGATGGAAAGCAAACCCGAAGCTTTCAATATGTCTCAGATCTGGTACAATGTTGTTTAGAATAATAATACATAGCCCCTTGACATATTGGTTTGAACTTGTGTAATCTGTTCATGTTCATATCATAATGATATTGTGTTCTAATGTCACAAAGAACTTTATACAAGTTTGCTTGAATATTTAGGTTGATGGACTCGTGGCACTCATGGAAGGCGAGCATATCGGACCTCTCAACTTGGGCAATCCGAGAGAGTTCACCATGTTAGAGCTTGCTCAGGTTCGACTCAATTGTACCCAATGAGCCATAATTAGGCTAGCACCATTAAGGATCCCTGGTGCACCAGGATCGTCCTTTAAACTAATGCAATAGAGAAATTTTGGTGCACCAGGGTAGCCTACTTAGACTTTTAGGCTCGTAGGCGGATCGAAGATTTTCAACTAGGGTATGTGACCATATAGGTCCACCCTTGGATACAACCAAGGAGCCGTGGTGCAATGAGGGTCACTAGTCACCCGCACTAGGGTCACCTTTAGACTAGAACAACGAACCCTTTGGTTTTCTTGTTCTAGTGTTTAATGTTGGTTCCTTTTCAGGTGGTGAAAGAAACTATTGACCCGAATGCTGCAATAGAATTCAAAAGAAACACTGCTGATGATCCTCAAAAAAGGAAACCCGACATTAGTAAAGCCAAAGAGTTGCTAAACTGGGAACCCAAGATACAACTCAGAGACGGTCTATCACGAATGGCGTTAGATTTTAAAAACCGAATCGTGAAAGAAGAAGAAGGAGACGTTGACAAATAACACAACACGTCGGAAAACCAAAAAGTTCACAGATTTGACAACATATGTATATCTATGCATTTGTTTTAGTTTAGTTGTAACATACAACACAATGCCATTCTGCCTCTCAATTCAGAGGTTAGAATGTTGTGCATTAGATTATTGCTTCGCCGGCTTTTTTTTGACTCGAACTCATTTGCAGGTTGGTGTAATGTCTTGATGCACTTACTAGACACAAAATATCATTCATCTAGGGTTTAAGGTTTATGAGACACAATTCTTCTAATGTTTAGGGATCACCGGGCCACTTAAGCTTTTTGTATATTAAAAAATATATATTAAAAACTAGATTCATGATAATTTTGGATAATAAAGCATGTGAATTTAACTATGCGCAATGGTATCCATGATGCTTTCTTGAATGCTTGCTTAACTTGTGTTGTAGAAAAAACTAAACGGCTAAACCTATCAATGTTACTGAGGGAAGATTAATGAAGCGTTTCCAACGGATAAAAAATACGTACAGGATAATTTTCCAATTATACTGAACAGTTTAATACGTTTTTTTATAGTAATTCGGTTTTTCGATCAACCCAGCTTTTTTTTCGACCGATCCACATTTTGCCCATTCTAATTTTGTATTTGTCACTATCCCAACGACGATGGTCTAAAGAATGAATTATGATTCTGAGATTCTCACTCATCTTCGAAAATGATTACGTGACCATTATATATCGTCTTTCTAACAGTTCACTTGTAGTACAGTTCAACCTCGTAAAACATGTCCCATTATTTCATGAAATTGGGCCAAACCTAGAGTAATAGCCCAACTATATAACAAGTTTAGTTTTCGTTCAGTATTTTACCACGGACAATGAAATGCGTATGTGACACGTGTTGTCATGCTAAAGTCCAATTCGCCACGTGTCCTAAAGTCTGTAAACCTTAGTCACCATGCCACCACATAACTGATGCTCAAGTTCATTTAAGCATAAATGGACACGTGGCTCAAAAATCGTTCGCTAAAGCTTTTTGAACTTGACACTTCAATGGTTACACATTTATGAACCGTATTTATTCCTCACAACACACTTTCATAATTGTTTAATTAATTAGAACCAGAAATGAACCCTAATATTCCATATCTATGTTGTGGATTCGATCATATACTTCTAAAGTTTATAAAACACACTGTTAAGTTTACAATTAGGTGACCAAACTACTAGTTTATTTATTTTTATTTATATTAAAAGATATATAAATAACATTAATTTATATTAGCTAGACAAATAAGATAGTGTATCGTTTACATTAAAAAAATTAAAATGAAAATTCAAATAAATAATAAAGACAAAACCTCTCACCTCCCTTTTATCCACTAGACCAAGAGATCATTGGCCAAACAGGTGTATCAAACCCAGATCCTTTAGACAAATAACTAAGAGTCTGACACGATACAAATAATCAGACTCATAAACCTTTCATAACATGAGTTTTCATCACGGTTTACATATATTTATAATATTTAAAATCATAAATTTACAACAAAAAACTATAAATGATTTCGTCTTCATACAATAATCCAACGAAGTAACGAACTAAGATTGGACTTACCGGTGTCGACAGTAAACCATCGCTGATAGTCTTTTCCTTTTGGTTTACGTTAATCATTGTTATAGTCGGTAATTATTGAAGGATTACTTACGTGTAGTTTTCTTTTCGGTTTTAATTTCTTTAACTCTTTCCGTCATTTAACAGAAAGATGCCTTCCGTGATATGTCAATAGATTTTTCAAAGAAGTGAGAAAATTTAAACTAAAAGAAATCGACTATATATTACATACCACTAACAAAAACTTAAGCCGGACGATAACCATGGCGTCACCCCTCTATTCCACTCATTATTTAGAGCATTTGGAACGGGACGATATGTGATTTATATCTAATAGTACTACTAGATTGACCCAACTCAATCTAAAACCATAGGTACAAGTGATGTAGATCATTCATTGTGCAACAATAACGATCGATGACGATGATGACGTCATGACGAAGACAATGGTTATGAAGAAGATGATTGTGTTTGATGATCCCTTCTTGTGTTGTTGTATGCCTCAAAGAAGTCTTTATTCTCTTTTTCAAGCTCACTCCACACTAGAACCACATATAATGACAAACATGTGCATAAGCATAAGAGGGAAATTCAACGAAACCTAATTCGAATTTTTCCGTTTTCAAAAATAAATAAATAAATAAACTTGCAATTAGAATTAGATATGTTAAATATTGTCCTTTTAAAGGAAACAGAGGTCAAGAAGGTCCGCTAACCATTATTCCTTGATCAATGAATTCAACGGTCTAGCTTAAAATATAATTTAAAAAAAAAAAAAAACACCGTGAGTTTTACCTTTAGTTATAGTCGATTATGAAAAATAGTTCCGATAACCCTAGCCAAAAATTTGAGAGGCATTGATACATGTTATCTACAAACTAATACATAAATAGTTAAATTATGTTATTTCAACTAATTGATTACCATATGTGTTAGGTTTCTAATTAATGTTACGGTTAACTTAAAAAATTATTTATTTCATTATCAAGGTAATATTATATTTAATTTTGTAGGTGTTAGGTTACTAATTAATATCACGTAATTTAAAAGATTCGTTATTTCATTTTCAAGTTTATATTATATTTAAGAGAAAATTACATAAATGGTCCCTGTGGTTTGCATGTTTGGTCCCCAAACTTTAAAAACTGCAAAGATAGTCCAAACTTTTGTGTAATCATTGCATGTTTGGTCTCTGGCACTAAATTCATTTATTTTTTATGCATTTTATAAAATTTAAATTAACTTTTAAATGTGATTTTGGCGACCAAAAGTGCAACCCCACATAAAATTTTGAACTAACTTTGCATTTTTGTAAATTTTGAGGATTAAATTTGCAATGACTACATAAAATTTTGGACTAACTTTGCATTTTTTAAAGTGTGGGGACCAGTCCTGCAATCTGGTCAAACCACAGGGACCATTTATGTAATTTTCTCTATATTTAACTTTAGATGAACATGCAGGACGAATAAAGATATTAGACTATAAAGGATAAATACTAATAATAAGTCATGATTAGCAATAAATTGAAGTTTCTTTAGCTTAGCGTTACGAACGTATTTAAAAAAAGTTACTTCCTATAGGTGGTTTAGCGAAGAATAAAACAGTAGATTTAAAATATGGGGATATTAGTTTAGCTGTTCTTAAAGAATCAGACTAATTAGAAAAGAACAAATAACATTTTAATATTTAATACATGGAATCTGTCAAATTAATTAATTATTTTATTCCACAAACGATTAATTGTGGACTACTTTACAACTAAAATATTATTTTTTAGTACGCCACTAGTATTAATGATATTCATGTTTTTTAAAAATATTAAAAAGGTTTCAAAATTATAAATAATATACATTTTTTTAGTGTTTTCATAATGTGACGTGTTATTGAACACCGGTTCAAAGTGATGTATGTATCTGTTACGGCTACGGAACCAAATCTATAAAAAATCATATAACGTCATTAATAATTTTGAAAATTTCATGTATATGTATATATGTGTGTATGTAATGTATATGCGTATATATAACCAATTTAGAATAATATATAAAGCTTTTTGTTTCTTTATTTACAACGTTAAGAAAATATAAAAATTTAAATATAAAAACTAAAATAGTGATGCAATTGCCAAATAAGGTTTTGAGAAGGAACAATAAAAGTTTTATTAAAATTCAATTCAACCACCGCTCTATTCACCATTTTTACAGGTCAATACCATAGCCAGTAGATCTAGATGGAGGCGATACAAAAGTCTAACCAAACTAGTAATTTATGAGATTTCTGGTCTGACCGGTCCAATTTGGTACCTTATATTTGAAAACATGGATGAAATTTTAATTTTTTCAAAAATATTTTTTATTTGTGTTGTTTTTTTTTTTTTTTTTTTTCTTTCTAGTTTTTAGGGTTTAATGAATTTGCAAATTGAGAAAAAGTAAAAAATGGGAAGAGTACCTGTAGATGTGATTGCAGGCATGATGTTTGCATGCTTAGATAGGGCTTCCATGCATTCTTCTTTGGTCATCTTGAATACTAAACACTCTTCTATTAGATGATGCACCTGCAAATTCATCATCTATCAGCTCTCTATATATATGTATGTATCTATATCTGGTTACTTCGGTTCAGTTTACACGGCTGGTTTGACTATCGATATCTAAACCATAAACTGAACCGCATACCATCATCATGAATTTTCAAACTAGTCAGGTCCAAACCGGCTAACTTATTAAGTTAGCCGGTTAATTTGATCAGCTTAAACACCCCTGGTATAATAGGGGTGTCAAACTATCAATGATGCATGATGAATATTGCTTGTAGAATCTCTCACATGTTATACATGCATTATGCAAACACACACACATATATATAATAACATATATATGTATGTGTTATATCACTTTATGACAGAGATAAATTTGATGCATAGATTGAAAGAATGAAGAACCCACCATGTGAATATATGAAGCAGAAGAAGTAGCCATTTTTATACACCAAAAACTCTTTTGTTTCTCTCTAAAGTTCTAGACTAGATATATGCATACATATACATACATGTGTAGTGAGAGAGAGAGAGAGAGAGAGAGAGAGAGGTAGGTTTTTCTCACAAGTTCTTGAAGTAAACAAGAAGTGGGTAGGTTTTACTCCTTTTAAAGCAAAACAAAACAATTTTCATATCTTTATCAGATTTTTCTTATCATGAGAACCGTTAAGGTTAAACTTTTGTGGGATTAGATAAAACATAATTTCTGTTAGATATGCAATTTTAGTAAGGTTAAAAGACATAAATTAGTTTATATTTTCAAATTGCTAACACTTGGATTTTTAGGATAAAATTCACAAAAAAAAAAAAAAAAAAAAAAAAAAAAGAAAGAAAAGCCACTACCACCATGATAAACATGTTATTCAATTTGTGTTTTCCGGTTTTGCTTATTCAACTTATATTTTCCCTGATTATATAGAATTAATTCACTTAAATTAAATAATGTAAACTAATCAACTCATATAAGATAATTAACAAAGCCTTTGCGCTCGCAGGGTCTAGGAGAGTGTCGGATCATCTTAGGCTTGATGAATGCAACCTTTATCCTATGTTTCTGCACGAGGTCACTTGAATTCGTGATCCGCATGTCACATGAAAACAATTTCATTATTGGCTTATTGCATCAATGTTCTCCTTTAATACACTCAAAATATTTATAATAATAACAAAAATTAACATAAAAAAGTTCATGAACTAAAGATACTTTTCAAACTTACATTATTATTTATTTTAATTGACAGAATTTTAATCATTAATTTCTATAAGAAATACAATTTGCTAATTGAGGCTAAACCATGTGGATTACTGTTGTTTTCCCTTCGTTTGAAAAAGAATAGAGGACAAAACACCCATAATGGAGATTACATTATATAATAATACTAAACATTAAAATATAGTAAAAAAATATTATTAGTGGTGGTCGTCGTGGGACCCATTTCCCACGTGGGAGGACGAATTTCATTGGTTAAAACGGGTTATGAGGATTGTTAGGTAGCTAAGCTTTTCCACGTGGCACTAACCCACGTGAAATCGGGCCCAATTGCGTTCCCAAAGCCAGTAAAAAGTAAAAGCCCACTTTATAAATAAACTCGCTTAATTAATAAAATATTAAAATGCAATTAAGATTTAAACCCGAGTCACGCGAGTCTAACCGGTTCGGTCTTCATGCCTCATGCCCGGTTCATCTAAGACAGATATAGCAACTGTATTGTGAAAATTGGACCGACCGGTCTAACTAAAGGATGTTAGTGATATTTTAAAATAGGAGTGTAAAGTGTAAACGGGTTGAGGATGAATTGGTATAAGATTAAGCTTGGATCGTTAGTTAAAAGAGAGCTAAAGCTTAAGCTTGAATTTAATTTCTTTCAAGTTTTATGTTTAAAGCTCGAGCTTGGATTGAAGTCGATTGGTTTATTGTTTCCTTATTATTATTTGAGAGGCATGTGTATTTAGTACTATATTTTTTTAAATCAACTTTAGTTTTTTATTTTTTTCTAAGATAAGCACACCACAATCTACATCTTGTAGGTTTTAAACTTTTAATATTTTAGTTGTGAGACACATAATTTTACCATCAGTCTAAGGAAGTAAGAATCAAAGACTTTTTGAAAAAGATCAGAATTCATATTTGGATATAAGATAGGTTGGAAGTGATGTAATTTAGAAATTATAAGTAGATAAGTGTGTGGGTTATTGTTTTTTAAAAAAATTGCAATAAATGGTATTCATTTTATATAAACATATATATAACAATATCCGTTGTTCATAATTATATATTTATTATATTGTATAGATATATTCTCGTTTAAGCTCATAATCTTCGTAAAACTAGGTATATGAAGCATGATTCATTGGGCTCTAATGCTAAGCTCATTTAACCTCGTTCCAATATGAGGTGTAACAAACTCTCTTAAGTAGTTTACGAAAAACTTATCACGTTTACATCTCTGGACAGGGTTATAACATATTAGTCAGAAAATCAATAAAAACACCACTGTCTACCTCCTTTCTTTAGTCAGCCGACCGGTAATCAAAACCAGATCTACTAACCGGTTAACCAATAAACCATCAAGCAACTGCATATTTGTAAATACGATTTCATTAGCGAGGAAATTTTCCCATTTAATGTAATTAATATAGTTTATAATATTTTATCTTATTTTCTCCGTCAATGATGGTGACAATTCAACAAATCACGATTAGCAATTTGGGGCATTAGGCAATGGCCACGACCCGTGATTTCTTTCTTTATTTTCTGTAAGCAAACTTACTATAATTTAATAATAATATACGTCAAAAAGAACCTATATACGTGTTTATTAAAATTATAGCTTTTATTATAAAGTTTGTTCTTTAGTTTTTTTAAATACAATTAATAGATTTTATAGGACTCGACATCGATCCATAATCAAAAACAAAATTCGAGTATATTTGTGAATATATTTTCAAAAGAGTAAGTACTTATAATTGACTGAAAAGTTACATACTCTAACAATAGTAATATCATTAAAACTCTAACAATAGTATAATATCATTAAAAGTAACTTTTTTTAACTGGACCGGACGATAAACGATCGTCTTAGCGATTCACTGGTTGGACCAGTTAGATCAGTCTAACCAGATTTAAAAACTGAATAACGTCATATTTAAAAATTATTAATATTATTCATATATATCCGGTTCAAGAACAAAATATGTAAATATTATATCTTTTGAATGGATTTGCACTTTTAATAAATAAAACAATTAAATAACTAAAATATGTATCATAAATCACTAAATTAATTTTAAAAAATGAGATTTTGGAAAAAAGTAAAATAAAAAATTGTCCGACCATACTGGTCCTACCGGTAACCAGCTAGTTTAACTGAAAGTGGTCCAAAGACACACGACTAGATCGATTCTATGACCCTTTCCCAGTTTGACCGGCAGGTTCGGTCTTGTTCTACAATTAAATAGAAATATGCATTTAAAATTGAAATTACTTCTATGATGAGAAAAAACAAATCAACTAAGAATATACATATAGATGTTATAATATAGATGTTATACTCGTGTAATCCAATTACAGTTACCTTAGTGTCTGCTAAAGAATATTGTGATTGATAATCACATTAATTACTCTTAAAACAATGGCCTTCGTCATGTTAGTTTCACGTTAATATACATCCGTAGACCATATGGTTTGTACCCTATGCTTAAAACTTGTACTCACACTTGTACTCACTAAATGCCAAATGGCTACTCTTCATTACGTTCTAAAATTAGTATATATGATAAGGGTTAGGTTATACAAACACCCATTTATGTTATTGAGACACCCTATTGTCTCTATCTCTTTCCATGTATCTATATGTATGTATAGAAAGATATAAAGAGGATAAAATAAATTAAATGTATCAATAACATACTTCATATGGTAATTGGGTATTGAATAATATATTTCATATTTTTAGGTATCCAATATAACCATTTTTGTAAATAATTGTCCGAACTCAAATCTCTAAATACCTCGGATATCCGTATTTTCAGATAATTCAGGTTAGAAATTCTAGGTTTTCATTCAGAAGTTCGGATTCGGGCGAACATACCTAGTTCTTAAGACCTGAGGTCGAGACAAAGAGACAGACCAATGTTGTCATGGATATGAACAGTATGCAATTTGTGTGTTTGAGGCTTGTCATGGTGATAGTGTCACATCGGTCAACCCAGAAAAACCAAAACATCAAGAACAGGATCGGTTAAACATTAATCACACCAGACCCGTAACAAGGTATCACAGATCGAGCTCACAGCTTTCATTCACCGACCATTCAATCTGAATTTACATTCAAAGGTGTATATAGATCTCCTTCAACCCAAGATGAAGTACCAAAACAAGAAACTTTCGAAACAAGACCACACTATAAGTTGATTTTGTGGGTGTAACAGTAAAACCATCATTAAAAGCTTCTGTTTCTGTGGAAAATATCAAGACTTTACAATTAACTTAGATTTTTTCAATTACAAAGGATACCCGTATCGTCTAATATCTCCTGTGAAGAAAGGGTGCCTTAAAGCTTCCCGGGCTTTAAGCCGTTCTGATGGGTCAAACCGCAAGAGGCCCTGCAAGAGGTCAATTAGGGCCCCAGCAGAGTGATCCACATGCTGCATCACGAGGTTCTGCATTCGAAAGAAGAAGTTCCAATACAGATAAGACATATAACCATGAACATGAATATATGCACGCGCTTTAGCTCGTTAGAATTGCAATATTTGCATTTTGGCGTGTATGTGAGAAATAATATAACAATAAAAGTTAAGGGACTAAATTGCTATTCACCTGCAGGCGTGGAAGTTTCCAAACCGCTCTCATGCTTTCTCTCGAGGTTGCACCCTCGGGCCAATCTAACCGAGCACCCTTTCTAAAATATTTTTCAGATCGACGGCTGACAAAAGTTCAGGTTTATGTAAGTTCTTTTTCTGCATCAAGAAACTAACTACAGGGGGGAGGGTTCGGTAAAAAGGAAAAAGATGTCGCGTTATATTAACAGGAGCAAGCACTTTTTTGTCGATTTTTTACCTTCCATACAACGATCATTTAAGTTAACATATAAATAAAATTTTGGGGATCTTCAGCTGTTTCACGTGTTCTGTTTTTAGCTAATTTTTTTTTATTTGACTCATTTGAGACAAAACCAACCCAAATCGACCCATTATAGGTAAATGGGTCGACATTGCCACCTCTAGAATTAATGATAACAATATTAGAATATCTTACTCGGCTCTCATAATCATATGTTGGGGAAGCGGCCCTAAAACTCTTTCCATCATGGCAAGATGTTCCAAGTTCTCATGAGTTTGGAACAAAGCCTCACCCTAATTGCAAAGAAACAAAGAAGGCACACAAATTAAAAAGGTTTATCATTTATGAGTCATGAAACAAACTCTTTGAATCTTCAAACTGTATTTCCCAAAAAGAGCATTAAATTTTCCAAAGGTTTATCATTTACAATTCACCTTGTTTCAAACCAGCTTATTGTAAAAAATGTACCATAGTTCCTGTTTGTATATTTGTAAATCAATATAAACAAGTTAAGAAAATAGAATACTTACAGAGCAAAGTTCTACTAGTATGCAACCCACACTCCATAAATCACATGGATAATTCCATCCAAGGCCTACATGCAACAAAACATGGAACTCAAATGTCAAAAACAATATTACTTGCTGACACCACAGGATAATAGAGTAGACTGCTGTCTGCGCATACCCAATATAACCTCTGGGGCCCTGTAATGACGTGTTGATACAACATAACTATGATCCTGGTGTTCAAATGTTGTACTCCCAAAATCTATTAGCTTAATAGCACTTGTTTTTGGCAAATTCTTGAAGTAAGAACCATCTTTTCCGGATCTTGAGAGAAACTTAATTACAGAACAGTAGATAAAAATAACAGCCGTCAGAAGTTTTGTTCACTTAACAACAAAACAACTCTAACATCATACTAGCATTTCCTCAAAGCACATAAAAATTGTAATTGTTACCATAGGCAGCAGAGCAACAACAAAAAATAACAAGAGCATGTATAAAGTGGCTAATGTGCAACTAGAAAGGATGATAGTGCAAGTAAAATTCAGACACATGCATAAAGGGAGGGATCCAATAAGAATTAGATCTTCAGAAAGAATTGTAATAATTTATTTGACTTTTGAATCCCAATCATACAAGTCGACAAGTCACTAAAACATAAGTATATCTCCATGGAAGTGTTTGATAAAATTTTGAAGCATTCAATTCGACAACTTCACAATTTTGAAAGTGTGCATCTGTTAGGTTCCGACTTTCTTTAGTGGAATATCTTTCAAAACTTTACCAGACACTTCAACTAAAAAATGTGAACCATAAGCATGTCACTATATAAACCAATATAAAATTTAAGACGTTCTGACAAGTCTTGCCAAATATTTAGTTTTCACTTGATCCTCGTATGAGGTACAACATGATGAATAAATGATAAATCAAATTTCTTACATGAGCATTAGGCATACAATACCTTGTAATCTGGCACCTTAATATATTCTGATGAAACCAGAAGAATATTTTCTGGTTTTAAGTCGGTATGAATAAGGCGTAGATCGTGCATGACTGCAAGGAAAAATAGAGAGCAGAAATTAGACAAGCAGAAGAAAAATGATGAGGATAACATTAGTGAATAGATATACACAAAAGGATCAATGGAAAATAACACTTATACAGGAAGCAGGACAAGTATAACAGGAGTTCATCAGAAAGACACGTTTTGCATGCAAATTTTATAAAAGGGAAATTGCAGAAAACAAAGATGGTACAAGTTTTTTGCACACACATGCTACAGATTCCAAAAGTTGTCTGCCAAACTCCCGAACAAGATCAATGGGAAATGAACGGTAGTTGTTTTTGCGGAGAAAATCATATAAACTTGGACCAAGCTTCTCAAAAACCTGTTAAGAAGTTCTATAACTCACAGAAAATCGAAGCAAGACGATGACGTGGCGGCATCAACGTCAATTGCTAAATTAATTAAATCTCAAACAAACACCAATGAATACTTACAATACATATATGATTACGATAGTCAAACCAATTCCGTATTTGCACACAACTGCAAAAATAAAACCACTTACACCAAAATCACTTTAATTTCTACAACCAACAAGTGGAAAGAAAAATGACACCTACCGTGAGCCACCAACATCATGTCTGGCAAGCTTCTGTAGGACATCAATTTCAATCATGGCAGCTTCACGATACTTGTTAATTGAACGGACAATTTTGATTGCTACAGGCTCTTTCTTTTCATTGTCCAAACACTCCAAAACTTGCCCAAAAGTACCTAAAAAATAAAAAAATTAAAAAATTAAAAAAAAAGGTTAGATGTAGATCAAGGCAGAAAAAGAAACATAAACTCAGAATGAATATAGCTAACCTTCACCCATTTTGCTCAAAATCCTATCTGCAGTTGAGAAATAAAACATAATTAGCACATTTAAAACACAGAGGTTATCTCTGGAAAGAGTCAAAGGCCACAAATACTACAACAAAAAGGTGGTTTAGCCACTAAACTATTTCTATTATTGATTAAGTCCTCTAAGGTTTGTTGTTTATTCAAAAATATACAAAACTTCATAAGGAGCTGTAGTGTTCTTACATCGAGGAGTTATATTCTCTCCTATGGCAAAAATATAGTGGCCTTCTTTATCATCTGGTCGCCATGGAGGGGAACCATTGTGAGGTATCCCTTTGTAGTATATTGAAGAGTAAGAGAAAATTGGGACCGCTCCATTTATAACCTCCTGCCCGCAGTATAAAGCTGGAAGTACCTGAGCGACAAACAAGCATTAAAACATCACAATTAACATCTGAACAAGCAAGTTTAATAAAATTATACATAATATGGACCCAGATTATTATATATACAAGTAAGCATGTTCATGTCATTCTTGATTCAAACAGATCCATATCATCCCTGCAAACTAAGATATGATCAAACAAAAACAGATCCATCTCCCAAGTTTAATCATAGTTTATACAAAATCCTAATCTTTCTATTGCTCCATGTTTCATGAAAGTGGATGATGTCATACTGTCAAAATGTTATATATACAAGTGAAAATGTCCATATCATTATTGATTTAAACAGATCCATATCATCTCTGCAAACTAGGATATGATCAACAAAAAACAGATCCATCTCCTGAATTTAATCATAAGTTTACACAAAATTCTAATCTTTCGTTTGCAGGATGTTTCATAGTAGTAGATCAAGTCATACTGTCATAGATAACTATAACAGATGTAGTTATAAAATTAACTAGACATAACATGAAAAACAAATTAAAAAAATTTCCTGTGTTTCTGGATAACAATTGACCAATTGAAAGATCTATCTACTATATTTATGAGAAAAACTAATAAAAAACTAAAATGTTCAGTATTCAACGAACAACCTGCAATCAAAACGAAAATTATCCGAAGATAAATAACATAAACAACTCAAATTTCAAAAATTCAACGTTTTAGCACGGTAAAGCGATTCCAGAATTGAAATCCCCAATAACAATAACAATCGATCATAACACATACGAATTCGCTAAAAAACACAAAGTATCATATGAAATTAAACCTTGGGAGGAGGAGGAACAGGATCAGGCATGTCCCAAGCCAATCGAGGTCGTTTCCTCGGTCGTTTATCCATATTTCTGTGAGGAAACTCCATGATCCTCTGCGTTTCCATCACGTAACACGATCTAAGAACCTAATTGTCGCAAACATATACGGATTCAAAGGATTTCATGCAGATAATGTTGTGAAAAATCGTTGGAGTTGCAGGAACCCTAGATTTTAATTCAGAGGGGAGAAGAAAGGTAACAATGGTGGATGAGGCAGAAAGTAACCATGGTTGAGTTAAGTTAATGCCTCTGATGTTAGGTTTTGACCATGGTTTGGTGTTGGCACGTGACTGCTCTCTTTAGTGGCACGTGACGCGAGTAACGAGGGTTCTTTATCTTCTTTGCGAACTTGGAGCATCTTAGCATGTGTAGTTGAGGGAACCGTAGATGCATAAACAAGTCAACAAAAGTCAAATCCAGTTGATATTGAAACCGATTTGTAAAGAGGATTGCAGCTTTGGTTTCGGTTATTGTCGGGTTTAATTCTAGTTAAACTAGTTTAAAAAAGAAAATGCGTTACAAAGAATAGGTTCAATTTTAACCATAATGATTTTTGTCATACTGGTATCTGAATTAGGTCGATTTGCAGAATACAGATTGAAACCTACTTTTTTACACCTCAATTATATCGGATCATTGGGCTAACTTGATAACTATGTCGGGCCAAGCCACATTAAACGACTAATTGATTTAAAGGTATTTTTATATTTTATTTAATTATTTGAAATTTATAAAATTTAAAAATGTACATGACAACATATTTACACAAGTTATTGTTCTTGTTGATGCATGGGTGTTTAAAACTAGTTATGGTTACTACCAATAAAATAATAAATTATTGTGATATTCGTCAATTTATGTATACATAAAAATCCATGACATCTTCTCCTTTAAAACACTAATACTAACACTAACTCCGGCCTCAACTAACATATAGCCTGTTGTGCAATCTTTAAAAAATTCACTGTGAACCTTTTTGTACCTATAAACCACATGCCTCTTTATGTCCATCAGCCTCGAATTAGCACACACCAATAATTTTAATGCCCGAACCTTTTCATTTTTCACTAAACACTCTTGATAACGTAATGTAAGATGTGAGAGAAGAAGACGACTAAGGGGTGTGGTGGGTTGAACTTATGTACAGATTTGATAATGATAATAAGCAATAAGTAAACCTTTATAATCATTCACACTAACCCCAAAATAAAACTTCTTTTCAGTTACAAATAAATAAACATATTTGTTTATTGGAGCCATTAAAATAAAATTAAAAAAGTAAATTTATTATATATTTATAGCATGTCTCACCAAACATGCTCATTTCATTTCGTCTACGCGCCTACTATCAAGAAACTCCAACCCAATCCTCCTGTATACACAGGTCACAACATACCCTATGGGCATGTATGGTGAATGGTCTCGCAATCATAATTTTAGGGGTTTGCAACCATTTCATGGTTTGGGGTTTGAGGGTTTATTCTAGCAATTATATTTGAATAATGGCATGATATTAGGGGCATTATGTTTATAAATATCTTTAGAATTGTATATTCAATTCGTTCAATCATCTAAATGGGATGCTTCATGAATGAAGCAAAATTGGTCATGATAATCGGATTCATGAACTTCCCACCCTATTTGTTAACACACATCTCATATAATTCGTGCGTGCAATCCTTAAACATAGACTTCTTATCTAGAAAATGGTATCATACTCAACTTTATCCCTTCACTTCCTCATTTGCTAAAGCACAAACCTCCCTAAATATGCTGTATGCGTATTGTGAAAGCTTTTAATAAGGGTAATACTATCATAAAGTTAAACATTAATAAAATTAAATTGTAGCTGGTATTTCAATATATATAAAATTCTAAAGGTTTGAAGTAAAATATATGAAGCACAACAATGCAATTATTCAATCACATTGAGTTTTTATTAAAAATGAATTACAGATAATAATAGATATTGATTAACACGTCTTTTATATGCTCAACCCATTCTTTTTTAGATAAAAGTAGAAAGATGACCCGACTAACTTAATATGAGATGCAATCAACATAGTGTGTAAAATATTGAGATGATGCAATCTCTAACGTTAATTTCACATTCTACACATCTTTCTAATTCGACCCCACATTCTTCGGCCCTCAATCTAATAAGTCAAAGATCAAGATATCTCCATGTATATAGCTAATTGTATAGAGTGACAACTTGCTGGTATTGATGATTACCTTCATAAATACAATATGTATAAATAATTATGAGTGTAATATTATGAGGGTGTTTGAGATTGTTTATTTTAATTGAAAATAACTTTTGATAAAAAAGACTTATAACTTATGATTTTTTAAAAAAGTTTTTAAAAAATGTTTAGATTATCTTATAAATCAAAAAATCAATAAATTGTTTTTGACAAAAATATTTGGTTTAGTTTAATAAATTGATCAAAAAGAATATTATTTTAAAAGTCAATAAGTTAAAATGAGCTTTATTGGGGTGTAATATGAAATTGTTGACTAAAAAGAGTTTATCTTTTTTAAAAGTCACCCACTCCTAAATTTGTTTTTTCAAACTTTCTTTTCAACCCTATTTGAGAAGTCATTTTTTACTACCAAACATTTTTTTAACTTGTTAATTTTTTAAAAATTAATAAAAAAAAATAACCTAAAAATAAACAACCTCAAACACTCGTTTTGCGCATAAGATAAAAGGCTTTTTCTAAGGGAAAAAAAATCCACACAAATCATCTTCTACTGAGGTCTCGCTGTGATAACTTCCGCACAACTCTCGCCGGGAAACCGATCAATCGGAGATCATAAGGCCGCCGGTAAACTTCACTTTGGGTATATTAGTTGTGTTGGAATTCAATGTGTTAATCAGTTTATGCAACTCTAACGCAATTAAGCATATATGTTGCTTGCCTTACCTTTAGGGTTTGATCTCTGTTAACTTAAACTTGTTTCATCATTATTGCCTCATTTTGTGTTTTGAAGTATAACAAGTAAAATGTCGGATAAAATTAGATGTGAGGATCAACAGTTCATTACATCGTTGAAGTGATCAAGTGAGGCTTTTAAGTGTTTTCCGTTGAGTATTATCAAATAAGAACTTGGAACATGAAATCAGTTGGTATGAATTAAAATATATGTGTTGATCAATACGTGAATGGATGAAAAAGTGTTTATTAGTTATGTATATGTTGAGTTGCTTGTAAGAATGTATGGCAAATTTATCATAAGCCTTTAAACAATAGAGATGTTGGGTTCATAAGAACTATCACATCTTAAATATCACTAATGCGTTTTGGGCGTAACGGCTGTGTATGGGAGAGGAACTCCACATTTAAGTGTGTTTGGGTAGGAGCAATCCCATTTTGAAAACTAAAAACAAAATGGCGAGCTGTGGGCAAAACAGATAACATTGGTAGGTATGAGAGATCAGATGCTACAAAAAATTTCGATGCCGAAATTGTAGGTGCTCTTTAGCAAATTGACTGACTAGACTAGATGTGCTAATTGACTGTTAATACTCTTTTTTTGGAAAAGTCAAATCCTTATGACATGACTCATTGTCCCAGCCTTTCCAAAACTTCACTATAGATATATTAGTTGTGATAGAGTTCAAGGTGTTATTGTCTTTTTTTGTTCTGACAAACTTATGTGTATTTTTGCTTGTCTAAGAATTCATTTGCATGTTAGAAGGAGCTCCATGGTGTCATCAAGGGTGCATCCTGTATCTGTGGCTGTCAATCGTGTACCTTTTCAAAGGTGAGCTTGTTGCATAAGTGATTACTTATGTTAGTCACTTTTTTAACCATTTTTGATCACCTCACACCCATATTTTTGACATTTTAAGGCGATTACACGCTGGCTGCAAACAAAGCATCCAAATAATCATATTTACTTTTAGAATGGGAAGACAATCTCTGGTGCTGTCCAAGAACCAAGAAACACACCTTAGAATATGTTGTTTGAAGTATTCAGAATTCAGACAATACCCAGATCAAAAATCAAGTAGAAATCTTATTGGCTTTTGAAAGGTGCTTTTTATAGTTATTTGTCATGTAAATTGTTTCAGAAAGCCTATTGTGGTTTTTAATCAATTTCTTTTGTAAATTGTTCATGACTATATATTTCCTTTCTTCAGTATCATTCCAAGTGGCTACTCGTGAGCCTCAGAGGATATATGGGAAAGGAAGAAGGAAAAAACTATCACAGAGAGTTGACTTGGTCAAGGTATGACAAGTTTCATGCATGTTTTATAATTTATACAATATTTTAGATGGGACGGTTGTTTATAGCATTTTGATTGATGCTTGATGCAACGAACAGTAAGTATTATCATTAAGCAGAAACTTGCCTTTATGTAGGCTATCTATAATAATACCCTCTCTTACTCAAGATTGGTAGAGAAATTTTCCTTGGTGAAAGCAAAATATTCTATTTGGTAATTACATGTGACAATAACTTTTCCTTCCTCTGTAAATTTAAAAGACAAGAAATTTAAAAGTTACCACACAACAAAATAGTAGAGATGGAAACTTCGGCTTACTTTTGAATGGATTGATTTGAGATGTGTTATTTCAAATGGGTCAGATAAAAACCTTTAGCTGAAAGAGGAACAAGTCAAACGGGTTGGAAAATGCCCAAAGTCTATCTTTAATGCTCACAACATCTTAAATTGTATTTATTCATAGATTGAGATTATTATTGAGTAATTGAATTTTTTAATCATAATTAACACATTGATTGTTATAATATTGGGCAAATAAGCGTTTTAGTGTCTACCATACTTGCTTGAGCTATTTCGGCCCTTTCTAGATAGTGGCCCATTTTAACCCCTTACTCAACTCATCCATCTCGCCACATCTACAAAGTAGTATGGACTTCCATATCATAGTATATGCAAAGTTGGTTAAAAGCATTCGTTAAAAAACCACCTTGTCTAAGAAAGGTTCATTGCCTCGTACAGTAAGGTTGATGTCTTATTTTGCTCTCTCCTATCATACATCAGCTGTCTGATTTTGTTTATCACATGCTCCATCTGATATTTTGATAGTAATAATCTTGTCACTGCAATTTTCCTTAGATTCTTTACCCAATATTTGTTTTTCTGGTGCTATATGCTCAAGTGGATAATCCTTGCTTTTACCCCAAACAACCATATAAAGCCCTGCAACTATGACAATTGCTCCAAGAACCCTGTGAGAATACAAAAATTAGCGGTCATCGTATGTTTGGATAGATGATTAAGCACTGTGAATATTGTGTACCTTCCTAGGTATGTTTGCTCGGCTAGAATAATGGATCCCGTGATAGCTACAATTACCATACTCAATGGACTAAATGCAGTCACAAAAACAGGACCTCTTTCTTTCATTATGATTCCTTGGATGTAGTAAGCAAAACCCGAACATACTATGCCCTGCATAGATATAAATTAAGTTATCTAAATGGAACATAATTATGGTTATGCCCATGAGACATTCTGGTGGTAAGGTGTCAACCCTTTATCAAAGAGGTCGAGGGTTCATATTCTGTGAGGTGCACGTATAGATGATTAAAAATAGGAGTAGATTAGGAGTTCTAAAAAAACTATGGTTATTCCATAATCATTTGTTAACATTTTCTTTGTTTTTTTTTTGTCACGACATGGTTGTCAATTTGTTATATACCTGATATATATGGAGGTGGCAAATCCGTTCTATTTATAACGGGCAAAATTGGTAATTTGCATAGGGAAAGAGTTGCCCTAATTGTGCTTATACAACATCCATTGTTTAGATCACTTTTTCAAAAATTAGAATCCTATTTGAGCGATATAATTTTTTTATTACTGCACCATTTTTTTTATAAAATGTAGAATTTTTGGACAAAAGGTGTTTTGGGTGGACCCTACCGGCGATCTCTATAAAATATTTACCGACTTTGACCTGTTACCCAAACTGCCCAATCCACCACCTCTAGATATATGGATGGTGGATTGGCATAGTGTGCTTCCATGAGATTTTTATTTTTTTAATCGATAATTATGCAACTCATATGTGTGTGTGTTTTTTAATCGATAATTATGCAACTCATATGTGTGTGTAATTGTAATTAGAGTTGCTTACACAGTAGAGTGTTGCTAGAAGTGTGGTGTCAAACTTTATAGCCCAAACTGCTGGGTTCCCCCTCTCCATCACCAATGCTAGTATACCTCCCTCAATTGTCCCGAATAAGCATATCCAAGCAGTTAAAGCCAACTCAGCAGGATATGACTTTAGTGTAATTGCCTAGATGTTACAAACAAACACATTATAATTAGGAATTATTTATAATACTTAATTATTATGTGTGTCAAACATATAAATCGAGCCACAAGTTCCATTAGGAGTAGCCTCTCTATTTCCTAAAATAGAGGTAATGTTTGCCCTCATCTCACCCGCCCAGATCCTACTCTTGTGAGTGGGATATTACTAGGTATGTTTGTTTGTTTGTATCGAACAGGTAAATTCTTACTTGTAGAACCATGAAGCAAGACCAACTCAAACATCCAACTATGATCATAAAAGCACCCTTGAGGGAATGATGCAGATCTACCCCATTGTGTATTACATTACTATTAGTTGTTCCTTTTGTCCAGAATAGTTCTATATGCGGACCTTTAACCAGTGTCATAAGCATGGCTCCTGCAACCGTTGTAATAGTTCCAATTACTTTAGCCTGGCTCCGGATGCTCTTTAGGTTGACCACCTCAAGCCTGAGTCAACAATAATTCAGCAACTTTTTATTAAAAGGTTCCTCACAAACTTACTGACTGCCAATCTTAACAAGTGCTGTATGATATACTAGGAGAATTCTAACTCTTCCACTAGACTGCTTAAACTAGCTGTTTAGTTATCGTAACTAGGTGTGTATGAGTAGAGGTGGCAAGACGGGCGACTCAGGCAGTTTGGGTGTCTGGTTGAAATGGGCCGCTTTGAGTTGGCCCACAATTTTTATAAGTAGTTAATATGTTACTTATGATTATGGTTAAAAAACATTATTATTACAATAGAAGTCTAAATCTTTAACTAAAACAACTTAAGAGGATGTACGCATTGATAATAGAGTTTGAGAGAGATTTAAACTGTTCCCCCCTTCAGTTGTTATATCCTTTTGACCCGTTTGAAATAAAGCACGTGAATCAACTCATTTACAACTAAATGGATAAAAAAGATCCCACTTGAATCTGCATGTCAGATGTTTTTTTTTCTTTTATACCTTAGAATGCAAGCTATGACAAACGTTATAGCAGGAAGAACATTGCACATTGAAACTGCAAACGTTGCTGTTGTAGCTTTCAATCCCATAATATAGAGATTCTGATCAATAACAGGCCTGCCAAACAAGAAACATGGGTTATAACTTATAAGCATAACACTTTACCACCACATCTTTTTGCTCATTATCTGGAAAATTAAAACCAACTCGAGGAGTGCAAGCAGCAGAAGCTTGACAAAAACCGAGACTGTCATCTTTGGTCTTAGTTTCCTGTTACAAAAACAATAATTAGTGAAAACAAAAACAGAAATAAAGAAGAAACTCACGCTCACGCGTATGTATGTGAAAGAGAGACCTGTCCAGAACAATAGCGAAAGGGGCCATGACAATGGTGGCGGCCGCATGGCGATAAACAACAAATACATAATTATTCATTCCTTCATTCAGAGCAACTTTAGAAATAACATCCATTCCTGCAAATCCAATCTGCAAAAGCACAACAGCAAAAAAGGGTTTCCCCTTCCTATATATTTCACTCATTTTTTGATTATGCATGTTGTGTTCATCTCAGACTTAAAACCAGCTATATGCTATAGCTTACCTACCTTCTAATGTCTATATATATGCATGACTATATGAGCTTTTTAATACTTTGCTTGATACACCTATCCCCACTATTATCCTGAAAACAATGATTGACCCTAGTTTTGGTGGATAGTCATAACAAATTAACATATTTTGGCTGTTTTGCAGGGGCTGATTTTACATAACTTGGTGGCCTATCCTCTACGTTAAGATTTGGAAACAAAGAACACTTGCAATATGATTTCGGTATGTTTTTTATCGAGCAAAGTAAGTTGTTTTCGGTAGTTAGTTTAACCGAAAGTAAGATTAAAGGCTTGTTTTAGTTGCTTTGTTATTTTATGTGATCACACTATTCAACAATGATCAAGTTGATTATCCTAAAAATAGGTTATTGCATAAAAAAGTAACATACTTTGGTATCCAGACTTTATTTTTACCCATAAAAAGGTAACCTATAATTTCAAAAATAGAAATATAATTTTTGATTTAAGAGATAAGTTGTACCCGTAATCGGCCAAAATGATGACGTGGCGTCGTGGCATGTCACTCATGTTAACTTGTTATAATAGAGATCACACTTAAGTGGGTTACTGTTTTATGCAATAAACGCCCCTAAAAACGTTATGCATATTAAACGTTTTTTTGTTCTCTAGATCGAGGCCTAGTTCTTAATTTAAAAGGGGTTTGGCTAAATCAGACCTCCTACTATTGCTAAATTTACTGATGTATTGATTTGATTGATTTTGAAAATTGTTTATACGCTCGTACTGGACCTTGTAAACGGTAGTATAGTAGTATACGTCTGTTCGCCCTCGTATACACCTGTATTCGACTTATTTTAAGCCCGAATTCTAGTCGGTATGTTTGATTAAAACATAGGGGTACATTATCACAACCCATTTAAAAAGTAGGCACTCAAAAAACATATTTTTTAGAATAATCACATGGTTTGCCATTTGTGCTTTCAACATAAGCAATGCACCATTAAAACTTTAACTCCAATCGATAATCTACTTTAATCTTGTCTGGCATCCTTGCCATTTGTTTGTGAAATAAACGTTATAATAAGTGATACAACAATGTTGGGAACATACAAGACTTGTGTTTTATGACATGACAATCCAGTCAGCAAAATTTGTCAAATCTAGAAAAAAAAAAAAAAAAAAAAAACTATGGGTTGTATCTCTTTAGTCGCAGTAAATTTAAAAGTTTGGTGCACGATATAGAAAGATTTTAGTTTGCTATACACAATTACAAAATACGTGTTACCCTTAAACGGACTTTACGTCTATATGATCTCATGAAGAAGGATCATATACAAAGTGAGATTTTTATAAAAATGCAGGTAACAATTTGAACATTTGATTAAACTAGTTTAATGTTTGAGATTGGTACATGTGGGTTTTGTAATTTTTAAAGTATAATTATGGTTACAATGACCAAAATTAACTATTTATTGACTTTTTAAAATAAGAGATTTTTATATATTTCCTCTTACTAAGATTATAAATTACATATTTTCCCAAGCAAAAACATGATTACATATTTCCCCTTCTTAAAACATATATATTATACTAGGTTAGACACTCGTGTATTACACGGATTGAATAAAAATATTAAATTAAATAATTAGGGCTAAAAGATAATTATATAATTTCTTTCGTCTTTAATAGTATTGAAATTTTATAGAATTAAGGCCAAAATTTTATTTTATTTTGAAGCAGTTTTTATAAACTAATTTTAATTAATTTATAAAATGGGAATAAAATGAAATAAATTATTTGAATACTTTCGGCTACAAAAATATGACAAAATATATCATGTGATTCAACAAATCATAACAAATATTAAATCTTTGAATATGTAAATATATAATTAAAAAAAATTCAGATCCTTTTTGTCTATAAAATTGTTTTTGGTATGTAGAATTATAAAATATATGATTAAATAATTTAGTTAATAATAAAAAATTTTGAATTAAAAAAATATGAAGGTAAAGATGAAAATGAACTATTATTTTAGTTGCCTAAAGTAATTGAGTTAATTAATATGAAATTTAATCTACTTGCCTAAAATAAAGTAAAAAGTAATAAAAGTATTAAATTAATTAGGTAATATTTTTTTGTGAGAAAATAAGGGTGACGAGGCCCCATATAATGACATGTGACACCCGTTTTACCCTTTTATTACATATAGGTTAGCAACCCATGTGTTATACAAGTTGATAAATACTTAAAATGACATATTTGTAAATAAATTCATAAAACTAATAGTAATATATATATATATATGACATATATGATGTTGAAGAAATAAATATAATTAGAAGTTATCACAATATAATAGTATCAATGTCGTTCCACAATAGAAACAAATGAAGGTAGAATGAGTAAATAAAAAAATAAAGAAAAAATATCAACTAATAAACAAATTTGATAAAATTTACAAAAGTATGTAACAATTACAAGGAACAATAAAAATTTAAAACCAATTATTTATAAAGATGTAAATACGACTTTGTGTAAGGGTATTGAAGGTTTATAAAGGATGGTAAAAATCATATAAATGGAATGTTTTAAAAAATAAACATTACCGAAAATATAAATAATATCATGAATTTTAAAATTAATTAAAAGAAAAATGTTATTTTGAAAGAAAATATGATAGAAACTTTTATTTTAATAAAATAAAAAATTGTTAATGATAATATTAAAATTAATAACTTAATCATTATTTGTTAACATAATTAGCAGTGTCTTATACTTTTAGAAAGATGTCAAATAATTTAAAAGTAATAAGTGATCATTAATATAATATTTATTGTAATTGATATTAGTTAATAATTTTCAAATTTATTGTAACTCAAGATTGAATAATGTAGTGTCATGTGACAATGTAAACATAACCCCTAGGTGGATGGGCTAGAAATAGACCATATGTAACCATAATTAGTCTTTTATTATAGGTTATAGGTTATAGATAGATATTTATCAATTTATTAAACTTAACCTATTAAATAAGTATTTTATCTTGCTTTTAGTAAGGGATTTTTACATATTGATGTTTTATTATTATAATTATTTAAAACTTTTGATAATTATGTTTGTATTTGACTGTTTGGAGATATAATTTTAATTATCGGTTATTGTTGTTTTGAAATAAAGTTTTAGACAAGATGAAATTTTGTTGCTTCTATTTATATAAAAAAACTCAAACTTGCGAAACTATGTAATTGATAGTATTAAGTGAAATGTGTAAAAATACATTAGTAAAAATACGAGTAAAATAATCATTCAATAAATAATTTTAATAAAATGAGCAAATATGTAATTTATATGTTTTAGAAAGAGAAAATATATAATTAATTTTTTAAATTGAGTACATATGTAATTACTGACTTTAGAATAGGAAATATGTAAATGCCTTGTTCAGAAAATAGTAAGTTCCATCAGTTTTTAAAAACTCAAACAATGTTTATATACTTCACTAATTTTCAAAAAATAAATATATAGCATAAAATCAAGCATCTTTTTTATTTTAAAACATGTACAATATGCTATATTTAAAGAAACAATGTTTTTTTAAAAGTTTATAACACTGTGAAAAAACGATGTTGATATCATTTCTTGAACTGCGTAAAAACGGTTTTGATATCGTGCTAACATGGTGTTGGTATCGTTTTTGAATGTGTTTGTACATTATACATTGAATTTTTATTGTGTTTTATTAATTTCTTAACATGTTATTCGTAGAAGGATGAGAATAATATTCTATTGTGGAAAATTATGTGTTATTATGATTGTGGTATGCATTTTGGTCTGAAAACATGTGTTGATATGAGGTGCTTACAACATAAAACACATAAATGTACACATTATTTTCTTATTGCTTCCTACACTCTTTACAAAAGTAATATTTTGTAAAAAAACCACACTCATGATCTTATTCATAGAATTTATATCTTTTTCATTCAAGTTTCTTTCTTTATAAAGTTTATACGGATATAGCTTTTAGCTCAGTTAAGGTAACATTATGGAGTTCGTGTGATTTGTTGATGGGCATTGGTGACAATAATGCAAAGTGAAAGTTGCGTATGAAAGCACTCGTTTCTGTTTCAAGACAAAAGCCACTTCTTTTTGAAAGCTTTTTTTATGGAGAATGGTGGTGTAGGGCAATCGTATATATCATTATATCGTGATTGATGAGATAATTTATATGTTCTCTATGCAACCCACTTTACTTTCTTTCTTTCAAGATCAACCCGATTATGTATCAAGGACTTACGCTTCCTGGAAAGTTTATTAGAATCGGATGTTTTATTGGTTCACATTAATAAATATATGTAATGAGTAAAATATAATGTAACATTATATATATTTTTTTTTGGATTTGTAATATTAATAAAATATGAAGTTTTAAATAAACAAAATATGGAGTTTAAAGTAGTCATTAGATCATTAAATGGTATTTTAAGATGAAAAAACAAAAAAATATATAAATATATTGAAACCCAGTCTAACCGGTCCACTGGTTCAACAACACAATGGGAAGGGTTGTGTCTGGTTCTCAGTGATGTTCGATAAAAACACCGATTCCAGTTCCATCCCTTAAGTTTGTAGTACACGGCCTACACATAGGGTCACTCGTAAATAAAGAGTTGCTTTATTAGTCCCCATACCTTTTTTTTAACTGTATACCGACACTACTTCTAAATGATATTATAAATTATATTATTTCACGTTCGAACCTATATGCTAAACTTAGATATCACATACTTGCTTTAGATATAACTAGAGAAAGAGTGGATATAAATTGAAACATAATATTGAGTTTCCTTTTAATGGTGTTCTCGGGTTGTGTACTCAAGTAATGGAAGTGATCGGATCGATTAGTGATCCATCAATAATCCAATTAGTCGTTAAAAAAAAATACTTGAATGCACGCTAGTTATTTAGGGTTTCAAAAACAAACAAGCTATTAGTTTTCATATCACAACACTCTTGATAAGCTTATACTTATTGAATTGTTACCAAATGTGTTCTACACGTGTATGCTCCATTTGGGTGGTTTCTCATCTTATAAGTGACATTTATAGAAATGTATTTTTTTTTATCACTGTGTTTCAATTTCAACTTCTAAAGTTAACATAAATTCATACATCTAGACATGTTTAGAAAAAACAAAGTGGGTGTAATAATAAGTTGATGACTAATCCTAAAGAAAAATTAGTGTTTTTTCTTAAATTGAGGAAATGAAGTACACGCAAGTGAGAGAAACATAATTTAACTAACAATGACTTGTTTAATTCATCCGATGTTTAATAGTTGATACCACTGATAACTTTTCCATAGCAAAGTATATGCTCAACTTATCTAATATCATTATTCATTTATCAAATATATTCTATTTGCATTACTTTTATCATTTGTAATTCTTTTCTTCCAACATGACTTCCCTCTAAAGGGTTCACAATCATAATTAGAACTGATTATATAGCTTGTAACTATCTATTTAAATTATTATCATCTTAAAAGAAATTACAAAATACAATTATTATCATCTTAAAAAATTACAAAATACGATTATTATCATCTTAAAAAAATTAAAAAATACAGAAGATATAATCGTAGCAACACTGCAAAACAATTGGAATATGTGTTTACCCGATTCTTATTGTCCTTTACTTAAATTAACTTGGTTAATTGATAATGATATAGTCTTGTTATAGCTACCGCCTCAATCTAATCTCACAGCCAAATGATGGTTTGCATGTCGTCTCAAACAAACATCTAACATGTAGGGTATGGTGAGTTTAGACATAACTTCCAAACGGCAATTTGACAAATATCTCAAATGATAGGGCGTTGTTTAAGGGTGAAACGGCCGTTTGCAAATAGTTTTAAGGTTAGATTTGGGATGGCGTGAGTATAATGGCCCCTAATAATAATAAATGATAAATGGGGTATGACTCATCTTGTCGATCTATTATCAATCATTGTCACAAAATAATAAAATGGCAAATTGGCAACCTTAACCTGTGACTTGTGTGAGAATTTGCATTTATCCCGGGCCCCCAAAACGGGGCTCCGATAATCCGCGTCTCTTGTTCAATAAAGCTTCAAATAGACGCCCCACTATTTGATTTCGGTCACATCAAACTTTGGAGAAAAAAATTAAAGTATGATTTTTTAATTAATTAATTTAACTTTAATTATTATTGTTTAAAGTATCAATAATCAGTTTTCTTGATAATTTTGATCATCTAAAAGTTAATTACATTAAAATGTAAGTTATTTTTGTGTTTTTATTATTTCATGTAAGAAAAATTATTATTGTTTAAAGTATCAATAATCAGTTTTCTTGATAATTTTGATCATCTAAAAGTTAATTACATTAAAATGTAAGTTATTTTTGTGTTTTTATTATTTCATGTAAGAAAAATAGTTTCTCTAACATATGACATATTTTAAAATTTTTTATTATTTATTACTATATAGGTATGTAGGAACATTCTATAGCATGTATAGTCTCGTCGATTTGGATAATGTAGTAGTGTACCGGTTTGTCGTTTTAAGATGCAGTAGTGTGTGTAGATATAGTACCGGAATTGAATATAAAGTAACCTACACAAAACGTTATCTATTATGTTTATATTGTAGGTTTGGTTTATACTTCTTTTCAAAAATACATATTTGATTCTTGTTATTCACTCATAGTAATATATAGTAATACGTAGAATGTTATTAAGAATGATTATCTTACTTTTTAAAAATACGGTTTTATGAAAAACTCTATTTTTTGTAGGATGAGACGGAGAAAGTAATCATAATTGAGTTAAGTTATCATCTCAAAGGTTAGGCTTTGACTGGTCACACATTGACACATGAGAACTCTCTTTAGTGGCACATGACATAAGTATCGAGGGTTCTTTCACTTCTTTTGAATTTTGGAGCATCTGGTATGTGCAATTGTGTTCTTAAATAGACATTCAGGTGGCAATGTTTGTCTCTTCTAACTAAAAGATTGAATGTTCAAATCTAGCTCTGTAGATAGTTAATAGCAATGACTTAGAAATATATGTGCAATTCACCGTATCTAGTAATTGGGCTAACCCAGTAACATTGTCGGGCCTGGCCCATGTTAAACAACTCATTAATTTATAATTTATACTAATAATCCTTTACATTCTTTGATACATGGCATTTCCACAATCAATCTCCCATTTATTTTATCGCCTAAACTATGTAATTTATTTTTTAAAAGTCAAATAACTAATTCCCAAATATTTCTCTTTCTCTCTCTCCATTATAAATTCAATTCCTTCAATTAATAATTTTTAAAAGATTTTTTCGTTAAATAAAAACTAAATATTTTGATTAAAAAATATATTTTTTCAAAAATAAAATTTTCTAAAACTATGATTTTCTAAAACAATAAAGCTTTTTTAAATTATGAAATATTTAAATACAATTTTTTTATAAAATAAAAGTTTTATAAAAGAACATTTTTTAAAACAAACCTGGAGTTTTTAAACAACAAAATACTAATAAAATAATACAAAAAATTTCAAAGCAATTTTTAAAAACGAAAGTTTTAAAAATAAAAAAAAAAATCAAAATACTTAACCATACATAAATTTAATCATGTGTTATATTAAAATAACGTTTTACTTTCTACTCATCATCAATAAATATTTAATATTTTTATTATTCAACCCGTGTAATACATGGGGATATAACCTAGTTATTCTTATATTTTGTTTGGAGAAACTTATTTCAGTTTTTAAACGCATGTGCATGATTTTCATTTGTATAGTAACATGATTGACTTCCATCTTTGACCTTTAAGACACCATATGTTTATCACCTATTTCATACCTTACAGTTTCATTCCGTGTATTTAAACCCATCTATTTCTGTAGTCCCACGGGTGTAACCTACCACGTGATGCAACAATGTGTAAAAGTTAGTAAGGATTTATATTGACGATTTGCACATTAGTATTTACCAAACATTTTACTCAGCCGCAACAAAAGCTGGTTTTTGTGTGTGTGTGTGTGTGTGTGTGGGGGGGGGGGGGGGGGGGGGGGGGGGGGGGGGGGTTTCTGATCTTCTAAAATGGATGTGTGTCAGGTGTTTGAGTATCGTCAGTAAAATCAAAATATCTTGTACATAAACAAAAACAAAATAAACTCCCAATATTAGAAAATAAATATAAACATGATTAAAAGATATTCACATATATTAAAAAACAAAAATAAACAACAATCACTTAGTGTGCGCTCTCTCTCTATATATCTCTCCAACACAAACTCACATGTATAGAAAAAGCAAATTAGATTACTCAGTAATTCATAGGTTAGATCGGTCGAACCGAATTTAAGAATCAAATGACATCTTAATAAATACCAGATCAATCCCTCCTTCACCCTCACCTGAAATCAATTCCATCATTCACCAAGATTCCAAATGGCTTCATTTTTCATATGTTTCTTCATGGATTTTAAGTCCATTGGTTCAATTTCCAAAATCTAAGCTATATTTTCAGATCGACTAAAGTTGTTTTCTATTTTTAATTTTTTTTAAAAAGATATGACCTGCCAATTTCATCACCTCTAGAAGGATACATGCCATAATGCCTAAACAAAGCAGGGTATGTACCACTATTATGAAAATACACCAGTTTATACTAGAAAAAGAACTCAAGCTTATACAAATGTGTAATCAATGTTAGGGCCAAAATTATCAGAGCTAGAAAAGCATGCAAAGAGTTGAAATATTAAACTGATTATCGAAGAATAAATGTGAAATTATTCAAATATTCCTAACTTAGATACAATTATTGTAAATTAATTAGAGCATTCACAGCAGGCTCTCCATAAATCTGTGAGTGTGTTCTCTATATTATAGAGAATGGTTATTAGTGATTGTGAGTGAAGGATAGAGAACATGTTACTGTTCATCTCTATATTTGATAAAACACTGTTTATCTCTATTAATTTTTTAATATTTGTTGAAAATAGTTGTAAATGAAAGAGAGAAAAAATGTAATGATAAAAGTATAAAAAAATATTACTTTATTGAAAAGGAGAATTGGTTGTGAGTTGCATGAGGGTAATGTGGTGAATTGGTTATTTTTTAAGCGATTTCCAAACCCATGAAATTGGTGGACCTAAGTTCACAAGCCACTCAAATTTGGTTTAATTTCTTAGTTATGATATACATAGTATGGTAAAATCTTGGCTACCAAGTTAGAGTAATCAAGTTTTTTATGTTACTTATTCCAGATTTACCAAATTCAATCATCAATCAAAGGCATTTTGGGGCAATTTAATCATCTGATACCAACTGCTTACCAGTGAACCAAAGAACATCTATAACAAAATCATACACCTAAACCCTAACGATTTGGATTGATGAAAACTAACTGTTATTGCAAAAATCAATCGATATCGCTAAAACCCCTAATGTGCCTCCAGTTTTAAAATCCAATTCAATATGCGTCGAAACCCTAAAACCACAATTCAATTCACACTCCAGTGAGTGTAATCTCAACAAGTTCTGAAACTAAAAGCCCTAAAACACGTATTGGAAATATGAAAACGTCGATTAAAGGTATTCAACTGTATCAACGATTGTATAAGATCCAGATCTCGAAATCAACAGAACAATCGACATTAAGAAATGGAAAGACGAACAAATAAAATCGAACATTGATCACCTCCAGCATCCGATTCAGATCTACGAGCTCGTGAACTTCGTAACCGCTTTAGTCCCCTCGGAAACCGCATGCTTCGCCAATTCACCAGGCAACACAAGCCTCACGGCCGTCTGGATCTCGCGAGAGGTGATCGTAGGCTTCTTGTTGTATCTCGCAAGACGCGAGGATTCCTGAGCGAGTTTCTCGAATATGTCGTTGATGAAGCTGTTCATGATGCCCATGGCTTTACCGGAGATCCCGATGTCGGGATGCACTTGTTTGAGGACCTTGAAGAGGTAGATCTTGTAGGTTTCGCTGCTTTTCTTGATCTTCTTCTTCTTCTTATCGACGCCTTCTTTTGGGAGCTTTTTCTCTGCTTTTGATGGCTTCTTGTCGCTCGATGAGGGTTTCTTCTCAGCTAGTTTCTTCTCCGCCTTCGTTGGCGCCATTGTTAATGGTGAAGTGGTGAATGGTTGAAATGGGAGTGTGTTTGTGTGTGTTGTTGTTGTGGGGTTTGGTTTATATAGGGGTTGGGGGTTGATTCTGATTGGTTGATGGTGGTTTCACTCGGATTGTTGACCTGGCAAAGGGCACGTGTATATTTCTTTTATATCGCGCCCGCGGGAACGAACCGCGGGATCTTATTTTTCTGATGGACGACCTAAAGATTTATCGATGTGATTATATTTTCGTTTTTGTAATTGGTCCATTTACACAATCTGATAATAATATTTATGTATTTCAGAATTAATAAATATATAATCATATAAATAATATTTCAGTTTAATTATACAATTCCGTTGTATTTTTCTAAACAAAAATAAAACTTTGTTTTATAAAATTATTTAATATTTAATTTCACTGTATTTATCCCTTTTGATTACATTACTTTTTAAGCATTTATCATCTTGACGAACCGAATCAATTTTGAGCAAAAAGCATCGTTAAGTACACTGATATCATCTGAACTGGTTTTGATATTCGTTTATATGGTTTTCGATTTTGTAATTATTTTTATGGTTTTGACAAACTAAGAAAATAACGACTAAACTCACTCTGCGTAAGTCGGAGAAATATTATCAAACTCCCGTTGCGTATCACGTGAAATTGTTCTAGTTGGAAATAAAAGAGGTACTAAGATCATCTCGTCCTCGTTATTTTACTAAAGGTACTCCTTTTTCTAAATATGTTATTTCATTTCTTTGATTTGATTTTTCGCGATTGAAGAGTTCGTTTAACATTTAATCTACGCCAATAAATATACGTATAATCCATGTAAACATGAATGTTACATCCTTGTTTTACAAAAAAGCATGAGACCCATCGAGGCAATAGGGTCCATAGGCGAGACGCAAAAGCGCATCGCTTTTCCTATGCAAAGGTCATCAACTGTTTCGCATGCATTAAACTTGAAATCATATAAGGTACTATGTCTTATGCATAGCATCGCCCACTCTTACCATTCACATATCAACCCAAGTGGCTTTCGTAAAGCCATTCTCATATCAACCCAAGTGGCTATCGTAAAGCCATTCTCATATCAACCCAAGTGGCTTTTGTAAAACCATTCTCTATCTATATGCTCACACACATAGAAGAACACCTACAAAGGCCCCAGCATGCACGGGTCAGGGGGGTGTCAAGTCACTTTGGGGCCTAATGTAAGTATCATTATCCTGCATTTTTACAAGAAGTTGTTTCTACGACCCGAATCTGTGACCTCCAGGTCACATGGATGAACCAATAATTTTGGATCTGCTTTGGGCATAAAGGATTCAATGCAAAACCATCCATACTAGTTTTTCAAAAACACATGCCCATTTACACATAAACTCATGAAAGTATTTAGTAACCGTTGTGTAGAAAGGCTTGTTCTCTCCAGAAACTAAGTTTTCACATAGACCAAAACAACTTCAACTTTTTTTCTTTATATACAATATTGGACAAAGACAACGTACCTCGGGTGTGACATGGAAGTCCACAACAGCCGGTGGAAGCTCTCAATAACTAATCAAGTCCTCTTTTTTTGTGTTTATTTCCACGTGATGACTTGCTTCCTTTTTTCTGTTTGGATTTGGAGTTCTTCTTACTTTGCTTTTGAGGCTTGTTGTTAGTTGCTGCATGGGAAACTGAGGTGGGAACTGGATCATAAACGTCCGGGGCCCACTTCACGGTCAGCTTTTGAGGTGGGCCCGCTCTGTGTTTCTCTCGGCTACCTTTCATGGCAGACACAGGCTTTAGAGTTGTCTGTTGGGAGGCAAAGTGTGAAGGGGCAATAATGTAACAAAGATATGCTAATAACTAGAGGTGGCAATATGGGTTGGGGGCGTGAGTGTTAGCCAATAATATCATCACAATATTATTCGCATGTATTTTCTAAATATTGTATATTGATTTGTTTGTTATCCTAACAAACAAATCAACGTACAATATTTAGAAAATACATGCCAATAATATTGTGATGATATTATTGGCTAAAAGTGAGGTGGGTGTGTTCAGTAACATGTTGAGATAAGATCTTTTTGAAACGGGTCATTATTAGTACGAGTCAAAACAGGTCATGTTAGGTTGGCAGCGCGTATATTTCTCCTTTTGTATGAACAGGAAACGTTTTATTATGATTAGAAAACAATATTGTTACACTATATATCTGACTAATTGGATAAACAATACAGGATATTGTATGCATTAAAAACTAGACTTGAAAGTCACATTTTTTTTACATGTTCCCCTTTTAGCTAAATCCTTTTATTTGACTTGTTCGACCCGTTTTAGACAAAAGACAATCTATTCAAAAAATAGTGATCGAAAATCAAAATTGCTACCACTATGCATATAAAGGCAATGCTTACAGGCAGAGATGTAGAAGACGACCAAGATGGATTTATTGCACTGTCTTCCTTTTGAAAATCATTATTGTCATATGGTGGTTCGTAGCCTGGAGTCTCATAATCGTCAATGTTCAGTGACTCGATTACATCATTCCTGAGTTTATTCACACAAAGATCTTCGGTGTCTGTATTGGTTGATTCAAGTGTGTCGCTTTTGTTTCCATCAATAGAGCTTGACATACCTGTGTCCATTGGCACCAGATGGTGGCTGAAAGTGAAATGCAATAAATTATGAATCCACTATAAAGTGAATGCACGGCAAACGATGATAATCACGCTACGCGGTTAGAATATTATAAACACTCAATTCATGTTATTGGTTGTAACTTTAACTAAAGTGTTTGCAATTAAGGGGTTTATTGTTTGATTATATAACATTTGTGGAATGTCATCATGGAGACCAGAAACTTACAAATGTATCTGTCAACACACTTTCAGTTTTCAACCCCGTTAAAAACAGATTATATAAAAGATAACAATATGCAAACTCTTTTTTCAACCCATCAAGATGTTTATACTACACTTATCTTCAATCAACGGATGTGAGATTCATATGCCAAGTCCTAAGAGATTTACATTCCAGCACAACATTGCATTTATGCCCATGTCAATAAGAATACAACTATATATGTTAACCCGATGTTAGATTTGTTAGGACCCAACATCACATTTCACAATTTACACATGTATACATGATTACATGGTACTTAGGGTATGATTATCAAATCTAAAGTAATAAGAAAGTAGTTAGTCGTTACTAGCTAGCATGACACACACTCCTAACTACTAACGAAAGTTCAGGCCATATAGGGTCTGTATATAGTTCAAGAATAAAATACTATAAGCTTGGTTTTAGTGAATAGTCAGCGTTACATACTATGCGTTTAAAGATTCAAAGCGTAAATGCTGCATATAAAATCACATTTCCAAGTAAATTTGTTAGGACCCAACATCACATTTCACAATTCACACATGTATACATGATTACATGGTACTTAGGGTATGATTATCAAATCTAAAGCGATAAGAAAGCAGTTAGTCGTTACTAGTTAGCATGACTCCCACTCCTAACTACTAACGGAACCGCCATATAGAGTTCAAGAACAAAATACTATAAGCTTGGTTTTAGTAAATATTCAGCGTTACATACTATGCGTTCAAAGATTCAAAGCGTAAATGCTGCATATAAAATCACATTTCCAAGTAAATAAATAGAAAATAACCCCAAAATAAAGTTAACTCCCCTGCATTGTTTTAATAAAAATTCAATGTTGTGACTGCGACTTAATTCAATGACCAAATAATTGGCTTTACTTTTAGTTGTCACTAATCAAGCAGGTAACAAAACCACAATGCCAGGGATCAGCACTTTTAGTTATCATTAATCAAGCAGATAACAAAACCACAAAGCCAGGGATCAGCACTTTTAGTTATCATTAATCAAGCAGATAACGCAACCACAATGCCGGTGATCAGCGGTTGCTTATTATCCTACAACGGCATAAGGAGGAAGAACACATTATCAAGAAACACTTAATCAATGAATCCAACAACAAGAAACTCAATTTTCCTTCATCATGTAAAACCTGTTAAACAATCAGGTGCAAGTAAGAAGAACTTGAAACACATGCTCTTGTAGTACAACAGAATATATAATCAGGAATTATATCTGACACAGAAATAATGAATCCACTGTAAGGGAACATGAAGTAAACTTAACAGGAAAGCAACATACACTTTAAAATCATTCCAATGATACAATTCAAAACTAGAAATAATCTAAATACGAATCAGAAATGTACCTTCTCAGTCAAATCAGAGTTGTTTAACCCAAACTTCAACACAGACCAGAATCCAAACAATCCAAAATGCCTCACCGCAGTTTCACTAACCGATCGCCGAGATTAAACTCCGATTCACTCTTATAGAGCTAACTTTCGGTATCAAACACAGAATACGGTAACGAAAAAGCAAAAAAAACAAAAGAGACAGAAGAAATAACACCAGAAGAAAAGCTACAGATGCTGATTACACGAACAAAAAGACGAATAACAGGCTGAGTGTTAACTAAGATTACCACGACGATCGCTTTTTTCAACACGAGGTTTCAAACGATGCGACCACGAACTGCCACAATTGAAACAGGCAGCGAAAGGTAGAACGAAGAATTCAAGTGAAGGCACCATTGTTGATGCTCTTCAAACCCTAAATTCTTCGAAAACCTCCACCAAACCCCGATTAAAACCAAATCGAGACCAAAAAAACAGATGAAAACGTGATTTTGCTTTATTGATTGAAGTATATGACTACATTAGTTTGATAATCGGAAGCATATGATCGGAATCGATGAATTTGGGTGTGTGATCGAGATGAAAGAGTGAACTAGTGAAGAAGATGTTGTTCAGTAAAATGCACAAATGTTGTGTCAACGCTCTCTCTCGCATACGAAGATCGACCCGTACCGACTGAGTGATACTTTGACTATTTGATACGAGACCATGAGTGTGTGCGTGTGTGCGACATTGAATTGTTTATTAGCATTTTATTTTTTATTTTTGTGATATTTATACAAGTGTTGATCTGTATTTTTTTATATTGTTGAAAGATTGTTTTGTGCCTTGTTATGATTTGTTAATTTAGTAATATGTTGTGCGTATATATAGTAAATAATAATGAGGTGATGTTTTTATGTAACCTTTTAATTTGATAAAATTGAATATGTATTGTCGGATATCCAATTAATACGTATTTATAAGCGAACTACCCTCTTGTGGCGACTCGATCTATTTAAAAGGTAGTTTATGAAGTTTCTTATAAAAATATTGTAATCCGTTTCTTCTATAAATCTATTGCTTATGCATGTATGTTGCCGGTTTTGTAGTATGTACATGAATTCTTGAATATCTCGCTTAATTATGAGAATCATACTCTCAAAGAATTCCGATTGTATTTTTGGAATCTTTATAAGATTAATTAGCAATGTCAAAAGCGAGTGTGTTTTCAGCTTCGAAAACACATACAAAATAGAATAGAAACTTTTATTTTATCATTGAATGGCATAATGTTTTATAAAATAGTCTGTCATGATAGTTAGAAACATGACTTTTAATTTGATTATCATAGGTAGTAACATTGTTTTTTTTTTTTTTTTTTGAACGATAAATGTGCGACTCAGTTTCGGAGAATAAGTGTTATCTTAATCGGACCCACCTATTCATTTCCCATCCGAGACCACACCCCCAACCCCCTCAGGAGGAAATCCATTGTTGAGAAAACCCTCTGGCTCAAACCTGAGCATTTTTACTCATAGTGAGATTTGAACCCATGACCTCACAATATTTACATGTCATGAGCATCTCACCTTAACCAGTTGGGTTAAAAATTATTGGTAGGTAGTAACATTGTTACAAGAATTCCTTCAATCACAAATTACTTATCGCTAATGATTGGTTTCTATCAGCAATAATTTGATTACTGTTGAAGTGTTGATCCCCTAGTTAATGTGAATCGTTTTATTTATTATTGACCTTGCAGTTAATGCTAATCAATGAGTTTCTTGGTTTCAACTATGGCTAGCATGTATATATGATTACTTTAAAAGGCATCTAGTTAGCCATATGGTAAATATTTTGTAGAAAATTTCAATAGTGAAATTAAAGTTTCATTAACCATGAACAAATCATTTGTTTACTGTAAAGCGAGACCTCCTCACTACATGGACTAAAGATGGCAAAAAAAAACTGGTTTGGCAACTGGTTTGGGAAAAAAAGACCGATTTGGGCCAAACCGGTCTCAACCCGGCCCAGCCCCGCGGTTCAATATAGGTTTGGGGGGTCCTTACTTCAAACCGGTTATAAACCCGATCCGGTTTCAAACCGGTTTAAAAAAGTAGCCGTTATATAACGGCTATATAGTCGTTTTTTGGGCATTGGAAGTGTTTTTTGACCGTCTTAGTGGTTTTTTTACCATTATACCCCCGTTAAGTTAGTATATATATGCATTGGATGTTTTGGTTGAACCACAACAACTTAAAGCGCTCACTTATCTCAAAAATCACAAAAACACTCAATACTTTCATTCTCTTAAAAAAACTTTCAAATGGCTTCATTAATTGCTCAATCATCCGTTGGTTGTGATACGTCTTCAAGCAACATGACGGTAGCAATCTTTCCTACGAATAGAAACAGCGAAATACGGTGCAATTACAATTTATGTCAAATAACCAGCGGTCCAAACAAAGCTCGTTGCAAGTTTTGCGATAAGTTTTTCAAAAAAGATGTAAGCACAACCTTGAAAAACCACATTGAGCATAAATACTATGAGGCGTTGCAAGTTTTGTCATAAGTTTTTAAAAAAAGATGCAAACACAACATTGAAAAACCAAATTCTGTACTTTGTTTGAAATTGTGTACTTTGTTTTTAAAAACAACTATGTAATATTTCTAATTTTATATGTTTTAACTTTTACAAATAAAAATTGTGTATATTTTTTTTTAGATTTATTTAATTCATACAATTAATATGTAAATGCATCTTATAGGTTTATTTAATTTTTAACGCTTAATTGTTTATTTAATTATAACGCTAAAAAAAACCGAATCGGTTTCCAAACCGACCCAAACCGGTTTAATAGGGTTGGGATTTTTTTATTCCCGAACCGGTTTGGAGCCAAACCGGTTTTGACCGCGGTTGACCAAACCGGTTTCGATTTGGACCCCAAACCGATTTGAAAAAAAACCCGGTTTGTACACCTCTAAATCATAGACTTAACCCTTCAGACCCTTGCCTGGAGCCTTGCCCCCTAACTTTCATTTCATTGTTTTCATAATTCATAAACGAGAATAGTTTTGAACGACTTTACACTCTACATCTTTCAACTCCCATCAATAGTAAAACAAAACGGGACTTAAAAAGTTCAAAAAGGATATCAAAAACAAGGGTAAAACAGTCATTTCAAAAGCTGCAAGTAACCGGATTTTGCAATCTCTGTTCGGTCTCTTCGAACTTCGAAGATGGTTTATCCGCTATAACATCGTCATAGAAGAACTCACCTCATTCTCTCAACATACAACAATCTTCTTTCTTCTTTCACTTGTGAAATCTCTATTATCAGTTCACTAAATCAGCTCAAAGATTTCGTCTTTACATTCGCTAATCGCTCGTCACCTACCGAAGCTCGGTTTCTTCGTCTCTTTCACTTTCTCCAGTCGAATTCTGCGCCAAGGATAGCGTAAGTGAAGTATTTCTTGAACTTCTTGAATTTCTTGAATGGGTTTTGTTTATTTGATCAAAACTCTACGAAATTGAAGGTGTCCGCCAGGTGTTTGTTAAATTGCCTGAATGGGTTTTCACTTTTTCATCTGAAGTGGTGTAAATAGATAGAATAAGTCAAGGGGTTTGTTGATTTGAATAGATTGAATGGCTTTTTCTTCTTGTTTAAGTTGTGACCCATGGACACTACCTCAAAAACTAAAGCACCCATCTGCAATTTTCTCTCCTACAAAGCTCTCAAATGTTGTTTCTTTTGCATCCACTAAACACTATGAACAGATAACTACTTCACCTTCAGAAAAAGAAGTTCTTGATATCCTGCGATGTGAAAACGATGAACACGGGGTGCTTGATGCCTTTAAATGGGCTTTGAAGCAACCGAGCTTCGAACCTTCTTTGGGTGTTTATGAGGAAATGCTTAGGAAGCTTGGTCAAGTAGGGTCTGTTGATTCGATTAGGGGCGTATTGGATGATATGAAACGATCTTCGTGTAAGGTTGCTGAAGATACTTTCTTTATATTGATTGAAAGTTTTGCAAAGTTTGAGTTGTATGATGAGGCTATTTGTGTTCTGTTTATAATGGAAGAAGAGTTTGGAGTGAAGCCAGGGACTTATAGTTATAATTTCTTGTTAAATGTTCTTGTTGACGCGAAGAAGTTGAAGCTAGTCAAAGATGTTCACTCGCTAATGTCTAGTAAAGGAGTTAAAAGAGATGTTTCAACTTTCAATATTTTGATAAAGGCTCTTTGTAAAGCCCATCAAATGAGGCCTGCACTTTTGATGATGGAGGAGATGCCTGCTCATGGGTTGGTACCTGATGAAAAGACTTACACGACTCTGATGCACGGGTTTATTGAAGAAGGGAATTTAGACGGTGCTTTGAGAATCAGAGAACAAATGTTATCGGCTCAATGTGAACCGACCAATATAACTGTGAACACTTTGATTCATGGATTTTGCAAAGTTGGTCGAGTTCCAGAAGCTTTGAGTTATGTTCAAGAGATGTCAAAGGAGGGATTCTGTCCTGATCGGTTTACATTCAATACTTTGGTTAACGGGTTATGCAAATCGGGTCATGTTAAGCAAGCTTTGGAGCTTTTGGATGTGATGCTTCAAGAGGGTTTTGATCCTGATGTATATACCTACAACACAGTTATTTCAGGATTGTGTAAGTTAGGTAAAGTTGAAGACGCGAAAGAAATTCTTAACCAAATGATAGAACGCGATGTTTCTCCTAATACAATCACATACAATACTATAGTTAATGGTTTATGTAAGGAAAACCAAGTTGAAGCAGCCTCTGAACTTGTTCTTAGTTTAACAAGCAAAGGAATCACACCTGATGTTTGTACTTTCAATTCTCTGATTCAAGGTCTTTGCTTATCTAGCAAATTCGAAGCTGCACTACAAGTGTTCAACGAGATGAAAAGCAAAGGGTGTCAACCTGATGAGTTCACTTATAATATGCTAATCGATTGGTATTGTTCTAAAGGAAAACTAGATGCTGCATTGAAACTTCTGAAAGAAATGGAATCAAGTAACTGCCCACGAAACGTGATAACTTACAATACTCTTATTGACGGGTTCTGTAAACACAAGAAAATTGAAGAAGCAGGTGAAATTTTTGATCGAATGGAGCTTCAAGGGATTTCAAGAAACGTGGTTACTTACAACACTCTTATTGATGGTCTTTGCAAGAACAGACGGGCCGAAGAGGCAGCCATGCTTATGGACCAGATGATAATTGAAGGATTAAAACCCGATAAATTCACTTATAATTCCCTTCTTTCTCACTTTTGTAAAGTGGGCGATATAAAAAAAGCAACGGATATTGTTCAAGTTATGGTCGCAAACGGATGTGAGCCTGATATAGTCACCTATGGAACTTTGATTCAAGGGTTATGTAAAGCAGGAAGGATTGATGTTGCTTGTAGATTAGTTAGAAGCATTCAGTTAAAAAACATGGTTGTTACACCACACGCGTATAATCCTGTTATTCAATCTTTGTTTAAAAAGCGCGGTGCAGATTCTGCAATGGAGTTTTTTAGAGAAATGGAGCAAAAGGGTTGTCCTCCTGATGAGGTATCATATAAAATTGTCTCAAAAGGGTTATGTTCTGGTGGCGGGCCAATCTGGCGAGCGGTTGATTTTGTATTTGAGATGACCTCAAAAGGCTTTATACCCGAGTTTTCTTCTATATACATGCTGGCCGAAGGACTTTGCGCCCTGCAAATGGAGGATACTTTGGTTAAGCTACTGGATCAGATAATGAAAGCAGCAAAATTACCAGAAAATGAAGTGAGTATGATCATGGGTTTCCTTAAGATTCGCAAATTCGAAGATGCATTGGCCACTTTGGATCGTTTTCTTAGCATTCGGAAGCCGAAGAGAGGTTATTGGTGAGGTGAATATGCTGCAAAATGTGGTGTAAACATTTTCTACATTTTTGTACCTTGTTCTAATTTTTAACTGCTAGAGTTGTCTCTTTTTCTTACCTTTAGATTATGTGTTGTTCACTTGTTATTTTGCTTGCACTCTGCATTACTTTATTGTGTATCCTAGTTTTGTGAAAGCTGAGTGCATTTTCTGTAGATGAAACTTTCTTGGTTGGTAAACACGACATGAACCTAAAAATTATGTCAGACATGTGAAGACGACTTGCATATTCATTGGCTGACGTGAATAGGACTTGCTTGCTTGGATTATGTTTGCACATTAATACTGCAGAATTTGCAACAAAAAATATATACAGTGTATAACAATTACACTTGATTGTAAAACCCAATGCCCGTTTCCTTTTTAACTTCTAAAGTTCTAGCATTAATCACATGATCGTTTTAAGTTATAACATAAAACACATAAAAAAAATGAAACATAAACAGGTCAACATTCAAACCCAGCATGTATAGCTAAACACGATGAATAATAAAGATTTCAAATTCCAACTTATTTTAAACTCTAGTGTACCCTTTTATTTTCATAGAAATAATGAAAATACTACAATAACTTTCAATTTTTTAGGAAGCTATTATGGATATACCACCCCTGCCATCTGTACGGGCCGTATAGACAACGAAAAAACATTATTTGGCCCGTATTGAACCGACATTATTCGTTTTGCATCGGTTAGATGCTTCATACTACCTGTAAAACGGGAAAAGTATTGTACAAGTGGAAAAACACCTCATACGGAGGAAAAGTACCTTGTATGGCTCGTATAATCATACAAAGTGTATAATGCTTCAATGGTGTGGGAATAGTAGGATGATGTTCCGTTAGCCAACTTTATAAATTTAAATGTCTTTGCATAAAATTGTTATTGGCCTTTATCAGGAGTCGGGGGCTCAACAAGAGGCCAGGATCAAACTTTATGTAAGGTTTGCCTTGTCACACTCTCTCCCGAACTCTGTCAGTAGCTTTGCTATGAGTGAAATTATATTGAGAACATTCAGTAACCCCACTACAAAAGTGACGTTACAGTAGTTTTCAAGTTACAATTATACGATAATGAAATAAAAGTTTATTAGAAATGATATCCAAAAAAAATATTACATTGTAAAAAACCCTAATATAAACTTAAAATCTATACATGAATCAAACATATTGATGTGTAATTCGAAGTAAAGATTTAGTACTTCCTTTCTTTTTTTATTTTTTATTTCTTTTTTTTTACGGGAAATCTTAGTTTTATATGGACTAACCAATAAAAGATAAGGATCAAAGACAACAACAATCAATATCGAAGAACAAACTAGCTGAAATTTGAGTTGGATATGATCAATATCTTGTAAGGTGTTTATATATTTTTGTAAAATCAAGAACTAATGATTGCCCTAATAACAAGTGACTGTCATGTAAAGGACCACCAAGATCAACCTGGTAGTCCTCCGGACGGGAACTTTATATTGTTAAGTGCATGTAACATTATCTATTCTCTAGCTAGACATAAACAAGTGCACATAACAATACAAATAAACATATTTTGCCTAAATCAGTCAACTAGACATGCATAACTTTGGCATGAACATTAACTCAATGACTATCATACAAAAGTAAAAGACATAGATAAGATTTCGTTTGCTCATCGATAACTTGCACACTATTGTGCTTTGTACAAAAGGTGATTCAAGTGAAATTGAAGGTCAAATTTAACTTATAGATTCTAACATTTTAGCCCTTACAACATTGTGGATCTTGTATTATCGATGCTGCTTCGGACGAACAACTTGCCCCATATTGCGTGTTATATGTTATTTGACGCCTTTGCATGCTAAAAACCATTTTGTATTTGAATGTGAGCACTAAAGAGGTTTGCCTTCTCGTAACTTTTAACCATGTTTTAAATGCTAAACATGAATGTATAAAAACTAATTAAAGTTTGAGAAACGAAGAGTATAAAAATAACCATACAAGTACACAACGCGTTAATTTGTGACAAAAAAAATTAAGCATGTTATTTTATATATTAAAAATTAAATTAACTATTCTATCAAACCATTTTGTAATTATATTTTCAAGACCGGAACCATACGCATACCACCCTCTACTAATCATCATCGTATTTATACTAACAACGTTATTTTTTCTCTCTTTCTTTCAATTAAATAATATTTTTTATATATTTATAATTATTTTTTATCTCTCATTCACTAACAACCGCTTTAAAAATATTAAAAAAATTATGAGCATTGTATCGTGTTTTCCTAAATATGAGAATGGACTGTAATATTTTATCTTTACTTTACTCATAATCATTTATAACTATCCCTAATTATATAAGACATACACTCACGTTAAAATAAGCAACCTATTATAAATGTTCTTATGTTCGACACATATCATGCACGTGACATGAAAATTACTGATCACAAAATATTTTAATATAATTACCAAAAATGTGATTGTTAGGTGATAATAATTAAATGCCTCCGATAAGGACTGGTTAAGAGTGGGAGGGAGCGTAACGCAAACACAAGAAAAAAACTCCGGTTCAAATCCCACAACTTACATTTTCATTTTCGACGAACTAGCATTACCTTCGATGTACTGGATACGAGTTAGCCTGCATCAGCCGGTTAGCATATCCTGTTTACACGTTTTAGGTAATAATAAATTAAATTCTATCCGAGTCAATGTTCTTTACTAGTTGATTGATAGAGTTGTATTTGTATATATCACTATCAGAAATCGTGAATTCCATCTGGAAAACCCTCGACCCTCACAATCACATACTATACCCCCGAATCTCCACCAGATCTACCACCGATCCCTAATCCCATCATCAACCCTTTCAGATCTCCGGCATGGCGGCGTCGCGGCGGCTCCGGGACCTCCAGTCGCACCCCGGCAACAAAATCTGCGTCGATTGCTCACAGAAGAACCCTCAGTGGGCCTCCGTCTCCTACGGCATCTTCATGTGCCTAGAGTGCTCCGGCAAGCACCGCGGCCTTGGTGTTCACATCTCCTTCGTCCGATCCGTCACCATGGACTCGTGGTCGGAGATCCAGCTCCGGAAGATGGAGGCCGGAGGCAACGAGAGCCTCAACAAGTTTTTGTCCAAGTATGGGATCCCGAAGGAGACGGAGATTGTGGCGAAGTATAATACGAACGCTGCTTCGGTGTATAGAGAGAGGATTCAAGCCCTAGCGGAAGGTAGATCGTGGCAGGATCCGCCGGTGGTGAAGGAGGGGGAGATTAGAAGCTCCGGTGGTGGTAGTGGTGGTAGGAAGCCGCCGTTGGCGGTGGCGAGCGGTGGAAGGAGTGGAAGTAATGGTGGTTGGGATAGTGATTGGGGGGATGGTGGATTTGATGATAGGGGATTTGGATCTCAGGATAATATTAGGAAAATTCAGAGTACTGGTGATTTTAGAAGTGGTGGTGGTGGCGGTGGGGTGCCGGTGAAGTCGAGATCTACGGAGGATATGTATACGCGGGCGCAATTGGGGGCGTCTGCGGCAGGGAAAGAGGGGTTTTTCGCGAGGAAGATGGCGGAGAACGAGTCGAGGCCGGAGGGATTGCCGCCCTCGCAGGGAGGGAAGTATGTTGGATTTGGGTCGTCTCCGAATCCGGTGCAGCGTAATGATGCACAGGGGGATGTTCTTTCTTCTGTTGCTCAGGTACACTGCTGTTGGATTCTAATGCATCAAATTACAATATGTGAATGTGAATCTATTGTGCACTGGCTGATGTGTTTAGAAAGTGTATGAATCCATATAATAGTGTATTTGAATTCGGGCTTCTTGTGATTATTGGGTTTTACATAGGCTGATTAAGGTAGTTTGATTGAAGATAAAGATTTAGATTCCTTAGCAAGCTAGTTTTGAGTATACCCATTGGTTTTCTGCTTAATTACTTGGCAGCTAATCATTATTATTCATTAGTATCATAGTTGTAGGAGGCACAAGGCGCACACAAGGCACAAAGGGTGAGCTATGGGCCGATGCCCAAGGCGCTTACAAAGTGAGAGCTTTTGTAAGCGAGATGCATACTTGCATAGTATTAAAGTACCATTTCGGGGGGATTTTAGATATGTTTTAGGCTTGTTTTGTGCTTTTTAGGCTGTTTTAGGTTGATTCGAGGCTTGTTTAGGGCTAATGTAATTATTTCAGACCTGTTTGGATGATTTTTGGCTAAAGCTTGGCTTGAAATTGCGCCTGAGCATCTGCAAATGGGGCTTTTGAAGCAAGGCGACAAGGCTGCGTTGGGTTTTTCCTGAGGGCTAGGTGCCCGGCTTGTGGGCTTCTGACAAAATATGCTACTACTGGTCTAATGCTATTCTATCTACATAAATTGAATAGCAATACTCCTAAATATGTAGTGACAAGTGACAACCTTATAACTTATCTGACATAGTTATTAGTTAAGATGCTATTTTAAAACAAGTTAGAGCCGGTTTCTTTTGCTTGAGTCACGACCTTCATATAGTTACAGTGCATACCTCTTATGTAGAGACTTGAAGATGGGAGTTTTGGTTGAACAAACATTGTTAACATACTCAAACCTTATGGCTGTTTTGTATAATGTTTGATTGGCTGCTGATCTGTTGGTTGTGTTTATGCAGGGACTTGGTAAGCTCTCCATTGTTGCTGCATCTGCTGCACAATCAGCTGCTAGTGTTGTCCAAGCTGGCACCAAGGAACTCACAACAAAGGTCTTCTGGTTTACATCTTTTGAATAAGTTTTTACAAAACTGTTTATAAATTGTGTACCATTCTTTTCTGAACAGGATCACTTTTAGATATTTATTCTGTTTGATCTGGTTTCATGTCTAATAAATTATCTTGTTGGTCTTGGTTTTATGTCTAATATCATATAAGAGAATTAGAAAACTGTAAAACGGATTCACCTATACACAACTGTCTTTACAGGTCAGAGATGGGGGCTATGATTACAAGGTGAATGAGACTGTCAATGTCGTCACTGCAAAAACAACAGAAATCGGACAAAAGACATGGGGACTCATGAAAGGTGTAATGGCATTTGCTTCACAAAAGGTTGAAGAATACGCCAAAGAAAATCCCACATGGACGAGTGATGGCTGGCAGAGAAATGAGACACAGGGAAATGGGTTTTATCAGGAGTTTGGGCTCTCTAATGGAATTTCCAATCCTGCCCCTACCTCTGGCGTGAATGGTAATTCTGTCAGTTCATCAGGCAGAAATTTCAATTCAGTGGATTCTGGCTCTTGGGATGATTGGGATAATGATGGCTATAGAAAACATTCTTCAACCTCAGCAACTGCACCGAGCAACGGTGGTGATGACTGGGCAGGTTGGGACGATGTTAAAGATGACTCGTATGACAGTTTCAACAAGTCTGATGGTAAAACCGCAAGCCATTCTGGCAAATCAGACGGAAATTGGTCTGGGGCTGGCTTTCTTTAAGGTTCTTTTATTTTTCATCCCCAAATTCGCATATGAAAAACTTTCTTTCTCATGTAAAACGATAATAGTGTGTACAATTGTCAACAATGTGGGCTAATTACCCAACTAAAGAGGAACCGAAGTTAATTGTTTTTGGGTTGCAATTTAGACTATTTGTTACAATTCGCCTTCCCAAAACATCGTTTGTGATATTACTTTTGATATAAACAGTTAAGCTTCCATTAGAGCTCCAATATTTTACTGAAATTACTACTATTATGCATGATTATTGACCATATAGAGTCATATTGCATTCATTTTGAAATAAAATTAGATCAATAGAGTAGCCTAATAAACATAAACTTCTCCTTTGACCAATTTAGTTTGTGGCCCTATTTGGAATAGCTCATGGTGTTTAAAAGTGAATAGCATGTTTCATTTTGTAGTTCTATTTCAGGCATGCATGGTCAGGATATAGATTTGTATTATATGACTGAATGTTGGTCAGAACTCAGACATGTGGTCTTCTTTAGCTAGATCACGTTTGTGACATCTGAACCATTAGTCACTAGCACAGTAGATGCAATCGTGTGATCATATGAAGCCAATAAGCCACATGTAAGTCGTAATTGTTTGACCTTCATGTTCAATGATTCCTGCAGTTAATGCCTACAGGAACATACCCTGTTTACGATCACAATGCCAAACTCTTCATTCTGCCGTATCTCGAGTAGCTCTGTTTGATGCTTTGAGTTTACATTTTTTAACCAACTCCGCATCTATTTTCCATCTCCCTATGAATTTGTCAAATGATTTCTCATTTAGGCCCTGCTACTATGCTAAATTTTTATTAGCGGAGTTGGTAATTTCAACTCATTTACTTGTATATTTATTGACTGGATTATGTGTATGGGTCAAATCAAAACATTTAGTTATAATGGACAGGTGGAGTCGATCTCAATGCCAAACCAACCACGAGCATGATCCACGAGCAATACTACTTTACATGGTGTATGTTTATGGATGGTTAGGTTGAACGATTGTGATAATCCTCTTCTTATTTTCGACGTGGCATGCATCCTGATGCATCGTTGATAGTGCTAAGATGCTGGTCGATGAGCAAGGCTTCATTTTGTTTGCTGGCTAAACCTTGTTTGCTGGCTTACCCGTTGAAATCTCTTGATGCGTGTTGACTTTGCTGAGATGGTGGGTCAAGAGATTTGATCAAATGATCATTTTTTCCTTCCAATATGTATTATAATATAACATAGATGATAAACTTTGTCGTTACCGGTTCACTTATTACAATATATGTGTGAAGGCTATGACGATAGGAGATAAATACTTACTATACGTTGCTTTATTGTGACTACCACCCTGGTTTGCAGCCGAACTATCTATGCTGAGCCACAGAATCAATGCTAAGTATATCCCACCAACATTTGAATAGGTTCACAAGTAAAAATACAATGTATTTGCATTTATATCGATTGTTATCTTTATAAAACACATGCTGTATCAACTTATATTTTTATGCTTCGATTTTTCAACACCTCAAATACTAAGTTCAACCTGCTGCATAGCGCGGGAAATCCACCTAGATTATGTAATACAGATTACCCATTAGAATGTGATTAAAAAGCATTAAAAGTATTTAAAAAAGGCTTTTAAGTTTTTAACATGTAGATTTATTTAAACCAGTGAAGAAACATACATGTTGGGACGGAAGTGTTAAATTTTGTAAAACTCAATTTTGACCGTTCGTACATTGGTATTCGCTCCGTGAAAATAATTAACCACAAAATGTTAATCTGCAAGTGCATGATGTTTTGTTTTTGTTCGTAATCAAAGTATTTGAGTTAATGTTACATCATTCGTTTAGTATGCGGTAACAATACATAATCAAAGTATTTTGCATGGTTGATAAATATGTTTAGCAAATAGTTGATGAGTTACTCATACCATTCCCCTACCCCCGTTTATTTTTCTTAAACGTTACCTTGAGTTATAAGTAATTATTTCAAATTGCAATTCTTCACGTACTATCAGTGTGACTTTGTGTGATGTACATGGACCAACAACAAAAGTCAAATAAAAGATGGATAAAATGGCTACTATAGTAGCGGCTGATGATGTTAAAGAGCATAGTTGTATGTATGGACAAGACGGTAGCTTCCTTAAGGCTCGTTATAAATAATGATATCAAAGTTCAATGACGTTTGTTAAATGATATGTTCATTTTAACTACGCAAAAGGTGTAGTTTCTTCATATTGAAAAGAGAGACAATTTAATTTTTTTGAATGATATTTAAACCATCCTAGTGAACATTTCTAAGATATGTTTATATTAATTTTTAAAACTTCAAGTTTTACTCACTCAGAAACATCATTAAAAAGAAAACCCACCAAAAAGCCCGATTAAAGCAGGTTTAAACCTAAGATATAAAAAATTACAAACCCAAACCATCACACACGTACCATTAGACTAGAAGACTACTGAATGGATAAGTTAATGTTTCAAGGGTCAAGAGTTTTAGCTTCGTGATAAAAATGAATTTTTTTAAACTAAAACCATATTAAAATCCGTTAGAAAATAATTTATATGGTTATTTGGAAGTAACATAGTTTAAAAAAGAAATAACCAATATAGTGAGAGATAATACATTATCGTGAGTACATAGGATTATCTAGGGCTCGAAACGCAATCTGTGTGTCTGCATATGTAGCGCATGATCTCTGAAAACTTCACCTCAACAGCAACCACCGTAATAGGGTTTATTTCGTAGGCCATCAAGATCAACACCTGAATTCGTAAGTTCTTCTTATCAATTCATACTTCCATCAGTTGATTTCGCTCGAGAACTCTAGATCGAGAACATCTAATCAAATACGATTCGAATCCTATTGGTTTTAAGTTACGTTTTAATTTCAATTTTCATTGCAGGTCTTACAAAACCTAGGGTTTTCGCTGGTTGATTCTATCTGTTACGATGTCGGTAACAGCGGGTGTTAGTGATACTGTTATAGCGATTAGGGATAAACTTAGAGGTAAAATTGGGCAAACGAAGGTGAAGCGATATTGGCCTGGTAAAGCTCCTGAGTGGGCTGATGATGGCGATGAAGAGGGCGATATACGAATGGCGAGATCGGTTGCATTGGAGAAAGCTTTTCCTAGCAGGGAGGATTCTGATGTCATGACAAGAGATGATCCTAGGCTGCGTCGATTGGCGGAAAACAGATTAGATAATAAGGAGGAGATCAGAGCGGATCATCGAAGGATCCGACAAGCGGAGATTATTTCGACTGAAGAGGAAGAACAGAGGAGGCAAGAAAGGCTGGAGCTTGAGGAAGATGATGAGGATGCATTGGAGGAAAGGAGGAGGAGGATTAGGGAGAAGTTGCTTCAGAGGGAACAAGAGGAAGCTGCGATGATCCCTGAAGAGGAGGAGGAGGAGGAGGAGGAAGAAGAGGAGTCGTCTGAATATGAAACGGATTCGGAGGAAGAACAGATGGGTATGGTTATGGTGAAGCCTGTGTTTGTACCGAAATCTGAAAGAGATACGATTGCTGAGCGTGAGAAGATTGAAGCAGAGGAACGCGCGATTGAGGAGTTGGTGAAGAGGAGAGCAGAGGAGAGGAAAGTGGAGACGAAGCAGATAGTTGTTGAGGAAATACGTAAAGATATTGAAATTCAGAAGAATTTAGAAGCAGAGGCTAATATTGCTGATGTGGAAACGGATGATGAGTTGAATGAGGCTGAAGAGTATGAGGCGTGGAAGGCTCGTGAGATTGCAAGAATTAAAAGAGATAGAGAGGACCGTGATGCTATGGTGAAGGAGAGAGAAGAGATTGAGAGGGTTAGGAATATGACTGAAGAAGAGAGGAGGGAATGGGAGAGAAAGAATCCTAAACCTGCGCCTGCACCGAAGCAAAAATGGCGGTTTATGCAGAAATATTATCACAAAGGTGCCTTCTTCCAAGATGATCCTGATGATAAGGCTGGAACTGTTGGCGCTGATGGCATTTTCCGCCGTGATTACTCTGCACCAACGGGAGAAGATAAAATGGACAAGTCTATTTTACCAAAAGTTATGCAGGTTAAGCACTTTGGTCGTAGTGGAAGAACAAAATGGACTCATCTTGTTAATGAAGATACTACTGACTGGAACAACCCGTAAGTACATTATCTTTATACACTTTGCATTCTTTTGTATCCTATTATTCAGTTTTACCTGCTCAATTATTTATCTCACGACTTAACTTTTATGTTGATGGCCCGACCATTTTGGTAGTGTTGGACTGTTAGTTTTCTATATTTTGTAGTGTACTTGTATGTTCATGTGGTGAATGCATGGACTTTCAGTTGTGGGTTCTAGAAATCATTATTATTATTTTTCATATTTGTAGACTGGACAGAAAAATTGTATAGTTTGTGTTTTTGTAGAGGTCATCTTTTAGGGAAAACATGTCAATGATAAAGTAAGCTAAACTATTAGGTCTAAATTGGCCAATCAGTCTTGCTGTCTAACCTTGTTCCACCTTGAGTTCTTTAAACGAAATCCTATAGCAATTTAGACTAAGCCCTCTTTGTAGATGCTTCTGTTCTGTTAATAGCAGGCTTACCTTAGCAGCGGGTACTGAGTTTAATATCAGAGTTATGTTCAAATGCATGATGTTTAGTTCTGTCATTGCAAATGATTTTCTTTCTGAAATCACTTTCTGATGATTGATGTGTAAAGAACATTATCCAGTGAAGAATGAGGACTGGAGAATGAGATTATTCTGTCACTCTGAATAAGTTTTTAGAAATTCTAGATAGTCATATAAACAGGTTGTTACTTATTCCTGCTTGTCACATAATGAAGTTAAAAACTGTATTAAAAAAATCCTACAATGGGTAAATATGAAGTTCTATTTTTTTTTTTTTTTTTTTTTTTTTGAGAAGAAGGGACAAATCATGAATTGTTTTATATTGAATTGAAATCTATTAAAATGGGTAAATATGATATTAATTATTAGAAAAGTATATGAATAATTGATAGTTTGAAGTTTATTGGACATATATGATATATGGGAGGTTTAAAGGGAGATATGAAATTCTCCCTATGTTATAGGTCAAGAATAAAATGCATATCTTGTCCATCCGTTTGCTTATCTTTATTGCATTTACATTTTCTGCTAGTTAATACGGACTTAATTAATATACATTATAGTATTATACAATAAGTCGATTAGTAGTAGATGAATAAAGCAATGACACTGAACTACTGGTATAATGAATATTAAGTTAGTATAGGATAAGGATGTCAAAGAGCTTACACGTTTCTCTTGGGATAAGCCCACCATTGAGGCCAGATTATCAACTCTTTTTGGTTAAAAAGATCATTCCCATAAACATGCCTTTAGTATGAAAAGCCAGGGTTTCCAACAAAGTAAAACAAAAGAATCATGTTATACCAAAGTTAATGCATCAGTTTCTATAAAAAATGATAGTGGGCAAATAGGTAATTTTAGCATCAGAACTCTACAAAAATGGTTTTATAAACAAGATTGTATATATTTAAAAGTTAAATGCAGGCATATCATTGTATTTGCAGAAATTTAGAAACTATAACTCATGCCATATGAACTTAAGATGCCTAGTTTTACAGAAACTCTTTAACATGTTTTTTTTTGTTTTGCAGGTGGACATACAATGATACACTTCGGGCAAAATACAACACCAAAATGGCGGGTATGAATGCGCCTATAACGAAACCAAAAGGAAAAAAGATCAAGGATTGGGAATCTCGTTAAAGCTGCTAGAGTGGCTTAATGAAATATGTAAGCATTTTGCACGGGGTCATCAGTCTTTAATCTGTATTGTTATTTTTTTAAGTTAGGATATAACTAGGATGAGAACCTTGGATATTTGCATTTTAACTGCTTTCACTTTACGTATGATCTCTCTGTTAGAGGTGACAAGATGGCCTGGTTGGATTATGAGATTGAGACAACATGTTTGGTGGGCTGAAACTTAACATTTATTAGTATGGTCAAAACCTGCCACGTCAGATTTGGTTGACCCCCAACACCTTTTTTTTATTTTATAAATTTTTTAATTATGATTATATATACAATACTGTTATAATGATGGTCCAATTTTCAACACGATTTATTAGATAAAAGACCACTTAAATCATAAGTTATTGGCACATTAGATCAGCTGCTTGAACATCTAGAAGTTGATTGCTCATCCTTATTCATCCTTGCAAAAATATAACATACAAAATAAATGGAAATCTTATTATACCACCTAATTATTCAAATTTCTTCTGATTTTATCTGTGTTAGATCTGGTGGGAAGCAGGTTGGATGACAAATGTTATCTTAAAGGAGGTGATGTCAGTGAGAATAGTAGTAGTTATTCAGTGTGTTTGATCCTATACTTTGTATACTGGAAATGTACCATTGATGGTTTGTGTACAAATTAGTCTCAGAAAGCCCCGTGAAATTGTACTCAAAATTTATTAATGGCGTTGGTACAACTTTTCAATTCACATATGCAGTAATCGTATTATTAGAGGAATAGAGGTCTACAACTTTTCAATTTATACCATGCATTGAGAAGTTTGAGTTTTAACTTTTAACATATATAGTTTTTTTTTTTAAAATTTTAATTTCAATAAATCCCAACCATGAAACCAAATTGTTGTGACTTGGGATGGCAGAAATTGCTACAACTTTCTTGTTCAAAATCTTTTATTACATAGTATCGATAAAAATGATATACTAGGATTGGTTTTCTTTTTCCTATTAATTTGTTCTTAATAACTTCAGCATATTACCTATAGTAATGCTCAAATCAGCATATCTTGACTTCACCAATCACTAAATGGTTGACCATCTCAATAGCCTTGTGGGTTCTTGTAAACCAATAAATAAACATGCGGTTCTCCACCTACAATTTCCTTAAATTGGAACTCAATTGTATCATTAACCTCTAAATTACAACCTTTCACAACTTTCTTAAAATTGTCTAGCACATAATGCCCTAGTGAGTAAAAAAATCGTACTTTGTAGTTACAAATGTCTTCATCTATCTCGTAGATCAAAACAACTTTCAACATATCACATTTGACTAAGAGTTGGTATTTCAAATCCTCATTTAGATGAGACACTATGTGTTGTTCAACTACATCTTTGTCTGGCAAAAAAAGTAATCCACTCGTGAAGACCTTGTCACTAGCCTTGAGCGTTTTAGATATTCCGACTGACATTTTTCTTAGTTTAAAGAATATGTTTATGTACGAGTATCACAAAGACTAAACCGGGTTCTATTTATATAAAAGTTAGAGGATTTTGAAATCTTTTTTGGTTGAAGACACTTATTACATATTTAAGATGAATATTATTATATTCACGCGTCATTTTATAAAAGAACATAAATATTATTTATAATCAAATTATTATTTCTTAAATGTGGGTTATGTTTATTGCTTTTAAAATAAAATTTATCTACACAAAGTAAATTTTGCATGATAAACATAAGAAGCAATAATATAACAACATGTGTAGGTTTTAGGGGGCATTTAAATCGAAAGTAGGTTCATGGCACAATAAAAGCACCACGGCACTCATAACATCACCATACAAAATGTGATAACACTATAATGTTGTAATCAAAATACTATTTAAGCCTTAGACACATGAACACCGTATAAATACAATAGCCGCATATTTGCAACGTCTAAAATAAGATACAACACCGTGAACATTGTATAAAAGATAACAAGCCTTGATTTTTGGTTATATATTTTTCGAATAATAAATCAAACAAAGCCTATTTTAGTTATAGAAATTAAGGCAACTACTAGATAATGATAAAATCAGTAAAACGGGGCTAATATCTTCTTTTAAATCTCCCAACCAAAATATATCAACGGTTCTAGAACCAGATCGGACAACGAATTGGTTATCTTATTGGTTGAGTCTGACTGTATTTAAGAAACCTATGACTTCATAATTATATATATGACACTAGGGTTGGGTGGGTTCAAATGAAAACAAATAAAAAAAATTATAAAAACCAATATATATAGTTACACATATAATTAATATCAATATTTTGTAAGCGTATATTATAGTTATATATAAAACTCAACAATAATCTTATACCCAACACTTCAATTCATCGTCCTACCGACCTGCTAAGCCCATTAAAATCTAAAAAAACTATAAAAATAGACAAAATAAAAAATCCTGTCCGACCAATGAACACGTTCGGTTCTTTGGCTACAAAATGGATTGAGATGGACTGGACCAGTTGGACCTTAAAATCATGGTCCGGTCCAAGTCAGAAAACAATGTAATTTACTTCAAACTAAATGCAAAATTGTCTTCCGTCAATCTCGATCACTAATTTAGTTTAACTCATTTGCCCTAATTATTTCCAACACGTTTTAGGCTAAATTCATATTAACTCATCTGCCCTAATTATTTCCAACACGTTTTAGGCTAAATTCATATTATATTAATTTTTAGAGTAAATTATAAATTGTGTCATTTATTAATATATGAAATTACACGGTACGTATTTTGATTTTAATAATTACATACAATATCCTTTTTTAAAAAAAGTTATACATATATTGTTCTTTAGATAACTTACATTCAAATATACAGTTAATTCAGTCATATGTCTCTCACATGAGAGGTAGTTTTGTCAATTGTTTTTCACATTAAAAATATTTTTTATAAATGTAAATGAAAAAAGAAAATTACTATAAATCAGAGCGTTGGGTAAGCCAATGAACCCACGCCCTTCTTATGCTGAATACCATTAAAGCCAACTTCCCCTACTATTTGATACTTCAACACTGGTTATCATCATCACCACTCACAACATCTTTTTCACAAGACCCCCCCCCCCCCCCCCCCCCCCCCCCCCTTTTTATCTTTACATGATGATGAAACATTATCATCCGTGATTTATAAACACACGTCTTCTTATTAACTTTTTTTTATTTGACACAAAAATGCCCATCATGTGAGAGACACATGATTAAATTAGCTATACATTTGAATTAAAGTTAGTGTAAATGACAATAGTTGTACAATTACATATAAATATTAAAACTAAAAAGTGTATCATGCAACTTCATATTTAATTGCATATTTTAATAAATAACACAATTTTTTATAAACTCTAATTTTTAATATTACTATTTTTAAATATGTCTCTGAAATACCATCTCACAATCCCGTTCTACACCATCTTCGCCTCCAAACTTCTTTTCTTCTAGTTTATTGGAGATGATCGTCATCACTATTTCCTTTTCGTTTCGTCATCCTTGTATTACAATTTTTTCTTTAAACTTAAAGAGATGTCTCTACTAACCAAATCTAGTGCAAATCTTGTACTTGTGTAACATTCCTAACGTTCAGGTCAGATATAATAGTTAAAATACAATAAATATAAATTTTATATTTTTTGTATTGTTAAACGAGTAAGTAACGAGTAAAATAAACATTTAAAATTTGAAGTTTCTAGATGAACTTTTAGTGTTATAATAGATCGTTTGAATATAATAATAATATATTATATTTGAACCTGCTCCGTTTTTAATAAAACTTAGGTGGACATGTAGAAAAAAATAAGCTTCTCATAATGATATATTTAAAGAAATTATATTCTAAAAGTTATAAAAAAAAAAACAAAATAAGCAGCTGAATTAATTACACAAGTAAACAAACAACTAGGCTAGCCACCGAATTCTTCTCTCACATTGCTTGGCTAAGGATTTCACCGTGTATGATTTCTTATAAATAAAAACCTTAATGTGAATTTAAAATATAAGTTTTTTTGAAAACACTCTAATATAAAGATAACCCTGAATACTCGATACCTTGTTGAGTATTGTTATTAGTCGTTTTTGAAGCTCGAGTATGAGCATGATAGGAGAGACTCTACATCAACATGTCATAGATAATTTTAATTTATGTTATCGTTTAAGTTTATATCAAGTTAATTATTATTATTATTATTATTATTATTATTATTATGAATAGTATTAGTTTTAGTAGTATTATTACTTTTAGGCGTTAGGATTATTATTAGGGGTGGGCATCGGATAGTTTAGCCTTAGTTGAGCATGAACTAGTCATCTATGCTTAAATAAGGCAACATAAAGCAATATCCAACCATAACAATAACTAGTTAGTCATACCATTACCTAATTTAGAATTACTTAAACTATATTAGAACCCTGGGATATTATTGTACTAAGAACGATTATCACCTATTGACCAACTGTTAAGCAGATGAGTTCCTCTGAACTGTTTTCGAAATAAGATGTGATGCTATGTTAACTGATAATAATTATAGATTCAATTATGAATACCATCTGTGATATATGAAACAAAATTATGAAATTATCATTTTCACACATGAATTATCGTGGATATGATTTGATGGTTGCGTTTTTCTTAGAATTTATGTGAAAACGTAGACAAACTAAAAATGTACTTAAAAAGCACGTGCAAGGGCATTGTATGCGGCGTGATAAAGTAGAGATTACAATCGCTACGAATCGCTCCTGAACTAAATTTATGTTGAAACGTAAAGTAACTCGGATTTAAACCATCTAATGAAAACATATTATATTTGACATGAGGCGTTTCGAAGCAAAAGTAACGTCGAAACGTAGACCAACTCAAAGCGTACATATAAACACATAAACCTTTTATATTTGACCGACTCAACAAAATTAACATCAAAACGTAGACGGACTCGAGTTTATACTGCACGTACATAAAGTTACAACGTAAGAAATTAATTTTCTTAAGTAAATATTTTTATAGAGGTAAACCCGGAACTTTAATAACTTGAGGAAGTCAAAATGTATAAAGTTTTTAAAAAAGTATCAAAAGTTAAAGTGTAAAAGTTAAACGTTAAAAGGTAAGAAAGACCAAAAAACAAAAGAAATAAAATAAAATAACGACACATGGCCAAGACTCTACATGCCAACGGCTCTTTTGTATATATGCAATACATAAACAAAACCAAAGATTATAATATATAATAATGTTACCAGATGTTCCATAAATATATATAAAAGTATATAAAGTTCCTTACTATTTTCGTTACAACTGTTTTAATTTTGCCGCTTATGGACCCTTGTTGATGGATTTTACTTCGTCTCATGGTTAAACGGAACAGACAAATGCTGTTTGTTTACCTGTCATTTTATTATAAACGTTTTATTTGAAGCGAATTTTTATCGAATAAAAAAATTCCCTCTTATACATATTGTTCTTATCTACAATAGGTTTGAAGTCATTAGAATGTGATACGTGTATTTGCAGCGAGTGATAAATCTGTCTGCATCATAATTGTACATAAACATTGCACACTAACACATTAACACATGCTATTAAAAATTATGCAGCAATATATAACTAATGAGGATGCATCCTAAGAAAAACACAAATTATGAGAAAACTAAAGAAAACCAATGAAAACGGTCACATAATGTATAAATTTTTTATCACTACCCTCTATATATGTGTGTGAGTATATATAAAAAAAGTTACGAATCAAATGAAAACCATAGTATGGTTTTACATATACGTCACACATAGGTTACGTATACGTAACCATTTTTCATTCTACATATTGTTACGTACACGTAAGACTCTTCATTCTCGTATTTATGCTCAACATATATGTATCAAATACTTAAATAACATTTTTACAATTAAAATAACAAAAAAAGTTATGAATCATGTTATAGGTTTTCATAGTTTTCTTTGGTTTTCACATAATTATTGGTTTTTTTAATAACCCTCCTCTATAACTAATATATATAATTACACAATTTATGTTTATAGTTACACACTAATAAATACGTAAGTTATACCCAAATTAAAGATAATAAATTGTTTTGTTTTTATGATAATTTTTCTAAAATACAACGTTGTATAAAAAAGTTATACACAACTGAAAAAATATGAAAAAACTTAAATAAGTTAACAATTGTCGATTATTATAAACTAGCTTTAGTAAACCCGTGTGTTACACGGGTTGAACAAATAAAATATTAAATATACTAAAAATTTATTAAGTTTAAAACAATATTCTACGAGAAAATATGAGTGAAATTACGTATGAGTAAGAAGTAAGAACAATATGTAATAAAAACAATTATATCAACTTTTAAAAATTTTCTTTTTTCAAAAGAAAAAAATAAATAATTTGTTTCAAAACAAACAGTATTAAAAAATTTCATTTCCAAAATTTTTTATTATAATATTCAATTTGAATTATTTTTTATTTATAAAAAATTTACTTTTTAAAAAAGTTTGATGTTTTAAAAAAGTATAATGTTTTATTAGAATAGAAAGATTTACCCATCCAACTCTTCTAAAGCATATAACCTTGATGTTATGACATCCACTTCATCTCAACCATTGATATTTTCTAATTAAGATCTCCTTTGTATATGTCATTCACTAAGGTATTATGTTCATCCTTTGTTTAGCACCTCATCTAATTTAAAAAGGGTTCTCATTCATTAATAGTGGTCGAGGGTCCTCTCGTCTCACACCAATATATATATATAAATTCACCATGCATGCATTGTACCAAAATTAAGAACCATCAAAGGCCCGAACCACATATGGCAGAACCCAACGCCCCCTTGACCTTCGCCGTCCGGAGACGTGCACCAGAGCTCGTTGGTCCGGCACAACCCACACCAAGAGAACTTAAGCCTCTCTCCGACATTGACGATCAGGAATTTCTTCGGTTTCAGGTTCCCGATATTCAAATTTACCGCGGGGATCCCAAAATGAGAAGTAAAAATCCAGCCAGTGTGATAAGGGAGGCTCTGGCTAAACTACTGGTGTTCTACTATCCGTTTGCTGGCCGGCTAAAACAAGGTCCTGCCAGCAAATTGATGGTTGACTGCACCAGTGAGGGCGTGTTGTTTATCGAGGCGGAGGCTGATGTTACACTGGATCAATTTGGAGATACACTTCAGCCTCCGTTCCCTTGTATGGAAGAACTCCTCTATGATGTTCCTGGCTCTGGTGGCATACTCGACTCACCATTGCTACTTATTCAGGTAATTAAAGTCACGTAGATAGATATATGAATTTTATTTTTAAAATGACAATTGCTTGCACAAACTTTTTTCTTAAATGTTTGTTGAGCGAGAAATGGAGATCGGAAACTGAACTTATTTTTATGTACCATGTTCCTTCATTTTTCTTATTTCAAGCTCATACAAAAAATAGTGACCATTAAACTATATATTAGAGGCTAATACATCATTAATCTCGAATACATACATAATATCTGAGACTGATTTATCAATTACTGATAATAGTAATTAAAAACTATTTTTTATACGGCTTAACATAGTGACCGATAGTGAGACTCTAATATCGTGACCTTATATGAGATTAAATTTTTTTGTCTCAAATATGTTTGCACCATATCTTCTAGATGGAACCTTATTGGCTACTGAAGATGAGTCTCAAATACGTTCCCTCTAATGATGAATCAGCTATTAATAGTCACAAAACCAATAGAATTAGGAAGTGAAATTCAGTCTTCAACGTCTTTTATATATAAAAAGATCAAAGACTATTTTTCAGTCACCAATTATTATATATATGCTAATTATCAACTTAGTTATATGTAAAATAAGTTGTATCATAATCTGAATGTGTTGTACTTTTGAAAAACAAAACACATCATATATTTACCATGCAGAATATGGAATTTGCACATAAAAACAGCCCCTTTTAACGGGAAACTAATACACATAACCAAACCACTCTTAAATTTAAATTATATGTCTATAGTGAGACATAAAAACTCACCACTTCAAATTTTTTTTGAACGACAAATCTATTATACTCCTACACTACACCAAATTACACCATTGCGTTTGGGTATACAACCAACACACCTTGATAGCATTGGTCTAGAAGCCTTTGGTTGTATACCCTTATTCAAGACTTTATGACAAATCCAGGCTAATGTGATGATTGTCACTCGTTGGCTGTATTTTTTGGGTTAATGACTATCTTGTTAGGTTAAACGGCAATTAGCTTCTATTTTCTTTCTATTTTCTTTTTTTTTTTTCAGTTTACATATAAGAATATAAATTAGTCATTTACCAATAACCTTTCCAAGTATTACCACTTAAACGGACACATTTCCATCAATTTTGATTGATAGGTGACACGACTGCTATGTGGGGGCTTCATCTTCGCCCTACGACTCAACCACACCATGAGTGATGCAGCCGGACTCGTGCAATTTCTATTTGGACTAGCTGAAATAGCACGAGGTGCAACATCACCATCAACATTACCTATATGGCAAAGGGAGTTGCTTTGTTCAAGTGATCAACTACGCGAGCCATTAACTCCTCGCGAGTATAATCAAGTAGCACATACAAGGGTACAATCATGCTAACGGATCACATGGTAAACAAGTCATTGTTCCTTGCTGCCACAGATATTTCAGCTATTCGTAAGCTTGTTCCCACACACCTACAAAATTGTTCCACCTTTGAGGTGCTGACAGCTTTCCTCTGGCGTTGTCGCACCATCGCGCTCCAACCAGGTCCAGAAGAGGATATGCCCATCTCATGGGCCGTAGATGCGCGCAAGACGCTCAAGCCTCCAGTCCCCGTGGGATATTATGGAAATGTTTTCACCATGCTCATTGCCATTTCCACGGCTAGCGATCTATGTAACAAACCATTAGGTTACGCGTTAGAGCTCGTGATGAAAGCCAAACATCAACATGGCGTCACAAAAGATTACACTAGATCTGTTTCTAGCCTAATGGCAATCAAAAGATGGATCCACTTGGCCAATGATCGATCTTACGTTGTCTCGGATTTGACTCGAGCCAGACTTGATGCAGTAGACTTCGGGTGGGGAAAGGCGGCGTATGGAGGGGCTGCGATAGGCGGCGTAGGCATTATCCCAGGTCTTACTAGTTTGTATGTACCTTATACAAACAACAAAGGAGAGTCTGGAATCGTGATACCTGTATGTTTGCCGAGTGGATCAATGATGGACGTATTTGTTGACGAGGTACATAACATGTTAGCACAAGGAAAGAACGATGAGGTTCTCCTTGAACACAAGTCACACACTCGTTCAAGAATATAATTTTAATGTATGCATGTTCTTTTATTTCGAACTAAATATTTAAAACTATATTCATGTCGATGTGACTATCGACTACACTAAGTTGATCTGGACGTTCTCGACTAGCTTAATATTGTAATTTTTTATTTTATCTTTTGGAGAAAAAACTGGAAGCAATAAAAGAATCTATTCAATAACTTAAAACCATTGTGTTTCATATTTTGATTAGTTTTGTATTTTTGTGTTAATTTGATTTTAGTTGGTGTTTGATTTTAGTATATTTTTATGAACCATCCTGCTTCGAATGATAAATGTTATCTTAATCGGGTCTATCTATTTGTTTTCTTACTGGGATCGCACCCCTAACCCCCTTAGGAGAAAATGCGCAACTAAGAAACCCCTCTAACTCAACACAATATTTTTGCTTTGAGCGAGATTCAAAACAATACGTCGCTTTTTTTATTTACCTTGGTTATATCTCCTCAAACACTTAAGCTGAGGATCATTAATAATATTAATACATAAAGGTAATTTTAGATATGTTTTTTGAACCGGGTGTGTAACTGGTCCACTTGTCAAATCGGTCGAAATTGATCATTACCATATTCAAGAATCGAATTACATCATGATTAATATAATTCTTAAAAACTACTAGAATATTATTGAGAGTAAATAAAAAATAGTAATTACCATGCCTAACAGAAAGAGTATATTTTACTTCGGATTTTAGTAGAAAAGAAACATCCAAAAACTAGTGGGAATGAACAAGGTGATCCACATGTTTACTTCGTTATAATTTTTATGCGTACCGTTTTTTCTATCCAGTCAATAGGGATAGCGTTCTAGCTTTCTATCACAATTATTATCATTCAACGTTATTTGACTTATCACAATATCTTCCCTTCTCAATCAATCACAAGAAAATATGTCCATCCTAGCAGGAAAACTGCTCTTATGGTTACTATCATCCATTTTCATATCTATAATCAATGTCACCACCTTAGCTCAACCTGTTAATTTCTTTTCCTACTGCGGAAACGCTGCTCATTACACCGTAAACAGTACGTACCAAAGGAATCTCGATGCGACCCTCGCTGACCTCCACACCACGAACAATGGATTTGGTTTCTACAATCGCTCCATCGGCCTGGGGAGCCAAAGAGTCAACTTGGTCGCCATTTGTCGAGGCAACATTAGCTCGGACGTGTGTCGTAGTTGTGTAAATGACTCGATTGTTAACTTGAGAAGACACTGCCCTAACCAAAAGGAAGCGATAGGATACTACGACTACTGTTTATTGAGATACTCCAACGTCAACATATTGGGAAAGACGGAAACAAAGTTTAATATTAGACATGAAACGTATCGTTTTCTTAGCATGAGAGCTCAAGTTATTAACCCGTTGCCGCCTACGCTTCCGCTGCTACCCTCACCACTAACGCCTTCGTCGTCACGACGATCATTATCTCCGTCGCCACGACGATCATTATCTACGCCGGTACCCTCATCACCATCGCCTTCGCCAGGACGATCATTATCTCCGCCGGTACCCTCATCACCATCGCCTTCGCTAGGACGATCATTATCTCTGCCGGTACCTTCATCACCATCGCCTTCGCCAGGACGATCATTATCTCCGCCGATACCCTCATCACGAGCACCTTCGCCGTTACCCTCACAAGCAGCGTTGCCTCCAACGCCGTCAACTGCGCCGCAACTATCGCCATCGTTGCAACCTGTGCTAGGATCGCTTCTTCCGCTACCACCGACAAGTATGAATGTTATTTTTATAACGACAAAATAATTTATATTCCAAGACCACCCACTATCCACTATGGTAAACCAACTAAACCTTTTTGGCCGATGTGAAGTCCAAAGGAGGGTGATGGTAACGCCCTGGATAAATTTTACATCGTCCGTGAACAGTAGAGATACTTAGTTAATAAGTAATGTCATGCTTCTAATATCACTAACGCATTTTGAGTGCATTGGCTATGGATGAACTTCACAGTTAATCGTACTCAGGTGACAGCGATCCAGGGATGGGTGACATTCCTGAGAAGTTTTCACCTGGACAAACAAAAGCAAATCCGTGAACTTCTCGTAGGCAAAACGAACAATATTAATGGTATGAGGGCAGGATGTTACAGATAGTTTCCCACTTATACTCTTAGGTCTTATGGTATAGTCTCACGCTCTAGGTGTGAGAGCTAAGGTGGCCTTTTAACAGGCGTTGCACATCACTCTCCTCTGGCGTGAAAGGTGTTATTTTTAAAGTGGTTGAGGGTTTTAGTTTTATAGTAAATGTTTGTGTAAGTTTTAAATAATTATATTTGATCATTTATAAGGAGAGTAGGAGAAAACACACGGCTGCTCTTCCATTCTAATTAAGTTACATTTGCAACTTTCCTCATTAACCTCCTGCATTCTACTTTTTGCAGGGGAAAACAGTAACACGATTAGAATTGTGATAATAATTGTAATTGCTATTTTCATCGTTGTTGTAATAATCGCTTCACTTAGTATTTTTATGAGATTAAGGAAGAAGGAAAAACAAACGGAGCCACTTCTCTCAGATAGCATTGATAGTAAGTTCTGGTTTGCATCTTAGAATTCATAATTAGATAGGCGGGACTAGAGAGATGCACTTCGACCTAAATCTTACTGTTTTCTTATAATTACACCTTTTAAATTGTATTTAAATTTAAAAAGAATCTATTATGACCCCAAGTTGAAGTTCGGATTCCGTTAGGTGTTCATTGAATCGAATTGAATTTGATATGATCGAATCGAATTGAATTCAAGTTGATCGAATCGAATTGAATTCAAGTTGATCGAATCGAATAATTCAATTTTTAAAATTTTAAAAATAAAAATAAAAATAAAAAGTCGAATTTGATTCAAATTTGAATTTATTCCATTTGTACTTTGGTAAAAAAATAATTAATTGGAAAAATATTTCCAAAATACATGCGGAAAATCCTATTCCAAATTATCAAAGTAAATAAACTAGTGTAACACCAAATAAGACAAAATATACCGTTTAGTTTCTTATATACATATTTTTAAGTTAATATATAAACTAGTTAATATATAAAATACACAAGTATGAGTGTGTATATTTCTGATTCAAATTTTGAATCAAATCTAAATTTATCAATTCAAAATTGATAATTAGATTTCAATTTGAATCTAATTCGAATCGAATTTCTACTTTTTCTAATCCAATCCTAATATTTAACATCCTAAAGTTTGATTGTGGTTATATTATGCTAATAAACGACATAATGGCTTAATCAGATTTATCTTCTAATAGTTTTAACTATATGTTACAATTGGCATAGCGGAATCTTTTCGATACAACTTTAGTGAGGTGAGAGCAGCAACAAATAACTTTTCTGAAGAAAATAAGCTCGGACAAGGAGGATTTGGATCCGTTTACAAGGTATGAGTGGATTCATATTTTCTAATTCTTACAACAAATGTATTATCACACAGTTTTAATATTTACAAAATGATTGCATTTCTGAAGAATTCAAAATAGATGTATGAACTTACAAATAGCGCGTACCAACATAAAATTGTAAAGCATGGACGAAGTTTTGTTGTGGCCCGGGGGGGGGGGGGGGGGGGGTGAAATGTTACAGGTGTTTTGTTCGAAATTTTATACGTATTAGGTCGCTCTCCCCCTTCTCCATGCGTTTGATCAATTAAGGCCCCTGTTTTTTCGCTTGGTGGGCCCTTCTCCATTATACAATTAATATCCTCTAACATGGGTTGTCCGTTTAGAATATGGGGTAGATTTGGCCACCGGCCACCCCATAATAAATCCACATGTTTTCTAACTAAAATTTTCATGCAACTACAAGCATGTAAATTCTTTAGACTTTTTTAAAATTCAACATGTTTACAACTCTAAACATCTTGTAAACAATTTTAAACATATAAACAACATGATATTATAAATTCTTATAAACGCCTATAGAAGCAAGGGTGCAGAAAAGCCGTTAAAAAAAGAAACAAGGGTGTAGAAATAGAATATATGTTTTAATGTATGTGCAAAATTTTGTAACCTAATATTACTCAAGCATTGATAAATTTAGTTGCAATATATAATGTTTAGGGTACCTTTGAAAACGGGCACCAAGTAGCGGTGAAAAGACTAGCATGGAATTCTGGGCAAGGTGACCAAGAATTCAAGAATGAGGTTTTGCTAGTTGCGAAACTTCAACATCGTAATTTGGTTAAGTTGCTAGGTTTTAGCATGGAAGGAATTGAACGACTTCTTATTTACGAGCTCTTACCAAATGCAAGTCTTGATCAATTTATATTCCGTAAGTATTTCAATGCACACCTTCTTTTATATTCCGAAGGGTTTGGGCCGCTTCGGTGCTTATATGAAAATTCACATTTCATTCCTTATATTAATCAAATCCCTGTAACTTAAAGAAAAACATATGATTTTCATACAGTTCACAACTCCATTTCATTCCTTAAAATGTGAATTAAATTTGGACTAATTTCTTGTTTCATATATTTAACAAACCACTATTCATCCCTTATATTTATTTCATATAATTTTGTGAGTGGAAGAAAGAAAATAATAATAATAAACAAACAATCATTATTAATTTTATGAATTAAAAAAAATTAAATTTAAAAATGATTAAAAATTTTTATGAATCTATATGTTTTTTAGTTAAATTATAAGATTGAAGATAAAAAAATAAAGTATGAATTGAATACTGTACTATTAATTTTATCAACATAGCTTTTGGAGTGTGGTATTTAGTTTGTTTTTTGTGGGTCAAATTCGCGTCCTACACTGAAGTGACGTCATCTCTTTTTTGAATATTTGTGTTCCCATTTAATCACTTCTAGGTGTAATAATGTAGTTATGTTTTTTAACGTGAATCTATCATGTTTTACTTTTAAACTAATCCAAATGATTGTATATCATGCCAGAATTGAAGCTCAAAACTTTCTTTTTAAAAGTAAAAACCCATATCAAATGAGTTAGTTCTATATTGACAATACTATAATTATGTAAATAGTATTCTTCAGAGTAGACCAATTAGGCTATTAGTCAAACGGCTCAAGGGTTTCATAGTGTCGTCTAATGTCTGTGTTTGTAGATCCAACTAAACGTACACTTCTAGATTGGGAAACGAGATACAATATCATCAAAGGCATTGCAAAGGGACTTTTATACCTTCATGAAGATTCTCGTTTAAGGATAATTCATCGTGATATGAAGGCAAGTAACGTATTGTTAGATGCACAAATGAATGCCAAAATTGCTGATTTTGGCATGGCGAGATTGTTTAATCCTGATGAATCTCAAGGAGACACAAGTCGAATTGTTGGAACGTAGTAAGTACATTTTCTTTATATGAAATTTGTTACCGGATGATTGCTACAGTTGTTTCAATAATAATACCCGACCATTGCATTTTTTTGTGACATTGTTACAATTCAGTTTTAGTTATTCCATTCTTGTGACTAGGGCTGTTCACGAACCGAACCGAACCGAACGAAGGCTCGCTCGAACTCGGTTCGTTTACAAACCGAGCCGCTCGGTTCGGTTTGAATTTAAGAAATCGAGCGAAAAATGCTCGCTCGAACTCGGTTCGGTTTATAACCGAGCGCTCGCTTTTGCTCGGTTTGGCTCGGTTTCATATTGCAATCTAGTACAAAGCTAGTAATGCATTCAAAAGTTTCAAGTTTCAACTCAAGCTCAACAATGTAATAAAAAAAAATATACAAATAAAATTTAAATTTTAACTTGAGCTTTAATAAATGATGGTAAAACTCACGTCTACAACCTCCATTGTAGACATGTGCACGTCCACTATACCCGCTTTGATGCAATGTTTAAACGAGTATACAAAAATCCAAAAAATGATGTTTAAAAAAGTTAAAATGAAGCAAGGGTAAAGTAGTAAATAATTAAAATGGTAATTTCCTAAACTTAAAATAAATAAACTAGCACATTACATATATAATATATAAAAGTTATATTTATAAATAATTCGAGCGAAACCGAGCAAGGAACGAGCGAGCTTACCTTTGCTCGTGCTCGGTTCGTTTACAAACCGAACCGAGCGGCTCTGCTAGTTTACAACCGAGCCAAAATCGAACGAGCAACTTTTTGAGCTTTTTTAGAACGAGTTTCGAGCGTCGACCTATTTGAACAGCCCTACTTGTGACCAAGGTAGGGCGCATGATTGAAGTACTAATGTGGCTTCTTTAAAATGATATGTTAACTAGTGATTTTATGTTAGAAATCAGCATCTTTTTCAAAAAGATCTGTGAAAGAACAATTTCACAACATACAAGCTTTCGTAGCTTGTATTTATCTTACGTTTAGGTATATGTATGCCAAAGGGCGGAAAAATAACATGGAGTGATGCTTAATCTAACATCAAAATGTGTTTTTCATGACCAGAAAAGTTTATTTTACTAGAAACTAATTTCATAATATTCAAGACTTGTGTGTGAGTAAGGGTTCATGTGTGGGAAGTGCTAACTTTTCACCACGTACTCTTATAGCGGTTATATGGCACCTGAATACGCCTTGCATGGCCAATTCTCAGTAAAGACTGATGTTTTTAGCTTTGGAGTGTTAGTACTAGAGATTGTAGCAGGTCAAAAGAACAAACGTTTTCAGAATGGAGAGAACATAGAATATCTTCTTGGCTCTGTAAGTTTTCACTCTTTTTACCAATGGGCCAAATCATATAGTTTTTGTGGGAATATATTTAATTGAGAAAACTATGTCTTCGTTTACGGTATATGAATCGTGAAACAAGATGGTTAATTGTCTTTTCAGGTATGGAAAAGCTGGATGATCAGGAGAACATCAGACATAATAGATCCCACATTGAAGATCCAATCATGTCCTTTGGATGATATCATCAGAGTTATCCACATTGGATTATTATGTGTTCAAGAAAATTTTAACGATAGGCCTACCATGGCTTCTGTTATCCATATGCTTGATAGCTTCTCTATCAAGCTTCCTGTGCCAGAAGAACCAGCATTTTTCATACACAGTAACACTGACCCTGAAATGCCACTCTTAGAGGAGGTTAGTTCTTCTACCTGGTCAAACTCTAAATCAAGATCTCAACATTCTATAAATGAGGTTTCACAATCTGATTTTGTTCCTAGATAGGCATTTGAAATGCTATTGATATGCCACACATACATTTTATTGTTTCCATTAATATACTATTTTAATTTTTATCATTTTAGATTACTCGTTGAACACAAAAATGTAAACCTCAATTTTCTTTTGTACCATAAATGTGTGTTTCTATTTTTCATTTTACAATAGTCGTAATTCTATTGCATGTGTTTGACACATTCGTCGCCTGATGTACAAATATGAAATTCGTGCAAGTAATTTAAATATTTTGTGAATGTTAAAATAAACACCATTTAAATCAAATCGTTGTAGATGAATCGTACTATGACGATCAACAATTTGGACAAACAGAAAGTCACGAAATCGCTTTCAGATTAAAGTATTTGGTGGTTCACTCCATTTATTCAATCGAATAAACCTCAGCCTAAGAACAACGTATGATCTATGTGATTTCGTGAACCAGAGATTATGGATCAGATGACCAAATTGCACTCGAATCCGAATTTGTAGGGATTAGGGTATACGCCTTTGGCACATATCATCTTTAAAATTAACTAATTTTGCCCTTGAATTTCACATGTGAAATTTCGAGAAAATCAAGTTTTCGTGTATTTTTGAAGCATGTAACTTAAATTTAGAAGATGGCATCTCACAAAGTCAACAAGAATACTTTTAGATTTTCAAATTATGAAGAGTACTCCTCAAATTTTAAAAACACATAACCATATGGTTTTTTATTATAGTTCACAGGATTTGTACACCCCCGAGAAATAAATGAATGTATAAAAGTTTTTAGTTCAGTCATTAACACATGGATTGTAGAAGTATGCATTCTGTAACTATTGGGGGGGTCGCAGATTCAAGTTTTCAAGTTATCAGACCACAACGAGCATGCATAATATTGTTTTCTATTTATGTTTCATTCTCAAAATTTATTCGTAATAAATTTATACGTTTCTTTTATGTATTTGAGCATGTTAATGTCACCGCCACAACACACGTAATAAAGTTGGAACAGGTGCTCTTAACCACGCATATAACATCGTACTACCCAGCTGCAACACCAGGTGAAAAACTCGTTATTAGCCTAAAAAACCTTCATTCTTCAAATTAAATTCTTGAGAGTATAAGACCTAGCCTAGAGGTTTATTAATATGTCAACACTCATACAAAAGTATAATAATTATAATTATAATTATAATAATACATATACTGGTACTAGCTTTATTTTTTCAAAATGAATTCCAATTAAAGTAAACGTTTTAGCTTGGAGGGCATCACTCAACAAAATCCTAGCAAAGTTAGGTCTTCAAAAACGTGGTATATTAACCGAGGCTTCATGTCCTCATTGTAACTATCATGAAGAAAATGCAGACCACATTTTGATAAATTGTGATTCAACGGACTCGGTATGGCATTTAGTTAATAAATGGTGTAAGATTCCCAAGTTTGTGCTCAATCTATACAAGAATTACTCGACTCCCATAAGAATATAAATGGCGAAAAGGGTTCAAGAATCTAATCTATGCAATTTTCTTGACATCCCTCTGGTGCATTTGGAAGGCACGTAATGATTGAAGCTTTAATAATAATAAAAAAAGTTCAATGGAGATTCTTGATGATATAAATTCTATGTCTTTTTTGTGAATGAAAACTAGAAAGAGTGTTGGTCAATTGAGCTGAAGTATTCTTTTGGTTGTTAAAATACAATAGGTTTGCTAACGTACGTCTTTTGATGAGAAAGAAAGAGAGATTAAGAGAGAAATTCATCAACGAATGAATGTAAATTGTGAACAATAGTGTTGCACAAGGAAAGCATCAATTGTTTAGTAAATGCATGCCATCAGGCGGCTTCTTATACGTGTGGTTAGTGTGCTTTTCCTCCTAACTCATCTTTTATGTATCTCCATCCTTAAATTATACTAAAAATCATTAAAACACATACCTCATATCTTATTCTTCATTCTTATAATATATCTTTATATTTAAAAAAAAAAAAAAACAAACTCATCTTTTAAATACATAGGCGCACTATTTATCCTCGTATATATTTTTAATTATCTTCTATAAGCGGATGTGAGCGTATAACAAAAATAATATTGAAAAAATAATCGAATAATATTATCTTATTGAGATGGTGATATATATAAAAAATCGGAGGTGAGACTATGTGAGGTTTTAAAAAAAATAGGTAAACTTACAAAATAGTATTTTACTTTGTAAATTATAGAGATAGAGATGGAAACGGATAAAACGACTAGTTTATTGTCCAACTCGGTTATAAAAATATTGGTTTTTCTTGCAAGAAAATTACAAGGAACAAGAGAACCGAGACGAAAACTATGATTTATGTGGTCAAATCCTAATAATAATAATAATTATCAGAATTACAAGAATAAACACTCGTCTTGACATCTTTAAATACATCATATCAACACTCTATAAGAAACTCGTAATCTTGAGTTATGCATCACGCAATGAGAAATGTACATTCCATTTGAAGTATCATCGATAATCTCCACTTGGTTAATAGTCCTACTAGAACAAGAAAAATGACAAGAAAAAACTACACAAACTATCTGTCTAAGAACTTCAATATTGCCAATAAATTGACCCGATCGAAAAAACAACAAAATCAATGAGCAATTCACTGGTGCTTTCACCAGCTGAACAAACCACGTCTCTCTGCATTCTTTAACAAATACCCATCGGTTGAGTCTGACTCGCTGACATCATCGTCTGACCCGTTATGATCAGGAAGAAGCTTGATCACCCATTCAGTGAATTCAGGTGAAGATGCCAACCCGGCAACTGATTCTCTGGTTGATTCCCCTGTGAATTCCTCCCATTCTTTCTTTGAAAACTTCTTTCTGTTTGGAGTCTTATGATGAAACTCATTTTGACCTCCGGTTGACCCACCATACCTTCATATACCAAAAAACAAATAGTCCATAACACGTACTGTGGTGATAACTGTGGCCTATTTTAAAAACATTTCATTTTTGTGGCCAAGGAAAAAAAACAGTTACACAACTTTCATGGAATCATGGGATTGTTTAAGTAATTATTTGGTCTCACCAATTCTTTGTGATGACCAAAAAATGGCAAATAAATTATTTCTGGTCTAAAAATTGGTCAAGAGGGAGAGCAATGCAATTTTCTTAAGATGGAAATTTCACTACAAGTCAAATATCTGAAATACCCTTTTATAGTCACAATCTTTAAGGCCCAAACTAATATCATCTATTCCTTGTAATGATCAACATAGTGAAATGGTATTTTTGGTCCAAAATGTGATTAAGAAAGGAGATGTTGCAAATTCTACAAGGACAAAAAAATATCACTAGAGGTGGTCAATTTGACTCATTAACTTATGAATGGGTCAACTCGAATTATGTTAACCTTTAAAGACCAGAGAGTAAAGTAAAAAAATGAGGGAAGTGGGCCAAAGTGTGTATTATTAATGTGCAAAACCTCTTAAATTATTTTATTTAAATAGTTATATTGCTACTGAACTACTATAGTTTAGGCAACAATGCTTGAAACCAGTGTTGCAAATATCGGCATTAATCGCCGATTAATCGAAAATCGGCCGGCCACCTAGTAGATTTTTGCTAATCGGTCAATTAATCGCTAGGCGGTCAACGGTGGTCAAAATCAGACCTAGACGGTCTTAATCGGCCAAAAATCTGTGATTCCGGCGAATTCCGGTAGGATTCCGGCGACTTTCAAAAAATCTGGCCAAAGCTCGGAAAATCCGGCTTAAAATTGGAAATTCCGGCCAAATATGTGTATTTATATATAAAAGTGAACTTTTTTTTAATTAAAATTACATATTAAAATGTGTGTATTTATATATAAAACTAAAATTTATATATATAAATTCCAATCCGATTAATCCCAATTATTCCCGACTAATCCCTAGTACCTACCTCACCGCCCGACTAGATCCTTGCGATTTTTACAACGTTGCTTGAAACACTAATTATCTATATATAAATAATTATCTATATATAAAAAAATTAGAGAAGTTTCTAGGGTCAATTCAACTGATCCAATCCGTAAAAATAAAAATTTCTATTTTGACCCATGACCCTACCCGACTGGCTGACCAGTCCATTTTGCCACCTCTAAATTTTCCACTACCAGTCACGAATCTTGAGGACCTAAAGCGATACTATCAGGACTACATAAAAAGGATATGTGTAGTTTTACTGTAACAAGTTGTCGATAAAAGAGAAGTTGCAATTGAGTTTACATGAAGTGGTCAACAACCAACAAACATACAAATTATCATGTAAATTTCAGGACATTTCTATAACCTTCTAGGTGGCAAAATTGGCAGGTCATGGTTAAAATAGGTTCAGTTGAACAAAGAGACTTTACTGCAAGTCACAGCCCCTAGGAACACTTCTCTTGCTTTTTCTTTTGAGTTATATAAATAATTAGTGTGTTGAAAATGATTTCAGAACAATAAAATTACAATAGTAGTCTTTTGTTTAAAAAATAAAAGATTTCAGAAGTTTCATGCATTTTGAATATGCTTTCGCATCTATCAAGCCCTTCTGATCTGTATGCATAAAGCTAAATCTTTTAATTCTGCCCATTTACCACCTCTACAAAAACGATACTTGACATTTAGAAGGAATAGAGGAATGAAATGAAGAGGTCTAAGAAAATTATATACACCGGATCTACAAATGATAAAACACATAAGTAGCATATCACTGTATAGGCCAAAACAGCCTCTAAAAGCAACTTCTTATACTTGTATTCTTAATTATTTTTTTTAGGTCAAAACTGCAGAAGTTAAAGAATCATGGCTAACTACATTTTAGTTTTGGAAGAGGTACATGTACCCAAAATAAGAAGAATCATACGACCCTGATCTTTGCATCAAGAGTTAAGGGAAAGAGAAAAAAAACATTTAACTTACTGATAATCATGCCACTCGATAGAAGTAATGGTGTAATACAGGACTAAACTTGAACCAACTGCTACCAGTGCTAAAGGAGTGTCATTCGAGCTCTGAAAAAAAAAAACATGAAAAGTAATAACTATTATAGCTTTATTATGTATATCAAAAAAGAAATCATAAAAATTACTTAATCAAGTTCTATAACTAACCAGAATTATGCATGTAAACGCAATGAAGCGCATTGACCATTTAATAAATTGTGCTACACCAGCATCTACATCTCCATCTTCTGAAATAACATATTTTCGCACCAGCCAATATCCAAAACCTGCTCCTAAAAGAACAATTGTAAGCAGCACAAACACTGAAACCTGCAAGATTAAATGGCACGATTATGATCACCAAAATTTATGCCTTTCAGTAGGTTTATGATTTAAATTACTTTCTCGTAAATTTAATAAATGATACTGTCATTTGTTTGATAGATATTCAACACACATTTGATAAGACCATTTTTGTTTTCAAGTAAGATATCAGCATCAAAAAAGAAATAACAGAGTTGGCAAAACAGGTGGGGAAGGCGAGTTTGGTAACAGGTCAATATGGTAGCTATTTAGCGGGCCAAAATGGATTAGGTTGACTGAGGACACAAACTTAATTTTTATAGATAACTAGCTTTAGTAAACCCGTGTATTACACGGGTTGCAAAATAAAATATTATAAAGAATTAAAATTTTTTAATAATAAAATAATATTCTAATATAAGATACGATTAAAATCTTTATTATTATAAATAGAATAAAATATTTTATTTTAAAAGAATATTTTAAAAAATATCATTTATAAAAACATTCTTATTGTAACTCCTAATTTTAATTATTTTATAAAAATTTTACTTTTTAAAAAACATGAATTTTAAATATTTCATATTTTTATATAAGTTTGATTTTTAAAAAGTTCTAATTTTATAGAAATTTGTATCTTTAGAAATAAGATTAGTAAAAAGATCTTTTTCTTAATTAATTATGAATTAATTTAATATAAAAAAATTAATTAGTATTAGTAATTAATATAATCTATCTATTATAATAAAAGAAATTTTGAGTTGCCACTTGTCATAATATTAGACCTTCTAAACCTAATTGACTCGCGTCTCTCTCATATTAAATATTTACATTAACTACTAATTATATTATTTAATTACTTTAAGATTAAAATAGTTTTTAATAAATTAAGAAAGAGTTCTTTAATAATTGTAACTTTTAAAGAAACAATCAGTGTTTTTAGAAATTAATTTTTTTATGAACCATAAAAAAATTAAAATTCAAAGTTACAATAAGAAATTTTTACAAACTGACATTTTTTTAAAACATTTTGATTTTAAACGAATTTTTTAAATTTTTTAGATTTCAAAAATTTAAAACAAAAGTTCAAAGAAAATAATATCATTGTTTTTTTACTTATAGTATTTACTCATACATAATTTCAATCATATAATATTTCAAAATACCATTTTATAATTAATAATTTTTTACTATTATTTATTTATTATTTTATTTAGAGTAAATTACAAATATTATCCTTTAAGTATGCTCAAAATTACGGATTTTATCCTTAAACTTTAATAATTACACTGGTTGTCCTTTATTTGAAAAATTATCACACTTTCCGTCCTTTTCACTAACTGAAGTTAAATATTTCAGTTAAGTTTATGGTAAATGACATTTTTGTCCTTGTCTTTTAAAGGACAAAATATGTAACTTATGCTAATCATCTATTTTATTTTTTTTTTTTTTTTATTTACTTACTTTTCTTTTTTCTTTTTTCTAACCACTTTTATTTTACAACTTATCTTAAATATAATTAATAAATAAATTTTAATTATAAAAAAATTAATTTCATTTATTGATTTTAATATATTACAATTTTGTTATTTGTTAAATTTAGTTAAATACTTTTCTATTAAAACAAATAAAATTTAAAGAACACCTAATAGTTTTTCTAAAAATAAAAAATAACATAAACTAAAAATATAATTACAAAAATTAATAAAACATATGATTAAAACATAAATTAAAACACACATGGGTTTAAAAAACACCGATTAATGAAAAAAATTAAAGAACACACCTAATAGTTTTTCACTAATATATTATTTTGTTACTCTATGTTTTTATTTACTTTACTTAATTTTTCTTTCTTTCTCTCATATAAATATTTTTGTTTTATAAACTTATCTTAAATATAATTAATTAATTAATTTAAATATTTTATTAAATTCAAATTTTATTTATAGATTATTAAATTATCTAATGTTTTCATTTGCTTACTTTAGTTATTTCACATTAGATAAAAGTTAAAGTAGTAATCGATTTGTTACACCGTAGCTTTTTAACCCTTTTGGTATAAAAATTTCAACTATATCAAGTAGTTTGTTTTACGTATTATATTAGAAACCTATCGAATATCGTATGAAATTGGGCCATGACTTTTTATTTTACTTAGTTGTAATTATTCTATGTTAAATCTTATATATGATTAGGCTTTGCTTAATATATAAAGTCTTTAATTGTTCTTATTGTAAAGTTCGCTTCCGTTTTAATTTTTAGTGGTTTATGTTTGATTTATAATAATTAAAATCCATTAGTAACCATTTAAAAAAACCCAAAATAATAGTGCGTTTAATTAAATAACATTAATGTTTTTGTTTAATTAAAACTTCAAAGTAGGTGTTTGGACTTGTCACTATGATAAACTTTTAGATGGGTTGGCCGTTATTTTATAAAAAAAAGAGAGAGAAAAATGTTAAAAGTCAAACCGAAGCCACGACCCGATGTGTAGAACAACCCATTGACCCATATTGCCACCCTATTTTTTATTTTTCTAAAATTGATTGGGCCAATAATATTTTAACACCTCACAATATTTTTTTAATTTTTTATTAGCATACTTAAGGCTTGAATTTCTTCCCCGGTTTGTTTGCTTCTTTTATAAGAAAAATTTAATACATAATCTTTTTATTTTTTCTAAACATTTTTATATAAATCTTATTGAAAATTGATTTTTTAAATATATTTTTATTATAAAATAAATATTAGCCATCTCATGAATGTTTTAAAATAAAATAGTAATTTATTGTATATTTTAATATAATAAAAACTAATCATAACTCATATTTGGATGATTAAAAATAACTAGTTAATAATATTTAAGATAAGTATTTAAAATAAAAATGGTTAAAAATAAAGAAATAATGAAAAGTAAAGTTAATAAAATAAGCACACAAAGAAAGAAAATAAAATATTCATAAAAGTTACACATTTTGTCCTTTTGAGGGTTAGGGGCAAAATGAGCATTTACAAAAATTTAACAGAAAAAATTAACTTCTGTTAGTAAAAGGACAAAAAACGTTACAAATTTTCAAATAAAGGATGCTCAGTGTAATTATTAAAATTTAAGGACAAGATCCGTAATTTTAAGCATAATTAAAGGACAAAATTTGTAATTTACTCTTTTATTTATTTAACACATGTAATACACGAGTTACTAACCTAGGTAATTTATATGAGAGAGAGGCGAGAAAAAATTGGTGAGGATGAATGTGATGATGTCATGTGTTTTTTTTTTTTTACTATTTTATTATAGTAGAAAGATTAATGTGTCTTAGGTTTTTCATTTTGAATAGGTTCTTTGGTATTTCAGGTATCAAACAGACTTTTGTCTCAAACTCAAATTCTTTAGAAACATGAATGAGAAGCAAAACAGAAAGTGTTGTCACTTGCCAAATATTACTTGTCTGCAACATGCGTTAGCATAATGGATACTCTAGCAGTCCATCTGTCCCAAACTAAAAACAAAAACTTTCTTTTGAATGTTAAAAATGTTCCATTTTGGTACATATTCAATGGGAGTTACCCCTTTGCCGATTAATAATTATGACAGAACACCAAAGAACTAGTTATGGTTAACAAAATATATCTATCATGTCAAAATTTGAGAGGATTGAATTGACAAACACTGCAACATAATGAACCAGAAAAGATCCTGCACCTAGCTGAAAAATATAGAAAATAAGTGAAAAACAAGCAGGACTGTGACGGAAAGCATATGCTACTAATTAAATTTAATATTTATGTTTTTATATCATTTGAAAAAGCATGTTTTGACAGCCTAATACACCTTTGAGTCACTGTAGCCACCCATCCACATCGTGGCCACAACACTAGGCCTGTAAATGAACCGAACGAACACGAACATCAGCATGTTCGTGTTCGTTCATTTAACTTTACCGAACACGAACACATTATCGAACACGATTTTGTGTTCATGTTCGTTTATTAAGAAAATAAAAATGTTCGTGTTTGTTCATGTTTGTTCGTTAAGAAGCTAAATGAACACTTCACGAACATAAACGAACACAAATGAACAATAACAAACAAACATAAATGAACCATAATAAACAAATAAAACTGAATACAAAAAAAAAAATCTTAAATTATCATTTTGGATATTTTGGTGTATTAGTGGAAATTAAAACTCACTAAACTTATGAGTTTCTGGTATAACTTTATAATATATGTTTCAAATATTAACACATAATACCCTTTTATTAATATATATTAATATATATATATAAACGAACATAAATGAACAAACATAAACGAACATAAATAAACGGACATATATGAACGAACATAAACGAACGTTCATGAACGCAAACGAACGAACAAAGCATGTGTTCATGTTTGTTCATTTAATTAAACGAACACAATTTTTTTGTTCATGTTCGTTCATTTCCTAAATAAACGAACATAAATGAATTTCCCGCCGAACAGTTCATGAACGTTTGGTTCATTTACAGCCCTACACAGCACTCATTTTAGTAAAACAAAAAAACCATCACAATTTTGAATTATAATTTTTTATTGTAATAATGTCGTTATAGTAATCAAAAGTGATAAATTAACTATATATAAACAAAACAATACATTTCAATCCGATCCCTGCAAGTTTCAACCCATACAAGATATTCCATTATCTTGTATCAATTTGTTTAAATAAAGATTGATAAGAGATCGATTATAGTGCAAAAACTATATTACTACAGTAAGATATTCATTTCTTTTAGTGTATTTAGAAGGTTGTTGCCTGAAGGTTTGCTTCTATCCTGAGATAAAGGAAGAGCTCCATTATCATCAACACAAGGATTTGTGTAACATCGAGCCATCGTAGTCATACCAACCAACATTGTTCATTTGTCCCATCACGAATTCATACATATATTTAACAGTGACGGACCCAGAAACCTTTTTCATGAGGTCAGAAACTTTTACATGTCGTTTTGTTATATGCTAAACTTTTTCGGTTCATTCTAGTTCTGGGTCGAATCACACAAATAAGTAATAAAAATACGTCAATCAATTTAGAAATAAAATACATAAAAACACAATAACACTATAATGCTTTCAATGGTTTTTATCTAAATCTAGTCATTATATTATCTAGAAGAATATTTTTAAGCAAAGTATTTTTTAATACAAAAGTTCAATTATCACTCAAATTTTCATCACATATAAGTAAGTCGGATGTTATATCATAAAATGGTTGCCAAACATTTGTAGTTACATTTTCACCTTGTTTTTTTTCATCTATGTGTAGTGTATACTCAAAACAATACCTCTCTATTTTTAATTATCTTGGTTATATCACTTCTAACACTTAATCTAAGGATAATTAGTAATATTAGTATATATCTATGGGTTATTTGATTTTAATAATCCCAACTTTTATCTATTGGCCGGGATTAATTCCAACTCGATAAATGCTTACAAACACTACCAACTTTAACCTTATTTTCCTCCAATAATTCTAACTAACTGAGAGTTAACGCTCGTTAGTTTTTTGGATGAAATGAGTTCAACTTTAGGACATTTTTCAACTTTGGCCCCGTCTAGCCTCTAACAGATCATTTTCTTTTGTCTAGCCTCTATCTCATCTGAAATCTACCTTTAACGAGTCAAGTGTTTCAGATAAAAATGTGAAGATTTAAGGGTTTTAGAGTGTAAAATTTTTAGATTGACGGACCTGATGGTAGATTTTAACTTTTTTTTTAGTCTTTTGCCCCACATAAGCAGTCCACGTCATCAAAAAATTTAACAGGGTTAACTCTCAGTTAGTAAAAGATCGTTAGAAGAAAAAAGCTTAAAGTTAAGAGTGTTTGTAAAGTTGGGATTATTTAAAATCCAATAACCCTATATTCATAAAGGTAATTTTAGGTAATGTTTTCTGTACCGGGTGTGTAACTAGTCCACTTGTCAAATCGGTGCAAATTGATCATAATCAAATTACATCATAATTAATATAATTCTTAAAAACTACTAGAATATTACTGAGAGTAAATAAAAAATAGTACGTACCATGCCTAACAGAAAGAGTATAATTTACTTCGGATTTTAGTAGAAAAGAAACATCCAAAAACTTGTGGAATGAACAAGGTGATCCACATGTTTAGTTCGTTATAATTTCTATCCGTACTGTTTTTTCTATCCATTCAATAGGGTAGCGTTCTAGCTTTCTATTATAACAATTATTATTCAACCTTATTTGATTTATCACATTAATATCTTCCTTTCTCCTCAATCAATCACAAGAAAATATGTCCATTCTAGCAGGAAAACTGCTCTTATGGTTTCTATCTTCCATTTTTATATCTATAATCAATGTCACCACCTTAGCTCAACCTGCTAATTTCTTTTCCTACTGCGGAAACGCTGCTCATTATACCATAAACAGTACGTATCAAAGGAATCTCGATGCGTCCCTCGCTGACCTCCACACCACAAACAATGGATTTGGTTTCTACAATCGCTCCATCGGCCTGGGGAGCCAAAGAGTCAACTCGGTCGCCATTTGTCGAAGCGACATTAGCTCGGATGTGTGTCATAATTGTGTAAATGACTCGATTGTTAACTTGCGACGACACTGCCCCAACCAAAAGAAAGCGATAGGATACTACGACTACTGTTTGTTGAGATACTCCAACGTCAACATATTGGGAAATACAGAAACAAAGTTCAAAATTACACATGAAACATATCGCTTTTTTAACGAGAGAGCTCAAGTTGTTAGCCCATCGCCGCCCACGCCTCCACCACGACGATCATCACCTCCGTCGTTCAGCCCACCACCACTGCCTCTGCCGCCGCCCTCACCACCAACACCAACGCGACGATCATCACCTCCGTCGTTAAGCCCACCACCACTGCCTCTGCCGCCTCCTTCACCACCAACGCCGACGCGACGACCATCACCTCCTTCGTTAAGCTCACCACCACCGCCTTTTCCAACACCACCAATGCCTCTACGACGATCACCTCCGTTGTTCAGCTCACCACCACCGCCTCCACCGCTACGCTCACCACCCCCGCCTCTGCCGCTACGCTTACCACCCCCGCCTCCGCCGCTACGCTCACCACCACCGCCTCCGCCGTTACGCCAGCCACAACTGCAGCCTCTGCTACGACCGCCTCCGCCGCTATCACCGCTAGGTAATGTTATTCTTTATAACGGTAATATACATTAATCTTTAGGGTGGATGGGGCATTCTCATCGCACCCACCACATTACACTATAAACTCATCTATCAAATTTTACCATGTCATACTACACCACATACTCAAATTTGATGGTGATACTGTTCACACCATGCCACACTACACCACACACACATACGGGGCAATGATCACGGTGACAACATGTCGTTAATGAGGCGATTTGCGACGTAGGGGGGAGGTGGCGATATAACCCCTCGGCGTAGTCTCACGCCCTGAGGTCACGACAGGAGAGCCACATCCACCTTTACAATATAATTTATACTAGCTTTAGTAAACCCGTGTATTACACGAGTTAAACAAATAAAATATTAAATATAATAAAAGTTTATTAAGTATAAAACGATATTTTACGATAAAATATAATTGAAATTACGTATAGTAAGAACAATATGTAATAAAACAATTATATCAACTTTTTGAACTTTTGGTTTAAAATTTTTTTTTTCAAAAAAAATAATAAATATTTTGTTTCAAAACAAACCGTATTAAAAAAATATCATTTTTAAAAATTTTCTTATTATAAATTTCAATTTTAATTATTTTTTGTTTATAAAAAATTAACTTTTTAAAAACACTAATTTTAAAAAAAGTTTGATGTTTTGTAAAAATTTCTTATTCTATAAAAATTATTTTTAAAAATAACATTAATAAAAGATGTTTTTTAAAATTTATTAAAGAAACTATTTTTGTTCTAAAAAAGTTAAATAATATTATTGATAATTAAGGTAATTATTTAATAAGAGAGAGAAGCTGAAAAATTTTGGTGAGAGTGAATGTGATGCCGCCACTTGTCACCCCAAGATACTCTTTTATTAGAGTAGAAAGATTCTAAGGCTACCCCTATGTAACACATCCCAACCTATCATTTTATGAAAAAATAATTTCTCTTTTTTTCACTTAAACAATCCAATCTAACTTAATTTTTCACTAACATTCATAACACAAACCAACATAAGTTAATAATCTACACATGTTCACAACACAAACCAACCCAATCTTTTAAATAACCAAATATGGTTTATGATTCATCAAAAATACTTAAGTTAGAACAAACTAAAATATACGATTTTTTAATACAACTAATAACCTTATATATGGATGTTTATAAAATAAATTAAAAAAAAGCTAAAGGAGACTTTGTGTTTAGTAATTTTTTTTTAATAAAGTTAAATATAACAAAAGAAAAATTAAATTAGTGGTCAAATTAGTTCTGATGCAGCGAAATACAAAAAGAAAACAAAATAGAAGCCAACATTAATGGCATTGTTGGTCCAGTCAGTGATGAAATTATGTATTTTCTTTCTTTTTTGAAATCTTTCTCACAACCAACGAAGGACAAAAATCACTATAGCGAGTAGTCTAATGCACATCATATTTTCATTACTGCTTAAAAACAAAGGTTATTAGATTTTAATAATCTCAACTTTCATATATTGATAAGGATTAATCCCAACTCAGTAAATGTTTACAGACACACTTAACTTTAAGCTTATTTTTCTTCAACGATCTCTTACTAACTGAGAGTTAACACAGTTAGTTTTTCGATAGCGTTGACTGTTTATATGGTCAAAACACTAAGCCGAAAGTTAAAATCAACCAACTTGTCCGTCAATTTGTAACTTCTGCACCCTAAAATCCGTCAATCTCCACCTTCTGATCTGAACCATTTAACTCATTCGAGGTAGATTTCAGATGACGTTAGAGGCTAGACACCAAAAAACATACTTGGTGGAGTCTGAGTAGTGACGTGGTTGAAAAATAGCTCAATGTAGACCCCATTTCATGAAAAAAACTAACGGAGGTTAACTCTCAGTTAGTAAGGGATCGTTAGAGAAAAATAAATTTAAAGTTGGAAGTGCTTTCAAATATTTTCTGAGTTGGGATTAATCCCGGCCAATAAATAAAACTTGGGATTATTAAAATACAATAATCCCAAAAACAATCATTTCTATATTATAATTACGTTCCTTTTCAAACGTCCTTTTATTTCTCTATTATCACTTGTTTTTTTACCTTTACTTTTATACGAAAATTATGATTATAAGTTCTTGTTATTAAAATATAGCATATATTTATATTTTAATAATTAAAATAAAAACTATATTAAAATTAAAAATTACAAAATCAGCTAGAAGAGACTATGTTTTACAAAATCGACTAGCTAGAAGAGACTATATGTTCCACTAAATCGGCTTGAAGCATATCTTCACTCTCAAATAAATTTTGAACTCTAGCCAAGTGATTTTCAAAATCTACTATAGCTCCATGTACTAAATTTATTGTCGGTAAATGTTCAACATCGTTATTATCTTACCGCTCAGATATAGCATTCTTTTCATCCTTTACAATCAAATGGTGTAATATAGTTCCCCCCTTAAGCTCAGAGGATATAGAAGACTCTCTTGACATCTTTTCTCGTAGACTTTTGATCAATATTTTTAAAACGCCTTCATCCTATCGCTCTAAGAAAATATAAAACTCTTTACTATATTGTGGCTTATTCAGGGTATGCAATCTAAACTATAGTATACTGTCATTTATTGTGTGCCATTCATAATAAAGTTGCAAGGAGTTGCAATACCTTCTATGATTTCATTGAATATATGTGTTTGATTGATCACATTTATGGTCATTGTTAGAGTTTGATACTCCAAAATAGGCATGATAGCTTTAGAGTTCATTGTCATGCAACTCCCTTGAGCATAATAATTGGATGTTCATGGTCACCTCACATATTTTGATCTTTTTGTGCAACTAGACAAGTTTGTCAAGCCCAATGCAAACAGTCAGTTTTTTTTTTTTTTTTTGAACGACAAATCTATTTTAATCCTACACTACATCAAATTACACCATTGTTTGGGTTTGAACCCAAGACCTCCCTTCTAAGAGGCAAAACCTCTACCAAATGGGCTAGCCCCACATTGGCGCAAACAGTCAGTGTTACCTAACTTTAACAAACATATCTATGAACTTTACAAAACACACCCCTGAACTTAGAACGAAATAAAGAAACATTACAACCCTCAACTTTGGCAGTGTGAGAATTATTCTCAAACATTAACAGCAAACAAATCAACTAGTAATTAATCTGTTACTAAACAAAACTAACTTGTATGAAGCTAAGGTTGACATTGATACACCACCAATATTCAACAACTGTCTAGAGTCTTTGTCATCGTAAAACCATAGACGATAATACCTTGTTTACACTATTGCTAAACAATGACTCGTCAGACGTCATCAAAATCCAAACTCAAACACTAATTTTTAATTATTCTTAAACCCGTATTTTCAAAAAATCTAAAGCCTGGTTTTGTACAATTCCGAAATCTAATTTTCGTTGATTCCAAAAAGTCTATTCCGGTTTCAATCCGTTTCAAAATATTGGTTTTCAACAACTTCAACAGTTAACAGCTAGTAACTAACACATCACGAGGCATATCAGGATATTTGAGCTAAACTTAACATGAACTGTTATATGTAACATTTATTTTATGTATTTGTTTAGTTTATGTAATTTTTATAAATAATGTAATATTTAATTTAATATTTTATCTAACTTAGTTTTGAATAAATTTTATTATTTTAAATAATGACTTCAAAAAGTAAATTTAATAAAATAATTGTAGCATAAAAATAAAAGTAAATTATATTTAAGTGACAATGGAGAAATAAGATATCATTAGAAATGGCATGTAGCATAGGTGAAAAAATAAATGTTTTTAAAAGATAGAGTGTAAATACAATGTGGTAGGTGACTTGACATGTGTATGGATGTTCGAAAGAGGACGTTGGAGTCCGCATATGCTCTTAGGTTTTGATTAATATAAGTATATAACAGCTATTATCCGAAATAGGATTGTACATTTGCAGTTCAATAAATGTTACTATTGGCCGGCACACTATGGTTATGGCAGTATGGTTGGAATCACATGTGCGTTGGGTTCCGTTTATTTAATTTTTTTTTTTTTTTTTGTTACGACAACATTTTGAATATCTAACTTGGTTGACCAAAGGGCAAGGCATCAATGTGTACAAAGGTGTTACTTCTTAAACGGTTGAGGTGTCCGTTTTTTATGGTGAATGTTAGTGTGGATTTGTCGCTATGTATGTTATTCTCTTATCCCATTTATAAGATTTTGATTTCGTACCATATGAGGCTTAAAAAATAATATTTGATCATTTATAAAGAGAGTTGGAGAAAACACATGGTTGTTCTTTCATTAATCTAGTTGAGTTAGATTTTCAACTTTCTTCATTAACTTCTTGCATTCTATTTTTTTGCAGGGAAAAAAAATAACACTATTCGAATTGTGATAATAATTGTTATTGTGATAGTCATCTTTGTTATAACAATCGTTTCACTTTGTATCTTTATGAGATTGAGGAAGAAGAAAGAACAAATGGACCCACTTCTCCCGGATAGCATTGATAGTAAGTTCTAAATTACATTTTAGAATTACTCCTATATTAATAGGAGATTGAGATGAACAGTTATAATAATAATTATATTATATTAAATTATAAATATTACTCCTATATTAATATGAGATGAGATGAACAGCTACAATAATATAATTAAATAATAATGGAGATTGAGATGAACAGTTATAATAATAATTAAATAATAATATTATTATTATTATATTAAATTATAAATATTACTCCTATATTAATAGGAGATGAGATGAACAGTTATAATAATAATTAAATAATAATTATTATTATATTATATTAAATCATAAATATAATGAAAATAATCAAATTAATAATATATATAATTCAAATCTTTGGTGTACTTAAGTACAATTTTTACTTTAAAAATTAAATTTTACATTCTTATTTAGGTACGTGCCGACACGAGTCCGGTCAAGCATAAAACATTTCTTTGCATGTTTTTATATACATTTTGAGATGTCTAGATTTTAACATTCGCCTATGTATTCACGTAGGTTTTTTTTCCAGAAATAAGTCGCGTGAAATATAAAATGTTTTCATTTGACGGTATAAATACAAACTCCACGTTTCAACGTAATTTAGTTCGAAAATGAGTCGGGGAATTTGTAATCTATTTGTTTTTTAATATACGATATTACATGGTCTACGTTTTCATATAATTTTGTTTAGAAAAGAGACGGTTTAAGTATAAAGTGTTTTCGTTCAACGGTATAAAATTCGAATTATTTTACGGTTCGACGCAAATTTTGTCCAAATACAAGTTGGTTCGATTGTTAATCTATAATTATCATTCTGTGTACGCTGCCGCTGCAACACGCGGCCGGTGAAAAACCAGTTCATGATCAAATAGGCAGGATCTAAACGTAACCGTTTTCTTATAATTAGACCTTTCAAATCATATTTAAAAATAGAGACAATTATATATTTCTCCCTTGAAACTTATGAAATTACATATTTCCTCAAAACATGCTTAAAAATATTATATTTTATGTATTAAAACTTATGTTTTGAAGTAATATGTATTTTTTTAAGAAGTGGATATATGTGATTCTCCCATTTTTTTTTTTTTCTTTTTTTTTTGGAGAAGGGGATAGGTATTGAAATTATTCTGTACGCATTTAGTAAAAGAATAATAATCAATCGGAAAAATATTTCCAAAATACATGCGGAATATCCTATTCCAAATTATCAAAGTAAATAAACTAGTGTAACATCAATAAGACAAACGGTACCGTCTAGCCCTTCAAATTTTGGATTATATATTTTAACTATAATTCTTTATTTCTTATATACATATTTCTAAAATAATATTTTTATATGCATATTTCAAATTAATATATAAGTTTAAGTATGTATATTTCTAAATCAAATTGCGAACCGAATCAAAATTTATCAATTTGAAATCGATAATTAGATTTTAAATCGAATCAAAATTCAGATTTATCAAATACGATTTGAATATTGAACACCCTAAAGCTTGATGTGTGGGTGTATTATGTTAATAAACAACATAATAGCTTAATCAGACTTATCTTCCTAATAATTTAAACTATACATTACAATTGGCATAGTGGAATCTTTTCGATACAACTTCAATGAGGTGAAAGCAGCAACAAATAACTTTTCTGAAGAAAATAAGCTCGGACAAGGAGGATTTGGATCCGTTTACAAGGTATGCAACGGATTCATATTTTCTAATTCTTACAACAAATGTATTATCACACACTTTTTATATTTACAAAATGTTTGCAATTCCGAAGAATTCCAAAAAGATGTATGAACTTATAAATAGCCCATACCAACATAAAATTATCAAAGTGCAAAGATAAAGTTGCATTCAAAGCACTGTTAGATAAATAAACAAATTTATATTCACTTTTAAAAAGTGTAGACAAATTATACGTTTAGTACATGGGATAGATTTGGCCACCACATAATAAGTCCACACGTTAACTTCTTACTATAATTTTCATACAACTACAAGCATGTAAATTCTTAAGACTTTTTTAAAATTCAACACATTTACAACTGTAAACAATTTTAAGCATACATACGACATGATTTTATTATTTCCTTTAAAGGCCTAGAGAAACAAGGGTGTAGAAATATAAAATATGTTTAATGTATGTGCAAAAATTTGTAACCTGATATTACTAAAGCATTGATTGATTTAATTGCACTATATAACGTTTAGGGTACCCTTGAAAACGGGCATCAAGTAGCAGTGAAAAGACTAGCATGGAATTCTGGGCAAGGTGACCAAGAATTCAAGAATGAGGTTTTGCTAGTTGCGAAACTTCAACATCGTAATTTGGTTAAGCTCCTTGGTTTTAGCATGGAAGGAATTGAACGACTTCTTATTTACGAGTTCTTACCAAATGCAAGTCTCGATCAATTTATATTCCGTAAGTATTTCAGTGCACACCTTCTTTGAAATATCATAGGTTGCATTGCACAAAGAGAAACAGAATAGCTAAAAAAATATAATATTTGGAAGAATTGATTGGTTTACATTTGACAAGTTCTTAGATCCTTTTTATTAATTTTCACCACTAAACAAATCAGTATCATTGATGGATGATGGATGATTTGGTAGGTAAAAGTAGTTACCAACGAGAATTTGTCGGAGATATATTGATAGTTAATGAAGAATAATATCACAAGAGCTACATATTAGAAGCGAAAAATTGTGTTTGAAGACAAAAAGGTTATTTATATACACTGTTCTCTGCGTATTTTCAAATGATAGAATCGAAAAATACTAACACCAGAAGAAAAAAATTTTGGTTTCCTCACTATTGTGAAACAACAGTGGCGTTTTATTCTATTTTTTATTTTTATGTTTCATTACATGCATGTTTCTTTATCAAACCATTGCATGTTGATAACTTCAGCCTAGCCTAGTATATATTAAAATATAATCCGGGTCATATGAGTTCACTGTTATTCTCTCGGTTCCCTCCAAGTTTTGCATAATATCTTCAATTTAGTATTTTGAATTTTGTATTTTAAATTGATAGAAATAGTCTACTAGTCTTCCTCATATTGTTGTAGTCAATCCATAATTATAGGAATATCCATTGTATATTAATTCCACTCAATTCAATGAAATCGATGACTTTGGTTGATCTTTTTATATGGTATCAGCCAGGAAACTTTCCTCCTCCCTGTTTTAGCCACCGGCGCAATCCCACCTCCCCCGTCAAAATTTTTTTTCCCGGCCACCATTTTCCTTCATCATGTCCACTGAAAATGCCACCCTCTCTTCTTTTGCCACCACCCTCCCTATCTCCCCATCCTCACTCACTGTTGTCAATTTGCCACCCTCTCTTAAACTCCAATCAACTAATTACTTAAGCTGGAAGACTCAAATTGAAGCTATCATTTACGGTTTGGATGTTCACAAGTTCATCGATGGCTCTCATCCACCACCCGCACCAACCACCGATGCCGACGGTACAACCAAACCACACGTTGATTACCCTGCATGGTTCCCCCAAGACCGCCTCTTATATGATGCTCTCGTCGGTAGCTTATCTCCATCCATCGTTCCCCTCATTACTAATGCCACTTCCTCTCTAGAGGCTTGGAATATTCTTTCCAACACATATGCCTCTACATCTCGTGGTCATATAAAACAGTTACAACACCGCCTTAAGCAATCATCCAAAACCCATAATCAATCCATAACCGATAACATGCAATCCGTTAAAACTCTTATAGTATATACCTATTAATTACAAACCCCGTTTAATGCCAATGGGCTTTGACCCAATGGTAAGGAGCCAAAATGGTCGCTTTGTAGGCGTACAAGCTAGGTTTGATCATGGTATGCTGTAGTGTAAAAGTTTTTTTTTTTTTTTTTTTTTTTTTTTGGTTAACATCAACATACATAGCTTTGGAGTGGTATTCATTTTGACTAAGAAAAGTATTTGTGGGTCAATCTTCGCGTCCTAGACTCAAGTGACATAATCCTTTTTGATAATTTGTCTTCCCACTTATCCACCTCTAAGTCTTTCGTTCCAAGTAGGTGGGTCAGTGGGTGTAATAATGAAAATAGTATACTTTAGGGTAGACCCTTTAGGCCATTAGTCAATGGCTCTAGGGTTTTTTAGGCTTGTGTGGTTGTTGTATATATAAATATATAATCACATTTTACGTTCAGTCAACGTGGTACTAATTTATTTGATAGAAGTTTTTGATTTTTAGATTGGAGATATTAGGTTTAAACACAAACATGATGTATATTAGTATAATTTAGGAGTAGAGTAGATTTGCTATTCAAATAATAATAATAATAATAATAATAATAATAAACAATCCTATTGTATATGTACCTTTTATTCGTCAAGACGAGTTTTACATGTGGAGCGAGTTACTAATTAATGTCTGTGTTTATAGATCCAACTAAACGTATGCTTTTAGATTGGGAAAAGAGATACAATATCATCAAAGGCATTGCAAAGGGACTTTTATACCTTCATGAAGATTCTCGTCTAAGGATAATTCATCGTGATATGAAGGCAAGTAATGTATTGTTAGACGCACAAATGAACGCTAAAATTGCTGATTTTGGCATGGCAAGATTGTTTAGTCCCGATGAATCTCAAGGAGACACAAGCCGAATTGTTGGAACTTAGTAAGTACATTTCCTTTTTATGAAATTTGTTACGGGATCATCACTAGAGTCGTTTTAATAATGATACCTAACCCACTGCATCCATTTTTGTGAAATTGTTACAATTTCAGTTTTAGTTATTCCATTCTTGTAAGCAATACGACGCATGATAGAAGTTCTAATGTTGCTTCTTTAAAATGATATGTCAACTTGTGATTTTCTATGAAAAACATATTTTAGAAATCAACAACTTTGTCAAAAAAAAAAGTGTGAAGAACAATTTGGGATCACGACATACAAGCTTTCATAGCTTGTATTTATTATACTTTTAGGCATGCATATGCCAAAGGGTGGAAAAATAACATGGTTCGATGCCTAGTTCATGACCGGAAAAGTTTCTTGTACTAGAAACTAATTTCATAACATTCAAGATGTGTGTGTAAGGGTTCATGTGTATGAAGTGCTAACTTTACACCATGTACTTTTATAGCGGTTATATGGCACCTGAATATGCGTTACATGGTCAATTCTCAGTAAAGACTGATGTTTTTAGCTTTGGAGTGTTAGTACTGGAGATTGTTGCAGGTCAAAAGAACAAAAGTTTTCAAAATGGAGAGAACACTGAATATCTTCTTGGTTCCGTAAGTGTCCACTCTTTCTACCAATTCGCTGGATCATATTCTTTTTGTGGAAATATATTCAATTGAGAAAATATGTTTTTTATAGTATACGAATCATGAAAAAAGATTGTTAATTGTCTTTTCAGGTATGGAAAAACTGGATTAATAAGACAGCATCAGATATAATAGATCCCATATTGAAAACTGGGTCATGTCCATTGGATGACATCATCAGAGTTATCCACATTGGATTATTATGTGTTCAAGAAAATGTTATCGATAGACCTACCATGGCTTCAGTTATCCAATTTCTTAATAGCTTTTCTATCAAACTTCCCATACCAGAAGAATCTGCATTTTTTATTCATAGTAGCACTGATCCTGAAATGCCACTCTTAGAGGAGTTTAGTTCTTCAACCTAGTCAAAATCTAAATCAAGATCTCAACATTCTATAAATGAGGTTTCATTATCTGAATTTGTTCCTAGATAAGCACTTGAAATGCTCTTGATATGTCACACATATATTTTATGGTTCCCCTTGAGAACTATTTTTATTTTATCATTTTAGATTACATGTTAAACACAAAGATGTAAATCTGGATTTTCTTTTGTATCATAAATGTGTGTTTCTGTTTTTTTTCTTTTGCATTTGTCATAACTCAACTGCATGTGTTTGACACATTGATATACTAAACTTCATATTAAAAAAAAAAAGAAATATAAGAAAAATAATATTGAAAAAGAAATAAAACTATATTAAGGATATACCATTTATTCTGAGAAAGTTACATAAATGTTTCTTGTGATTTAATCAGATTGCATGATTGTTTCTAGACTTTAAAATTTGCAAAGTTAGTCCAAACTATTATGTAGTCATTGCAAATTTGGTCCCCAAAATTTACAAAAGTGCAAAGTTAGTTCAAACTTTTATGTAGTCATTGTATTTTTGGTCCCTAAAATTAAATTTAAAAGTTAGTTAAAATTTTATAAAATGTATTAAAAATGAATAAATTTAGCACCAAGGACCGAATATGCAATAATTACAAAAAAGTTTGGACTATATTTGTAATTTTTAAAGTTTGGGGACCAAACATGAAATTTGGTTAAACCACAATGACCATTTATGTAATTTTCTCTTATTATTATTATTATTATTATTTTTTATCTTTGATATGTGGATGAGAGTGAAAAAAAATTATATTATATTATTTAATTAAGATAATAATATATATGACACATTAGATATAGAAGGGTTTTAGAAAAGAACTAGTATGAAACTTGTGTGCGTTGCGACACGTAAAACCATGAAAAATCATAACGTACTCGAAACTCTATAGCAAAAAACCATAAGTCTATAACTTTTACGTAAATCCACATGTTGCATCGACTACATTTGAAATCGTGGCCCAATAGTGAAAAAATAACTAATTTTATCAAAATCAAATATTGTTGTGAAAATTTTATATCGAAATGTACTTATAGATAATCACGTAGCAACAGGGCATTCATAATTTTCAAAAAAAATTTCGCTCTAAATTAATTAATAATATTTTATATTTGACCCGTATCAGTTTCGCACAAAATTTATGCTTAAACATAGATAAAAGTAAGCATGTAGCAGTGGCGCATTCAAAATTTAAAAAAACACTATAATTTTAAAATTAAAAGAGGAAAACAAAATACAATAAAATTTAATTATAATAATAAAATAATAATGTTAAAAGGTGGAAACCAAAAGCAAACTCACGTGGTATTGCATTTTAATTTTATACTTCACGAATTGATAGTGAGTTATTTATAATTATAAAATAATAATCTTACCTTTGAAAGTGCAAACAAAAACAGAATATTTCAAGTGCACATGCATTACAATTTGTACTTTGCGCATGGATGGTGTGCTATTTGGTTTTTAAAGTATGGTGTAATAAGCAAATTTACAAAATAGTGCTTTACTTTATAAATAGATATAAGAATGAACGGATAAAACGGCTTGTTTATTGTCGAACCCGGTTATAAAATATATTGATTTTTCTTACAAGAAAAATATAAGGAACAAGAGAATCAAATACGAAAACTATGATTTGTGTGGTCAAATCCTAAAGCCTAACTCATACAAAATAACACACTAATAACAATAAGAATAATCAGAATTACACGAATAAACGCTCTTCTTGATATCTATAAATACATCAACACTTTTTAAGAAACTCGTAATCTTGACTTATACATCATGCAATGAGAAATGTACATTCCATTTGTAAGTATCGTCCATAATCTCCACATGGTTAAAAATCCTAGAAGAGCAAGAACAATGACAAGAAAAAACTACACACACTACCGCTATCTAAGAACTTCAATATTACCCATAAATTGACCCTACAAAAACAACAAAATCAACGAGCAATTCACTGGTGCTTTCGCCAGCTGAAAAGACCACGTCTCTATGCATTCTTTAACAAATACCCATTGGTAGAGTCTGACTCGCTGGCATCATAGTCTGATCCGTTATCAGGAAGAAGCTTGATTCTATTGGCGTTCTTGATCACCCATTCAGTGAATTCAGGTGAAGATGCCAACCCAGCGACTGATTCTCTGGTTGATTCCTCTGTAAACTCCTTCCAATCTTTCTTTGAAAACTTCTTTCTGTTTGGAGTCTTGTGATACGTCGAGTAAAACTCATTTTGACCTCCAGTTGACCCTCTATCTCCGGATGTGTTCACCATACCTTCATCAATCAAAACATAAATCGTCCATTTAACAATGTGGTGATAGCTTTAGCCAATTTTAGTCATTTTTTTGGCCAAGAAAAAATAACTGTTACAACTTTCATGGAATCATGGGATTGATTAAGAAAATCGCTTGGTCTCACCAATTCTTTTTTATGCCAAAAACCGGCAAATACATTATTTCTGGTCTAAAGTTGGTCACGAGGGAGAGCAATGCAGTTTTTGTAAGATGGAAATTTCACTACAAGTCAAATGTCTGATATACCCTTTTATAATCACAATCTTGAAGGCCCAAACTAATATCATCATTTCCTTGTAATAATCAACATAGGTGAAAAAGTGAAATAGTATTTTTGGTCCAACACGTGGTTAAGGAAGGAGATGTTGCAATTCCTGTAAGGACAAAAAGAAATATAACTAGAGGTGGCCATTTTGACTCATTTACTAATGAATGGGTCAACCCGAATTATGTTAACCTCTAAAGACCAGAGAGTAAAGTTTAAAAAAAAAAAAGATCGAAGTGGACCAAAATCACCGGTATGTATTATTAACTTGCAAAACCTCCTATATCTTTAATTTAAAAAATCATATTAATGAACTACTAGAATGTAGGTAACAATGCTTGACACACTAATTATCTTATATATAAGAAATTAGAAAAGTTTCTACGCTCAACTCAACTGACCCGACCCATTAACAAGTTTACTATTTTGACCATTTTACCCATGACCCAACCCAACCGGCCGACCAACCCATTTGGCCAGCTCTAAATTTTCCACTACCAGTCACGAATCTAGAGGACCTAAAGCGATATTATCATGGCTACATGAAAAGGATATGTGTTGTAGAGTAACAAGTAGTCAAAATAAAAAAGAAGTTGCAATTTTTAATAGAAATGTACCTTTGACCGGTGAGTCGGACAAGGGGAATGAATTTCTTGGACCACTCCACGGGTTTCCTAATGAGCTAATCTTTTTTGGGCGGCTAAGGAATTCAGCACGTCCAGCTTTTGGTGTTCTTTGTCCGTTAAATGCCCACCTGTTCAACTTCTTAGCCCTGCATGAGATAATTTCACATTATTGGTTATCTTGCAATTAAGTATACATGAAATAATCAACAACCAACAAACATACATATGATCATGTAAATTTCAGAACATTTCTATAACCTTCTAGGTGGCAAAATTGTCACGTCGAGCAACGCGCGGGTCAAAATAAGTTCAGTCAAACAAATAGACTTTACTCAACTCACAACCCCTCAGAACACTCATCTTACTTTTTCTTTCTTAGTTAGGCAATTAGATTTTATTAATCCAAACTATTACTCATTGGCCGAAAATAATCTATACTATTAATTTGGCCGGTAACACTTTCAACATTCAGTTTTATTACCGATGGCAATCCAAGTAGCTGAATTATCATACATTCACGCTCGATTTGTAATTTAATAGAGATGATATTTGGTAATTCTCTGAATCAATTTTATTTGACAGCCTTCTGCCCTATTTATAATACAAGAGAATAATCCTATTTCTGTTATGATTGCTATACAAAATCTATCCCAAAAATAACTATGTCTAGGGCCGGCTGGCCACATTGATTTTACACGCTAATATACCCCCGCAGTCGAAGCAGGAGGTTGTCAGATGTTGAGACTGGATCGGAAGTCATCAAAGAGAATGCGCAGAAGTCCTTTGGTGAATATTTCAGCAATTTGATATCTAGACGGAACATGAAGGACTCCAATCTGGCCGCGTTTCACTTTCTCCCGAACAAAGTGAATATCCATCTCAATGTGCTTTGTGCGTTGATGTTGGACTGGGTTACCGGAGAGATAGATTGCACTAACATTGTCACAGTAGACAATAGAGGCTTGTGTTGGCGGGTGATGAAGTTCCAATAATAGGTTACGAAGCCAACATATTTCAGATACAACGTTCGCGACTCCCCAGTATTCGGCTTCGGCACTTGAACGAGATAAGGTGGACTGCCGCTTTGAGGACCAAGAGAGTAAATTGTCCCCTAAGTATACACAGTATCCAGATGTGGAACGACGTGTGTCGGGGCACCCACCCCAGTCAGCGTCAGTATAAGCAAGCATGGACTTCGTACCCGATTTTGTAATAGTACGTCCGAGATCAAGTGTACCCCGAATGTAGCGTAGAATCCTCTTTAGAGCATGAAAGTGAGAAGTACGGGGGCTATGCATATGCATGCAAATCTGCTGGACTGCGTAAGATATATCGGGACGAGTGAATGTTAGATACTGTAGAGCACCTGCCAGTTGGCGGTAACTTGTTGCATTGTCTACCGGGTCCCCATCATTGGCACTTAGTTTTGCGTTGGTATCAACGGGTGTGGCGACAGGATTGCACGAGGACATTCCGGCTCGCTCTAGTATCTCGGTGGCATACTTCTGTTGAGATAAAAATAGAGACTGATCCGTACGTGTAACAAAGATACCGAGAAAGTAGCTAAGAGGGCCTAAATCCTTCATTGCAAACTCATTGGAAAGCAGACCCATGAGATGGTTGTGTAGAGCCATAGTAGAGGTGGTGAGAATAATGTCGCCAACGTAGAGTAGAATATAAGCCACATCATTACCCTTTCTGTAGATGAACAAAGAATGGTCACATTGACTGTGAGAGAAGCCAATGGATGTAACATAGTCTGCAAATCGCTGGTACCAAGCCCTTGGGGCTTGTTTCAAGCCGTAAAGGGAACGTTTGAGAAGACAAACGTGATCAGAATATCGTGAATCTCGGAACCCCGGTGGCTGATACATGTACACTGTTTCATTTAAATAACCATGTAGGAAGGCATTCTTGACGTCTAGTTGGTGTATTGACCAGGAATGTGAGAGTGCAATACTGAGAACCGTACGTATGGTTGAAGGCTTTACCACAGGGCTGAAGGTTTCGCCACAATCTACACCAACCTGTTGGGACCTGCCATCACAAACTAAACGAGCCTTGTATCGCTCAAGTGAACCGTTAGCATTAGTTTTATGCCGAAAAATCCACATACAACGGTTGATATTCATGGTCGGGTCTCGGGGAACTAATTTCCACGTCCTATTATCAATAAGGGCCTCAAATTCGTCGACCATGGCCTTTTTCCAATGAGGGCATCGTAAGGCATCAGGTAATGTTTTTGGTATTGGGGAGATTTCAGGGTTGGTGGAGAGTCCAAAGTAATTTTTGGACGACATGGCACCCGACATGGTACGGGTTGTCATGGTGCGGGAGGGAGGTTTTGGGGGGATGAGTGATGATGTAGGGTGAGAATCTGAAACATAGGGAGTAGAATGAGAAGTGGGGAGAAGTGGGCTGAAGGGGAGGCTGTCCAGCAGGCTGCTGAGCAGGCTGAAAAAGGGGCTCTCCAGCAAGCTGTTCAGCAGGCTGAGAAGTGGGCTGGTTGGGACTTATTGGAGGGCTGTGAGTGGGCTGATGTGTGGGCTGATGTGTGGGCTGAATTGGATTTCCATTAGGTGTGGTAGTTGGCCGATGTGTGGGCTGGTTGGATGGGGAGGTGGGCTGCGGAGATTTAGTGGCAGGGTTAGGAGGCTTGGCTGTGTTGGGGCGGCGTTGGTATGTTTTGCCAAAGCGAGAGGGAGAAGTAGGATGAGGGGAAGTATTAGGTTGAGAAGGGGGGTGAGGACGGGATATGTGCGTCCACATAGATGGGTGTGGATCGGAAGTTAGGAAATCATAAGATGGTTTGGGGTTAGATGTGTTGGAGAATGGGAAGGTGGTCTCGTCAAAGATGACATGGCGAGATAAGGTTATTTTATGGGTGGACAAGTCGTAGCATTTGTACCCCCGGTGATTAGATGGGTAACCAAGGAATACACATGGGCTAGAACGGGATTGTAATTTGTTTATGGAAATAGATGGGGTTAGAGGGTAGCAAAGACAACCAAATACCCGAAGATGAGAATAATCAGGTTGTCGATGGTATAGAAGGGTGGTGGGAGTTAGGTTTTGGAGGAGTTTGCTAGGTAGAATATTTAGAAGGTATGTGGAAGTGGCTAGGGCATGATGCCACAAGTGTGGAGGTACGGAAGAATGAGCTAGAAGAGTGCGGATTATATTATTTATGGAACGGATTTTTCTTTCGGATTTTCCATTTTGAGGGGAAGTATGAGGACAAGAGAAACGAAATTGGATACCGTTATTGTTAAAAAAATTATGAAAAGAAGTATTGTTGTATTCTTTTCCGTTGTCACATTGAAAGGTTTTTATATGGGCACTGAATTGGGTTTTGATGAGTGTATGAAAATTTTTAAATATTTCAAACACTTGAGATTTGTGAGTCATTGGATATGTCCATAAAAAATAAGATTTGTCATCTAAGAACAATACATAATAACGGTGTCCGGTTGAAGTTGTGCCGGGTGACGTCCAAACATCACTATGAATTAAATCAAATGGCAATAAAGTATGAGTAGTAGAATCATGAAAAGGCAATTTAATATGTTTTCCCAAAATACATGAAGAACAAATACTAGAACGTTTAGGTCTATCATAATTGAGAACAGAATGTAAAGAATTTAAAATAGAAGATCCCGGGTGTCCTAAATGAGAATGCCAAAGATCTTGAGTGAGTGCAACAAAGGTGGAAGGAGTGGTGACAGAAGTGGCTGATGAGAAGGTTAGCGGGTACAAATCTCCGGTGCTGTTACATCGAATGATAGGTGTCCGCGTCTTGAAATCCTTCACGTCAAAACCAAAAGCGTCAAATTCAATAGAGATATTATTATCTTTTGTTAATTGACGAACTGATAAGAGATTTTTGATGAGATTTGGGGCATGGAGAACATTTGAAAGTTTTAAGGGGGGAAAGGGGGGGGAAGGGTTTGTGTACCGACGCCAACAATTGGAATTTTAGAACCATTTCCAACGATAATATTTGAGAACAAACCATTATTAAAATAGGATGAGAAATTACCTCCCGAGTTTGTCATGTGAGATGTAGCTCCACTATCCACGTACCAATGCTGATCCGGTGGGTTCAAGGTCATGGCTTGAAAAGCTTGATCAATGCGGTTGGCACATAGCCAGTAGAATAGGCTGCATGGGCCTGATGTGGTCTGGAACCGAGAATGCCCGGGCCTGGTGTAGGAGAGGGTGATTGCCATGGGCGGTTTGGACCAGTAGTGGGGTAGGGGCATGGAGGAATGGTCCAAGATAATGGAGGGTAAGGGGCTGTCCACTGGTTTTGCCACTGTTGCATGTTCCACGGTTGTGGCCTGGGAGAAAAAGACCAACCCGGGGCTGTTTGGTGCTGAAATCTACCCCTGCCCCGGCCACGACCACGGCCACGACCACGGTTGGGCTGGTTGTTGTTCCGGTGAGGCTGAGATCGAGCAGTACGGTCCTGATTTTGATGTGATAGTGGCTGTTGTTTAGTTTGTGAATCAGCAGTAGAGACATTGAGGGCTGTTTCGCTAGAAGGAGATGAGGTCTGGTTTGCTTTTCTTGTTTCTTCCAGTATAAGTTTCGATCTTGCTTCATAAAAATCTGGAAGGGGATCAGATTGTTGTATCATCATTGCCACACCATCATATAGGTCATTTAGACCACTGATTAATTGGAGAACAAGTCTGTGATTTGTCACAGGTGAACCAACATTAGCGAGTTGGTCAGAAATCATCTTCAAGGACTGACAATAGGCTGAAACATTTGGAAAATTGTCAAGTTTGAGAGTAGAGAACTTGTTTTGAAGATAAATAGCCCGAGAATTCCGGTTATCCTGGAATATATTCTCAAGAGCTTTCCAAGCGGAAGCGGCGGTCGAATCTGGTTTGAGTATGGTATGAAGTAGATCATTCGAGATTGTGCCATAGATCCATTGTAGGACAATGGCATCAACTCGTTCCAAGTCTCCAGGTTAGAGGTAGAAGAAGAAGGTTTGTCTTTATCGGTGGTGGCAGCAGGTGTAGAGGTAGTACAGGTGAGATGATCAGAGCACTCGAATGCTCTGCAGTGGATTTTGAATAGCTCGGCCCAGGATACGTACTGTCCACTCTCCATCTCCAAGGTGAAGGGGATGAAGTTGCGGATGTTAGTAACTGTAATGGCAGCGTGAAGTTTATCCGTCATGGTGCAGTTAGGATTTGAAAAAAAAATGGCTGAAAATCAGTGAGTAGGGATGAAGGGTTAGTGGCGGCAGAGGGCAGAAGAGGAAGGGAGGTGACGGCAGAGGGCCGAAGGGTTTTAGGTTATCAGATGGCGCTCTGATACCATAATAGAGATGATATTTGGTAATTCTCTGAATCAATTTTATTTGATAGCCTTCTGCCCTATTTATAATACAAGAGAATAATCCTATTTTTGTTATGATTGCTATACAAAATCTATCCCAAAAATAACTATGTCTAGGGCCGGCTGGCCACATTGATTTTACACGCTAATATAATTATTTTAGGCTCGATTTAGCTTGCGTGTTTTTTTTCATTTCGTTCATAATCATTATTGTGAATAAAATCGAGTGCAAATAAAACGTAAATATTTGATAATTATGTTACTGGAACTGTTGTTGGTAATAAAAGTAAAAGTTGAGAGTGTACTGGCCAATTTAATAGTATGGATTATTATCAGTCAATAAGTAATAGTTTGAATTATTAAAATCCAATTCGACTTTTAGTTATATACTTATATAAATAATTATTGTGTTGAATATGATTTCAAAACAATAATATTACAATAGCAGTATATTGTTTAAAAAACAAAAGATTTCAGAAGGTTTCATGCATTTTGAATACGCTTCCGCATCGATCAAGCCCATTTGATCTGTATTCATAAAGCTAAATCTTTTGATTTTGCCCATTTACCACCTCTACAAAAACGATACCCGACATTTTGAAGGAATAGAGGAGTGAAATGAAGAGGTCTAAGAAAATTATGTACACTAGAGCTACAAATGATAGAACATATGTAAGTTTCATATCACAGTATAGGCCAAAACCACCTCTACAAGCAACTTCGTATACTTGTATTCTTGATTATTTCTTTTTAGGTCAAGAATGCAGAATTTGAAGGATTATGGCTAATAATACATTTTAGTTTCTAAAGAGGTACAAGTACATAAATAAGAAGAATGTACTACCCTGATCTTTGCATAAAGAGTTAAGGGAAGGAGAAAAAAACATAGAACTTACTGATAATCATGCCACTCGATAGAAGTAATAGTGTAATATAGGACTAAACTTGAACCAACTGCTACCAGTGCTAAAGGAGTGTCATTCGAGCTCTGAAAAAAAAAAATGAAAAGTAGAATATATTATAGTTTCTTATGCATATCAAAAAGAAATCATAAAAAGATGAAATTATTTAACCAAGGTTCATAACTGACCAGAAATATGCATGTGAACGCAATGACACGCATAGACCATTTAATAAATTGGGCTACACCAGCATCTACATCTCCGTCTTCTGAAATAACATATTTTCTCACCAGCCAATATCCAAGACCTGCTCCTAATAGAACAACTGTAAGCAGCACAAACACTGAAACCTGCAAGATTAAATGGCACGATTATGATCACCAAAATTTATGCCTTTCAGTAGGTTTATGATTTAAATTACTTTCTGGTAAATTTAATAAATGATACTGTCATTTGTTTGATAGATATTCAACACACATTTGATAAGACCATTTTTGTTTCCAAGTAAGATATTAACATCAAAAACGAATAACAGAGTTGGCAAAAACGGGTGGGTAAGGTGAGTTTGGTAACGGGTCAGTATGGTAGCTTTTTCTGCAGTTCAAAATGGATTAGGTTGACAGAGGACACTTTTTGTCCAAACACTTAATTTTTATAGATAATTAATGTGTTTTACGTTTTTCCGTTTTGGATAGGTTCATTGGTATTTCGGGTATCAAACAGCGCTTTTGTCTCAAACTCAAATTCTTTAGAAACATGAAAGAGAAGCAAAACAGAAGGTGTTGCCCTTTGCCAAGTATTTCTTGTCTGCAGCATGCATTAGCAAAATGGATAAGCTAGCAATCACTCTGTCCCAGATTAAAGGCAAAAACTTTCGTTTTGAATGTTAAAAAAATTGCTTTTTGGTACAGATTTTATGTGAAATTACCTCTTTGCCAATTAATAATTATAATTATGACAGAACAACGAATTAGTTTCGGTTAAAAAATATATCTATTCTGTCAAGAAAGTACTTACCGGGTTCTGCATCTCTTGACTGAATCCAAAATTTGAGAGGATTGAATTGATAAACACTGCAACATAATGAACCAGAAAAGATCCTGCACCAAGCTGAAAATTATGGAAAATAAGTGAAAAGAAAGCAAAGCTGTGACAGAAACCATATACTACTAATAAATTTCATATTTATGTTTTATATCACATTTTAAAAGCATATTTTGACAGCCTAATACACCTTTGAGTCACGGTAGTAACCCAAATCATGACCACAACAGTCATTTTATTAAGGAAAATTGGATATTAATAATCCAAACTGTGACTATTGGCCAATATTAATCCCAACTAACAATTTGACCTTTGACCAGTATTAATACCAACTTTCAATTTTGTTACCAATAACAGTCCTAGTCTAATTGTTCGTTAACTCCGTTAGTTTTTTATGACGTGACACGTGACGTTGCTCGTGACATGACGTATTACATAAAAAAATAAATATATCACTCAATTTTTACCTCTCTATGTCTCCAACCTATTCAAGTAACGACAAAAGGATTACGTTGAATAACTTCAGAAAATGATCTTTTATATAAAATAATTGAGTAATATATTTAAATTTTTAATTATAACTATGTTATATACTTATATATGTCATGTCACAAGCCATTTCACATGATACGTTATAAAAAACTAACGGTGTTAACAAACAATTAATCTGGGATTGTTGTTAGTAACATAATCAAAAGTTGGGATTAATACCGGTCAAATTGTTAGTTGGGATTAATATTTGCCGATAGTTAATAGTTTGGATTATTAAAATCCGATTTCTTTTTATTAAAACAAAAAAACCATCACAATTTTGAATTATGATTTTTATTTTTTACACTTTCACTTACATGTGGCCGCTTCAACCCGTTTACTATAATCCTCCATTAAAATTGTGTGTCTCAAACAGGTCAAAAAACATAGCTAAAAGGGAAGTAGATTGAACAGGTTGAACGGCACACAAAACCCATCTCTAATGCACGCAACCACCCAAATTGTTTTATTCTAAATTAATTTATTGTAATAATGTTGTAGTAATCGTACGTGCTTAATTAACTATTTATAAACGAAACAATACTCATTTCAGTCCGATCCCTGCAACTTTCAACCCATACAAGATATTGGCCAGTTATCCAACCCATTCATCTTGCCACTTCTAATTACACCAAATGTAGAAGTATAAATGTAATGTATTCCGTTAGTAAATAAAATAAATAGATTTCCAAGTGTCTTTAAGTACAGTAGAGGTTGATGCAAACTGCAGGACACTTACCAGTGAGGTATACATACTTAAATAAAAGGCACTTTTCCTGCCAGTAGGTAATAACTTCATCCCCTGTTCAAGATCAAATGTATTCAGAAAAATGATATTTAAGTCAACAACGAGATCAAAAAGAATGCTGAATGCGCTGAATTTTCAGAAGTTAATATCGATGTTAACTTTACCAAATGAACTTATAAAAACGTGTGCCAACTATTTAGCTTAGTAAGGTTGTGGTTCCCAACTTGACAAAACAAAGCATCTGTCTTTTTCAACTCTCACATCTTACCTTTTAAACCCAAATATCATTATCAATTGTCATTTGATTTCAATATTTTAAATAAATATCAACACTACGTACGTTCGGGAAAAAATGTGAACATAAAACAAAAGACTAGCAAACATTAGTGTTACCAAACAAGACCTAAACTCCTATCCTAATCCAGTAATCCAAACTAGTAATCTTCAATGCGATTCTTAGTGGTCTGTATGTTTAGCAAAACTCTTATGCACCCCAAAAGAGACAATGTACCTGATAAAGTAGTATGAGAATAACAGCTAAAACACCAATAGCCATAGAACTGGTGTAGTAAAAGGGGACCCACTCGCTAACAATGGGTGCCAAGAACAGCAGAGCAATTCCCACCAAAAGCAAGATGTACCGCCATCCCTGTGACACTGCATGTCACAATTATTTACAAACATGTTAAAAATCACATTGAAAAATGTGGATAATACAAAAAAATGGCATAAATAAGTCTTCTTGAACAGTGCTTTTTTTTCATTGCAAAGCAATGACTTTTCTTGTGAAAATCCAAAAAAAAAAAAAACAATAGAATACCAACTTTTTACCAAGTGTGCAAGTAAAAACACAGAAAAGCAGCAACGTAGTTGGCACCTTTTGTCTAATATCACTCAGTCTTGGTAGAATTGTATAAATAAAATACAAACTTCAACAAAGAAATTGACAAACACCTAACCTTCATCGAGAGTGACAATTACAGAACCAGAAACCCCGCCAGTTAACTTCACGTCAATAAATCTTTGCTCATAAGGTGACATAATGGAGCTCCATGACCCTTTTTGGACAGATCTCCAGTCATCCTTGTCACACTGGCACAGCCCCAGTGAGGCATTCCTGCAAACAACTACCTTGGTGAATAAAAGTATTTATTAAATCATGAAACTTTGGCACTTTGCTAAACAATGGTGTGAGGAAAGAAGATATCAAAGACAACTACTAAATGTGGTACTTTCAACCATTTACATATGAACGGGTTGATATGGATTAAGCTTTATCTTAAATGGGTTCAACAAGTGAAAATAAGAAATTTAGCAAAAATAGAGAGGTTAATCGGGTTGAAAGTTGCCCTTAGTGCATTTTTAATGCATACGGCATCCCAAAATGTTTTACTACAAAATGTATATTATTGTAACAAACCAATTACCAATGTAAAGTTTTTGTAATCACTATTAACACACTAATTGTGTGGTTCAACACAACCCAACCCACCCACCAGTTTTGATCCGTTACCTAACCCTCCTGACCCACTCATGTTGTCTCCTCTAACGACTACCAACAAAAGCATAAGAATGGAACTTACAGATCCTCTTACTTACCGATGAAAACAAACTTGAATCTTGTTATGCCATTTATCAGGGATCACTACTGAGGGGACCAACATAACATTATATGCTTTGGCATAACTCTGTATTTTCATTCTTGAAATGCCGTGTACGGAAATACGTTCACAAGACTGAACATCTTTCGATCCGTGCAAAGAGCCATGAATAGGTGTGGGGGTAACATCTATAGTTGGATGTCCCACGTCAATGCCTGTGGTATCACATAATGAAGGCAATTAGTATTTGAAATACAATTCAAATAAGTGTCAAGCTGTAAAATCACCCAATACATTACCATATTCTAATTGAAGTTATAGGACGCTAAGTGACAGCTCACATCATATCCTTGGACATGGCACGTAATGCCTTCTTTCACATTGGAAATATAAATTACAGATGTAATCATGTGATTTACCTAAATTAAAGCCCATATAGATTAGATTGATACAAGTATACAACCCTAAAGTTGGCATCTCTATATGAGAGTATTACTAAAAATCATAAGTGACTCGAGGCATAACACTGAACGTAAAACATAATCAGTTGTCTATGTCTGCAAAAACTTTATTTAACGTCCTAGTAAGGTTGTTAACATCTTTGGGCGAACTTGGAACAGTCATCCACTATGTATCACCCATCTCATAATGCAAAATTGCTAGTGCGAGGTCAAGTAACCGAAGAAAAAAGAAAAACCCATGTTCCCATATTAAACTTTATGCTCGCTTCTTGCAATTTGTTCCTTTTCAGAATAATGAATGCAAGTTTCTAACATAGCGTTGCACATGGAAAACATTATTTTTTTAGTAATATGAAACAAAAACCTGGTTTTGGAATACATTATGACAGATTATTGAACGTAAAACGTATGTGTTAGCAAATCACCAAGAAACCCTAAACCTGAAATCTTTATAAGCCAATTGACTACTTACATCAAACTAAGATCAATCACCCGCTATAACTAACACGTGCCTGCAAATTAGCCGATGAAAGAAACATCCAGGATCAAATCAAATTCAAATTTCCCTATCAAATATTGCTTTTTTTTATCAATCTGCATATTCACTGAAGAAAAATTTTCAACAATGTGAACTGATGGATGTCGCAAGTGGCAGTGCCTTCCATACGAACTTATGAGACAAAATACCGAATCTAAAGAACACCCGCAACGATTGCACCAAGAAAACCCAAAATTCAACAACGCTACATGAACAATTACTTCGTAAATCGTGCTACAGCCAGCCACACACTACGAGTAATAATATCTCGATGTAAAATTGTTGACCTAAAACCCTAATTAAACAAAATCCCAGTTGTCGGACTAAAATTACTCAACTTCTATTTTCTTATGTTTTCCAAATCAAATACCTAAAATAGTTTCAGCAAGGATAGGAACTGAAGTGCATACCTTGATGTGCAAATGGTTCGTGATGGGAGCAAAATGAAACCCTAGAGAATCCGCATAGGATTACTAATAGGAGTATAAGAGAAGTGGGAGTAGGAGTGATTGTATTCGCCATAATCGTCCCTGTGATCTCGCTACGAAAACAAAGGGAGCGAAATCGATCTTTGAAATCTCCCTAATTTATGCATCGCATGTGCGTAGGTCGGTGTGCTTTCCTTCCTTTGGTGAGCAAATGGTTATTCGCACTCACACCCCTTCAATATCATGTTATTGCAATTTGGGTATGTGAGTCCGTAGTTATCTATTTAAACGATAGTTTTTTAGGTTAAATTTAAATAAAACTTACATAGTTTAGAATCATAAATAGATGTACGTAGTTTAGAATCATAAGAGTTTTAAATAAAACTTAAGCTATCGTTGTTAGGACATCCCTCAATTATATATCAACACCTTAGATTTTTATACGGACCATATACGGGACTTATACGCCATCTGACAGCCCCCCGAATTTTTCCTCGTAATCAGTGTCAAAATTTGCTATATGCGTTGTATAACCCTATATGTGTCGTATATGGAGTCGTATAAGCATATATGATTCGTATAGCCCTCTAATAGCCCCCATTGAATTTTCTCGTTTTTAATGTCTTCGACTCTATACGTCACGTATGATGCTATACGATGCATATATGAGGTGTCGATTTATAATGTAAGGTGTTAGTATATTATGACCTATTAATTATCGCTCTGGAAAAGTTATCAAGTTATTACTTATCTCATAAAAGATAAAATTGACTTTACATTTGATGATATCACAATATAATATTTAAATATTTTCTAAGAGGTTGCTTGGAAATACCATGTCTTTTGATCAAACAAGGTTCGCTGTTGCTAGCTACATTCAACTTATGTTTCTTAATTATTTAGAAATCAACTTGTAGTTTTTTGCTGTGATCGTTTCTGAATTTTAAAATTAAAGACAATATGAGATTAGTTTAAATGTAACCTTTATGATATGACATTGCTCATATGCTTGTGGATAAATAGGGTAAATACTTCAGGTTTTTAATTTCCACTTAACTGCTGACGAGTTATTTTTATCTACAACATATAAACTTAAAACGACGATATTAGTTCATGATAAATATACGGAAAAGGGATATCCCAAAATGGTGCTAATGAGGTTTTTATAATCGGTTATAGATAATATAAACAAACAAAATTGGTTATTAATAGTATACAATTTTGATATGTTAGGTACTAAGATAAAACGCTTCTTAAATATGATAAAGAAACAAAGCATACGGAATAAACCTACACAAAGGAACATTTGATGGATGAAGCATGTAGTTTACATAAGAGCCAAGTACAATAATAGCCCTTAATGTATGACAAGAATTTAGATTTGACCTTAAAGTACAAGCAACTACATTGATAATTTCAAATTATACATATAGCATGGCTGGTCCTTGTATTGATAGAAAATGAGCTACATATAGCATATAGCATATAGCACGATTGATAATTTCAAATTATACATATAGCATGATTGGTCCCTTGTATTGATAGAAAATGAACTGTTTATGTTCAGCGATGTGAAATAACTCAAATATTATTTTACTGTTAAATTTAATAAAATAATACTAAAAAAATAATATATAAAAGATAAATAATTTTAAAATTTACATTTAAAAATTCAAATGATTTTAAGAAAAATAATGTTATTAAAAAAAACCTTTAAACATAGAAAAGGTTTAAGAAAGAAGTTTAAAAGTCAAAAGGTTTTAAAAAACATTTATAAACCAAACAGAAAATATTTTTTATTTGTGTTAGTTAATAAATATATTTATAATGAAAAATTTTAAAATAAAATGTAAATCACAATGATAATCCTACAAGTAAAATAATTATATTTAAAAAAATTAATATTAATAACTGAATTAAAACAAAATAAAGACCATTGATAAAAAAATAAATATATCATTAAAGATTAAATTCGTAATATCTTTAATTCGTAACTTTTAAATTTTAAGAAACAAATTAAAAATTTTGACAAATCACGTTTACTTAAAGGAAAAAAAAAACCTCAGCTAAAACACAAAATCCGGATACAACAAACCCGACTCGACCTATTTACAAACTTCTTCTAGGGTTTTATCCACCATGTTTCCTGTTATAAGCAACTGATTAGGGTTTAACCCAATGGACAACAACCACAAAAAACCAACACCGGCCGACCAATTATCTATCGCCGCCGCTTACATCATTGCATATCTAACTCCGGCGGAGCTATCAGCCGTCTCATCAACCTGCAAAACACTTCATCTTATCGCCAAATCCATCACCGTCGCAAGATCATCGGACGCTTCAAGAAACTCCGAAAAACTCCCAATTCCCTTCATCAACTCCAATGTCGACAATCACCCATATGCCTACTTTACATACACTCATACCCAAATCATAACATCCACAGACGAACCGATTCGACAGCCGTGGGGTTCGTCGTTTGACGGACGACCCGACCCGGGTCTGATTCTCCCCCCGACGGTTGAAGATGGTTCTGGGTGTGAGTGTGATTGTGAGTGTGGGAGATCCGATGGGGATTTGGTCGGGTGCCCGTGCTCCAGACAGAAGCTTCATGGGTTGATTTGGGAATGTGGGTCGGGTTGTATGTGCGGGTCTGGGTGTCGGATCCGAGCGACTCAAGGAGGTGTATCGGCCAGGTTAAAGATTGTTAGAAGTTTGAAGAAAGGTTGGGGGTTGCATGCTGATCAGTTTATCAAAGGTGGAGAATTTGTCTGTGAGTATGCAGGTAAGGTGTTTGTGAAAATGTCTGAGTGAAATGAACTATTTTTTTTGGTAATTTCATTTGGCATTGTGTTATTATAGCCTTTTTTGGGTCACTTTTGTTTAGATTGTCCTAATTCTTGGCAGGCCACTTAAGTATGTGCTGCTTGCTGTAAATATGGACGAATATAAATTTTTATGTTGGCTTTAGGTGGGCATGCCATGAAGCAAATGATGTCCACAAAGGACCTACATACAGTAGTTCTATATATGTATGTGTGTATACTCAAATGGGCATAAGTCTCCTGTACATTGATATTTGCTAATTTTATTGGCAGTAACACTATGTTGTTTTGTAATCCAATTACACAAGCATAGTAGTTTTGCTGCCCGGCTGAGGCGAGGCGCAGCAAAACCACTTTGAGTGCAGCAAGATAAGATAAATTATGAACAGGTAAAAATTTGTCTGAGCCAAAAGTAGTTTCAAATGGTCTGAACCAGCCAAAAAACTGTCCAAACCGGTCCAAACAGACTGATTCAGCGTGAAACAAGTCTAATACAGCTAACTTGTTCTAGGCTGTTGTGCACCTTGCTGGTTTGCAAGTGTGTAATTTAATTTAGTTTCAACCGTTTGTGCCATTCAAGCTTTTCCTTTCTGGGTATGTTGATTTTGATTGTCCTAATTCTTGGCAGGCCACTTAAGTATGTGTTGCTTGCTGTAAATATGGACAAACATAAAAGTATTATCAATTATGTTGGCTTTAGGTGGGCATCTCATGAAGCAAAAGATGTCCACAAAGGACCTACATACATTATCCATTATGTGTTGGTTAAATTTCACTATAATTCTCTCAGGGATATAAAAGCTTATGTGTTTCATACAGGTTTTAGGTTCACACAATATTACAACAAAGATTTTATTTTATTGATCTTCCTGATCCATTTTGCATTGACAGGTGAACTTTTAACAACTAAAGAAGCAAGAAGACGCCAATCAATATATGATAAACTTGCATCCAGCGGCAAACATACATCAGCTCTTTTAGTTGTGAGGGAGCATCTTCCATCTGGAAATGCATGCATGAGGATTAACATTGATGCCACGAAAATTGGGAACGTTGGAAGATTCATCAACCATTCCTGTGATGGTGGGAATCTTTTAACAGTTTTGGTAAGAAGTTCAGGTGCTTTGCTACCTCGAGTATGCTTTTTTACATCCCGAGATATATTAAAAGATGAAGAGCTTACTTTCAGTTATGGGGATGCGGGTTTGAATCCAACTGGCTCAAAGTGTTTTTGTGGCAGCAGTTGTTGCTCTGGAATCATGCCCTCTGAACATACATAAATGCAGATTTACAGGTATATTGGATCTCTTCTGAATGATTGAACATGCGTGTTACGATGTTAGTTTTTTCAAGTGTTCTATCTGTGGCTGCAAGACCTTAATACGTTTACATACATATAGGCTGATTCTGGACTCTGTTTTTTTATTTCATTTGGGTCAAATTTAATAATATACTGAAAAAGGAGGACATTTCTATAGGGTTGTAAGTTGCCTGATTCTCAAAGTCTATTATTATTATCTTATTATTATTGTTATTATTGTTATTATTGTTCTTATATCGTGTTTGTACTTATAATGATCTCATGCAATATTTTAAACAAATCAAATTAATAAATAGGGTTAACGGGTCAGCCTAATCCTGTCTGGTCATTCTTAATCGTGATAAAAGTTAAATATTTCAACCCAAACATGTTTTGACTTGATACCGCCCAGGTAGTCCTTTTTAACATTTTTAAACCGGGCAGCCAACAACCGAATGAGAGAAATGTTTGTTGATTGGCTAACCATTGAAAAGAAGACATTTGGTTATTGCTTGGCTAACCATTGAAAAGTGAACCGTTTAAAAACCATGGAACACAAGGGATGGACGTACGATACACTAGGTTTAGACCGTGTCTCGTCGATTGACTTTAGGGTTGGCGGTAGTTTTTTGAATGGTTGGTATGGAGATTAGGCTGGCAAAATGGGTTTGATGTTTTGGGTTAAATGGAGGGTTTTGTAAGTTTTTTCGAATATTATGTTCCTTGTTTTTAAGTAAGATGACAACTACAACTGAATACGACATTAATTTAGATACTATTGCTGATAATAGATGAGGGTTTTAATTCAGCTTCGTATGTATTTAAATATAAGTTGTAAGTAGCCTTTGGATATATTATTTTGCACCACTTTAACCATCTATACTCTTGTTTCTCTTAGCATGATCACCACTGCATGACAAAAGAGCAACCTATTAAGTACAAAGCTTTTTTCATCAGAATTATCTGGATTGAAGCATCTGATTGGCGAAAACCAGTGGGTCCCCACTTTCTTCTTCGTCATCATCCTCGTCATCCTGACAGGGTTGACATAGTTGTAGAGGATTAAAACTCTGTTGTGAAAGAGTAGCACTATGATGGTCATCTGCAAGATTGTTCAAACTCGAATCAAAGCTGTTGATGTTAAGTATGTTGTTATTTGAAGCAGATGAAGCATTGGAATAAGCTGGCTGCAGCAGTGAAAGGTGGTTCACTGGCTCCAGTTGCTGTTGTGAACCCTGAAGCGCGTTTGCCACCAATAGCCTGTTGTTTATGAGCTGGTTCTGGACCATGGCTAGCTCCGTCTGCAATGATGCCACCTGTGAGTAAAAAACATAATTGCTCGTTTTTTAATTGTACCATACAACAATAAGAGGTTCTAGTGTCGCTATTGATGTATTTTATTGCTATCGTATTCTTTGGATAGTTATAATTATAAACAAAACCTATCACATTATTTATAAAAATCTCGTATTCTTTGGACAGTGTATCGTGCTAACCCAACCTGATGCCTTTTGACCAGAACACATTATCCTGTTATCCAACCCAACCCGCCCATTTTGCGACCTTGAGCACGAGCATCATGCAATCTTGTACCTGTTGCTGCAAGGCCAAGACAGTTGAGACACAGCCATAAACCGGGTCAGACAACCGAGCCTGAGCTTCATAAGATATGGTCACAACCGCATGTTGTCGCCGGTTCACCGGTATGTGCATTAGCAGCTTCGACACATTGCTAGCTCCAAACACTTTGTGCACTGCAGCAAACCGGGCTGCACCCTGGTCAGACCCAAAGTAGGGTGCAAAGATGCAACCATTGACACACTTTCTTCTCAAGAATTTGCACGCCCCGCATGGTGAGTTGGGAATCGAGCCTGATTCTGATGTGGCTGCCTCAAATGACGACCCGCCACCCCGCTTTCCGACCCCAGTCCCCTTCCGGCGGCTGTCTGATGACTCAGCCATGCTAAACTGACAGGTGGGTGATGGGAGTGTTAAGGGGGTTTAAGAGACACTTAAGGAGATATTAGGGGATGTAGTTATATGAGTGATGGAATGTGAGGAAGCACATAAATCTCGTGATAAGGTTGGGTAGAGTTTTTTGTGTGAGAAGCTTTAAAGAGTGGTTTTTTTAATATGTTGATGGTATACTAAACCTCTATTATATTATTCCGGTTACCTAGTTGCTACAAGTAAGCTAAACTTAAATGACCTTGAGCTATTAACCTATTATTTATATCATTTTCTAGTAGTTATTAAGAATAAATTTACATAAAATCTTGAGTTAAATTTGAGCTATTAGCCTATTATTTATATAATTTTCTAGTAGTTATTGAGTATGTATTTACAAGATAAAATCTTGAGTTAAAATTTGTTAATGCTGTTTGAGGTTTGATAAAAACAATTATATTTTTTTAAAATATTAAAACATCAATTTACTTTGAAAACTTTCATAAGTTGTTTTAGTTAAAAGTTTTATCAATTGTTTTAACTAGAATCTATAATAATAAAACTTTTAGATTGAAATTAAAATAAATGATAACGCTTTTGAATAGAAGTTAATATTTTTAACTTTTTAGAGGGAAATAGTTATTTTCTCAAACCTATGAGCAAAATTGAAAATTTAACTCTAATATCTATTACTGTTATATATAAATTGTAATAAAAATAACTTAATGATATATATATTATGTTATATGTATATACTAGCTTTGGTAAACTTATGTATTATACGGGTTGAATAAATAAAATATTAAATAAAATAAAAATTATTAATTATAAAATAATATTTTATAATAAAATATAATTAAAATTATGTATGAGTAAGAATTATAAGTAATAGAAAATGATATCAACTTTTTAAATTTTATTTTTAAACTTTTTTTCTTAATTAAACATTTTGTTTCAAAATATTTAAAATTGTCATTTTAAAATTTTCCTTAATATAACTTCTAATTTTAAATATTTTTGGTTTATAAAGATTTTACTTTTTAAAAACATCAATTTTAAAATATTTCGTATTTTAAAGTTTGATGTTTTGGAAAAAGTTCTTATTTTATAAAAATTTAACTTTAGAAATAACATTAATAAAAAGATTTTTTTTAATTTATTAAAAACCCATACTTTTTAATCTAACAAATTAAATAGATGAAAGATATGTAGTTTTTTGTCATGTGGCTTTTTTAGTTGTTTTTTTATTAGAGTAAAAAAATTTAATAAGTAAAACAAATTGATTCACAAGTAGAATTATAGCTAGCTCAAATTTTAGAAGTAGAGCTTGAAATAAGTTGAACTTGAGCTCACTTAAACAATTAGAGTTGGAGCAAGATTTTCTATAACCCTAGTTTTAGTGTTTAGCTTCATTTTCTGCGTGAACTATAAAATATTATTTAAATGTATTTAATATGATAGACATGTTTGATGGTTGTCCCACATGAGAAGACACAAGATTTATGCTGCCCCTGGGATGTGGGAATGCTACCAAACATACCTAATTTTAAAAACAAGTCATTCATGAATATAGCACAACAAATCTGAAGAGGTAAAAACGTATACTCGTTTCAATATTCCACACTGAACTCATGAATACGGTGGTGTGTTTCTTCCAATATTTTAAGATAAGTATGAAATTACGTTAAATTAGTGCATGCTTGTGATTTTATAAATTTAGTTTATTTTTTTAAGAATGACTATCACATTTAATTTATTCATAACTTTACTCTAGAGTCCATCATGATACTTGAACCCCTAACCAGTTAGGAAGGGATCACAATTTAACACACTGGTATACCATTTAATTAAATATCTTTTGATTTACGATTTTATACTTAAAAGGTTTTTTGACCAAATGATGGTGAGATTACCACACTCATCCTGTTTGCATAACAAAGACCCTCTAGCGTGCGGGCATGTTTGTTATTTAGGCTAGCATCAAGTTTATTAAGATGATATGAATACTCCCTCCTCGCGTGACACTCCCACCTTCCATCTCTGGCCACTAAGTTGGCGCCTTTCTTCTGCCCCTTATCTGAGTTTAGGAGAAACAAGCTTCATCCACCTATCGATGGTTCTACGGAATTGGTATCACAAAACCTCCAATCACAACCAATGAACAAAACATGCAACAAAAATCAAATACAAGGACCAAAACACACACTTCATTTCCCCAGTCCCCACCTGTATCACAGCCTCAAGCTCTTGGCGTTCCCCATCCCCCACCCTGGAGGCAACACTTTTCTCGATTTTCCTGCGTAACACAACAAAATCTCCCATCATCGATCTTCACCTTAATTGCACCTCAAGCAACGACCGTCTCCCTCGATTCTGGGTTGTTCAACGATCTACGTGCGTTGTTGTTGTTGTTGATGGTTGGGGATTGCTGTGGTAACCAACATCACGGTGGCAAAGCACAGTGAAATTTCAAGGTTAACCGCCCAATTCGTTCTTATATTATCTTAGTAATTTATAGAAAGATGAAACAAACAAAAAAATGTTTACCCATATCAAAAATCAAAATAACCAAAAAGTATAGGTTTTCTCTATTTAATCCCCAAAGATCCTTGCCTACTATGACATTCACATACATGATACATGGGTACCACACATGACAAATGATCTTATACACCACCAACAAACAAACAAACCAACCTCTTAGAGATTGTTATACCAACACCTATACACCAAACATGCTCAAAGGAAAACTCTTTAACACCTATGATGAACTCATTTCAATTATTTGTGGCCCCAAATACTTGATTCCCACCATTTCTGATTCTTTTGGCGCCTCTATTTCTTCTAACCACCAATACCGCTCCCTCTCTTCTTCACTCATAACCGCTTGTTCATCTGAAAATCATTATAACCAACCCATTAGTGACAAGACAATCATAATCTTAAGAATACCAACAGGTCACAGAAAGAACCTTAAATGTGTATTGCATTGCTCATTTCATTTTAACAACTCTTTAATAAGAAGTTAAATATGTTCTCACTTTGTATTTTAAGGTTGTATTAAATACCATTGTATTGTATAATGTAATACTACACCGTGGTGTACTAATTGTTGCATAGTATACTTGGGATATACAAAGAGGAACATTGTAAAACAGTTTTAACATTAGGGTAAACATAGATAATCTGAAAGCGCGTGAATTTTAGCTATACGATTTGACAATAAAATTTGGTAGAGGTGTTTGCTTACATGGCAATGCATCATATGGAATGTCTCTATAGTATGAGCAGTCTCGACCATCTTTTTTAGAATACGGGGGACCCATCACATCAAGGATTGCACAAGGCGTTATAGCTCTGAAGGCATGTATGTTACCCCCTGAAGTCGGATACAGTACAGAAGTATCACATGGGGCCGTGAAAACACCATCAGCTTTTAAACATGCTAGTTTCGCTGCATAAATTCAAGTTAAGTCAAATAAAACTTTCGTTTATATTTCTTATAGAGGTGACAAAATAAGCATGTGGTAACATGTCAAAAGGGCATCAACCTGAAACATGCTTGTAAATTTGCTTTTAATGAATATTATCATCAAGTTGATAGTGGTTGTCAACCATCATCTATCCAAAATCAAGAACAAAACCACCCCTATGAATTTACTTGCATATATAGAGATTTGGAACTCACGTTGTGAGGGAGATATCGAGTCATCCTGGTTACTAGAGGTAACTAAATCATATGCTTTAATGTGCACTTTCCCAAGCAAGAGCTTGTTGAAAACCGTCATCCCTGGATGATTATGAAGAGGTATGACAGCATTCGCAGGGAGAAAGAAAATACACAGCTGCAAAGATGTACGGAAAATAATTTTAGATGACATCTGAAAAGCTTGTTGCTTCAATAACTTACGAAAATGGAAAAAAAAAAAAAGAGAAAAGAAAACAAGGTCACCGAAAATTTCTCCGACTGGTATATGGTCGTGCATGAGACTTTCGGAGTAATTCCAGCGGTACTACTAGTCTTAGAGAATTGTAAGTTCCTACTTAATCCAACATCTTTTGCCGTCATTCCATCTATAGCAAAATATGAATCTAGTTAACACATAATGCAAATAAATTCACAGAAAGATCAAATGATAAGAACAAAATGCATAACAATTCTATAAAACAGATCATCATTCATAAACATTTCTCCAACAAAGAAAACAAGTCATGTGTGTCATGCTATTGCCCTATGATTAAGATAAATCTGAAAAGCTATGATCATGTGCATTTATAAAGGAAACAATTGGAAGTAATTAGATCCTTTTAGCCCAAAAATCAAATTATATAGCTAGATCCACACACGATATAGTAATAAACTTAAACAAATCCAACAATCCAACATCCAATCTATGAATAAGTACTAGACATCACACCACAAAGGTACAAACCAATGTGACTTAAGTGATTTCTAATGTCATAAATATATTTGACATTTTACAAAGGCAGGCTTTTTTAATGCAGGACAGTCCAAATCCAATGTCATGCTTGATTAGCTAATTTTTCCACTTCAGGAAAAAGAACTTTTCATCCATAAGTAGGATTGGTTCATCATAGTATGCAATGTTTAATTAGCTACTAGAATCACAAATTTAACTTGAGATGTATACACTTTTGATTTTAAACAAGCAAACTGCAACTAGTACATCTATCTTATAGCAAGTGTAAACCAGTGAAGGTCTCATTTGGACAAACCAGATCAAAACTAACTTAATCTTTTGTAAAGCTTTAAAGTGTTCTCAAGCCATACAAAACCTTCTTCTGTACACATAATCTTGTGTTAAGCTATATCCTATACGGCTATAAGTAATTTCGAATAGTTGCACATACCATAGACAATGCCGAACTTACTAACATGCATCCTAGAACCATATTCGCACCGTTAGCTATCAAATTAAGTACAGCTTAAAGATGTTTGTCAATAAAAGTACATAAACCTCCTAGATGCCTGCTTAGTGTAAATTAATCAAGTGATTAAACTAATGTTCTTATCAAACAATTATCCAAACAAACACGCCACGTATAAAATTCAACAAAATTATCCTCACCGAGAATACGGCAAAGCTTCTGCACGTCGGCAGGAGACGGAACAGTTCCGACGCCTTTGAACACATCTAAACACGACATATACAGCCTCTGCAACGGAACGGAAGACGCCGGAAGGTTCGCCGGAGGAGACGCCGGAGACGGTTTCCTTTTGCTGCTACTTTTCTTCTTCCTTATAGCCTTGCTCACGTCAGTTAGCCTCACCTCAATCGTCATCGATCGATCAAAACGCACAAACAGAAGCACAAAACCTTCCGATTCTCGATCGGAAACCTCAGATCCGATCAGAGATTAATATATATACAAGAGAATAACAGATCGCGTGTTAGCTTCTTAGAAATTGGACGTGTGTAAAAAGAAGTGATTAGATTATAAGGCGGTGGAGGTGGAGGAGATGGTGGGATGAAAAAACCGGGGGCGGCCATTGATAAGATCAATTTGGGGTTTTAGAGAGAGAAAGTTGATGAGAGAGATAGTGAGAGTTGTTTCATCTAGCGACCACTGTTTCATTCTTCTACATTTGTATGCAAAATTCCTCGTGTACCATTGTGTTAGCACCTATATTAAAATGTTTTGGGGATGAAGTAGATATTTAAACAACGTAACATCACAAAATAAAAAAAAAATTTAAAAATTAAAAAAATAGTTATATAACAATTGATGATGTTTATATATATATATAACTAAAGTGAATCATGTATTGTAGGTGCAAAGACCAGATAGCCTCTTGTGATGAATCTAAGGTTGATGATTAAAAAAGTTAAAGAAGATTTATTAATTTGATCAGATGATGCATTAAACTTTCAGGATCAAACAATATCGTATTATACTTTTAGGATCAAATAACTAGTTCTTGAAGAAGTTTCTAGAGGTTACTATTGATTCAATTTTGGTATTTTTTTCAATAGAATTTATAAATCTTATCATATAGAAGTTTATAAAATCTTTTAAAGAATTTAAAGATAAAATGTTTATGAGTTCAATATGTTAAGTCACATGATCATGATGACATGATTCAATCGTCAACTTGTAGTATGTGATATATCATTAGTTCACACATAAAATTAACATTAGTTCACATGATAATTAACGATAGTGTTAAAATGTTGTGTCACTGTTCTTAGAAACATCGGTATAAAACTTGGATATATCATTAGTGCACACATAAAATTAACATTAGTTCACATGATAATTACGATAATGTTAAAATATTGTAACACTGTTCTTAAAAACATCAGTATAAAACTTGGATGGAACCAGTGTTCATATGTGATTAGTGTTCTATATAACTAATCTATTTTTTGTAACACGTTCTAAGATCATTTTTTTATAATAATCCATCCTAAATGCTATGTGTAACTTTAAAACTATTGTTGACATTTCACCCTTTTTATTTCATAAGACTCACTTTTATAAAATCACCAAATGTGATTCGAGTTGTTTCGTCTATACAAATTGCTACATATGGTATAACCATGCAATTCAAGCCATGCGTATTTTATCACGGTTTATCACGGTTTATCACAGTTGTCTTTTAACACGGTTTATTACAGTTTACATTAACACCGTTTTTACTTTATCATTTGTCTTACATAAAAAACATTTCTGATGCATTTCTTTGATTTGAAAAAACTACAAATTACTTTATTTTCTCAAATAAATACGATTTTAAGTGTTAGAATTGCTATGTTATTTTATTTCTTCGGTTCATACGTGGATCAAACTAGGATTTGATACACGTATCATGATCCTACATGCTCTGCTCAGCATGCGTACTTCACGTGTTCCTTTCCCGGTTTCGTACAAACCTTTTGGATACCGTGTTCTGAATTCACAAAATAGTATTATTTAAATATATATAACCTTCTAAAGTTAGATTTGTTTAGAAGAATTAGGAATTCGGATCTCAACTGTCTAAAAACTATTTTATTTGTTTCCTTATTTAATTCAGTTTCCTTTATTGAAAAACTTGGTTACTAAAGAAAATCTAATTTTGTACTAATTTAGTTATAATCTGATCTAATCTAGAGTGAGAAAGTTTATGTTTTTGCAACGGCAATAGCTCCCGGTAGTTTGATATTCTAGCTATTCGAACCCAAAAACTACTTGGGAAAATCGCATGACCATCAGGCCAAAAGCCTAATGACATGAGAAAGTACATTTGTACAAGTTACAACAAAAAGCTGCAAAACTCACACCACACATGTATAACAAGCGTAATACAACAAAACATCTTCGACTCCAAACTCGTCGCACACAAACATATGATGTTGTCCATTGGAACTTGACGTGGATAAAAGACGTGAATCTCGGAAGTCCCTCCAGCCCTTGATAGATCGGTGGTTGCCCCTATATTTAAGTCTCTACATGTTTTGCCACTATATGGTTCATTAAAACAAAAAATGCCATTTTGTTCATATCCTCACATTTCAACCCAGACAAACAGTTTATATACAAAAGAAACCCAAACTCCCCAAAGGAAAGAAATACCGCTACTACTTATTAGTCTGTTTTCTCCGCCTTCGGAATATCTTCAACCTTGTCTACAATCTCAATAGGTATAACCGGAATCGAATCCCACCATCCCTTCAGTTTGCGATTCCCCATGTCTTTCTTTTTCCTGTTGATGAGCTTTGCAGGCTTTGATGTTGCAGTAAACGCCAATATCACGAGGGCCATGATTATAAACTTCAGAGGAATAACTGCCAATATAATTGCACCCCCCGTCATTGCTGTAATCGCCATATCTGTGTGCTGCAACCAACATAATCGGAGAACATCATATGACAAGCAACAACAGTTTTAACACCTCACATCTCTAGAGGGTTAAACAAACAAAATCATATTAACTAATAAGAAGATCTCTCAAATTAGTCAAGCTCATAAAACATCTAAAATCCTTTTTATCAATAATTTATTATTATAATTAAGGCAATGTAAGCTATTTAAAGAATTTGGACAAATCTTTATGTCGTGTTGTGTTAACATACCTTGGGGGCATTGGACAACAATATTGACCATATTTTCAGAATCGAAATGTTCACCAACTGCATAATGTTGTATACAGTGTTGAGACCATGTTGTGCTGAAACTATGCTCTCTATCGTTGTTTGATCAGAAGCAGTGCACACGACAAATTTGGTTTTCTTGCCTACTCCATGTCGTCTTGCCCAAATCATCTTTGAAACAACCCACATTAAGAATACCGCCATCGCCTTGCCAACCCACTCTCTGCAAGCACGTAAAGTAACTTATTTAGTCTTTATGCGTGTATTTTCTTATTATCATTCATAATCAAAACTTTTAATTAAACATTAAGATTTGACTACACCTTACTTGTATACAACTAGTAGGATTAAGCTGATCACCGTGAGGGTGGATGCCGGTCTTTCCCACTGGATAACCTCTTGAAACCATGGCAATACACTTTTCAATGGTTTCACCAACTCCTGCACAGTGATATCAATGCAAGATTCTTATCCTTTTACACATCACATATAGACTATAAGATGATAAATTGCAAATACATATTTATTGCAATGTTTGTATGTGTGAATGTAAGAACTTACCATCAATACAAGAGCACTATTTCCAATCCCTTCATCTTTTAATTCATCAGCCTTAGCTTTTGCAGTATTGATTTCTTTTGCTTCCTCTCTAACCTGTTCGACAGCTGTTTCCAACGATGAGAGATTGACAGGTCTATTATTTGCAATTTCAGCATGTTTAATCCCTACTTTCATTTCCCTATGGCCGGTAACAATTTGGGAGACATTTAAATTACGGAGTATGGAACTAGCACTGCATGGGTGTCCAGTGTCGACTGTTTTCAAACTCTCAGCAAGCTCCTGTAACACGTTACTACCTGTAGGCAGCTCATCAAACAAAGCAAAAATTAGGAAACTTTTGGGATCAGGAGGTGCAATTCTAAGCAATTCTCTTGCAGCATGAAGCCTTATTATTCCCAATATGGTCCTTGCATGCACCTCCCATGCTTGTAGAGACGATTCAATTTTGAATTTTGTTAAAAACTTGTGCAATAACATGATTTCCTTCACTAGAGCAAGCCAATGGTCACGTCTCGTGGAGCTAGTCATCTCCGGGAACTCGATTTGGACATCATCTTGCCTAAAGATCTCAAGGAAATATTTCAGTTTCAGTGTGAAATCTACAACTAGGATGAAATAATATATATGTCAACTAAAATCTACACTCTTGAGTCTCTGACAAGTATGTAGTCAAGTTTTTGTGAAATGGGTTACACTTGAAATTTCATAAAAGATGTTTTACATATTTTACCACAAACAAATTGTATGATTTTGCAAGCGTGTTAGGTGAAAAAAACATTGTACGGTTATAAGCACTTATGTTCTTAACGACTTCATATTATTTACATGGGCGTATAAATATAAACATGGTATACATGTTTACAAGTGTAAACAACTTAAGACAAAAGTTTACACATTTTCCTAAATTGTGTACAAAATGAGTGCAACTTGCATGTCTATCGTCGTTATGACAATACAAATCTGTATATAAAGAAATAATCTTACAGTTCAGAGGATTTGTATATAATAGCCTTGTCAAAAAGAGGAGCACCCAAAGGGCCCGTGGCTGCTGGTTCTATAGACTGCTCGACGTCCTTTGAAAGATCAAGCTTTATTGCGTCTTCATAGGAAACAATACCCGAGGCCTCAAAGTAGAGAGCATAGTTGGTTAATGTGAGCCTTCCTAGATAAGGGATATTAACAACGATTTCTCAGCGAAATTATGTAATTAAATGAATTTATACATGCTCAAAAGAAGACCGAAGAAGAGAAAATCAAGACTAACCAGGCCAGCTTTGCCCTCCGATGTGGCGTACGACTCTCTGTGAACTTGCAGTTCCCTCAACATGCAGAATGAACTCATCGTCAGCCATAACAACATTCTTGGGCATTGCTTGATTTTGCAAATGCTTTATGCATCTGCAATAAAGTCCAACCAAATTTAAAAAGAGAAAGTCGTTCGAAGCAATGTCATTGAGTGAGTGTTTGGGTTGCTTATTGAGGGATATCATGCGATTATGACATTTATAAATATGCATCTACAGTTAGTAACATGTGTACCACATTACCTGTGTATGCATATACGATTAGAAGCTAAAATGAGACTATTCATTGCGTACAAGAAACTTAAGAGACAAAAATGAACATTGGAAAAACTTTGTTTGCGATTTAGAAATATAGATGACTACATTGCATATAGAATGCCCTGCCTTAACCCTGAGCATTTTTGTTCAGAATGAGACTTGAACCCATAACCTTCTAATATTGATATGGGTACCTCACCTTAACCAGTTGGGCTGGTTGGAAAGACTTACTTGTCAATTTCTTTAAGGAATCTGTCATAGGCGGGGAAATGTAGGCGGTTCAAAGTAGAGCTAGTTAGGGTCTCAAAAGTGAATCTCCCATTCACGAAATCGGCCACTAAAGGAACTAATGAACCCAACCACACAAATGCATCATCTCCAACGCTTGGCTCATTATCAACCTATCAATAGAACATGTTAATTAAAATACCATTTCATAAATCAGAGCTCTAAAAGTGTCAATTTCGACTTAATTGGGGATAAATGGGCCTTACAAGCAGTGGCATGACGTCTGAATAGAATAGAGGGATGTCATCTTGCTCGTTATCTTCTTTCTCCTTCGCCACATACTCCTAAAAATAAAGGATACCCATTAAATTTAGAGGAATTTGAACTCACATCGTATTTACGACTACAATCATCAATTTCATTATTAGATAGTGACCAATAGAATTACATTTCAATATCTCTCACTCTCTTCTGTAAGTAAGAGCTTAAATTTGTTAAAATGTCCCAATTTTCATTAAATTTGTTCAAATAACACGTACCGTACGAGATTCTTCATCATCAACACTAGGCGTCTCCCACGCGAGCATCATGTCGAAGGTGAACCGACTAAAACTTCCATCACAAACAGCTTCTTCAATGCTCGTACACATTTCATTGAGCACCTTAGAGGCACAATACTCCACCAATTTCCTCGAGTATCCTCCCGAATCCGCCTTCCATTGGATCTCAAATTCATTCACCAATTCGCTCACAGAGGTCTCCAGTCTCCTGAAATTAAGTCCGTCAGAATTGAATCAACTTCCGATTGATTTACTCAGCAGGTAATTGTTAATTAAGCAGTTGATTACACACGTACAGAGCACATCGTTGAAGAAGGCTGTTAGCAATGGTGGATAGATGCTTCTTCTTCTTCTTCTCCATTCGATCTTATCTCAGATGTCGTTCAATTTGTTGTTGATTATATACAACTAGAGGTCGATCTTAATGGATGAGTGTGTGTGTGTGATCTGAAGCGTCAACGGCGGTGAAACGTGGCGGACATGCATGAACTCGACCGGTGGAAGGCGGTATGGGATGTGAGTAAAAATATAAGATAAAGGAAGTTTAAAAGTTTTGTCCGTTTTTGTTTCTGCTATTTTTAATATGAAAGCTTTTACCTTGTTATTGTAGGTTACTTTTTTTTTTCTTTTTCTTTTTCTTTTAACCTAACACTTTTTTGTAACATTTGATTTCAACTAACGGCCTGTTTGTTTGCCTATTAATTGTTTGCTTATTAATCATTCAAAAGTTTTAATGGTTCAGCACTTAATGGTTCAAAGTGTTTGTTTCATAAGTAGATTTCTGAATGGCTAAGCACTTTTGCTTCTAAATGATTAAGCATTATACTAAGTTTGAATACATGATTTTCACTTAAATATGTGGATGTTTCGATTCAATAACAAACGTATAGGTATCAATTAAATAATAAACATATTGGTGTAATATTTTCTGATGAGATATCAAGTCTGTTGTTGCATATACATCGAGTTGGTGGGCTGGAATCTCGTTCGGGTTGATTCACTTCTTGGCTCCCTGCGGTTCTAGCAAGTTGGACTTTAGTTTGATCTTATTTGGGCTTGGACTAGAGTTGTGCACGGCCTCATATGACATGGGCCTCATATAGCAGATGCATTATATTATTTAAGGGGATTATCTTGGTCTTATTATCGTGACTTCATTCATCCGATGGTCATCTTCATCTAGCCATCTAGGGTTCAACCTTTCTGCCTTGTTCCAGTAGTTCTTGGCTATTAGTTCATATATATATATATATATATATATATATATATATATATATATATATATATATATATATATATATATTTGTACGAGTTTGGGTTCATCCTATACGTTGATAGTCTGAGCCTTTTTTTTTGTTTATCGTTGTTTTTTATTTTTATTTGTATTTGTTGAAATAGTTCTCGGCAATACGCTTTGGTTTGGGGTTAATAAGATTTGCATTTACAATTTCTAACAACTTATACTTGATTTCACCTGGAGAGAAGTTATGTTTTGTTGATTTCAAAGATTTGATTATTAGTGGCGGATGATTAAATACTCTTTCATAGCATTTGAAATGTGTAACGCTAGAGAAGATGAATTTACTTATGTTAATAGATGACTATGAATGGATCTAATCATTTAAGTCTGGAAAATTAATTTTATTTTTTTCCTTTTTTTCTAGACAAATTTCCACCTATATGTCACTCAATGGTTCTATCCCTCGGTTGATTCGAGTAATTGTGGTTTAAAACAAGCTTGATGAGCTTATAAAAGAAAGTGATTCAGTTCATTCATAAGTCTCATTATGGTTCCAATTGGTTCAGTTCATTCATACTAATCGGTAACCGCTTGACAAGTAGTTAACTAGAGTTTATCTCTAATCCTTCTACTTAGGATAGGTGTAATAACAATCCACTACATTTCACTAGTCTTAAAATTGACCGTAAAAATCACTTCAAATGATTGATTTGCACAATCCGGTTTTATTTTTATTTTTACCAAAATTGAAGGAAAAAAATGCTATTGATTGAAAGGCTTAAAATTTTGAGAAAAATACCTTGAATTAATATATAAAAGAAATTAACGATTAAGGATTTTTATTTCTTTTATGTCACATATGCTCGAGGTTGGATTGTTTATTATTTATATGTCGAAGTCACAAGGGGCAGCGGTTCTCGTCCTTAGGCCACCGTTAAGGCTTGATTCACTAGAGAGAGAGAACATATATGTTATGACAGAGAAGCCTGTTTTGCCTATATAAGGGGAGGGGTTGTTTTGCAAATTATAATATTTCAGTGGCCAATCTTGGAAACCCTTAAATTCCGTTGTAATCAGTAATCACCGACCTACTGTAATTATATTATATATTAAAAAGCAACTTCACTGCTACAGTAAAGTTTGCTTTTTAATATTTTGGCCACACATTTTTACAAAATGTATATATAAGTTTGTTTTTTAATATATTAGCCACATATTTTTACAAAATGTATTTAAAACACAAATTATAATTAGGATTAACAACAAAGTTTTATATTTTTGCTTTTTGATCACAAAAGTTTATTTTTTGTTTTTTTGGGTTCAAACATTAATATCGGTATTCGATATTATCGGAACCGGTATTGGTATACACTTTTGTAGTTTCTGATAAGCCGACCCGACAACGGAAAAAGTCACGGTAGCATAAGACAAAGGAAAACAACCAAACTTCCGCACGCGTAACGCGGGTAAAGTTTGCTTTTTAATATTTTAGCCACATCTTTTTACAAATTGATATTAAAACCCAAATCCTAACTAGGATTATTCTTTTGGTTTTCTTTTATGATGAAGGCAAGTGAGGTGGTACAACAAAGTTTTATATTTTTGCTTTTTGACCACAAAAGTTTATTTTTTGTGTTTTTAGCGTCAAACATTAGTATCGGTATTCGGTATCTAATCAAACTGGTATCAGTATACGCTTTTGTAGTTTCCGATGAGCCAACCCGACAACGAAAAAAGTCACGGTCGCGTAAGACAGAGAAAAACAACCAAACTCCCGCGCGCGTAGCGCGGGAGAAAACACTTGTATATATTAAAAAGCAACTTCACTGCTACAGTGAAGTTTGCTTTTTAATATATTGGCCACACAATTATGTAAAATGCATTTAAAAGTTTGTGTTTTTATATATTGACCACATATTTTTATTTAATGTATTTAAAACTCAAATTTTAATTATTAAAAAGCAACTTCACTGCTACAGTGAAGTTTGCTTTTTAATATATTGACCACACAATTATGTAAAATGCATTTAAAAGTTTGTGTTTTTATATATTGACCACGTATTTTTATTTAATGTATTTAAAACTCAAATTTTAATTAGGATTAACAACAAAGTTTTATATTTTTGCTTTTTGACACAAAAGTTTACTTTTTTTGTTTTTCGGTTCAAACATTAGAATCGGTATTCGATATTATCGGAACCGGTATCGGTATATGCTTTTGTGGTTTCCGATGAGCCAACCCGACAATGAAGAAAGTCACGGTAGCGTAAGACAAAGGAAAACAACCAAACTTCCGTACGCGTAACGCATGTGAAGTTTGCTTTTTGACCACAAACGTTTATTTTTTTGTGTTTTTGACGTCAAACATTAGTATCGGTATTCAGTATTTAATCAAACTGGTATCGGTATACGCTTTTGTGGTTTCCGATGAGCCAATCCGACAACGAAGAAAGTCACGGTCGCGTAAGACAGAGAAAAACAACCAAACTCCCGCGCGCGTAGAGCGGGTTAAAATGCTAGTTAACCTATATATTTAAAAACCAATGAAAGAAATAGTACACTTTGTGTTATTCAAACTTTGGCCACCATACTTTTTCCTTTTTTTAACTTTTTTTTTTTTAGGTTTGAGTTGGCATAGCAACTTTGTTTGTTCATTGTTCTAAAGAGACTAGGGTTTATGAGATGGGTGGCTGGGTAGAGTCGGTTGCCTCTTGGCTGTCACGCTTGGTCACCCTCCTACCTCACAAACCCATTCTCTGTGTGGGTATCAGTTAGATTATTTGAAATCAACTGGGCGTTGTACTAATATGTTGTTCATGCTTATAGATTCAAATCTAAGAGCCGAACAACGATGTCGATGATAATGGCCTTGTGCTTATCTTAGATGTGGCCGCACCGTATGTTGTTTCACAGGAACGTAATCTGATATTGTAATTATCTTTGTGTTTACCTATATATGTTGGTAGCGATGTTATATTAATGATGATAGGATTTGGTTCATCTAAGATATCACCAAGTTGGTTATGGTCATGTTATACGGTCGATGATGATGGAACCTATTTGCTGTTAACTTTGGTTGGCTCCATTTGATAGGCGATGATGATGCCAAAAAAAAGATGTGTTCATTGTTATGGCTCGGTAAACGGAATGTCTGCAGCCCCACCGAATTGTTGTTATCGAGCCTTTAAATTTGATACATATTATATTATACTATTTATAAATTTATGGTTGTTTTATTAAAAAAAATGGCTATGATGGTAAGAATGGGAAAAATTAGACAATGTGTGTTTATAAGAGCCTCGGTTTATCCCGTTCATCTCGCGCGCAACGCGCGCCGTGAGACAACACTAGTTGTTATTATAGTATAAATAATTATTTAACTTTTTATATATAACATGTATATTAAAATTGATTTTCCATAAATATATATATTATTATAATTATGCAAATATATTTGAGTGGTCTATGCATATGAGTTCATCTAGACGGTTTAGTCATGTCGGGTTGGTGGGTTAACGGTTACAGGTTGGTGGGTTGGCAGTTCAAATTTGAACACAAAACATATTGTATTCATGTCAAAAACGTGAATCCTAACTTGCAAACACTTGAAATCATGTAACCCGTTCTACTAAAACAATAAACAAAACTTACTCAGTAGATCTCACTCATAACAATATTATTTGTAGGGTCTTGAAGGGATAGGATGGGACAAGTTTTTTCTTTATCCTAAGAGATAAAGAGATTACATCCATTAAAACCCCCACCTAGAGCAATCTATTTGTATTTCACAAATAGATATGTATATATCATGTATCCCATGTATTAGATAGTCCCACAAATAAAACATGTCTCAAAGTATTACAAAGGTTAAACACATCATAGGGTAGCCATTATGCAACAATATAAGCACATAAATCATACCGCCCCAAATACTCCCAACAAATCACCCCTAACCAAGACTTTGAAGCGGTTTGGAGACCGTCCTAAAAACATGCTATTTTTCGAAGCGATATTTTCTTGGCAGGTAATAATCAAGTTATAAACTTGTAATCGAGTCGATGGGTTGTAAAAGCTGGGTTAACTAGGTCATAAACAGCTAGTTGGTTGACTTGTTAAAATAAGCAGGTTGCCAGGCCAACCTTATTACCTAAACAAATTAAAAAAGTCAACACGAAAATAATTTGTTTCTAAACAGGATAGGGTATGTGTAGTGGCTCCAGAGAAGGGAGGGGGGCATGGATGAGGTGGCAATGGTGTAAGGGGTGAAACACAGCCTCTCTAGGGCTTGAGTAGGGGCACGAGAGGGGGCTGTAAGAGGGTCAAAACCTTTAGATATGTCACATGACACTCTCACGCCCTCTTTAAAAAGACCATCACGATCACCTTTAGATATGCCAACCCGAAGGCCAAAACCTAATTTTTTTTTTCCTTTTGTCATGTTTCCGGTTATGTCATAATTTCCCACCCTAAGTTTAGGCTAATAAATTAAAGGTCTTGAAAATGCCGAACGTGATTTCATTATTTGTGGATACATGCATTTGGGGAGGATTCGATACATGCTTGTGTATATGGTCCATCTAGATTCTAGGGATGGGTGGTGAAAGATACATGCATCATATGTTAAGTTTTAATTAGTAAACTCCGTGGACGGTGCGTGTGGAGGAGAACCATGAAGCAGCCCACGTAAAGCCCATGATTCTATAAAAAACTCATTTAATATCCACTCTCATTTTCCATTTTCCAATTGATTATATATTAGTTTTTTAATTATAATTTAGGTCCCCTACTATTAATAATATTGTATAGAGAACGGAGAATTGTGTTAGTGTCACATGTAATGTAAGTTACAAGGATAATGAGTGGCTGACAGATATAATGAAAGTTAAAAAAAATAGAGTATAATATTATTTTCGTTTTTGACGTTTTGTTAAATTTGTCTTTTAAATAATTTTTTTTTATCATTTCAGTCATTGTATGCGTGTAATGTTTGACACAACGTAACATTACACGTTATGCGTGTTTGACACGACATAAGGTTTCTCTTTTTTCGCGCCTATTTGACAACATGTAAGATTTCTTATTAGCGCGTCAATTATCTGACACGACTTAAATTCTTATATTTTCTTCATTTCTTCATTCGATTCTATACATTCATTCCTTATTTTTTAATCTATTTCATCAAACCAATTAGTAATTTTATTCAGAAAAATCATTTGTGCTGTAGAGTTGTGACGAATATATTTGACATTAGGTGGTGCGAATATATTTGACATTAGGTGGTGAATATTCAAGCTGGATATCAACGTCCACCAATTTTGTATGACATTTTCTACTAGCAGGAGTTTATTACCACAGAAATTCATACCTTTGCATTTGTTTATTAAAACTGAAATTTATACCATTACAATTGTTTATTAAAACTGATATTCATATCCTTACAATTATAATACTTATTAAAAACTTTGGTCGGTTTGTGGAGTGAAAATTTTGTGCTTTTGATATTAATCACAAAAGTTTTATGATTGACTATTCAACCTCTTTTGTTTTCACATAAAAAACTCTCTCTCGTCCATTAAATATATTATTTTTATTTATGCACTTATTTAAAATACATAAACTACAAATCTTACTTATTGTTAAAAAAATGGAAAATAGATGATATAAAATTAATATTGGATGCTTTTATTATCACTATCAACTAACAAATATTTATGCAAAAAAAATATATAAGAGTATAAAATATATAACGTAATTTCCTTATAATCTTAAAAAATCATTTAACTTTTTTATATGTTGTTTTTCAAAGGATTTCGTTTAAGACCCTTACTCTTTCATTATTTAACACTTTTTTTTTACATGTAGCAATGCGCGAATCACAATCTCATATAAAAACCAAACCCAAAAGAGACCCGCGGCAACGCGCGGGTTTCAATTTCTAGTTGTTTATTAAAACTAAAATCCATACACTTGTAGTTATTAAATTTGGAATCCACACCCTTGCAGGTGGTTGTTCAAAAACATAAACTTTATTTGTTTTAATAAAAAGTAATCAAATAATTATACATATTGTATAGGATCATATGATTTATATGTGTCAATTAAATGAGACACCATCTGTTTTACATAATATTATATGACTCGTATACGTGTAAGTGATCTGTTATTAAAGGAGTGGTGTAACCATAACCAAACAAAATATCTTTGTTTATCAAACACAAACTGTATTTGTGAACTTTGACTCGGCAAATTAACGATTGCGATTGACAAAGCGTATTAACGTACCCTGGCCCCATCAATAAGGCCGACATGAATATACTATTGTTCTAAGAAAATATACATACACCATAAGGGTTTATTTCCTCTTCAAAAGTTATTTTTTCAATCTAGAAAACTATTTGATTATTTTTTATCTTTATCATTCAAAAGAATACAACTTTAAACTAAGAAAAAAGAGTTATGTTATAATATAATCATATTTACATACAATAATAAAATTATATAAAATAATTTATGATGGTGAGACGCTGCATTGTTTTTATTATTTGAAGTAATGATTAAAATAAAATTATGAGTAAATTACTATTTGCATCCCTGACGTTTGTTCATTTTAACCATTTGCATACCTGCGGTTTCAAAATTACCAACTGACCCCTGACGTTTCATGTTATCTTCGTTTGAGTCTATGCTGTTTTATTTTTATTTCCATTTGAGTACAGATGACTAACACCGTTAGTTTTCCTGTTAAAATTATTGTTAAAAAGACTAAGCTACCCTTCATCACCACCATGACAACTAAGCAGCCCTCATCACCACCACCGCAGCCCCATCACCACCTCCGCAGCCCCATCACCATCACCACCACCACCGCAGCCCCCATCACCACCACCGCAGCCACCCATCACCACCACCGCAGCCCCCATCACCACCACCACAACCCCTATCACCACAACCGCAGCCACCCATCACCATCACCACCACCGTAGTCCCTATCACCACCACCGCAGCCCCATCACCACCATTGCAGCCACCCATCGCCACAACCGCAGCCACCCATCACCACCACCAAAACCCCTATCTCCACCACCATAGCCGATAATCACTACTAAATCTGCGATTTTTGCCAAAACACCCTTGGCCGCCACCGTGTTTCACCCTTCCACCACTAGATCTGCTTCTCTAGAACAACAATTTCACATCTTGGTGGTTGTGGTCTACCGATCACACACATACACAAAGAAAGGAAGAGAAGAAAAGAGATAGGGGTGGTCATGGTTCTACTGGTCGTTGAGGTGCGGTGGTGGTGCGGCGACGGTGGCGGTGCGGCGACCGCGTTGGTGCGGCGACCACAGTGGTTGCGGTAGCAGTGGCGGTGGACATAAAGAGGGAGAAGAGTGAGAGACATAGAGAGAAGATGAAAGGGGTGGAATGTGGATGAGAGGTATTAAATAAGGTATTTTTGTCATTTCATTAAACTTAACTGAAAAATCTAACGTCGTTAGTGTGTTGGACTCAAATGGAAATAAAAATGAAACGTCAGGGGGCAGATGGTAATTTTAAAACTGCAAGGATTCAAGTGGTTAATATACGCAAACGTCAGGGATACAAATGGTAATTTACTCTAAAATTATATAAGAACTTATGTATTTAAGAAAATATTATTTTTTTAAAATAAACAACTCACGCACCATGTTTTGAATAGCGAAAAATTTTGTTGCTAAATAAAAACCAACGAAAAACTAGACAAGATGAAAGATTTATAATCAATCACAAAACAACGCTACGTACACAACCAAGTAGAAAAGCACCATAAAATCTCATAGAATAATCCAACCTGAAATCTTACCACGTAGAACAACGTCATTTTTAAATATTTAATCATAACCTTGGATTTATAAGATTCTTTCAATCAGAAAATTGTCAACCTCAAGGAAAGAAAGAAATACATATATATGCACTTTCTACGCTTTTGGTATTCGATCAAAATCAAATGAAATAAATATTTTTTTGAACGGTTTTATAAACACTAACGAGCCACTGACAAGTCATGAGATAGCCCCTTCTTAATTCTTAACTTAATCATCTTTACTACTCAAGTATTGAACTTTAAAATTTAAACTGATATATTTTCGAAAGAAAATTCGTATATCAATTCATTTTCATTAGTTTTAAATCTGAACCGACACTCAAAATATAACTATTTTAAATAATAAACTGATAACTATATGACACAACCTAAAACTTTTTTCATCATCAATAAACTTAAACTCAAAACCTGTATATTTTAAAATAACTAACACACCTCCACCACCGAAATAAAAATCATTAACATATGAAATAAATAATTAAAGTGGTGAAGAAAAGACAAATAGAGAAAAGAGGAGAGCCAAAATAAAGAAAAAAACTAAAGATGAAAAGGAGTAATTTGGTGGGTCCTACCTAACGTGTCAGCGAGATAAGTGGTGCCAGAGTCGGTCACGTGGCACTCGGGCCCGTTCCTCCCTGCCGACGAATTTCATTTATTTTCTTTTTGGGGTTGCCGTGATTTATATCTATGGGCGTGAATATTATTACAACTTAAAATTATAAATTAACACCTTAAATTTTATACGGACCGTATAGTTTTATACGTGTCGTACAGTGTGAGAGGGGGGGGGGTCGTATAGTTTTATACGGGACGTATAACCCATCTAACATCCCCCTGAATTTTACTTAGTGTTGAAATTTGTTATACGCGTCGTATAGTCCAATATGTGTCGTATAAAAGTTTACGGTATAAAGTGTTGTTTTCGTGCGAAGGGTACGAAGCAACAAGGACCATTTATCTAACAGATAAACGGTTCAAATTTAAGATGAAATAATCACGCAATGAATGTTCTTGGAGGGGTATAATTGGTAATAGCATACAATTGTTTACTATTTTAAATTGCTCCCGTTTTTTAAACACATATAACTTTTTCATATGATATTTTTTTTAAAATACACCATAAAAACAAGTATTTTATTCTCTTTAATATTATTATAGTATTGCTATACTTTTTTTAAAAGAAATATTTTTTTAAAAGAAAACGTCTATGTGTTGTGCGTATAACTTGCATGATTATTCATTGCGTAATTATCATATGACTCGCGTAATTATTTTTTATAACCGTTGTAATTTTTCTTTATGTAATAATAGATATAACTTGCGTAATTATGAATATAACGTGCGTAATTTTGTAACTTTAAAGCGTAATTGTAGAACGGGTGAAACTACCCCTCCGTTAAAAAACACGTGTCACACTCTGGTGACTTTGTACGATTCGCACAAAAATTATTCTTTGTATAGTAACCAGCCCTATATCTATGGGTGTGAATATTGTGTCAACTTAAAATTATAAATTAACACCTAAATTTTTATACGGGTCGTATAGCCTCATATGCGTCATACAGGGGGGTCGTATAGCCCTATACAGGGCGCATAACCCATCTAACAGCCCACTGAATTTTTCCTCGTAGTCAATGTCGAAATTTATTATACGCGTCGTATAGCCCAATATGTGTCATATAGGGGGTCGTATAGGGTTATATGGGACGTATAGCTCTCTGATAGCCCCTGAATTTTTCTCATTTTCAGTGTCTTCGACCCTATACGCCGCGTATGGTGCCATACGAGGCGTATAAGAGAGTTTCGATTTATAATGGGGGTGTATCTATATTAGGACCATATTTAATTATTATATTATTATATCCGGTCAAATGTTTGTTTGTCTCTTTTACGATTTCAGTCTTGTTAATTACTTGGTAGTTGGTAGTGTTAACTTTCTTACGATTGAACAAATGAGAGTATCGTACGTAACATGGTGAAAGTCTACGCCTATATTGTTATACCATGGTTGTATGTTAGTTTAAGAGTTAAACAACCATAGCCAAGGGCATTTGGTCTTATTGGTTAGGTCATATTACTGTATTCGATGCTTGGATGGTGTATATTTGAGATTTTTTCTATTTAATATATGACGTGTTTACTTTCTAAGTTGATACTACCAAGTTATAAACAATGGCCACATTTCTTATAATTTCATTTCTTATTACAAATTTACAATACCAGTTGTACTTTTTATATTAATTCATGTCATGAAAATTTTGTTAGACCCTTAGTGGATCAAAATCGGCAATTAATCTGTTATAATAATAATGTGGATGAGGCTATGGTGATGGTGGTGTTGGTGGTCAATGATCACAACGAAGTCGATGCTAGAAATTAAGTAGAGGAATGGCTGACGAGAGTTTATAATTTTAAAAGCAGGACTACTTAATATTGAAGTTTATAAAGGTTTCTTAATGTTTCAAGAGGAAAAAAAACAAATATACTTTTTTGTTTACAACATATGCAAGATTAATATTGTAATCGTCATTTTAAAAGTTATAAAAATAACATCAGTTAAAAATCCTAAATTCTTTTAAATTAAAATTTGTTGATACTCAAAGAACAACTATGAAGTCTAACCTATAAAGTATAAACTATACATTATGCACTTTAAAAAAGTTAGAGTGGTAAAATATATGTTGTGGTGAACGTATCTCCTTTATATTTGTTACACTTTTACTATCTATTTAACTATGTTAAAATTTTCAAATGATAGAAGAGCAATTTAGGGAGATACATCCAATAAAGAGTAAAGTGCAAGTTTGTTAAATAGTGTGATTATTGGGTACGAATTAGAACTTTCCTTTAAAAATTAATCAAACTGATTTTTTAAATTTGATATAAATAACACTTTCACCAAATAAAATCCAACCACAAGGTCAAAATCATGGATAAACAAGATCATGAGGCGATCAAGGAATCACACGGCGATGCACGATGAGCACCACAAGCACGAAGGCGAGCACGAAGGCAATGCATAAGAGCAAGGAAGAGAGCAAGGAAGAAGATAAGAAGGAAAGAAGAAGGAAGAAGAAGGAAGGCGAACACCACGACGATGGCAGCAGCAGCAGCGACAGCGATTAGATCGCTTACGTCGCTCCTCGTCTTCGATCTCGAATCGGTATGTGTATGTTTTCAGATCTGTTAGCTCTCACACACGAACACTTGATCTTACACGATTGATCATTGAAACGACGATACATCTGTGACGATTTCATGATTCATGTAACGGAAATCATTATGGATCTACTGATCTACATCGATCATAGATCCGGATCGTCTCTGCACAAATTGTTCTGTAGTGAATTTTTGTGAACGATCTGAAGTGTGATTTAGATCTTCTAATCATATGTCAAAACTACTTGATCGTTCTACTAAATTTCAACGGTTGTCAACAAATTGATCAATCGCCAAACTAATTAAAAACTGATTATCTCTATTAATAGATTTCATTACTGTGTGGTTGGACTGTGATTCATGAGATGGAGATTAACTTTTGTGTGGTTTACGTATGATTGATTGAAATTTTATGTGTTTTGATTTTGCAGAGGATGGAGTGATGTACATGAAGCAGAGCTATCATGAGTGTGCTTTTCTGTTGTTTGTTGTTGAATAAAATGTAATAAACAAAAGAAAAAGAAAAAAAAAAGTTATGGATTGTTAGTTTGTTACTAAATCTGTAATCAATGGGTGTGTAATTGCTAGTAAATGATGAATGAAGTATTAATGGTTGCACTGTTACTTGAAATCTTTAATTACTTTCTAGTTTTGTTTGAATGATATATGTATGACCTGCTTTGTAAAAGGGTTGTTATTTTAATCCGAATTATTTATTCTTTTTCCAGTCGAGACACCATCTTCAAATCCATTAGAAGAAAACTCACAACTAGAAAAAACATTTGTTTTAACCTTGAGCAATTGCTTAAAGCAAGACTTAAACCCACTTCTTTTTTATTTTTACATGTTTTGAGACGTTACCTTAATCGTTTAAACTAAGTAATAATATCTTCTTACTACTCTAATAAAAAAATAAATAGAGTGGACACATGACATCATTATATTCATGCTCCTCTCTCCTATTAAATAATCATATTAATTATTAATACTATTTAATTTTTTTATATTAAAATAATTTGTAATAAATTAAAAAAAGATGTTTTTATTAATGTTATTTTTAAATAAATAATTTTTTATAAAATAAGAAATTTTTAAAAAAAATTAAACTTTTTTAAAAATACGAAATATTTAAAATTGATGTTTTTTAAAAAGTAAAATAATTATAAAATAATTACAATCAGGAGTTATAATAAAAAAATTTTATAAATGATATTTTTTAAACTGTTCTTTTTAAAATAAAATAATTTATTCTATTTATAATAAGTAAGATTTTAATTATATCTTATATTAAAATATTTTTTTATTATTAATAAATTTTAGTTATATTTAATTAATGCACGGATTTACTAAAAATAATTTTAATTAGCAAGGACATACGAGAGTGGTGAGGTGGGGCTCTGATGACAAGTGGATTGTAGATTTCAGTCTTGTAGCATACATGATTGAAGAATTTATTCTAAAAAAATCTAAAGTGTCGGTTTTTAAAAAACAAGAACATAACATGAAATTTCACATTTTATCAAATTTGTTATACATGAATAAATTGCAAGTCACGATTGATAGATCTCATAAAATTTAGATATTTTTTAATTTTATTTATAGGTGTAACGTTTGTTAAGCATCTCACTTATTTTAAAATCATATATCGTTTATACATTTAGAGCATTCACATCAAGTTTTTCATTTTTATACTTATAATTAAATTAAAAATTATTTTTTTTCTCTACTTTCCAGTTAAATAATTTTTTATACTTTTATCATTATATTTTCTCTCTCCTCTACTCACAACCACTTTAAAAAATATTAAAAAATTTATAAGGGTTAAACAGTAATTCCTCAAATATACAAATAAACAGTAACTTTTTTCTTTACTCCACTCACAATCATTTACAATCATTTCTTAAAATATAAAAATCACACTCACATAAGTATAAGGAACATACTGTGAATGCTCTTATAGTGGTAAAGCGGAAACGTAAAATCTTGTCTCACGTATAAACTGTTGTATAAATTTATAGAATAATAATATGTTTAATGACTTTTTTTCATATGCTTATACATTTATTGTAAAGAAAAATTAAACAATGGTACATGTAAGAGCATTTGCATCCCACTATTCATCTCTATTTTTATAATTATATTAAAAATCATTATTCCTTTGCTCTCTTTTTTAATTAAATAATATATCATGTATTTATCATTACATTTTCTTTATTCTCTACTCACAATAACTTTCAAAACATATTAAAAAAATTAATAAAGATGAACAATGTTTTATCAAATATAGAGATGAACAGTAACTAGAGGTGTACAAATCGGTTTTTTTACCCAAACTGGTTTGGGTTCAAAACCGAACTGGTTTTTTTTGTCATGGGGTCTAACCGGTTTTTTCTCAAACCGGTTCGAGTTACAAACCGGTTTGGCTCACCGAATACTCAAACCTGTCAAACCGATTTTGACCGGTTTGAAACCGGTTTTTTTAATAAACCGGTATTTAACTTTTAAACCAGTTTATAAACCGGTTTTGCATGTGGGGCTATCAAACGGGTATACAAACCGGCGATTCGGGTCGGTTTTGGACCGGTTTTTCTTTGAAACCGGTTTCGGGTTTTTTGACCGAACCGTTTTTTTTGCCCATGTATAACAGTAACATATTTTCTATCCTACACTTATAATCATTTACAACAGTTCTTTATAATATAAAAAACATACTCACAAGTATATAAAGAATGAGCTGTTAGAGCATGCACATTTCATTCCATATCCGTGTCTTTATAATTTATCTAAAAATCATCATTCCTTAAATTATCAATCATTTACCAACACATAACTCGATGTTAATCCTTTTTGCAATATTTACCTTCGAAAATAAAAATACAAAACCAACACATAAACATTTCATAATGCCCATTTTGAATTGGGTTGGGAATTTAAACAAATATGACATAAATGGAACATAAAAAAAGTGTTTTATAATGTTTATAAACAAGATTACTATTAGGGTAAGCACATATCATACATACATTATATCATAATGAACACATATACTGATATACATACATTATATAATAAATGACACCGTTAAATATTTTATATGTTATTTAATACTTGTTTTTGCATAATTTACACATCTAACACTCTTAAGCAACACTAGTTTATTGAAATATTATTAACATTCTTCTCATCATGTTGCTCTTCACAATCCTTTCTATCCCAAGTTAACCATTATAAGATCAACGGGTTAAAGGATACATTAAAAAATCAAATGGTTTAAAAAAAGAAAACTAATTGTTTAAAAAAGACATTTAATAAAAACAAAAGATTAAAAAATACGTTTAAAAATAAAAATAAAACATTTTTTTAATATATATAAGAGTAAATTTTACTTTGGTCCCTAAAGTTTTTAAATTACTAATTTAGTCAAAAGACATTTTAATCATTTTATTAGAAACTATACAAAATTTTAACTTTGTTAATGAATTAAACTGAAAGGATGAAAAATAAAAAGATAAAATATAAACTATGATTTGTTAAAAGATTTATTTTTAAACTCAAATGATTAAATACAATCTACAACAATATTTTTGTCTCTTTTTGCCACGTGTTTTACTGTTCTAGGCCCAAATGACAAAATTCAGAAGCGTTGATCCTTTACTTTGTTGGAATATCACAAGCACATTCTGGATTAAAACAATCATGCATAAAGACAAATTGTCTTGTTAAGAAAAAGTTATAATAAGAGTAAATTTCGTTTCTGGTCCCTGAGGTTTCATCAGTTTAACTATTTCGATCCAAAAAATTTGTTAACATACCATGCTCCGAAGTTACATTTTGTAACGTTTAACACTATTAGTTTTTCGGTCAATGTAGGGGCATCTTGATAATTTAACACCTAAAAAACTATTTATGTAAATTGCTATATTGTTTAATAGTTGGAGGGTTGTTTTTGTAATTAACTTAAATTAATAAAATGAAGAGAAAATTACATAAATAGTTCCTATGGTTTGATCAGATCGCATAATTGGTACCTAAACTTTTAAAATTACAAAGTTAGTTCAAAATTTTGTGTATACATTGCAAATATGGTCCCCGAATTATACAAAAGTGGAAAGTTAGTCTAAACTTTTATGTGGGCATTGCACTTTTGGTCACTGAAATTAAATTTAAAAGTTAATTTAAATTTTATAAAATACATAAAATTGAATGAATTTAGTGTCAGGGACCAAACATGCAATGATTATATAAAAGTTTGAATTATCTTTATAATTTTTAAAGTTTGGGACTAAACACGTAATATAATTAAACTACAGAGAATATTTATGCAATTTTCTACCCTAAAATCAACACCTACTTCTGGCCACCTACAAATTAATTTTGATTTGCTAATCCATTAAATCTCACCTACACCATCACTCTCTCGCAAGTAAAATAATATTTACACTAGAGAAAGATGATGACTTTTGTGTATATTCATATGAACAAATAAAAACACCAAAATTAGAGTAGCGAAACACTCCAATAAGCTAAAAACAAACATAACACTGGCAAAGAATTAATTGAAAGATTCAATTTTAAACCTTAAAAATAACCCAAATCTAATACAACTTGAAAGGATACGAAAGTGAATATGGTGCAAACAAAATGGTTAAATTTGGAGCACATTAGCTTTGTTCAGAGCAAAAAACACACAAATGCATAGCGAAATGAATGATAAAAACAAACCTTTTTCAATATTTTGGAGATGGGAGAGATCAGAGCTAGAGTAAGAAATTAAGCAAAAGAGACACTATAAATGAAGATTTACCTTGCCAATTAACAAAAAATAAGCCTTCAACATTGGCATCTACTTGAATATTACAAGACATAATTAAGAATTTATCAAGATAATAAGTCTTTCACCATGATGATCTTGTTATTGCTCATACAAAGGAAAGGTGGTGGGTTTCGTCGGAGATTGGGATGCGGTGACGGTGGTGGTGACGGTGGATGTAAGAGTTTCAGAGAATGGATTTAGGTTTTCCATATTTTAAAATTTTTATTATTTTAGAAAACTACACAAATCGTTCTAAACTTATACAATTTACATAACCAGTTCTTTTATATGAAATGACTAAAAAACCCCTAAACTTACAAAAAAAAAATCTAACAGAGCTAGTTAATACATTAAGGACTAAAATCGTACAAAATAGAAAATCTCAGGGCATAATATGTTAAAGGATTTTTGTTGGTTGGATTGAAAGAGTTAAACAATCTAAACTTCAGGGGCCAAAATAGAAATTTACTCTAGTAATAAATTAATAATGTTGATAGCAACATACCAACCTTTTAACCTATTTCTTGATCCCACATTTGTCGTTTTGTTTGATTTTCAATTTCATAAATCTTCAAGAACAACCTATCATCTTTATCATAATGATTAAAGAATATAATATCTTTTACTAGTTCATATAACTTATTAATAAATATTTAATATCTAAAACAATTTCTAACAACAACAAAATAAAGAAATCTATAAACTATCATCATATGTACTCCTAAGCAAATTAATAATTTACGAACGAATTATTAGCTAAAACTAAATGAAATTTAATGGTGTAGAACTTTTACTACTCTATTGATAACAATTTGTATAATCTAACTAAAAGATATATGGTGGATTATATACTCTTATTGATAGATATTTAGCTTGATGGAGGGTCAAGATTTTTTTTTTTTTTTTTTTTAAATTAGGCTTATTTTAGAGTGTGAAATAGTTTTTAGGTTGATTTTTTACTTATGTGTGTTTTTAGGTGTTCCGCAAGTTGAAATAGTGGAACTATCTTACGTGGCACCCCATCCTGCAAGTCTTTGAACATGGTGATGACGTGATATTAATGTGAAGACTTCCGCTAGTTGAGATAGACAAAAAGCATTATTTTTACTGTGACTTCCGCTAATTGAGTTAGCGAAAATGTCTACTCATAGGCTCACATGCACATACATTTGAAAGATAATAGATAGATGTTGTATAGATAATAGACAATCGTTCTTAATTTAAGCTCATCATTTTATTATAATAAATCTGTAATAAAGCATCTTGGTAACAACGTAAACAACGTTTAACCTTTGATGAACACCGTTAATACACTTCTCATTTATCTTGGTAAACACTAGTGTCTCTAGTGTTTTAGAATAAAAACTTTGGTTTAAGACCTTTAAAATCCATGATCCCAAAAAAACTTTAGGGATTAGGATTTAAACACCCACTCTCTGTTATATACATATACTAGGTTAGAGCGCGTGTAATACACGGATGATTTAAACAACTAGACTTTCATTAAACATTGATTACATATAATTTTTATAAATATAATATAGTGTATTTAATTTCTAAAGCATAAAAGTTTGTGGTAGTAATATATAATTCTATATCATATTATTAGGAGGTTGAATTTGAGAAAGTAATTATTCATTAAATATTTAATTGATTTCTTTAAATGTTTTATTACTGAATGAAAATAAATGATTATTGAATAAAAGTAATTAAAAAGAATATTATGATTGACAGGATGTATGATAAAATATAAAAAATAAATGTTAATAAATTTTGTAAGACAGATAGATTAATAAATTACTGGTAATTACAAAATAGTTTAAAAACTGAAAGAATATATTTAAATGTTTATCAGTATGGTAAGTATGTAATATATTAAATTTTTAGAAAATAACATAAATTACCATAAATTAACATTTGAAAGAATATGGTAAATATGGTTGAATTTATTGAAAATGGTTATCTTTTATAATTAATATATCAAGTATTAAATTATTCCCATATTTATACTTTTTAGGTAGAATATAATGTATTTATTTTATTTATTTTCATCCGTAAATCTAGAATACAAAAACAACTCAATAATAAATTTCATATTTAATTTTGAATACAAAAACAACTCAATTAATTAATTCCGTATTTAAGTTAAATATCAATTATTTCCCATATTAAAAAACACATAATTCATATTTCTAAATTGAATGTCATTTAATTCATTGCTATTTTTTTAGTTTTAAAGTCAAAGTTGTTAATAGTAATTCAATTACTATTAATTCTTACCATAAATTGTACTAAAATTTCAATTTTTGGTGAAATTTAAAGTAAATATCACAAATATTATATATAGTAATTAATATAAATCTTAATTTTATAAAAATTTATTAAAACTTACTAAATTATAAGATATCAATTATATTATATACCTTCAAGCCTTAAGTAATATTGACCAACGAAATGTGAGGCCATCTTCTAGGGTAGCTTAAAGTAAATCAAAAAATTTAAGTTTTTTCTAATAAAGTTGTCATGTAACTCTTCAAGAAAACCTAAGTACTACCTGTAAGGTTTTTGTATTGTCATTACGAATGTGAGTGTTTGAAGATTAAATAAGTACACAAATTACTTCACTAAATCAACACAAAACAAAGATAATCTAATTCAATCAAATCATTTATGAATACACAATTCCATGAAATCCATGTTCAAAGTCGTAGATTTGAATCGTAGTAGAAATCAATATATGAAAATTGAAATTAAATTAATAAAACACAAATTGATAAACCCTAATCCTAATAATATCATTGTAGACACATACCTTGACAATAGCCAAATAAATAAGCAATGTGAAGAAGCAGATTCACAAGGCTGTTTACATAAATGACCAGCTAGGGTTTACGAAGATAATGAAAATGAAATCAAAGTTCAGCTATCATCGATTCAGTTACAGAATTATGTTTGGGAAGAAGAATGAAAGATTAGGGAAATAAGAGTACCTAGTTAGAAGGTTTACGTACCAACGAAGATGGAAGAGTGTTTTGGATCTAGGGTTTTGTGTGTGAAAGAAGAAAAGAAGATGAGATAACCGGGTATTCTCATGGGTTAAAAAGGTCCGCGTGAAAGGTAAATATGGGTCAAGATTTAGGCGGAATTGAAAAAAGAGGTGGTGTAAGAGTTTGCCATATGTCAAAATGGTGGTGTAAGAGAATGCCATGTGGCTTCAAAAACCTTGTTTTATTAAAGACTATAGATTACTAATAAGATCATCACACCTGCATTATATAAACTTTAAGCCCGCAAGGTTTAGTTGAGGAGTAAATCAACTTTTCGCCGGGATGTCCGCTTGAGACAAATTATGATATTAAAAGGTTAGTTTGTTAATAATCTTACATGATACAATAACTATTTGTAAACTTTTTCACCGGTATCTTGGGGGACAAATTATGAAATAAAAAGCCTAGTTTTTAATAATCTTACATGATATAATAGCTATTTATAAAAAGTAATAAATTACAAAAGTTTAAATTCCAACTCAACCTTATGTATTGGATTTAACCAAAACTTACATTTATTCATTTTGATTTTTGAGGCCATTACTCACTCACAATAAGAAGTAGTCACTTCCGGTATCTCAATTAGGGAAAGTCACATAATTAACCTCTTATGTTATCTCAACTAGCGGAAGTGTTCAAATCAAATGCCATGTCATCACCACGTCTGAAGGCTTGCAGAGGTGGGTTATCACGTAAGGTAGTTCCGCTATCTCAACTAGCAAAACACTTAAAAATGTACATGCACAAGTCAAAAGTCAACCTAAAAACCACTTCACACCCTAAAATTAACCTATTTTGAAAAAAAATTCGAAGGGTCAATGGATCTTTCAAACCCTAAAATTCACTCTATTGACTAGTAAGAAAGTATACTTGGTCCCTTTGTTGGGAATATTAAATTCACATCTTAGACTACTATTGAAACAACACCATGCATAAAGACAATTGTCAACAAAAAAGAATAATATCAACATACCCAAGGTTTTAACCTTTCTCTTGATCGCACCTTCGTCACTTTGCTTTACTTACAATTTCACAAATCTTCAAGAATCACTTATTAAATTTAGCATAAACATTAAATAGTACAATAATTAGAACTTATAAACTTAGAGAGGCGTAGAACTTCTACTACTCCCATATGTTGAGGCATATTTCCATTTAACATATTCTAGATACTTACATAAAAATAATTATTATATATGAACTTATGAGTTAAAATAACTAAATAAAATATATTATGTTCTATATATAAAATTTAAAATTATAAATATATATATATATATATAGGGGAGGGATCCCTTGAAAACCAAGTTATAAATAAAAACCATGAAAACTATGGGTTACATATATGTATTTACGTATTACAAAGTGTACAACTAATAGTTACGTATATGTAGGGGTTATGCATATGTAAGTACGTGTTACCAAGTGTACAACTACGAGTTGCGTACATGTAACTCATACAAGGTACATATACGTAAGTCATTTCGTCATCATTGTCGTTCCTTGGAGTTTAAACTAAAAAATATATAATGACATCAAAAAATTAGATTGAAGTTTAATCAAATATACTTTAAACAATTAAAATGTTAAATCAATTATCAATTATGTGATTGGGTAGTAGTGGTTTTCACGGTTTTCAATTATAAGCATGGTTTTCATTTGATCCCTCCCATATATATATATATATATATATATTAATAGTTATGAATAAAAAAATTAAATATTCGACAATTAAAAGTAATAAACGATTTGCGTCCGAGTTAAGCTAAAGCATGAAAAACTACTCACGAGCTGAGATCGAACTCTTTTAAATTAAACGAACCGAGCTCAAAGTTAGATAAGATGGTGCGACTCATTTACACCCCATCACTACACGCGGAATATTACCTAAAACCAAATTTTGCAATGGATTGTAAACTTTAACACCTCTACTAACAACAATTTTAAGATCAAACAAAAAGAAATCTCTTTGGTTAACTACTCTCATTGATAAATATTTTGCTGGCCAAAAGGTTAACAAACCCCTTTGACCCCTGAAATTCAGTCGACTAATAAACAAGAAGGTATATTATTTAGATCAAAAAAACAAACTTCTCTTAAGTTACTTTTAAAAAAATATCATTTTTAGACCAATGGAATATAAGATTAGCATAAGTATTTTGTCTAGAATAATAAGTGTTTGCATAGTACAAAGGGCAACAAACACAATTATGAAAGTGACAGAGAGGAAAAAAGTACACCTAATACAACAATTCAACATTGTTATTAACACCACCATTTGGAAGCCCCTAGTGTTAGCCGGCACTCTTTTAACCTTCTTATTTACATACCCATTCAATCTTGTTCATCAGATCTTGCTTCTTTCTCCGGTTTCTGATTCGAAAAAAGCAAACACGCGAAGAAGGCAACCGCTACGAGCATCTTAAGGCGCGATCATGGACCGGTTGATAAGTCTAGAACCATCTAATGTGGTTGCAATACGACTCGAACAAGGCCAAAAGTGTTACGGTCGACTCACTTTGAGAAATGTTATGTACACAATGCCCGTAGCCTTCCGGTTGCAACCAATGAACAAAGGTCGTTACACCATCCGACCGCAATCGGGGATCATATCTCCTCTAACAACGGTTGTTGTAGAGATTACTTACGACTTCCCCCCGAATTCAAGTCTCCCGGGGTCGTTTCCGTATTGTGATGACTCGTTTTTGCTGCATAGCGTGGTGGCTCCTGGGGCCGCGGTTAAAAACCCGTCGTCGACCCATGATTCGGTCCCTATGGATTGGTTTACTACTAGAAAGAAGCAAGTGTTTGTTGATAGTGGTATTAAGGTCATGTTTGTTGGGTCAATGGTGATAACTAGACTTGTGAAGAATGGGCCCATGGATCAAATAAGGGATGTGTTAGAAAAGAGTGACCCCGGTTGGAAGACCGTTGACTCGGTTGACGAAGACGGTCAAACGTTACTCCACTTGGCGGTCTCACAAGGCCGAGCCGACATGGTCCAGTTGCTACTCGAGTTCGAGCCAGATGTTGAGGCTAGGAGCCGGTCAGGAACGAGCCCACTTGAAGATGCAGCTGCCTCTGGTGATAACTTGATTGTTGAGCTACTACTGGCTCATCAAGCTAGCACTGAGAGGTCAGAGTCATCCACATGGGGCCCGCTTCACCTTGCTACGAGCGCGGGCCATGTGGATGTTCTGAAGCTCCTTTTAGTAAAAGGAGCCAACGTGAATGCAGTTACAAAAGACGGGAATACCGCTCTACACCTGACGGTGAAGGAGCGGAGGCGTGACTGCGCTCGACTCTTGTTGACCGCCGGAGCGAATCCTGACGCCGGAAACTTAGCCGACAACGAGACCCCGTTGCATATAGCGTCGTCCCACGGGGATGACAACATGGTCAAGCTGCTACTACTTAAAGGAGCAAACAAAAACATCCGAAACCGATCAGGAAAAACCGCTTACGACTTGGCGAATGAGCACGGGCACACGAGGCTCTTCGACGCGCTTGGGCTCGGGGACCGGCTATGTCTAGCTGCAAGAAAAGGAGAAGTGAGAACCGTCAATAAAGTTCTCGAAAATGGAGCCGCGATTAACGGGCAGGACCAACACGGATGGACCGCTTTGCACCGCGCCTCGTTCAAGGGCTACACGGACGTGGTTCGCCTGTTGATCGAAAAGGGTGTTAATATTGACACGCGGGACGGAGACGGGTACACGCCTTTGCATTGCGCAGTTGAATCAGGCAATGCGGATGTTCTTGAACTATTAGTGAAAAAAGGTGCAGATTTAAAAGCAAGAACTAACAAAGGTGTGACCCCAATGCAAATAGCGGATTCTTTAAATTATGCAGGAATTACAAGAATATTAATCAATGGAGGTGCTAGTAAAGATGAAATCAAGAGTGTTGGTAAACAGTCACCACCAGCATTTGCTAATAAAACAGGTCGGGGCTCCGATAAGGATATGGGTTTGATGAAAAAGAAGATTGCACGGGTCAAAGCACTTAGTGGTGGGTTTGAACGGTCACCTTCACCGTTGGCTATGGTTTAGTTAGCATTAATAATTACTTATGATTAAGTTAATCCTATCCTTAATTATTGCTGTTAGTTGTTTATTCTTGTACTAGTCTTAAAGTTACATACGAGGTTCTTAATAAATAGTTTGTTGAACTTATATAGAATAATCAATTTGAATTTGAAATAAATAATATAAAATTACCAACGATCCTTAGCCCAACTGGTTAATGTGAGGTACTCATAACATGTAAATATTGGGAGGTTATGTGTTCAAGTGTCACTCTGAGCAAAATGTTCAGGTTTGAGCCAGTGGGTTTTCTCAATAATGGGTTTACTTCTGAGGGGGTTGAGGGTGCGGTCTCGGCTGAGAAACAAATAGGTGGGCCCGACTAAGATAACACCTATTATCCGAAGCAGTGTCGCACATTTACCGTTCAAAAAAATAATGATAATAAAAACTGTTTATCAAAAAAACTTATTTCATCGAAATGAAAATACGTACACATTTCATGATTTACCTATTAAGAGTAAACTAGTAAAGGGATACACATATTCTTGTTGGAAACATAATAAACAAATACCTTATTATGAATAAACATAATAAACACATTTCATTATCTAACTTTAATATTATATTTTATTAAAAATAAAATTTTATTTTGAGGGTGGAATGTGTGAGTTCAATTTGTGACTGGAATGCAATGTTTTCAGAATCGGATCGGACTCCGAACCGGACGCCTTACTGGTTTGGTGGTCGGACCGGTCGGACCGGATTTAAGAACCGGATGACGTCATAATTATATATATAGTATATTATGTATATAGTTATATATATAATTAATTATAAGTAATTTATATATGTATTTTATAGTTATATATAAAACTTAACTATATTTTTATATCCAACACACTAATATATGGTTCAACACCCCGTTTTTACCCATTAAAATCAAAAAAATAAAAAAAAATAAAAAAAATACAAAATCCGGTCCGAACCGGTTCAACCGCCGAACCGGTTCAAACCGGCCGGTTCAACTTGCTGAAAACGATTTGGGGGGGATCGGACCGATGGACCAACCGAATCCCGGTCGAACCGGTCGGACCGGCCGGTCCAATCCGGTCGTGAAAACAATGCTGGAATGTGAGAGCAGACGTGGCTCATTTGAGAACGAACACCGCCCCATCGACATGACAATGGCGTGAATGAGGTTGGGCACGAACATGATACTCTAGCTCACACACACAATTTGTACATTATGTTACAAACCTTGTACATTGTGCTAGGGAGAGGAATGAGTGGCATATTCGCAGGGCCGGCTCAACATATTTGTGGGACTAAAGGGAAACAAAATTTTGATGCCCTCGTATGTATATCATTCATAAAAGCTTTTGACTAGTGTTGACGACATAAACACAACTGTTTATAATTTCATAGAAAACAACTTAAGGGAAAATACAACTTAATTAACTAGAACAAAATCAATTGCAAAAGAAAAGATTAAATGATAAAAAAAAACAGTCAATTAAAGTAAAAAAAATAAAACTTAATTGTAAATGTAAATTAAAATCAAAATAGACAATAATATATTAAATTGACAAAAAAACAATACTAAATTGAAGCAATTGAATATAAATCAAGATTAGACAATAATAAATAGTTGATAAACTTTTGATGAACCAATTTTCGTAAACCTAAAATAACCGTCAATAATAAATAGTCGATAAATTTTTGATGAACCAAGTTTCGTAAATTCTCCTTGATGAACCATGTTTTGTAAGTGTACATAGATAAATCTTTAATCATTATGTTATCCTTTTTATTTATCTTTAAAAACAAAAATACTAATTGGATTATCACATATATTTCAACTTAGAATATAGATAAATATATATATATATATATTTCAAAATTTTAGGGGCACTTAAAATTTAGGTGCATAAAACGATTGCTTTAGTGAGTGTAAGTGAAATGATAAAAAAATGATATGACATGTACGTGAAATAGAGAGTTTTAGTAAAAAAGAATAATAATAAGAGGAAAAATGACTTCCATCTTAACATAAGTGTTACAACAACTGAAACGTCTTGTATTAGTACATGAAATTGTTACGTTGGTACAAGTGTTTAGTTCTATTATATATTTTGCTAAAATAGGTTACAACTTATAATATTGTTTATCATAAAATAACTAAATTGTATGTTAAACATCAATATAAGATTAAGATTTGCCAAATGGAGGACAAGTCTTCATTAGCAATTCATTAATAATCCAGAATTTACTAATAACAGGATTACCATAATCTATTTATCACCATCTTAAAGAAAACACTTCAAATAAACAATTTAAACCATTTTAAGACTTGAAAATAGGACAATTGACTTAGGAGTTAGGAGACGAAGAAAATTTATATTAATAAAAATATTTAATATTATCGTTTTCATATAAAAAGTTTTCTATTAAACCTGAAATCTGTATTTAACCCGATATAAGGGTATATAAGTGGGAACAAGGTATGCATAATTACTAATGTTTAATTCAGTAGTTGTATCATATCGGTTTGTAGTTGTATGCTGATACCGAATAGATGAAAGGTACTCACCTACAAGTACACAATAAAAGCCAATAAATTGTCGCCGATCAAAGAAAAAAAACCAATAAACATTAAACTAAAACCAAAATTTGTTTGATTCTTATGGTTCATTGCGACTAAGCCCATTTCAAATGTGGACAAAAAAACAGACTGTTTTACGTATACCCACTTAAGGCCCAGTATGAGCTTGCCAATGCAAGGTACAATTACAAATGCACAAAGTATAACCTTCCAAAGCTCTACCACTTTCAAAATCTAAATTTGAACCTATAAATACAACAATAATCAATCATCCATCTCCATCGTCTAAAACACACACAAATTAGCCTACAACCATCTGTTAGCCGTGATAGTTCAAAATCACGGGTATCTTGACATATACTGATGAGCACGCTTCACCGGTTGCTCCGGCTAGAATTTTCAAGGCTTATGTTGTTGACTCAGACATTTTGATGCCAAAGCTCTTGCCTGATGCAATTAAAAGCATCGAACTTATTAATGGCGAGGGTGGGGCCGGAAGCATTAAGCAGCTTAATCATGTCGAAGGTAAGCAGTTGGTCATGTAAAAGCACATTCAGATTGACATATTTTCTTTTTACAGTGCGTCGGGTTGAGTGGATCCACTTAACACTTTAATAATATCAACTTGATTAAACAATATTTTAGGAGGAGGTTAAATGTATTAGATATATATGTGTAACTCTCTGCCACTTTTACTCATACCCTTTTAAACTAGCATTATTGATTTAATCTATTTGAGATAAACAATCAAACACTGCCCAATTTAATATATTCATAAGTAAACTAGTTAAAATTATCACTTCAACCTTGTTTCATTCAATTCTTCTATTCAGGATTTGCAAAGTTCCAAATCGATGAACTCGATGAGAAGACATTCACTTACAAGTACACTTTGATTGAAGGAACCGATATGTCCGACAAGATTGAAAAGGTGTGCTATGATATAAAATTTGAGGGTTCAGCTGATGGTGGGACTATCTTCAAGATTACCACAACTACTTACACACATGGTGATTTTAAGATCAAGGAAGAAGAACTAAAGGCAGGTAGAGAAAAGGTTTTGGGCCTTATACAGTTTTGGGAAGCGTACCTCCTTAAAAACCCTGATGCATAAGTTTAAAGATGTTCATTTTAACATCATGTTGTACTCATACTGGGCACTTTTATGTTTCTCATGTTATCTTTGAATAAAGATCAAATAAGTTTGAATAAAAAATTAAATCTTGTAAGAAAGATGTATATGGATATAAATGAGTTGAGTTGCTTGTAAGCATCTTCTATCGACTCGCTAAATGCTTAATTGAGTGAGCTAAGATAAGCTTGAGTCCAAGCAAGATTAAACGAAGTCAAGCTTAATATGGAGCTCATTTAATAAACGTACACGTTTCTTGATCTAAACACTAAGGGGTATTACCCATATTATTTCTAGAATCTATTAACTATAATAAAAGAAGGTTTTGACATGACACGTGTCAACATATTAGACATTTTCATTTTTATTTTCCCGCCTCTCTCCCCTAATTAATGATATTAGTATATATATAAATTATATTATTTAAAACATTTCTAAATTAAAAAAAATAGATATCATAAAAATAAAAAACTAGATTTTTAATGAAAAACATACTTTAAAATTGTATAGACACGAAAAAATTCTTCAATACGAAGTATTTTAATACCATTTTTCTAAGTTTTATAAGATGATTAGTTTTTTAAAATAAAATTAAAAAAAGACTAGAATGTTTTAAAAAGCAATTAAAAAACATAATCTTATAAAACGATATTTTAAAATGATATTATTTTTACTTTTTCACTTAAAATACTTATATATACATAACTCAATCTTATCTTATTTATAAATATTATTTATAATTTTTAAATTTTATTACAAATTATTTAATATTTTATTTATTCAACACGTGTATTACACGAGATATTATACTAGTACATAATAAACAAGGCCAATGATCGTTAGCCTAAATGGTTGAGGTGAAGTACTCTAGACAATTACAAATGAAGAGGTATTGAGGATTATCTTCTAAAAGGGTTGGGGTGCAGACTCGACTGGGAAACTAATAGATTGGGTAGATTAAGATAAACCTATTCTCCGAACAGGATCGTATGTTTACTATTAATAAAGACATAATAAACAAGTACATTATATGAATAAACGATCATAAAGTCCTATAAAAGATTAAGGGTGTCATTAATTGAGGTCAATTACCTCTTCATGTCTCCACAAGACATTGAGCGTCTCTCTCCTCCCCTCGTTCATACACATCAGATGTCAATGTCTCTATCTTTTACCTCAACCCATGATTCTTTAAAAAACTTGTGTTGTTGACGCCCTAAAGCCCTAAAAACGCCGGTCTAAGTTTCTAAGATTCTTTTGAGGAACAATTTTACAATGATTATTGATTACTACATATGATAATCAAATATACATACTATATTAATTTGTAAAAGAAAAGAATAGAGTTGTATAACCAAATGATGCATTAGGGTACAAGCTTGTTTTATTAAAAATACATTATGTTTTGTTATTGAAAATTTAAAAGAGTATATAACATAAGTGTATGTAAACGTCTTGTATTAAATATGCAATTGCTATGAGGGTACAAGTGTTTAGTTATATAATATATTTTGTTGAAATAGGATTTGTAATATCTTTTATCATACAAATACTAAACTGTATGTAAGACATCACACGTTTCAGTTATAAAATAGAGTTAATTGTTATTTTTATTATTTTCATTCAAAAAAGTTTTTTTTTTTTTTTTTTTTTTTTTTTTTTGTCTGGGTCTTTGATTTTTTAAAAAGTTGTCATTTTCATCAATATTATTAATTTGGTTAATTTTGTTTGTTACGTTAGAGGTATTTAAGTTATTATATAAATCACTTTAATTTATTTTTTCATTTGTATAATGACTTAAATGCTTTTAATTAAACAAATACAATTAACTAAGTTAACAAAAATAAATAAAAATGTCAACTTCTTAAAAAGTTAGTGACCCAAAAGAAAAAGAAAAACTTTTTGAATAGAAATAACAAACAGACCAAGACATAAGGACGAAAATAATATATAACTCCCATAGTAAAGAAAACACTATCAAATAAACAACTTAAACCATTTTCAGACTTGAAAATAGAACAAGGAAAAAGTTTTATATTAATAAAAAAATATTTAGTATCGTCGCTTTCTTGTAGTTTGATAAAACAAGTTTTCTGCCATCCTAAAGTTCTGTATTTAATCCGATATAAGTGATAACAAGATATATATAATCACAAATGTTTAATTAAATAGTTGTATCATATCGGTTTGTAGTTGTACGCGGGACCGAATAGATGAAAGGTACTCACTTACCACTACACATTAAAAGCCAATAAATTGCAGCCGTTCAAAGAAAAAAAAAACAATAAACATTAAACTAAAATCAAAATTTGTTTCATTTAAATGGTTCATTGCGACTAAGCCCATTTCAAATGTGGACAAAAGAACAGACTGTGTTTTGCTTATACCCACCTAAGGCCCAACATGAGCTTATCAATGCAAGGTACAATTACAAATGCACAAAGTACAACCTTCCAAAGCTCTACCACTTTCAAATTCTCGCCAAATAGTTGTTCCATTTGAACCTATAAATACAACCATAATCAATCATCCATCTCCATCGTCTAAAACACACAAAAATTAAGCTACAACCATCTCTTAGCCTTGAAATTTTAAAATCATGGGCATCTTGTTATATACTGATGAGCACGTTTCACCGGTTGCTCCAGCCAAAATTTTCAAAGCTTATGTTGTTGACGCGGACATTTTGATGCCAAAGCTCTTGCCTGATGTGATTAAAAGCATCGAACTTATTAAAGGAGATGGTGGGGCCGGAAGCATTAAGCAGATTAATCATGACGGAGGTAAGCAGTGGGTCATGTAAAAACAAATTCTGTTTGAAAGATTTTCTTTTTATTGTGCGTTAGGTTGAGTTGATCCATAAACACTTCAATACATATCAACTTGATTAATTGTAAGAGTAGGTTGAATGTATTAGATATATATGCAACAACTCTCAACCGGCGCTTCTTTTACCCTTACCCTTTTAAATTTTCATTATTGATTTGACATGTTTGAGATAAACAATTAAACACTACTCAATGTAACACATTCATAAGAAAACTAGTTAAAGTTGTCACTTCAACCTTGTTTAATTCAATTCTTGTAATCAGGGTTTGCGAAGTTCCAAATCGATGAACTCGATGAGAAGACATTCACTTACAAGTATACTTTGATCGAAGGAACCGATATGTCCGACAAGATTGAAAAAGTGAGCTATGATATTAAGTTTGAGGGTTCAGCTGATGGTGGAACTATCACCAAGATTACCACAACTACTTACACACATGGTGATTTAGAGATCAAGGAAGAAGAACTCAAGGCTGGTAGAGATAAGGTTTTGGGTCTTATACAGTTTTGGGAAGCCTACCTCATTAAAAACCCTGATGCATAAGTTTAAAGATGTTCATTTTAATATCTTGTTGTACTCATGTTTGGCCCTTTTGTGTTTCCCATGTTTTCTTTGAATAAAGATCAAATAAGTTTGAATCAAACATTGAATCTTGATGCGAATATGCAATATGTAGGCTATGGTTATAAATGAGTTGAGTTACTTGTAAGCATCTAGTATATACTCGCTAAATGCTCAAATTGAGTGAGCTAAGATAAGCTTGAGTTGAAGCAGGCTTAAACGATCTCAAGCTTAAATTGAAGCTCATTAATAAATGTACACATTTCATAATCTAAAATCTAAGAGGTGTTACATATATTCTTTTTATAACACATAATTAAGTACTTTCTATGAATAAACGATCCTAAAGTCCTATAAAAGATTAAGGGCGTCATTAATTGAGGTCAATTACCTCTCCATAGGACATTGACCGTCTCTCTCCTCCCCTCGTTCTTCCACATCAGATGCCAGTGTCTTTATCGTTCACCTCAACCCATTATTCTCTGAATAACTTGCGTTGTTGACTCCCTAAAGCCCTAGAAACGTCGGTCTAAGTTTCTAAGATTCTCTGGAAGAATAATTTTAAAATGATTATTGATTACTAGCATATAATAATCAATTTTATTAAACATATTATATTTTGTTATTGAAAATTTAAAAGAGTATATAACACAAGTGTATGCAAAAGTCTTGCATTAAACATGAAATTCTTACGTGGGTACAAGTGTTTAGTTATATAATTTTGTTAAAATATGCTACGATTTGTAATAAAAATTACTCATACAAATACTAAACTGTATGTTAAACATCACAAGTTTCAATTATAAAATATAAAAATAAGAGGACTAAAATCAAAATTTTACTCATTATAGGATTACCAAGATCTATTTATCATCATAGAAAAAGAGAACTCTTCAAATAACTAATTTTTACCATTTTCAAACAGAGAAAATTGGATCAGTCGATCCTATAGATGATCGAATTTTTTGTTAACAGATGTATTTAACGTTATCACTTTTTTATAGTTTGATAAAATAATAGAAATGAATGCAAAAAAATTTTGTTAACCCGAGTTTTGTATAGAACATGATATAAGTGTACATAAGTGGGAACAAGACATATGCTTAATTTTGTTTGATTAAAAGCCAGTCAATAAACATTAAACCTAAAACCAAAAATTGATGAGACTTATGCTTAATTTTGTTTGATTTAAATGGTTCGTTGTGCCTAAGCTCATTTCAATTGTGGACAAAAAACAGAATGTGTATATTGTATTATTTTAATTTTAATATTGTGTATACCTAAGGCCTAACATGAGGTTTCCAACGCAAGGTACAATTACAAATGCGCGAGGTATAACCTTACAAAGCTCTATCCATTTCGAATTCTAACCAAATAGTTGCTCCATTTGAACCTATAAATACAATCATAATCAATCATCCATCTCCATCGTTTAAAACACTCCCAAAGTAACCGATCAACCGTCTTTTAGCCTCCAACTTAAAAATCATGGGTGTCTTGACATATACCGATGAGCAAGTTTCACCGGTCGCTCCGGCTAGAATTTTCAAGGCCTCGATTGTGGACTCGCACATTTTGATGCCAAAGCTCTTGCCCGATGCAATTAAAAGCATTGAACTTATAAAAGGCGATGGTGGTGCCGGAAGCATTAAGCAGATTAATTTTGCTGAAGGTGAGGTTATACCATCCAGATGTAAAATGGATTCTGGTTGGATTATTTTTTTTTTAATATGAGTCAGGTTAGGTTAACGCACAAACACTTTTATTATGCGTCAAATTGGTTGAACAATTACAGAACGTTGAACGTATTAGATATGTGTGAAACTTTCGGGCCGTTTAACTTGTACCCTTTTAAACTATCTTTATTGATTTGATCCGTATATCTTTATTGATTTGACCCGTGTAAGATAAACAATTAAGCACGACCCACTTTGACACATTCATAAGTAAACTAGTTAAATTGTCTCTTCAGCCTTGTTTAACTCAATTCTTGTATTCAGGGTTCGCGAAGCACCAAATTGATGAACTCGACGAGAAGACATTCACTTACAAGTACTCTTTGATTGAAGGAATGGGTATATCTGACAAGATTGAAAAGGTGTGTTATGATATTAAGTTTGAGGGTTCAGCTGATGGTGGAACCATCTCAAAAATGACCACAACTATTTACACACATGGTGATTTTGAGATCAAGGAAGAAGAACTTAAGGCCGGTAAAGAAAAGGTTTTGGGGCTTTATAAGGTTGTGGAAGCTTACCTCCTTAAAAATCCTGATGCATATGTTTAAAAATGTTCATTTTAATATTGTGTTGTATCCTTTTATGTTTCCTGCTCTTTTGTTTCAATAAATATCAAATAATCAATAAAGTTTGACTCAAAAATTGAATCTTGATATGATGAAGAGCATGCAATGTTTAGATTATGTATGTAAAGAATTTGAGCTGCTGGTAAGCTTCTAGTATCGCCTCACTAAAAGCTATAATCGAGTGAGCTTAAATAAGCTTGAGTTGATGCAGATTTGAACAAACTCATGATTAAATTAGAGTTCATTTAATAGACGAGCTCAACAAGTTTTATATACGAAGCTTTATAAGTTAGTGTGAGTAAATTATGATATTCAATTAAAATAATAAATATACAATTACATAATAAATATTATGAGATATATAATTATTATTAGAGTTAGTAAACAATATATATTGTTATGTATATTTTTCAATAAGAAAGTGATAAGTGTATCACTCAATCACTGCAGTGAATGAACACTCGATAAACAAGTGGGTTCTGATTTCGAAATGAGTTCTTCATGCATGATCTGCTGTATTCCTTCATCATTTGACCATTGACCGTGAAAATCTGTTTGTCAGTCTATTTTGACCCGTAATCCCATCTTTAAATTTATTACAACCCATCAATCGTTTAGATAAGTGGTTCATGTTGTTTGAAGTATGTGTGTAGTGCTATGAACGCTGTAAATATCATACAGTTAGATGATATAGATAAATGGATTACCATGAGACAACATGGGGTGGTGGCGCAGTTGGCTAGCGCGTAGGTCTCATAGCTAAGAGTGATCCTGAGGTCGAGAGTTCGAGCCTCTCTCACCCCATTATTTTTTTATCTTTTTCATGTTTGACTAAATACCGATATATTCACCAGAACTATCATTTTTCCAACCCAATGTGGTCCTTACCAAATTATATTAATATTGAATCTCTACATTAGTGCATGTGTTAACATATGGTCTCGTAACTTTGAATTTAGATATTGTTTGTGAACCAAGGCGGAAAAAATATAAGAATTCATTGATCACATGTTGGACATCTTCATCGAGATCGAAAGATGGTAACACCAATAATCATGTATAACAACCTCTCAAATGCAAATTCTTTTAATCAGCTTGCTTCTCCTATTACTTTGAGTGTTTCATCTATTACACAAACACATTTACTCAGGCCTAAACAAACAAATAAGCCTCTACTCAAAAGTAAATATGGGAAAATGTATCTTACAAGTGAAGAAGCTGAGACTACAAACACACAAATCACAGGTGGAAGGTGGTGGATACAGTTTGATGAATAATCATTGAGGTGGTGTGTTTCATAGGTTCATCCAGGTTGGAAGAATAGTGATATGACGCTGGAACTGAAAAAAAATATTAAAAAGTTCCCGTTGCCGGGACTTGAACCCGGGTCTCTCGGGTGAGAGCCGAGTATCCTAACCAACTAGACTACAACGGATTATATAGTTTAATTGAATTTTATTATCTTATAATATCTATAAACTGTCAATTGGGATTAAAATTTACAAAAGTTGCTGCTTGTTTTATACTATGATATAAAACAAACATCCGATGGATATTTATATGAAATGAATTTCTAAATGATGTAAAGAAAGTTGACTCATAAAGACTAAGATGGGTCAAACGGAATAAAAGTTACAATTTGCTCATCTTGTGACTTTAAAACTATGCAGCAACATAAAAGATGGGTTCATAATTGTCAATAAATAATAGCGACACTCTATATATATGCTACGTAACAAATTGTGGTAAATAGTATACACTATTTTCATGATTAGCAATACACCAGTAGAAACAAAAAATAAACATTCACACCACCCAAATAACTAAAATAGCACTAAATCTCGCTTCTATGTAGCTAAAATAAAGATTCACTATTTATATTTATAAAAAAAATTAAAATAAATAAGAAAGAATAAAAAATCGCACCTATATGTTACATAGCGCGCTATAACGAGCGTGATTGCCGCTATTGACAACTATGTATGGGTTCTTGATAAAGACCATATCAAGAGGTAGGTAACACTACCATTAAAGCCACACGGTTGGATTCAGTCAGAGATGGCAAGTTTTACCTATTAATGAGTAGATTTGACTTATGATTTATATTTAACGGGGCAAACGATTCAACTCAAAACTGAAACGGGTTACAAGTGACGATGCTGATCAAGCATTAAAAAATGGGTCATTTACATATTTCCCTTTCTTAAACTCATTAATTACATATTTACCCAAACTAAAAAATTAATTACATATTTCTTCTTTCTAAAACATATGTATTACACATTTACCCATCTTATTAAAATTAGTAATTGAATGAATATTGTATCCATATTTTTACTAAGTTATTTTTATATAATTCTCTTTCTAAAACATCAATCACATATTTCATCCACTTCGAGTTTTTTTTATAAAGGAAAACAATAAAATTACAACTCCAAATACAAAAGTTTAAATTTTAATTTCAAAACAACAATCACCGATAATCAACGTTATATCTCCAGATACAAAATACAACTGACAAAGTTTTAATCACTTATAAATAAAAAAAGATCAATATGTAAAAGTTTCTTAATAAAAACAAGATAAAATATCATTTGATAGGTAAATTTTAATGGAATGGATAAATATGAAATTGGTATGTATTAGGAAGAAGAAATATGTAATTGATTTTATGGTTTGGGTAAATATGTAATTTATGCTCTTAATAATGGGAAATATGTAAAAATCCCTTAAAAAATGATGCACTAAATACTTGTGAATAGTTATACAAGTTCATCATTCTCCATTTATCTCTACTAGTGTAACAATATTAACTAGAAACCTTTACCAAGGCCGCCTTCGTTAAGGATCTTGAATCCCCATTGAGGATCTTGAATTCCGCCAATCAGAAGCTTTCACCAAGGCTTATTCTGGACAGAATGAGCTTGCACTTGTTTTTACCGCCACCTGTTTGGTTGCCATCTCGGCTGATGCCTTCAAATCGCTCACATCATTGGCCGTTGTAACAGGTTGATTTGATCAAGAAAAGCTTCACGTCAAGTAAATACCTTTCTGCTGGAGTTTTTGACGGAAGGAATATTTGGGCCTATGTTCTTGTTGAATCTCTTCGTACACTTAAAATATCTTCAGGGTGTCAACAGACTTGTTTTCTTGATCAGTTTGTAATGAAGTTTTAAAAGTCAAATCACTATTTTTAGGGGATAAAAAGGGCAGGTTGGGAGCCGGCCAAAATGGGTTTGGGTGAAAAACACTCAGTTTGTCAGAACAGTTCAGGTTATCACCTCTTAACTAATGTGAAACATGGTCTGTGCAAACAAGCTTGTGATGCCGCCTTCCTGGTTGCTTCTCCACACTGCAGCTGAAATTGTAAAGGAGACCAAGTTAGATGACGAAATTATCTCTTAGCTGGTAAAAAGATGAGGAGTATAATATATATGCATATTTTGTTTACAAATCTGTTCCAAGTATAAGTGACAAAAAGTACAGGTGAAATAACATGTCAAATGGTTTGAAAGTCGCGTTGTCTGTTATTGATGCGTAATATTTACTTATCTTGTTTTATTCAATGATTTATTTGGATTTTAGTTGAAGGTATGGGAATCAAGGAATGGGTATATATAATTGGGTGATTGTTTGGGGATTAAAATCACGAATGAGACGTACAAATTTGGCTTATCTCAAACACACTAAGGGAGGCAGAACCATTTCATTCTACTACCAGAACCATGGCTTCCAGGCTGCAACCTAAGCACTATCTCACTATACCATAATTATTGTGATAATAATAAAGGCATCGATTATTCATAAAAAATCAAAAAGAAGTGTTTGCAGGCAAGACAATAAACCTTTATCCATTTCCTAAATGTATTAAAAAATGTCAATTAACCCAAACCACTTTTGACACGCTACCCAACCTATCCATTTTGCCACCTCTACTTTCAAGATAGAAGTACATAACTCATGCATCTTTAGTCGTACTGTGAGATCATCCAACACACAGTAGAAGTACATAACCTCATGGTAGAAGCTTATTTGGCTAACTTGCAATACGAGTAGCATACAAGTAGTTATTATGCAGCCTAGCCTACTGTGGAGATTCCTTAACACAATCTCAATTGTTGAATCATATCTAACTAGCAATAATGTAGTAGCCTTTTATCATGATTTATAAGTATTGTTAGTGTAGTTACGTGTGACTAATATCAAAATATGGGATATCAGCACTTGGGAGTACCACAAATAGTCAATACAGGATTCAGATTGTCTTGTATGTTACTTAGTATTGTTAGTAGCAGCAAATATCATATAACATCACAGGCTTACAGCAAAGCATAGCAAGTATCTCACATATTTGAGAAAGTAAAAAAGGCCTTCACCCTCAAGAAACATATAACAAAACAGTAATAATAACAACAAAGACTACAATAATAACATGAACTTACAAAGCACATCAAGAAGAAGCAGACCCACTTTGCCGGATTCAAATTTTCAGCACCAAAACTTCATCAACAAAGAGGTCCACATCTAAACAAGTAACACTCAAAACTGGTCGTAATCTAACTATCATCTTAAAGGACTAACAACCCATCCAGTAATTGGATTTTGCCTCCGAATTCTAAATTTCCTATGAGAGCCGCTTTGTAAGCGTTCAAGAATGGAATATGTTATCGAATCTGGTGTTAATCCTTGTTCTTTAAGCTTTGCATACAAATCAACAGCTTCAGCAGTTCTCCCACATCTCTCTAGGCAATCTAATAATATATTATAAGTGACAATATTGGGAGAACACCCTTCAGAAAGCATTTCATCAAACAATCTACAAGCCATCTCTACTTTATCTGACTTCCCAAAACACTCAATAAGTGTACTATAAGTTACAACATCAGGATTCAAACCCTTCTCTTCCATCTCTCTGAACCTCATGTGGGCTTCATCAAGATCACCATTTTTCCCTAAACAATTTATCAAAGAGTTATAAGATACAATATCAGGTTTACAGTCACTGTTCTCTAGCTCATCAAATATATTAACAGCCTCATCAACTTTTCCAGCTCTGCCAAAGCTCGAAATCAATATATTGTATGTGAAGATATCCGGTAAAGGTCCCTCTTTTTTCATCTTTTCGTATAAATCGTGAAGATGAGATATCTGTTTTGATTTCCCAAGAGCAGTGAACACGGTGTTATACATAATAGTGTCAGAATTTATCCCCTTTTCATGAATCTTACTTAGCAGGTCAATAGCTTCAACCATTTTACCCTCCTTGCATAAGCTATCTAGCATGGATAAGTATGCATCCCTATCTCCCTTATCATGAAAAGTCCACATGTAGCAAAATAGACGGTGAGCCTCACTGGCATGACCTAATTTACTTAGCGTCCGAACAAGATATGCATATATGCCCTTGTTCATGTGCTTTTTTGATATTTCAACAACCTCATCTAGTCTACCAAGCTGTCCTTCCGAAACCAGGAGATTCAGAATAATACTATACGTAAATTCATTCGGTCTGCAATCATTTTCCACCATTTTCGAGAAAAGATATACAGTTTTGTCAACCATCCTGCTCATAGCAAGCACTTGTATAATCGTATTGTAAGCAATCAAATTCGGGGCTAAGCCCTTCGATACCATTTCTTGAAAAAGTGCTATCGAATCATCAGGCTTCCCAAGTTTCCCATTCATTCTTATCAGAATTGTGTATGTATATTCATCAGGTTCACAATGCTTCCTCTTCATCTCTTCAAAAACCTCATTCGCCTGATCAACCTGCAACAATCACAAACCTATTATCAACAAAATTCGATTAATCATAACAATCCTTAGTTCCTTACACTACCACATTTCACAAAAAAACATGTTGAATGATCATAAATCATTAAACTCCACCTTGTCGTCTTTCGCAAGAGCATCAAGCAGCATATTGTAGGAAAAAACATCAGGCTGATATCCTCTCCTCCTCATCTCGCGATAAACCCCCAACGCCTTATTCGAATCACGTGAGCGTAAATGCGCTTGTAGAAGACACTTATACGTATACCGATTCATCGTGAGCTCCCACTTTTCAACCAACCGCAAACACCTCTCCAGATCCTCACCACCGCTGAACACTCCGATCAACATATTAACAGTGGAGATGTTCCCACGCACTCGCACCCGCTCCATCTCGTCAACAATCCGACGAACAGCATCCAATCGGTCAGCAGAAGAAGACTTCGAGAGAATGAGAATGATGCGGTTGTAGGTGAAGCAGTCGTGACGGAACTTAGGGATTGAGGTGTGACAAAATCGGAAGAATTGGAGCGCGAGAGGTGTGGAGTGGATTGATTTGAGGACTTCGGAGGCTTCTGAGGGGGTTAGGGTTAGGGTTAGGGTTTGAAGGTAGTGGGAGAGGTGGGTGAAGGGGTGTGGTGAAGTGTTGAGGATGTTGAGGACCTTGCAGATGAGGTCACGGCGGGGGAGGGGGTGGCCGCGGTGGTCGTGTAGTTGGACGTTGGGGACGTTAACTTCGACGGCGAAGGAGCGGCCGTTGTCCATTTCGGTGATGACTCTGCCGCTGTACCTGGTGGCGTAGCCGCGGCGGAGGAGGAGGCGGACGACGGTCATCGTCGGTTATTGGCTATCTCCGATTCCTATTTTTCTTATTTGTTTATCAGTTATCACCCGATTGGACCCATTGCAATGCACACATTGTTGAACCAAAAGGCCGAAATAAGCCCAAATTTTAAAGGGCCGTGATTCACTTGCAAGCAGAATGAGGAGAATACGATTGAAATATCGTATAATTAACTATTTTAGGTAATAAAACAACAACAATATTATTTCAAACTTGTGCATTAAAATAAATTTTGCCTTATAAAAAATTAATTTTTAAACTTTCAATTTTTTTGAAAAAATTATTTTTGAACGATTTCTTTTTCAAGAAGTTCTGTGTACTACAAAACTTCATTCATAAAATTTGTTTTTAAAAAAATTACGATTTTAACAAAAAAAACATGTTTAAATTTATTTAAAGAACTATTTTATATTTTGAAAATGATATTAATAAGATCATAAGCATTTAATATGATCATTAAATAATTAAATTGTTATGCTTGTGACATATAACAAAATAGTTGTAAAAAGATGACATATAAACATTTTGTTTTATTAGAATAAGATGTTTTAAGAAAAAACGTAATATTTTATTTCTAGAAACTTTTCTCAAAAGTTAAAATTTTATCTCTATAACTTTTAGTGAAAAGCATATCATTTTATTATCAGGACGTCTCATACAAAACGTAATATTTTATTTCTAGAATTTTTTCTCAAAAGTTAAAAATTTTATTCAATTACTTATTTGGGTTTTCTAGATTCTCCTAAACGTGTCGACGAGCTTTCATTATTCGATCCAAAGATTAAAAATTCAAATTAAATAAAGCTTTGGTTAATATCATCGACATGGATCCGGTGAGAAGCTTCTTCTAGTGTTCAACAAGTGAATCAAGTATCAAGACAGAACGGTCTGATGTGTATAACAACCATAGTACAAGAACACTATCAATGGAGGAAATTGCCAACATAAATTATACTCATAACACTTGCGGCTTTAAACAACCACCTTTTTGTTGCCCGAACCCTATTTTGAGCTTAGCGCTTAGCATACATGATGTATCGTCACGACCCTAGACGATCGTCACCAAGCTCACAGTGCAAGGTGAGAACATGGCGGTTCAATAGCAACTGACAGTCAAATACCTTATAATGAGTTTTTTTTCAGTTTTTATGTTTGTTTAAGTTCAGTTAGGTCTTATATCATCTTTGATATTAACTTATCTAAACAATCTTGTTCAGAAATCATAATTGAACCACAAAACCCAAAACGCAATATAGCCATTTAATATCTTATAAAGATATAAATGTTAAGATCGACATTAGAGAAAGAGGGAAGCCAACGATGAGAGTTGTCTCATATCATCGATACTATTTCTTACTGTTCAGCTCCAGTAAGTACAAGACGACATTAACGAACTAACCATGTTTCCAATTGACCCTACATTATTACAGCATTACAGTTAGGGTCCCCCTCCTATTATTATCGTACCAAAGAAATTGCTCATTTGGATCAGAAACGACTATTATTTTAACCCACGCCTGCCTAATTTGTCACATATACTCAAAAACATGCTACAGAATATGGGAATGGTGACATATTCTAAGCATTATGGGTCATTAACCAATTAACCCTCAAATATTACTAGTGAACATTGCATGTTCTCCAAATTGTAAAATTGGACCCGGGTGACACCAGTCTTCTAGGACTAAAACCCGATAGCGTAATACATCACTGGATAATTGTAATATCTAGATACCACATAGGTCCAAGAGGATTAGAATACTTCATCTTACAATCCATCAACATTCACTTTCATAGCCACCCATTCATCATCTGAAACTTGGATGGGACCGTCATAAGCCATTCCTTGTACATGTGGTCGAATCAAAATCTTTGTTGTAAGTCGCGATGTAGAACCCGAATCCATCACTGGGTTTAAAGTGGCTTCCTTGACAAACGGTTGAATTTTTTTGCCATTTGTGCCTGACCCTAAAGATAATACATGCATAATTGTTCATTCTGATATACCTCTGATATACCTTATAAATTAAAACCACAAAGGGGGTGCTAAGTGGGCTATACAAGAAGGATTTCATATTTATACACAAAGGTGTTGGGAAACACATGTACCTTCACCGGCTTGAATTGCATGGTTTGTAAGTTTGATACTCGGTTTTGGAACATCAACAACGTTCAATGAGGATTTTGCAGAACCTGAATCCATCACCGGGTTGGCCTTATTGAAAGACTGTTTGAGTGTTTTACCATTTGAGCCTGACCCTAAAGATATGATAGCTCATACTTGTTACTTCTAATATACCATTCCAAATGAAACAACAAATGGGATGCTAAATGGGCTAAATAAGTAGGATTTGATATTTATTTACAAGAGTGTTTGGAAACATACCTTCACCAGCTTGAATTACATGGTTTTTCTGTTTGATATCCAGATTTGCAAAATTAACAATATTCGGTGTGGATATTGGCTGTGGTTGATGGATAATGACAGGTGGCAAGGTCATTGTATGCTTCTCTATAACATCTTGTAAATCTTTTAATTCAAGATATCCTAAAAAGAATATTGGGAGTTAATACTTTACATTAACTGGATTTAGCATTTAAAGCTTCAAGAGTGAAGAATATAGTCATGAATAATTAGAATGTAGATCCACACTCCAAATGGCAGGCATGAATACTTATAACTTAAACCACAAGGGGACAATTTTGACCCATTTGCTTGAACGGGATGTTTTATATTTTGGCATGTCAAATGCAAAACATAAATGCATAAATAAAAACTAGCTAAAAACAGAAATGGTTGGACCAAAGTATAATTTTGATTTCATAAAACCTCCTAAATCATTTATTCTGATAAACTATATTGTTATTGTGATAATAAAATGTTATAATCATATTTCACTCACTAATTTTTGTTGTTGACCCTTATCCCAAAATGCCAGACCACTCATTTTGCATGTTCTACTTACATCATATATGAATCTGGATTACTAAGTGGATTTTCATTTAACACCCCCTGCCTGTAAGTATATTTTAAGATCTTTGAAATATTACCTTTCGCTTTCTCTGGGTCATCTGGAATTGAATAACTAACTCGGTTGTTGATGATTGTTTGCATCTTACTGGTGCTTGGTTCATTTTTGTGAGTCATAACCGTCTGCAAGCTAGAAGAACCAGAACTAGAAGTTTCTACACCGTTGGAGATAGCAGTTGCATTGTTTGCTCTTGGTTCACCTAAGCATACAATATTCCAACAAAAATTAAAGAACTGAATCCCACCCTAATGGTTTTCACTGCAAGTATTCATCTCTTTTATTATGGGATCAAGCAGACACCATGCAGCGTGTAAGAGAAAATCATATGTATCCGATACCTTCAGTAAGAGCTGTATAAGCAACCTTGGCAGCATTCATCTCCGATTGCTTCTTCGTCCGTGCTTCTTCCCCCGCATAGCTTTGACCTTTTTAGTAGCAGATTAAAAATTTATGATCAAGATAAGAGTTCCCATGACACAAGTTTTCTTACTTTTATGTTTTACACTACAAACCAGTAAAATGTGTAGATCCCACTGACCTGAAATCTCAACAGTAGAAACAAAACATGGCATATGAGGTGGGCCAGTTCTATTTGTGACATAAACCGGAAGAAGACCCTTTTTTTGAGCTAATTCTTGTAATAAACTCTTGTACATACAATCATCCTGTATCAGAACATACATAACAAGAGTTGATTCATAGAAATAGCGTAAGAACACTAGTATAAGTCAACAAAGATAGTTTAAGAGTCAAACATCTTGTGCCCCATCCATTGATAATGACATGAAAGCAACTTTAGCAGCCGCGTGTTCTGCATCTTTTAAGGTCGTGCTAAAGTCAGGTCCCACATAGGTATGTCCATCAATGGTGACTTGTGATTTGAAAAGACGAGCATGTGGAGGGCCTTTTGTTTCACACGTATATGTAGGAATAGCAATGTTTCTCTTTTGAGCATAAGTTTGCAGTCTGCTCTTGTAGAGATGTGCCATTTCTAATCAAACAAAATTAATGGAGTATAATGTTAATCATGAGCTTAGTTGCTAACGAATAATCATATGTAAGGATGCAGCAAAAACCAGAATTAGATCCTCACATCTTAGGGCCTCTTAGATGGGACACAAACATTACAAATTTTAACTAGCAATTGATAATGTGCATCCATTTTCACAGTTCAGATATTTACACATGAATTAAACACACGAAAAACAAAAAAGAACTAATCAACTGCATCGATCATTAGTGCGTATGATACATTTACAGTTTACCCAACTGAACCCTACAAATTCATCATTCAAAAGCGTTAATAAAGCAAATAATACCGCAAAATTGTATCATACAAAGATAACACGTCAACCTAATCGAATACAAAATTAGCATCAACTTGAAGAACACTGAAACGGAAGAAAATTAAGTTAACGCAATTGTTTCGAACAAGAAGCAACCCCACATTGCAAGGATCAAAAGAAATTAAAGAAAACGTGAACAGCAAAACCCTAAAGTCAGATAATCGGGAAGTTTAGGTACTAAATGCAGAACAGATTAAGCCGTTAGTTCGATTATCGTCGTTAATTTTGTGATAAATAGCATGAACTCGATTAAACTGTAAGAAATTTGTTCAGTGAAACAGATTAAAATGAAAATTGATGCAAAACATCACCTGAATTTGGTAATCTGAGTGGATGTGATTGTTGGAAGCGTTGAAACCCTAGCTCTTGGATTGAAAGGGGAAAGAAAATCTGATGGAGTTCAGTTGAGAAGAAAGGAAGCTCGAATAATAATCTAGCAAGGCTATGTTCTTTTCACGTAGAAAGTAAAATTCTTCATTGATGCTGAGTTAAAATATATTGCATTTTATTATTTATTTTCAATTTTCAATTAGATTAGTAAAATGACTAAAAGCATTGAGAGTACGTTTCTTTATGTTAATACAACTATATGTCTTATATCATAAAAAGTAATTATAAGTTATTGCAGGATAAGAGAAAAATATTATTATTTAGCTGTATATTTGAAGAAAATATTGTTTACTTTTATAAATTTTTTAATATTTTTTAAAGTGATTGTAAGCGAGTGAGAAGAAAATATAATGATAAAAATATAAAAAATATATTATTTAATTAAAAAAAAAAGAAAAAATAATAATTTTAATGTAATTATTAGCTTTAGTAAATCGTATAATACACTGGTTGAATAAATAAAATATTAAACAGAACAAAAACTTATTAATTATAATACGATATTCTAAGATTAGATATAATTAAAATTACGTATAAGTAAGTAGCATAAGCAATAATACAACGATGTCAACTTTTTAAACTTTTTTCTATTTTTCATAAAAAAGAAACATTTTGTTTCAAAACAAATCGTTTTATTTTTTTTAAATTTCCTTATTATAACTCTCAAAATTAATTATTTTTTGTTTATAAATATTTTACTTATTAAATTATTTCGTATTTTTAAAAAGTCTGATGTTTTATAAAAAAAAATTATTTATAAAACTTTATTTTCTTATAAATAACATTAATAAAAAAATATTTTTTAATTTATTATAAAACTACTTGTAATCTAAAAAAACAAAATATGATTATTAGTAATGAATGTAATTATTTAATATGAGAGAAAAACGAAAAAAAATTTGATGAAAATAAATGTGATGCTCACATGTGTCCAATTTAATTACTTTTTTATTTGAGTTATATAAGTATATTCTGGGTGAAGATTGTATACATAAAATAGTTCAAACGGTCGTTTATGTAGCATGTTGGATTATATGAAAGGCAATGAATTAAAGAGTTTTCAGTAAGAAAAGGATCTCTCAAGCAAACATCATTCAAAGTATTAAGGTTCTAGGCTCCATGTGAATCAAGAACAGGATAAAGAAGGCAATGGCTGTTTCTCATTTATGGGGTCCTTTTGGAATTGGCTAGGTTGTCTTTTTGATCAGTCATGGTTGAAGGCCCTGACTTGTTTTTGGGGGGTCTTTGTTATCTTTTATGTATTGTTTCTTTGTTGGGGTTCTTAATCTCTTGACAGCCCCTTTTAATAAATAAAAATTTATTTGCCGTTCTAAAAAAAAAAGTGGGTGGGGTTATTTTTAACCAACATTTTAATATTTTTGCATGCGATATATGTTATAATTGTAGTAGTTAGGATTGCAGTAGGAACCTTACCCTATTGGTTTCTATTCGTGTATCATTTACAGGGGAAGATGACAAGACGACAAGTCAATTTTAAGGAGCCAAGAATTACTCTACCACAGTCTCAAGAATTCATTTATTAAGTTTTTATCTGAATAAGTGTTAGTGAAATTTATTTATCAAATAGATGTAGGTCTAATTATTTATCAATCAAACATGGGCAATTTTAATTATTTTAACTTCTTCTTCAACACATTATTCATCTTTTAGTCTCAAACTTTCGTAACAAGTTGCAAATGTGAATATAAAGAACTTAGAATATATGAACATCAGAAATATCATATAAAATATTAAAGTTAAGTTCAATTTTACTTTTAGAGCTTTTTTAAAAATAACTATTTTCCACCAAAAGATTAAAAACATTAATTTACCTCCAAAAGTTTCATAAATTGTTTCAATTTTAATCTAAAAGTTTCATTAGTTGTTTTAATTTTATCCAAAATAATGAAACTTTTGACGTGAAATTGAAACAACATATGAAACTTTTGAAGGTAAATTGATGTTTTTAATCTTTTGAAGCAAAATAGTTACTTTAGTTAAATCTTAAGAAGCAAAACTGAAATTAACTCAAAATATTATGTATTTTAAGAGTCAGAAATTAACCAATTAAGCATAAGAAATGCCATTTTAGTACGATTTTACAAAGCTGCCACCATTTTGTTTAATTATTAGATTTTAAAAAGCTGCCGACATTTTGTTTAATTATTTGGTTGACTATACAAAAGACTGAAAATGTAATTTCCAACACCAGAAAACTGATTTATACTACTATGTATAAGTTTACAATATGTTAACTAAGAAGGCACGCACACATCAGATCTTTGTGTTCCCAGATGAATACGACTTAATTAACAATGCCTTCTTCCCAACCAACACATCCTGTAAATCAGAAGTAACTTCTTACCAGATGTTAGCATATATTTTCCGTAAGTATAAACATGAGGGGTCAAAGATTATAATTCAGGGTCAAAAAACCTATTTAGGCCAAACAATCAAACATAATAACAACAGTTGTTAATAAATTTGGTTATGAAATAAATGAAAAAAAATATGGACTTACTATTAATGCCTTTGCCGATATATGTTACTGCTTCCAGGGTAAGTAGTTTGGTCTCTTCTCTGCAAAAGCGGAAATATTTTAAAGATTGAACAGAAAATTTATTCTTTTTCCTTTTGTATTTTCGGATCATGTAGAAATTACCTGGAAATACCTAGGATCAGGTTTGACAGCATTGAATGATCCTACAAAGCAATAACATCAAAATTAAAAATTAAAAATTAAATCAGCCATAAACAAATGTTGATGATTGATAAGAATCATACCAGATGTGTAAAGAGCACGTTGCTGATCATAGAGAGGAAATGGTGTAATATTTGCTGTTGGTCTGCTGCTTGTAAACATATAATATATACATACTTTTAGTCACTTCTCTTGAGAAATACAAATTGTACTAATTATAACTGATAATCAAAGCGATATGAACGAACCCGGGTTGTGTAGCATTAGGAATTTGAAGATGAGATTGGTGGTATGCTCGAGGATCATGATGGAATAATGATTTGCTTCCCTGCATATGTAAATGCCAGATCAAAACTATAAACTGTGATATGATAATATTTTAAATAAGATAAGGTTATTACTTATTACTATAATGGTTTTCTAATTTGAGAAATCCATATAATTACCAGTTCAGTAAGCCGTTGCTTCCCTCCAGATGGGGGTTGATGATGACCGGAGCTCAAGCCTGAAAAATGAATAATGAATATGGTAAAAGTCAAAATGGGTCAGCCTGCAGTTGGAAAGAATGTTTATATGATTACCGAAGTTATATTATTTCAATAATAACCTGCGGGTGAACCTGGTCCACCTTGCTTCCATGATGCTTGCTCCCTTAAAAGCTGTACAAGTTCAGCAGTGGTTGAAGTTCCTAAATCTTTTCTAGATTCTTCATGTTTACCAATCATGATTTTAGGTTTTTGCGGCGGCTTGTAGACACCCAAATATGACAAATTTTGTTGAGATTGCCTTGATTGGTATGCCTTTGGGTGTTGATTTTGAGATTGTCTTGATTGGTTTGCTTTTTGGTAAGCTTTAGAAACCTCAGTAACAGAAGAACCTGAGACGGTCTTGATTGGTCTTACTTTTGGTATTGATTTCGCAAGAGAAACCTTCAAGTGCCCCTACAAATCAAAGTATCTTACTAACTTCAACACAATTATTGAGAATAAAGGAGTGTTTAGGTGTGTTTTTTTAAGGTTATTATGTAAATGATCAGATAATGAACAGGAACAAAACCAGCTGTACATAATAGTGTTTAGATATGCTTGTAATAATCAGATGTTTAAGTACTTGCCAAATTCTAGTTATGAAAAAAAAATCTAGTTAAAAGAGAGAATTTTTTTTGTGAGAAAATAGAGACCGTTTGTGAATGAAAATTCAAGACTCAATTAGGTCAAAAGAAGGGTAAATATGTAATTTATTCCACCATTAAAAAGTTCATATTTTGCATCAGGTATGAAACTTGTTCTTTCGAGCCCCAGATAATCAGAAGCAACAGCTGATTATTACAACTTCGAACTGCAATAATCAGATAATCAGCACCAAAACAGAAATCCAAACACCATCTAACTTGATAGCACAGCTATAACATACCATTGAGCCATTGTTGCTGGTTGACGTTTTGCAAGTCTCTATACATGAAAGTGCAGCCTCACATGTCTTGTAATTAATAAATGCAAAATCATTTCTCTTGGCTGTTCGGAGATTTTTGGCAAGAGCAATGCTTTCGATTTCACCAAACATTTTAAAATGGTCATTTACTTCCTTTTCATCCCAAGACAAAGGTATATGTTCAGCATAAACAGATTTAATCTACACAAAAGGCAATATGCATTCGTGAGTAAGAAATTACTTTTACAAAATGTGTCACGTGACATGGGATTATTTTTCTTTGTATAACAGATTTGGCGATTTTGACTTGTTTACTTGTGAATGTGTCAATTCGGATTATGTTTCATCTTATGTCTCAAACACATAAGACACAATGAACTTTTTAAAGAAAACAAATCACATGGGTCAAAAGGGTTTAACGTCAGCACAAAATGTATTTTCAATGCACAAAATCTCAGATATTATTCTATTTAAATAATTATATTATTATTGATATATAAACTTTTGACCACATAATAGTAAAAAGTTAAAACCTAAAAAATTTGGACAAAAAGTGCTTCTGGCAACATGTTCTGACCCTACTATCCAGTCCGCCCATTTTGCCACCTCTAGTTAAAATTAATTGATTACATGTAAGCTACCTTAACAAACTAGATATGATAAATCATAAATGAAAATAGCTAAAAGTAAATAACTAACGAACATTAGGGATCTCTTCTTCAACTGGATCAACGAATGCTGAGGCCCATGAAACTTTTATATTTGAATGCCTTCTAAAAACATTTTCATTCTGAAGTTTATGGTAAGCCATTTGAGCATCCTTTCTTGTTTCAAATTCAAGAAAGGCAAAACCACAGTTCAGTTCAGTGTTATCAGGGTCAGGTACAACTAAAACTTCATCTATTTTCTTGATCCCGATTTTCTGCAATAATTCAACAACCTGCAAAAAAAAAAAAAAAAAGAATAACTCTATTCAGATATCTTGTTAAGCATGAGAACTTGGTTCAATTGATGATTAAAATAGGGCTTACATTTTCATTGTTCCACTTCTTATCGATATTATTGAGTAAGATAGTATCGACACCTTCAATAGCAGCTGTGTGACATGGTCTTCCACATATCTACAGTGATATTTAACAAAATATATGAAAACCAAACAAAGATGAGTAAACTTTGATAAAAACAAATAACAAGATCATGTAAGAGAATGATCGACATCCATGACCGCACTAGCAAGCCTGTTTTATTAGTCACAAGATTTATGTTTTTCTATTAATCTACATTCATGGCCAATCTACAGTTACATTATAAGCAAAGAACTTGACCAAAATATAGTAATTCAAAAGTTTCAGTGATCACATCTCACTAATGTTGTAACAAACTAACAATCTGTTAAATAATATGTTGCAACAACAGTACATATTATAAAAGTTGACAACGGCATTTACATTGGATTTTTGACATTCTACCGAAGTAGTTCATAACGCAATCATGAAAAAAGACATCCTTTTTAAATTCTCTGATTTGCAAATTTTTTAAACCATATGTTAACTGTTGAAAACAGGAAAAGGAATAACCTACAAGAAAATAAGTTCACAAGGTAAAGTTACCTCGACATTCTGGTATTTGGTCAGAGCCAAATTAGCAAGGTCTGCTGAAGCAAATCTGATAAAACCAAACCCCCTGGTTTTCCCTGTCCTGAAATTTGTTATTATTTTCACTTCAACAATCTCACCTACCTCTTCAAAAACTTTTCTAATGTCTTCTTCCTTTGTTTCTTGCACCAACCCATGGATGAAAATCTTTCTCATCTGTTTCAATTGCAACCTTGATGCTACCATTTTTCCACTTGATACTTTACTCACACTTGAAGCTTCTTGTGATCTGAACCCGTCAGTTTCACTGTTCACTATTAACTCCTTAACACCCTCCTCGCCTTCATGTTCTTCTACATTCATGGTGTTCGTATCATGTTCTCTATCCTTCAATTCAATTTGATCTTGATCGCTATCCTGCATTTCAATTCGATCTTTAGAACCATCCATCAATGCAATTCTATTCTGATCATTGTTCTCCACCTCAATTCGATTCTGATCACAGTCCTGTAACTCGATTTGACTCTGATCACTGTCCTGTAACTTGATTTGATTCTGATCACTATCCTGCAATTCATTGTGAATCTGATCACCTAACAGGGATGATGCTACCAACCCATTTATCTGGCTTTCATCCCTGCAAGAATCACTTGTTCCAACCAGATGAACACCCTCTTCCATCTCACTAACCTCCAACTCCTTCACATTCTCAACTTCCTTTACTCCATCAAGATTAGGTTTTTCAATCTCCACATGAGTATTAACATTAGAGTTAGAACTTGCAACCTTTTCTAAATCATCACAATTTGATGCAACCGACACACGCTTTGGTACCTTTTTAATCACCTTTTTCTTCACGATCTTCTTCACAACCCTCACTTTCTTCTTCGTCGCAGCTTTCTCCACTGGATTTCTAATCCCTAGGGTTTCCTCCATCGTCTCCGATCCAATCAAACTTTTCCCCTAATTTCGCTTAGGGCTTCCACTGTATTTCAATAATTTCTTCCTATATCTTCACTTTCTATGGTGGTGGATTAGACAATTGTATCGTCTCTTTGGAGTTACAGTCTTAGGGGAGCACAAGTGTCGGTCGCCGGTGCTCTTTGCCGGAGAATTAATGGTTCGATTACGGTTGCTATTGTTGGCAACGGCAGACGAATGTGCGTTGAATTTTGAGCATCGGCCGGATCATGTGGTCGAGAGGTTGTCGTAAGGCGGCGATGCGGTGGCGACTGTGATGTGTGTGTTTGACTTACGAGTTACGTCACGCCGGCGAGCAACAACCGAGTGTTTTGGTGAAGAGATGAAGGGGAGGATATAAGGGAGAAAACAATTTTATTATTTTTTGTGGGTTTGTTGTTTGTTAAAAACTTAAATGTATTCCGGTGTACTCTCACCTCGGGGCGTTAGAGCTGAGGTGAACTTTTAACGAGCGTTACAAACGACTTCTTCTCGCGTGAAGCCGTCGTTAAGGGGGCAGTTGCGAGTGGGTTAACGGGCGTGAAAGAAACCATGGTAGGTTTTTTTGCGCACATTATCACAAAAAAAATTTGGATGAAATGAAGTGAATGAGAGTTAAACTGTTATTTTTATGAAAGAATATTGAGTGAGTAATATAAAGCTTATGTGAGATTAAGAGTATTTAGAGTACATCCCATCATTTAATACAGGTGTGATGTGATCAGGTTGGATTTTCTAGGGGTGTAGACATTTTATGTTTGAGATTAAGTCACTAAAAATTTGAATCTAGTTGAACTAAGTGTTCAAAGCTTATAATTGTGAGAATCCATCTTTTAAAGTGAGATTCGTGGTGTAACTTCGATATGTCTTTTGGTTGATTTATGTCTTTTGTATTATATTTGATTCAAAGAGTTTCTTGAAAGTTTAAAATAATTCTTTAGAGCTTCTGTCATTTACTAGTGTTAGGATTTGCTAAACAAGAGTTGTACATCGACATAGATTATGAGGTGAGGCGCACATGCTCGTCTAAAACAATTATGATTTCAAACATTAATGAACTTAGAGTTTTAAGGGAGCAACGCCTCTTTGGCACGAAATCTATCTGTAAGTAGCAACCAATTACAAGTAATAAGTTATCATTGAACATTAGCCCCTAAAAAATTCTTTTTTGATCATACTTGATATCAAAATTGATATAAGAAGTAAGAGCATTTAACAATTTAGCAACCACTCTCAATAATGCTTTCAAGAGTATTTAAACTAGTGCACCCTAGGTTGTATACCATATTGGGGATTACAATATTACTTGTCCCCTCTTCGATTTGATAAAGTTTTTAATACAATAAATCATGATTTCATTTCTTTTTTTTTTCACACATATCTTTTTATCATAGATAAGGATTCAATCTCCGGTCGAACCCGTGCCGTGGAATATGCGAAAAGAAACCTCTTTCATTTACATCGATAACTTTCTTCTTGAGGTCTATGTTAACCAAACTTGGGCAAGGAACCAGGTTTCCCCGTTGAGGCAAGTTTGATACCAAGTTTGTCAAATGTGCTTTACATTATTGACAAATAACAAACACAACTCTATTAATCATGAAAATTAAAGAAACATGAAACCAAATAATATATACATTGACATATGTTTTAGTCGATACGTGTCAAAAAATAAATAAATAGTATGTATCTCCATTTTATTTCCATATGATGCAATTCATTACACAAGTAAATACATGTTAATCTTTAAAATATTGAACCATCAAATCTGACAAATGAATCAGTCTTCTTTAACTTGTACGTAAGGAGTCCAATATTTATATGCACCATAAATAATGAAAGCTACAACCACTACAAAGCCAGCATTCACCATGACTTGAGTTAACTCTTTAGATTTTAAAACTTGACTTGTTCTTGACTTCATACTAGGAACATTGATTTTTTCACGTGAGTTGATGTTATCACTATGATTTTCTTGAGGTGCTGGTGCCACAACTGTTGTAGTATCTGTAGAGGAAGGTTTTAAAACTTTTTTGGGCAAAGTAATACGAAGGCGGCCTTGAGAGAATTTGGCATGAATGTTACTTGAGTCGTAGTCTTTTGTAACCCTTACTTCTTTCACGAAACTTTTTCTTTTTTTACCTTCTGTAGTGTTCTCTCCTGTGATCTTCAAAATTCCAGAAGTACTTATCTGGATTCTTAGTTGTTCTTTCTTGAATTCTTGAATATGTAAAGAATAACATCAATAGACCAATTATAAATTCAAGATTTTCAGCAAATATGTCATTCATTACGCTTACAAATTGTTTTTTTATAGCTTTTAGCATAAATGAATACGAATTTATACCTGGTATATGTATCACGAGTATGTCCCGAGCATCCTCTCGTTGCCATGTGCAAAGAGGTTCAAATTCTTCGTAGGAAGGTAAGGTTTGTGATTGGTTGCCCCCGACTTTTGAGTCCATCACGCTTTAAAGAATGATTTAGTCGATACAATGTATAAAATGATTTAAAAGAATATATATTTCATTTGATGAACTTGTTCTTATATATAGTAGTAGCATGAATGAAAAGAAAGGTGTTATTGATCAAGTTATTCCTTTTCCAGTCATGTTGATTTCTTCAATTTGCTTTTGATTGCAAAGCTTCGGTTTCAAGGATTATTGTGAAAGCAAGGAATAACTTTTAACGGTTTATAACACATTACGATGGTTATATTGTAATAATTTCAAAACTTACATAAAAGGAATAACACTTTTAGTTTCAAGAATTTAATATATAATTTGTTATTAACATGAACTTTGGGCAAATTATATTTGATTCGAAATGGGAATCCATTGACAACTATTCTACCTTTTTCGCGACAAATGTATGATCTTGTTTCAGAGGATAAATGCTATCTTAATCGGGTTCACCTATATGTTTCCCAATTGAAACCGCACCCCCAACTTCCTTAGGAGAAAACCGACAATCGAAAAAAAACTCTGGCTCAACTTAAAGTATTTTTTATTAGAGTGAGACATCTATTCTACCTAATCTATACTTTTTTTTTTTTCGTATGGACAATATAGTATGTATATATAGTATATTTCAAGTTTAAATTCTAGCAACCCGACACATGTTATACACTCTTAGTTTCATCACGTAATAGGTAAATCACACTTATTCTTATCATTCGAAGAAATCAATATACTTTGGTTGAAAAAAACAAAATGTTTAAATGGTAATCCAAAACAAACTAATCTAGCAACGCATAAGAAATACTCTTCAGAATTAACTCTACTTCATGTTCATGTGTCCTTTTCCTGTAATTCTTAATCGTTCGAATAAATCAATATACTACGGATTTAAAGAAAATTAAAAACAAAAGTTTAAAAAGTTAATTATAATTGTTTTAATACTTATAGTATTTAATGATACGTAATTCTAATCACATCTTATCTTAAAATATCGTTTTATAATAAATAAATTTACAGTCTATTTAATATCTAATTTATTCAGTCCGTACATTATACGGATTTACTAAATCTAGTGATAAAATAATAACATATTTAAATCATTTAATTTTTTGAATAATAGTTTAAATTTTATATGTTAATACTTTTTTTACAGATGTGTATGTTATATACATAAGAAACCATCAAGTAATGTGATCATATGTTTAAAGTTATTAAATGTTTATCTACGCATGTGACAATTATATATATAAATAAATTATATATTATATCTACACATGTGAAAAAAATTTTAGGCTTTTCTATATTTGTAAAATTGAAAGTTTAATAATATGTTTTGTTTTGCATAAATACTTTAAAAAGATACTAGTATATAATAATTAAATAACTAAAATATACTCATGAGTTTAATATAAAAAATGAGGAAACGCCAAAACTTAACCTCATCATCTGAAGAGACAGCGCGTGGATTGTTATCAATTCATTATAATATATATATATATATATATATATATATATATATATATATATATATATATATATATATTAAGAACTTTGGTCGGTGATTACAGTTTTATTTTGTGTTTTTATACATTTGACACCAAAGTTTCACTTATATGCAATATAGTCCCTACCACGTGTCGGAGATACAGCCTTTTACACCCGTTTCTCATTACACGCAGGGTCGCTGGCAGATTGTTACCAAGAGAGAGAGTGAGAGAGACCAGAGAAGGAGCTCCGGCCTGCCTTCCTGCGGTGACGTAACCACTTGAAATTACGATGTTGGGCACATACCTTTTTATCTTTTCCGATAGCCAACATCGACAATTCAGTCTTTGAAGGTTGGTTTTCCGGTAAACTCTTTTCCTTATGTGGTGGCTTCTTTTATATGTGGATAACTCGGAATAACAGTAAAAGAGAAATCGGAAGAAATCACGACGATGATGGTAAACCTGCCACGTTTTGTCTTCTCTTTCTTTCCCACTGCTATGAACCCCTCTTTTGAAGAGATGAAGTAGATCGGGATGCTTTTACTGGTAGCTAATTTGTTTGGGAGATAGTCACTAATTTGACCGCAAAACCGCATGCTGTACAATCAATCTATCATCACCACAAGGAACAAAGCTTCGATTTCATCAAGGTTTTCCTTTACACTCCCTATTCCATTTGTCTGATGTTGGTTTGTATCATGCTTTACTGTTTTCTGACCCATTTGAGTCTCCCGGACCTAGGACCTTACACTTCCTGAGCTCTTGATTGATTTATGCTAATTCTAGATTTATTTCTTTGGTTGTTCGATCTATTTTTCTAGATTTGTTGAGATGATGACTACTATGTTTTCGCAGGAATTTTGGAAGGGGTATGCAAGTATCATACATGTGCAAATTATCTAAATTAGAATTCTTTAGATAACATTTTCAGCTAATCTCTTTTGACTTTTGTACTTTGATCTGCAATAAAGGTTTTTGAGTTGACTGATGTAAAATCCAAACCACTTGCTTCGCAACATCATAGAATTGTTCTTCATGAACATAGCAAGTACTGATCACCCGAAAACCATATCACTTTGCTACTGCACTAATAGTATGCTGATAAAAATGCTATCGAATCTCATGTTCTTTTGTTACTGACTACTGATATTGAGATAAACGATTTGGTCCACTTTTTTATTCTTGCTAGATCAATTTCATTATTAATAATATTTATGTGTTGGTAAAAATACAAAGGGCAAGACAATTATTTTAAATTAAAATAAAACTTTAGTAGTATATTGAGTGAAACTATATGATTAAACATGCTGATATGAATCTTCAATCTATAATAAAATACATTAGTCCATAGTTATTCAATTTGCATTTTCCATATGCATAGCAAATGATGTTAGAAAATACAACTTTGTATGATTGTAGTGTTCTAATTGGGAATATCAAATAGAAATGGCATTTGGGCAAAACATGTAACTTCAAATTCAACCCTGCAATTTCTAATTCACTTTTGAAACAACTAAACAAACACTAATATTTTGAAATTGTTGGTGATAACACAATAACATACATCTAAATTTATTAGTCGCATAAACACACATCCGTGGGTCAGGATGTAGATTAATCTTGATGTATAGGTAACTTAAAAATTAAATGAAATGTTTAATTCGACATAGAGTAAATTGTACAATTTAGCATGAATCCAAATCCATAAAATATAAAAGATGTCATTATTCTACATGTAAAAGATATCTTTATGCAAAAGATAGATTTATATTTGTCAACTTATAATGAAACAATGTTCCACCATTTTTACTTTTTGCTATGCTTACTACCAGATATTAGTTGATGCAGGTTAGTAGGATGGGTACATAAAGGCTAAGAAATCCAAGGAATCAATCTGAAATGCACCGGTGGAATCATAAACTAATTTAACTAAAAAATGTTTGTGTTCCCTATCGGTGCCTACAAAATTACAAAATACTAATTTGGTTTTAACTAATGATTTTCTTTTGTAAAATGCAGTGAGATGTTTATTCTCCACATCATAACTACTAGGTATGCACTAACACAGCTCAAAATGAAACCAAAGGTTCCATGGTACCCTAGATATGTTCAAAACCAGGTTAGTTTGGCTCTCTTGACACATAAGAACAAGTCATGAGTGCATTCAGATATAAATAGTGAGACTAGAGTGTAATTGTGAGGAACATCATTTTTTTGTGACTTTGACTTGGTTCACAGGTTACCTGATGTCATTGTTAAAGGAAAATTATGCTTTTAATGAAAACCATGATTACCATAATAAGTAAAAGGAAGCAAGCCTGCACAAAAGAATACAAATGCATAAGTGTTGTATTGATATTTCTCTAATCTAAGTTAATTCAATACCAAGAATTTTATCTTAATTCTTTGATATTGGAAGCTCAAACAACTACTTCTAAAGTATTTTTTCGGACTATATATTAACTGATAGTTCTAACCAATCAGTGTTACGGTTACGCATAAGTCACTAAGTCTAACTACATTTATTACTTTATAACTAGGTTTTTAGCCCCACCGCAACGCGCGGGTGTAATGCTAGTTTATATTTATAACTAATCAAGTTTAAATAGTGGTTAAATTTAGATAAATTTAATCAAAGAAACTCGAAACTCAACAAATAAATACACCCAATGTTGTTCATGCATATTATGGCTTACTCGCGTCATTAGTTCCTTAATATCTCGAGCCAACTCGGATCAAGCTATTTCGCTTGCAAATATGTTTCTTATAATAGATGTTCGAGCCAAAGGTTACTCCCTTGTAAGAAACTCGAATTGATTTGCTTCTATTATAACTTGCTAATCGTCTCTTATAAAGTACATAACCCGTTATTTTTTACCTTGGCAATTTGATCGATACCATATTATTAAAGATTTATATAATATGAAATCGATTTAAACTTGTATTTAAGGCTTTTATAATTAAAAAAACAGACAATATCATCAAGGTGAGAAAAACGAGTCAACGGAGCCATGTATATCTTATATTAAACACATTCATCCTTTCAACATACCTTAGTTTGTAGGTTTTGTTGGTATTCTAAATAATTCCAATGTATTGTATGTTGATGATCAATTGTATATACATGGATTATTATGGTATTAGAGCCTAGATATCTCTCACCATTCTCATCCATAACCACCGCGAACTCCATTTATGGCCTCTGGCCTCTACCGTCTTTTGTTTCACTCATGGCCAATATCACCTTCAAAACCGTCACAAAAGTTTAGAACTTAACAACACACAACATACACAAAAATTAATATTCATTTCAATAAAGGGAAGGGGTGTCACAATATTACAGTGAGTAAACTTCTAAACTTATTCACAAAGTTGTTTATATGCTTTGTTTGATCAGTTTTGATGAAACACTTGGACCAAACCACTACCTATGATTTCTAGAAACCACAAACCCAAATATCTAGATTGGGTGGGTTGTCCGACTTTAACGTTTTGACAGTTTAAACCATTTTGTTATTTTAATTTGGTCTAATTATTTGTATTACAAATTTAAAATGACAAAGTTGGTCAATATATATAACTAGTCTTAAGCCCCCATGCGTTGCAGCGGGGGACGTAAAATCATGTCAAGTGGTACCAATGACACGTCACCGTTAATGACTACTAACATCCAAAAAGCTTGTAGTAAAAATAAAAATAAAAATGAACGAAAAGTAGGTGTAAAATGTTAAACCGCATAAACGAAATGCAAAACATATAAAACAATAAGTCGATCTAGAACCAGCACGTTGCGACGGGGTCGTTAAACGGGTAAAATATAGGGTAAAAACATTGAACCACACACGCACGCTGCGGTGAGTTAACTCGTAAAATTTAAACCGAACCGTTAAAAAAGTTTATAAAATATGAAAAATATAAGAAACCAAAGTTGAAAGTAAAAAAATTATTAGGGCCAACTTGCTAAAGTATAAAGGTATTCGATTAAGATAAGAAAGAAACTAAGGATAAAAAAAGAGACAAGGGTAGATATAACATGTTAAGGGTGCGTTTGATTTGCTCTGACCCGGCTGACTGTCAGCCGGTCAGCGTGTTTGATGCGGCTATGTTGTCATCTGACCGGGTCCGTGGGTTCTGACCGAGACCCTAAATTAAACCATTCTGACCAAGAAAAGGGGCGCTGCCCACCGCGAACCCCCACCTCTCCGTCGGCCTCCCTACCGCGGCGACCCAGACCCAGACCCGTCGGCGACCCCCATCTCTCCGGCGGTCTCCCCACCACGAACCCCCACCTCGCGACCTCCTCTGCAAACCCCCATCCCCTCTGGCGGTCTCCCCACCACGAACCCCCACCGTGCGACCCCCTCTGCGAACCCCCATCCCCTCAGGCGCCGCGAACCCCCTTCCGCGCGACCCCCATCTCTCCGGCCTACCTCCGGCACTCCTCCCTTCGCAAAAAGTATGTTGGTTGCTCAGATGTATTTTAATGGCTATGGGATTCCAAAAGATCATCAGAAGGTTTGGTTTCTACTTCTTAAAGATTGATTTTGACTTTGATTTTGGGTTTTCAACATGCATGGTTATTTGGGAATATGATGAATTGGGATTTTGGGGCTTATTTGTCATTTGTAAGAAATCCCCTTTGATGTTTTGGCTTTTGAGGTTGATTAAAGGTCAAATAGATTGGTGTAGATGTAGTTTTGACTTTTATATTGATTCCGGAATGACTTCTTGGATAAAAAACGTGTGTTAGTTTGAATCAGGTTTGATTCAGTCAGAAACTGAATAAAACACTCAAGTTTCAGTCAGATGCAGACTCAGTCAGAACTTCTAACTGGGTCAGCTTCTGACTCAGTCAGATCCTACTGAGTCAGCGGTAATCAAACAGCCCCTAAGCATATTGTATAACCCACTAAACATAATAAAGTTGGTAATTAGTAATATATAAATTAATAATTAATAATTAAAAATATTAAAATAAACACAATTAGCAAGTGTCGATGCCTTCACACTTTATCTCTGTTATTGTTTACCACTTTTGTTGCGTGATGTACAGCCCCTCACTGCATGGTTTTACAATTTTCCTTTGAGTTTTTGTTCGAAATAATATTATATATATACTATTAATAAACCAATGGAATGAATTGTAAACTTTTTTAAGTTTTAAGTTTGGCCACATTACTCTATTATTAATGTTCATGAGAAATGAACAGTAACGAGGCAAAATGGTAATTTCACGGATGATCTATGGTTTCTTTAGCCCTTTTCCTCTATCGCCTGTTGATGCTTCTTTTCCGTTTCTCTCTCTAGGATTCTGACTACGTTGTCGCTGTCTGATTTCTTACCGATTCCCATCGTTTTTTGATCTTTTTACCCGATGGAGAGCATATTATGGTGGCGATGATGCTTGATTTGTGTTGAACCCTCCGTCGCCTCTGCTGCTGTTACAATGACGACAAGTGTGGATTGTGATGAGGGTAACCGCTGGTTGTTAACAAATGTGGAGGGTCACGTTTTCATCAGAGAAATAGAAGAGAGAGATCTATTCGAACAATCATTGGCCGATCATATTGGTACATCTTGGGCAAAGGTTTTCAAGCAATATACCGGGTTAGTAATTAAGGGTTGATTAAAATTTGTTACTGTGGTTGCATGTGTAATCATGAGTTGAAAATCAAGTTTATGTATCCAGATATCATCTAAAATATATAAATTGAAAGAAATCTCATAATCAATATTATATTTGTTGTTTTGTTTACATTTAGTGCTCTTCGTAACTTATATAATTTTCATGTTAGGTGACATGGTGAAATGTGAATACTTTAGTTTTAGACACATAATATGTATATCAATCTTCTCTGTGTTTTGATTTAAAATTTTTTGAACAGTTAGTATTGAAAAAAAAAGGTTTTTTTGTCAGTTCAATTGAAGGGATATGCTTTTGGATGAAATTAAATTGACATCAGATTCCAAGGTTAGTTTTTACAGTTTTGTTGTTTTGATTATTTTATAGGAACACCTTATGACCGAAATTGATTATATTTAAAGATATGATATGCTATTGATTATGCAAGTTTATCATATGTAAGTTGCACACCAAGTGTTTGATAAAATGCTTCATAGAGTTATGAAATTCATACTCATCACGAAGCTTTTGTTGATAGTTAATATATTTACATTTGATCGAGATTTTGATTTGAATCATTACATCTCTGATCTCTTCTGATTATTAGAATTGTAATGGCTTCTCATCTGATTAATATTTTTTGTTGTTGCTTTACTTCTTGATGTTTGGTTTGGTATTTGTTTAGACTTGAATTGTTATGTTTATTATCAGTTTTTGGCATGTTATTTATGTTCATTATTATTTTTTTGATATAGACCAGTTTTGTTTAGTATTTTAATGTACCATGTTATTTATGTTCAATGTTGTATTTTTGATATAGACCAGTTTTGTTTAGTATTATAATTATACAGTTCTCATACTTTTTATCTAAACATCAAGGACTTTCTTTGATACTGGTTGCCAGAGGGGGATCATGTTTCTCACAGTTTTGATGTCAAGGTAACATCCCTACTAAGTACTAACTTATCAAAGTTTGTTTGTAGTTTTATCAACTTTTTATATGAACTCAATCATTTGATGTGAACAAACTACAAAATTGTGAGTCAAAAAAGAAATTATACCATATTCGACCAAGAAAAATTACTATCATCCAAGACTTGGTATATATGCAAAAATCGAGACAAGAACTTCAAAGAAGACTAAAATGCAAATTAGGAGGACAAGAAATCGACTACCTGATGACTTCTCTAATGGTATATTTTGCAACCAGAAGGGGTTAAAAGATATGCAAAATTAGAAGTCATATTTTGAAGCAGTTTAGTGTTAATCCATAGCTTTTGTACTCAATCTTTTGTATCTATGCCAAAATGTAATGGTGGCAAGGTATCTACTACGAAGCAATCTTTATTTATTTTGTAACAGGTGATTACTAGAAATACAAAATTACAAGTGATATTTTGAACCAGTTGAATCCAGAAAATCCAATATGACCCGCGCAACGCGCGGGTGGATTGAACCTAGTTCTATTAAATTTGGATTTATATATAAGTTAGTGTATGGCTTGTTTGTACTACAAAGTACAACCTAATGTCATGCGCTTAAGTGGGACGCTAGTTCGCCAAAGTACAACCTAATGTCCTCCCTCAAACAACCTTTTTTTTAAATTAATACCCATATGATATATTCTTATGTTTTAACGGAGAGTTACATAATTTTTTAAGACTATCACCAAACATGTTTGTCGTTTTATTTAACATTTCAGGTGCTGTCAATGCACCCCTTGTAAGACACCAGTTTACTTAAAATTTTTCATTTCACATTATAATACGTGAGGGTTTAATACTAGCTCATACACAATTGTATATTTAAAATAACAAAAAGGGTTTGAGCAGATGCTTTCAAATTTCAAACCATTATTTGTAAGGGCGGAGGACATAAGGGGCTGAGAGGGGGGGGGGGTGCCCCCTCTCTTTTTTAGATCAGTAGTATTAATTTTCGGTCCGATAATATAAATTTTTAGCCCGATAGTGTATATCGAGTTCGCCCTCACTGAAAAATTTAAGTTCCCCCCCTCCCCCCGTTATAAGAAAGCTCAAGCTCCGCCACTTATCGGTTGACCACTAAAACCATCAAATTTCAAAACCTAATCGCATAAATTTCAACCTAGCTTACTTCTTCCGATACGACAGAATAATATTAGTAAACTATCTTACTTATAAAAATATCAAAATGAATTATATTGATATTTCATTGAGAGATCATAATTTTTATCAATAAATAATTATTTTTTAATTAAATGTAATACAAAGTGTGGATTTAACGTCTGGATTTTTCAAATGTAAAAGGCTTTTTTTTACCATCATGCTGTGAGAATAGGGTAAAAATATATTTTTATATAAATTAAGGGTCATAGTCAATCAATTGAATAATGTAACATATAAATTTAACGTTTGAAATGAAAAAAAACAACGTTTAATGAAAAAAAAAAGCAGGCAAAGATAAGACTAATAAATTATTGTTTCACTTCTTCATAAAATAAAAACAAATTTAAAATATAATCTATATTAATAAATGATTATATTGTGTGGACATATGTAACATATTTGATATATATAATATGTTTTTAATTTAATAAATGATTATATTAATGAACACACGTAACGTCTCATTAATTCTATCATCTTTTTCCTCTCAAAATCATTTATTAATTTTAAAAAGATAAAATAATTAATTTCTAAATTCTCCCTCTCTCTCTTATTTTAAACATTCCAAATTTTTTAAAATTAATATTTTTTATAAACATACGTTTTGATTAATTAAAAACTAAATACTTTGATTAAAAATATACTTTTTTTGAACTTTTTTTTAGACTATGAATTTTTTAAACAATGTATCTTTTTACACATATGAAATATTATAAAACTGATCTTTTTTTAATAAAAGTTTTATATAAAACCGTTGTTCTAAAAAATTAAAAATAACCGAAACCCGAAGTTCTTAAACAATGAGATATATATAAAATGATATTTTATCAATGAAAACTTTTTTAAATGCGAAAAAATATTTATAAAAAATAAATAAAAACCATAGTTTTGAAACAATGATTTTTTAAATGACATTCAAAAATAATAATCTTAGAACAAAATGTTTCTTTTAAAAAATACTTTTATAAAATAAAAGTTTTAAAAAAATATTTTATTAACTAGTACTCATCACACATAATTTTTATTTTATAACTTATATATTTTAACTTTTCATTAATTTTTAATATTTTTTTAACTTTTTTTTTAATAATATACGGGGTTATAACCTAGTTATGGATATAACAAAATGATTATTAAGAATATTTTGTGTAATAAAAATATAATTTAGTATTGATATTTTAAGTTTTTAGGGAATATATTATTAGCTTTTTTTTAAAAAAAAACAAGAGTACTAAAATATTTGTTTTATTACTTTAATATAAACAACTGTATTGATAACTCAAATCTTAATGGACACAATAAAAAAAAAAAAAACATGTAAATAGATCTTATATAATAAAAATACATTCCAGTATCAATATTTCAGAATCGATTAAACTCAAGTTTTTAAATTTGATGTTAAATGATGTCGTAAATTCACATCACGACATTTGACTGTTAAAATTAAGTAATAACTATACTATTTATAAAAATCAAGATGATTCTCTGTAAGTTTACATAAATAAAACTAGTTATAATCATGAACAAAATCTACTGACCAAATCATACACATATTTAGACAGTTAAATAAAAAAGTAAAATTATACGGAAATATTATCATATCAATCAATCAATTAATTAATAAACAAATCATTTCGCCATTTCGGACCGTTGGTTAACTTGAGGAACCATAAAATCCCGCTGATTCTTCATTCTAACATCAACACCATTAAACCCCAGAGTCACATTCTCTCTTCTGCTATAACACAACCGTCATCGATCTCCACCGTCACCGACATCATCCCGAGGTGCGGTACTCCGATCGCCGGCAACGGACCAGTAGCGGTGACATACGAGAGAGTTTCGTGGCGTTTGTATCTTCATTCTCACGATGCCGGAGATGTGTAATAGACGCTGTGAGGCTTACACGTAACTATTAAGGTCAAGATCTGTGTATGGAAGACATATTTGATCTCCTTTCTCGCTCTGTTCAATTAAAGAAGGGAAGTATTATGTTAATGTTGTTGTTTTATTCATCGTTTTCTACGCATTTTGATATTTATTTATTAATTAGGGTTCTTAGGTTTTGATTTACGCTTCATTTAGGGTTTTTCGGGTGTTGGGGGTGAAAGTTCGTTTGGTTCAGATTTAAACATGAATTTCACTGGAATATAAGATTCTTGTCATGAATGATTGATTACAATATCAGTCTCCTTGATTGCAGACTATTGGTTTATGAAGTCTATGTTCTCCTTTAGTCTTTTGAACTGTATGTTTATGTGAAATTGACGCCATGATTATATAGTAGCATGATGGGATAGGGTTTAATGATGATTGAATTTTATTAAGAGACTTGTAGTAAGAAGATTCCTGAATCAACATTAGTTGAAAAGTGTTACAAATTGGGTATCCTTTGATGTTTAAAATGCTTGACATTGGGGTTCTAAGAACAAAGAACCACATACGGATTATCTCAAATCTCAATAGTTTCAAATTTGCATATTTTTTAGTAAACCGTTGTTTTTTTTTAATACTAGAGTTATCTGTGACATTAGACCAGACCTTGAGATTTGGTTTGGTTTTCTGTATTTTTTTTTTTCTGTTTTTTTGTTGCAGGGGTAACTAACAAACTATTTCTGCTGTTGCAGCTTTAGATTGCATTTCAAGTGTTGGGTTTGTTATTTGTATATATTTGACATTTGAAAGTGTACTGGAAGTGTGGTTGGATAAAATTGCTAGACGGGTTTGCTTGTTGATCTCCACCAAGTCAAAGTTAATAACTTGAATAAAAGATTGGAGATACTGGAGTTGGGGTTCATACCACAGAATTCAGGTTGGATTTCTTCTTAAGCCTCTTTAATCCTGAGTTGTTTTAATTATGCAAGCTATGGCATGATAATGTGTTAAGATTATGCAAGCACTTGCATAATTATTATATTTAGGAGCTGACTTATGATGTTAAGACCTGATGTTTAAAGTCAAAGTAACAAATTAAACAGGCAAAAAAAGCTGTTTGCCACTTCTCGTTGGAGTACTTGACCTCCCTTCTTGTTCTCTTGACTCTGTAAGTCTTTGGTTAACTTATATCGGTGGCCACCTTTGTTTGCTTTATTTATTTTTGTATATAATTTTTTCTTCTCTAGTTCTTACAGAAGTAAAATCTTAATTACAGGGACATCTTACATGAAAACAGTACATTGGCTCACCTAGGTTCTTGTGCTTATTGATTTTCACTCATGTTTCACAAGAGGCTCCTCTGATGGGTATGCTTTTCTTTCCAAATATTCAATTGAGTCATTAAAAACCAGTTGAAACTAACAGATTTATGTTACCATTAAACTTAATTTAATCAGAGTTTAGTGGCTGATTGCACTCATAGTAGCTAGAGATAATTTGCTGTTTAAATATTTATCTTACTGATATTGGATTTGACTTAAGGGTTACTGGAGCTAGTAGTAAATTAGTGAATTTGGTTCTTAATCTCTGGGTTATATGCAAATCCATGTAATCAGTTTGTAAATTTGCCGATCTTATAAATTTTCAGGCATATGGTTCTTGTGATTGTTTTCTGATTGTTGGTAGCTATTTGACTTTACACAATGTATAAAAAGGATTTTATGTGCCAAGTGTGTTATCTTATTGCTAATTAAACAAGAATACCTAAATTTGAAGTAGTGGAAAAGAAGAAAAAACTTTACTTTTGGGTGAAGGCAAGCGTTGGTCAAAATCATACTTGTCTGCCATCACAGGGAGGTAAGTTACAAATGTCTCTTTTCTTATATTTGGATTATCGTTATATTTTTCATTTATATTTTCTAACGCAAATAGTAGGTGAAGGTGAATCACCATAGTGGCGTATTGATCATTTGGAGAGGCGTTGCGTGATCGTGTTGTATGCCTTTCAAATCTTTTAATTACTTCTCATAACCTTGTTCATTCGAGGGAGTTAACTCTCTGATATGGTCTTAGGTAAAAGCTTTGGCAGAGAGTAATACGAGGGATCTCATTGCTCAGATGGAACAAGCAGAGGGAAGTATAGTATTTATATTGAAATCATTCATGAAACCATACAATTTTTGCTTAATTTTTTATTTCATTGTTTTAATATGTTTGTGTATGATTCTTAGAGAGTGGCTGAAGGTCTTGTTGCTGAAGTAAAGAGATGGTCCAGTGGGAAACAAGGCAACTTGCATTCTATTCTCTCAACATTATAATTTGTGTGGTTTCTTATATCAATTTGTTTATATTAGATTTGTCAATGTGTAATTATTATTATTATCATATTTTTTGTTTTTTAGATTCCTGGGTCTGATATTGGCTGGCAGCCAGCTATGTCAACTGACGTTATTATTATGGCTTCTGTAAAGAAGGCTTACAAAAAAAGCACATTTTGCATCCCCCTGGACATGCTGCAACAACATAAGCAACCATTCAACAAAAATGTATATGTGAAAAGGTTTTTGATATTCTCAAGGTTTGTCACTACCATCCGTTTATTTTTTTTTATTTTGTAATTTGATTATTTGCTAACCAACTCAAGTACTAAACCATATGTCTAGCAATTATCATTTAGGAGTGTTTACGGTCCGGTTTGGCTGGTTTTGACAAAATTCTAGGCCGGATCGCTATGGTTTCGGAAATGAGAAACCAAGCTGGTTTGGTTTGGCTGCTAACTATTTCAGGTTTTCACCAACTGTTAATTCTGTTTCTTCATCTCTTTGGAATACTCCTACCTCTGGTTCACAGTCTATTCGTACCCTATTTCTCTCTGGTATTTCTCCTCCACAATCTTATCAAATTCCAGGGTGCAATTATTGCTGGAATTAGTCCTTTGTGGCCTGTTTCCTGGTCACAGGTTTGATTCTTCACCAGTTGCTCCTTCTAACAATTGTTTTCTTGAATTGCCAATAACAGAGTCGATCATCAATGATGCTGAAAATATGGATGCTATGGTATAGGCTAACTGTTTGCATCACCCAATCCATACGAGGTAATTTTTTACTTCTTTATCATGTTTTCCATGCATTTTCTATGTAAACATGAAAGAGAAATGGATATTCATTGAAGAAATTCAAATTTCTATAAACAATTTTAATTATGAAAACAAGCTTGGTGAAGGCAGATTTGGGGGCGCTATGGTATGTATCTAAAGCATGACTTATTTTCTATTTTCAATGTTTTACTTTCAAGTAATAGATTTTAGCTTACGAGTCTATTTGATCAAGAAGATGTTGCTTTTAGCAAGTATCTAAATCATCACTTATATCCTATTTTCTGTGTTTTTTTAGTAATTGATTTTAGCTTATGATGCTATTTGATCAAGTAGACAAGGATTTTAGCAAGTAACCTGGATTTGAAATTGATATTAAGTGACTTAACTACATTTTCTGATGATTGACTTCTGATCCGCCCTTTTCTGTGATCAAATTAGTTGTTCTTTATGTTCAAATCTTGAGTTGTGGTATAAGCTGTTATTTACTGTGTCAAAATGAGTGTTTGCTTCAATCAATTTGCTCCAGGTAATTTTTCTCTTCTTGTACCATGTTTTCCGTTCATTTTCTAGGTAAATGCTGCATTTAGATGTTTTTTACTTTTAATTGAAGGTTTACTTTTACTTTTCAATTAGGGTTTTTAGCTTTTAATTTTATGCCTCATTTTGGGTTTTTTGGGTGTTATGGGTTAACGTTCGTTTGGTTTGGAATTAAACCTAAAGTTCATTGAAGTTTAAGATTATTTTTATGAATGATTGATTACTATAGTCTATAAGAAATTACCCCTAAATTGCAAACTCTTGGTTTATGAAGTCTCTATGTTTTACCTTAATTTTTTGAACTGTATTTTTATACAAAATTGACTCCATGATTATATAGTAGCATGATGGGATAGGGTTTAATGATGTTGGAATTTTATTAAGAGAAATGTAGACAGATAATGCTTGAATCGACATTAGTTGAAAAGTGTTACGAATTGGGTATCCTTTGATGTTTCAAATGCTGACTTTGTGGTTTTAAGAGCAAAGAACACTTATGGATCATGTCAATAATTTTTAATTTACATATTTTTAAGTGCATTTTTGTTTTTTTGAATGATGCATGATGCAACTAGAGATATTGATAACATGAGACCTTACCAGAGGTTTGGTTTAGTTTTCCATATATTCTCTTTGTTTTTTTGTTGCAGTGGTAACTAACAAACTATTTCTGTTGTAGCAGCTTTAGATTACATTTCAAGTGTTGTGTTTTGTTATTTGTGTATATATTTGATATTTGAAACTGTACTGGAAGTGCGGGTGGATAAAGCTAGTAGAAGAGTTTGCTTGTCGATCGCCTCCAAATCAGTGTCAATAACCAGAATAAAAGATTGGAGATACTGGAATTGGGTTCATACCAAATAATCCAGGTCGGATTTCTACCTTAAGCCTCTTTAATTCTGAGTTGTTTCAATTATGCAAGCTATGGCATGATAATGTTGTTAAGATACATTACATAATTGTTATGTGCAGGAGCTGACATATGATGTTAAGACCTGATGTTAAAACTCGAAGAGTCGAAGTAACAAATTAAATTGGGCAAAAAAGCTTTTTGCCACTTTTTGTAGGAATACATGATCTTCCTTCTTGCTCTCTTGACTTTGGAAGTCTTAGCTTGACCTGAGTTAGTGGCCACTTTTGTTGGGTTTGTTTATTTTTTTATATCATTATTTCCTTCTCTATTTCTTCCACAATGATATTAAGTGACCTAACAACATTTCCTGATGATAGACTTACAGACCGTCCTTTTCTGTGACGAAATCAGTTGTCCTTTCTGCATTACGTATCACATATACATATGCATATGCATATTATGCTTTTCAGTGTTTTTCTTCTAAGTCAATGATTTTTAGCTAATGACTCTGATTGGTCAAATAAGATCGACATGGCTTTTAGCAAACAATCTGGATTTGAAAATGGAATTAATTGGCCTAACCACACTTCCTGATGATTGATTTTTGATGCGCCCTTTTCTGTGATCAAATTAGTTGTCCATTATGCATTATATATCTCACATACATATGTGTTCTATACTTTTCTGGTAGGTTTATTGGTCTCAAATGCTTTTCTGGACCATTATGGATTCGAGAAATGACAAAGCGAACTGTTTTGGTTTGGCTGCTCTACCAAACTGTTTTCACTAATTGTTATCCCGTTTCATCTCCTCTTTGGAATATTCGTACCATTAAATTCTATTCATTACCTTCAAACTAACAGTGGCATAACTAAGAAATGTTTACTGCCCTCATTTGTGGTGAAAACAGGCAAAGGGCTGTGATGCTGCCATGACATCAGGAACTGAAGCTGTAGTATTTGCATCAGAAGCTTCAGATAGTAATGATCTCTTAGAAAAGAGTCTTTCTGAATCAGTTTCTGAGTATATCGAGCTGGTTAAAGCTCATATTGTTGCTGGTAAGATTATTCATATCATTACTTAACCTTGTACAATTATCTAACTCTATGATTATTTCAGGACAAACTAATAGGTTTACAGCTTGCCAACTTCTTTTGCTTGGGTCAATGCTTGATTTCTCCAATGCTACCAATCATAAGGTTGCTGTAGACTTTGTGACAGAATTACTAAACAGCCCTCTTCAGCATGAGGTAGATGATGATGAGAATAAAGTTGTGTTAGGAGATGGAATTAGTCTAGGTGGTGAACGAGACTGGGCTGATGCTGTGTCAGGATTGGCTAAAAAAGTACACGCCAATCAACGAGAATTTGAACAAGTCGTTTTATCAGTTGTTGCTGAGCTGGCACAACCTTGCAGGGAAAGAACAGCAAATTTCATGGACTGGTTGCATTGTCTTTTTGTGATCGCTCTTCTTTAAGAATTTCACAATACCTTTATGTTGGATGCATGGGAACACCTTTAAACCTACTCATTTGCTGCACTCTTTGCTACTTCCAGGGTTATGTTGTCACCTGGCATTGTTGAAATTTTGCAGATATTAAGATATATCCTTCTTTCTTTCTCTAATCTAATGCCATTTCGTACTGCAGGCAAACACATCTACTTGGATGTTCAGAGAGCTGCTATCCGGTGTTTAGGTCTTTTTGGAATATTAGAAATAGTTTTGAGTCTGTTGATGCCGATGAAAATGAGTCTGTTCATGCAGTTCTAGTGGAAGGGTTTGCAAAGATCCTACTTTTGATTGAGTACTACCTAACAAATTCTGTTTCATCACATCCTATACTCTTGATCAAGCTCATCAACGTTTATTTTAGTAGCCTAACTTCTGAGTTACAGAGGTTTTTAACTTCTTTTTCTTATTACTATACTCTTGATCACAGGACGTAAGTTACAAATGTCTCTTTTCTTATATTCGGATTAGATTTATATTTTTCATTTATATTTTCTAACGCAAATAGTAGGTGAAGGTGAATCACCATAGTGGCGTATTGATCATTTGGAGAGGCGTTGCGTGATCGTGTTGTATGCCTTTCAATTCTTTTAATTACTTCTCATAACCTTGTTCATTCGGGGGAGGTAACTCTCTGATATGGTCTTAGGTAAAAGCTTTGGCAGAGAGTAATACGAGGATCTCATTGCTCAGACTGAACAAGCAGAGGGAAGTATAGTATTTATATTGAAATGATTCATGAAACCATACAACTTTTGCTTAATTTTTTATTTCATTGTTTTAATATGTTTGTGTATGATTCTTAGAGAGTGGCTGAAGGTCTTGTTGCTGAAGTAAAGAGATGGTCTAGTGGGAAACAAGGCAACTTGCATTCATTACTCTCAACATTATAATTTGTGTGGTTTCTTATGTCAGTTTGTTTATATTAGATTTGTCAATTTGTAATTATTCTTATTATCATATTTTTAGATTTTTAGATTCTTGGCTCTGATGATGGTTGGCAGCTAGCTACGTCAACTTACTTTATTACGGCTGCTGTAAAGAGGGCAAAGCCCATTTTGCATCACCCTGGACATGCTGCAACAACATAAGCAACCATTCAACAAAAATGTATATGTGAAAAGGTTTTTGATCTTCTCAAGGTTTGTCACTACCATCCTTCTATTTTTTAATTTTATAATTTGATTATTTGCTAACCAACTCAAGTACTAAACCATATGTCTAGCCATTGTTATTTAGGAGTGTTCACAGTCCGGTTTGGCTGGTTTTGACAAAAATTCTAGGCTGGTTTGGCTGCTAACTATTTCACCAACTGTTAATTATGTTTCTTCATCTCTTTGGAATATTCCTACCTCTGGTTCACAGTCTATTCGTACCCTATTTCTCTCTGGTATTTCTCCTCCACAATCTTATCAAATTCCAGGGTGCAGATTATTGCTGGAATTAGTTCTTTGTCGCCTGTTTCCTGGTCACAGGTTTGATTCTTCACCAGTTGCTCCTTCTAACAATTGTTTTCTTGAATTGCCAATAACAGAGACGATCATCAATGATGCTGAAAAGATGGATGCTATGGTATAGGCTAACTGTTTGCATTACGCAATCCATACCAGATAATTTTTAACTTCTTTATCATGTTTTCCATGCACTTTCTATGTAAACATGAAAGAGAAATGGAAGAAGGAATCAACATGAAGGATATTCTCATTGAAGAAACTACAAATTTCTACAAACAATTTTAATTATGAAAACAAGCTTGGTGAAGGCAGATTTGGGGGCACTATGGTATGTATCTAAAGCATGACTTATTTTTTATATTCAGTGTATCTAAGATGCATGAAAAGATATATTGTTGAACTATTGCATGTTAAGACGTAATCAAAGATGGTAGGATCATTGTGCTTGTTCCTTGACACGGTTTACTTTTTTTTTTTTTTTTTTCTGTTGTTATGTTCTTTCTCTGATTTCTCATTTTCCATTGTGTATCTTTTTGCTTCTTGTGTTTTTGGGATTATCATTCGGCACACTATCTGTAACATTAGGGTTTATATAGTTGCCTGTTCGTTCATAGGTGAGAAATTATCATTACATATTGTTATCTGAGTAGGTTCCTTCTCTAGTGTAAATGACAGTGAATTTTGTTGCGTTGTTTCAGCATCAACTGTTAGTGCGTTCTTTCTTTTCCCTTCTCTCTCTCTGTTTTGTTATCTGAATTTGAGCAAATAGGATTGCATTAAGTATATGATTAAAGATGTAGAAGATAAGGTCTTATCACTCCTGGGAAGGTTAGATAATTTGCTTACAATATAAAAATACTTTTGATGAAAATTTATTATATAAATGCTTTAGTTAAGGTGGAGCTTTTTGAGGCGCCATGACGGGTGAGGGGAAGTTACTTAAGGAGAAAATTGCAATTAAGGTGATTTTTTCTTGACTTTAAAATATTAAAGTTTTCCAGGGGTATATGGAGAGCTACTTTAGTTTGGCGTAATTTGAGTTTAGGATATCATGTGGAGCCAAAATGAAAGTGTTTGTTCCAAATGGAGGACACCCTGCTATTTAACTTAATTATACTTTTCATCATCTTGAATAATATGTTTTGCATAACGTTTTTATGTTTAGTTTCATTAAGTTTTTCCTTTGTATGATAATCTCCTTTAAATTCCCAATAATTTGTTTTCTTAATTTGCAATAGATGATGAAGGACCTCATAAAATTTAAGGAATTGGCGCTGGTGTTAATCCTGATGTTTTGGATGTCAGCATTCTTGATGAGTTTGTAATGGTGAGCATCAAGCTACACATTTGTTCATGTATTCGTGACATAAATTCCAATAATTTGTTGCTTAGTTTGTTGCTTGACATGTTATGTTTTTCGAACCCCCTTCAGATAACTTGTAAAGAAGCCATTGTAATTACTAGGCTTCGTGCACTAAACGAAGGTTTGCTGGTATGTTCATATTTCAATATTTCATACAGAATGTTACAAATTCGTTTTTACCAGATTTTTTGATATCCGAGTCACATATTTTTTTATGGGACATATGCAAGATGATCTTAGTGTCCCTCAACTTACAGTTGTAAATTTCATCTAAATATGATATCATTGTCGCTATTGGATTCAATGTTGATGTTGATTCTATGTGGGATGAAGTAAAAACTTGCTGATCCAGCTAATCGTTGATCAGAAGGCTGGTCAAAGTTATACTCTATCAAAGGTAATCATTTTTTGTTGCTGTGCTTACATGCTTTGTTTCTCATTGCATCAAAACCTTTTTTAACACTACTTTTTCATGGACATTTGCTTAGAAACATGCATGTGTCACCTGTTAGTTCTCAACTTCTCATGGTAGCAAGTTTGATATGATCAAATGGCATTAAGATTATCCTGTTAGTCAACTATCTAGTGGTGCAGCGGCGAGCAGAAGGAAATTTTGTTCCATCAAATGGTGGTAAGTTACAGATGTCTACTTTTACTTATATTCTTGTTAAGTGTCCTTTTTTCCTTCATATTTTTTTAAGGCAAGCAGTAGGTGAAGGTGAATCACCACAACGTTGTAAAGCTCGTTTGAAGAGGTATGAGAGAATAGCTAACTGTGAGGTGCGTCTTTTAGTTTGTTTAAATAGTTCTCATAACCTTGTTTCTTCTTTTTTTGTTGGACCTAACTCAGAGATATGGTATTAGGAAAAAGCTGTAGAAGAGAAGAATTACAAGGGTTCTCATTGCTCCGGAAGAACAAGAAGAAAGAAGTGTTATCTTCAAACTGAAATGATTCTTGAAACCGTACGGTTTTTGCTTAATTTTCTGATTCTACTTTTTGATATTTTTGAGTAGAATTCTTAGAGATTGGCTGCAGGCGTAGACACTGATGCAAGTAGATAGGCTAGTGGATAACAAGGAAACTTGTCATTTCGGAGTATTCACGGTTTAGTTCAACCAGTTCTGTGAAATTCTGGGTAGAGCAGCTTAGTGTGGTTTCGGGAAATGACAAACCGAGCTGGCCGGATTGGTTTGGTTGGCCATAAGGGGCGGTTTTTGCAGTTTGAAAGAATTTTTTTCAAATCGTGATTGTTTTTATTAAAGTTTTGACATGATATATATTTATGAATATAATACATACACCATAAATAAATAAAAAAAGGTAAACGGTCGGTTTGGTTTACATGATTGTGTTCACCAATCATTAATCCCATTTCATCTCCTCTTTGAAATGTTCCTAGTTCTTACCCTTCTGATGGTTTGTAGTCTATTGCTCCCTATGTCTCTCTGGTATTTCACCTCCACATTCTTATTAAATTCCATGGATGCAGAATATTGCTGGAGTTAATTGTGGCTGATTTTCTGTTTAATGCTCTGGTTCGTCACCAATTGCCCCTTTTATTGCTTGTTTTTTGCATTGCATATACAAAGTCGCTCAAACTAAAGATGCTGAAAATCTTGATGCTGTGATATAAGCTGTTATATCCTATGTAAAAATGACTGTTTGCTTTGAGCAATTCTTACAGGTAATTTTTCTATTCGTGTACCATGTTTCCATGCATTTCTATGTAAACATTGCTTTTTTGATTTTTTTTTTCCTTTTTATTGAGGTTTTATTCTTGTTTGTATGCATATCTCCAATTGGAACAAGAACAATAGTAATACCAATGAACCGGTATGGCATGAGGGTTGATGGAGCCTATAATGTGGCTAGTGGTGATGTTAACATGAATGAAAGGGAACACACATGGAGATTTCTAATAGAGGCTATGATGTTCAGAGTGAACGCAAGAAGCAAGTCGAGGAATTTTACAGGATGAACCACATTAAACAAACATTTGAATTTGTAAGCATAATGATATGTTATTATTATTTTTATTCTTTTGTTGTGTGAAAGTATTAATTTTAAATTAAAGGAAATTGGATGGTGATCATGTAGGTGAAGAAGATAAAAGATGGAGTGTTTGACTTCTTGTTGTTTGCAATATGAACCCCGAGAACGCCCAAATCCAAAATCGGTAGTGTCTGCTCTTACTTCTCTTCAAAAGGAGACTCAGGTTTGTTTGACTTTTTGCCTTTTCACAAATGACTTTTTTGCCACAACATAGTTTGTAGATCAACAAAAGTGTTGACTTTATTTGATGATCAAAATGGGTTCATGTTGAAACAGAATGTTTTTAGCATAATATATAAAACAATTTATGAGATTGTATGCATTAAAAATAAACTTTGGACCCATTAGCTAATTCTTTTAACATCCTAATGAATCGAATTGGAAGAATATGAGCAAAGAGTTGATGGATTAGCCACCAAGGATTTACAGGATGGGATTTGATTAGAAGCAAGAATTTGAGATGAGGTTAAACATTCGCTTTGGTTTACACAATTGTTTTTACCAATTGTTAGTCTCATTCATCTTGTCTCTGGAATGTGCCTACCCCTTATGATGATTTACCGTCTATTGCTACCCTCTTTCTCTCTAGAATTTCTCTATTTTTTTAATCAAATTCTAGAGGGGTGTAGGATATTGATGGAACTAATCCTCTGTGGCTGATTTCTTGGTTAACGTTTTGCTTCTTTTACCAATTGCTTCTTTTAATGTTTTCTTCTTGCATTGCTTTTAGCAGAGTCAATCAAACTAGAGACGCTGAAAAAGTTGATGCTATCATAAAGCTGTTGTTTATTTTCTGTGTCTTAATGACCGTTTTCTTCGAGCAATCGGTAAATTTTCTTTTCTCTTATATCATGTTTCCATGCATTTTTTACATAAACAATGCTATTAAATGTCTTTGTTTGGTGGAGGTTTTTTTCTTGTTTGTATACATATCCCTAGTTGAAAGAAGAAGCATTGTAGTACCAATGAGGCAATGAACAAGTATTGGAGGGAGGGTTTATGGTGTCTGCTAATGTTACTTGCTAATGTTACTGGTGGTTTTGAAGCCCCAAAAATCAATGCGTCAGGTCACACTTTCAGTTTTCCTTCCCTTTTTAAATAAATTTTATTTTGACATCAGCAAAAGGAAAGTCACAAGAGATTTTCTAACAGAGACTATGATGTTGAAACTGATGCAAGCAAGTCGAGATTGGTAAGTGTTTTACATCTATACTTTTATTATTGAGTGTTTGAATGACCAATTTGAAATAAACTTGTAAGCCATCCTTAAAAGTTATGTACTTTTGCTTAATAGTTTCCAATATGTTTGATACTTATTTGTTGTTTGTATGACCTTTTTGTTAGTGTGAAGCTGGTTCTCGTGGAGACATATATATAATATTTATGAATGCATGCATGTTCTTGGTTGTGGACCGCTCGGTATCGTTTCTTCTTTGTCACTATGTTTCTATTATTTCAGATTATTTTTTTTTTCCTTGGGGGAGGGGTGTGTGTATGTGCACTCTAAAACTGATTATTGCAACTTTAACATTAATAATCAAGTGGGATTATAAAAAGTAAAATCTAGGTTATTAACAATCTAATATCACCATGAGCTGTTGTTTTATAATTCATATTCACCATTTTAGCATCATGATTTTCCATCTTTAATCACCATATGCTCTTTTGTGTCTTCTCTGGATGCCTAAACTGATATACTGTGGTAGTACCACACATTGAAACATAATTGAAAATGGTTGGATTATTGTGCTTGCACGTGGATCATGGACTATTATTTTTTGCTATTATTATTTCTTCTTGTGTATCTTCTTTTTTTTATACTTTGGATTATGTTGTTATGGTCGGTTGTTAGACAATATGGTTATATTATGTTTAGATGGTATTTAATATTTATAATATTAGAAGGTATCTTAGTGTAATATCCTGCTCTATATATAGAGCTTCCTTTGTAATTCATAATTGAACAATAATACATGGTTTATCTTGGTATCAGAGCCAAGAAAACCTCAACCCTAATTAACCCTAGTTGCCGCCATCAACCAACCTGTCATCGACAATAATTTTTCTAGCAACCCTAATTCCAATCTCTATCAACCACCATGGCAACCATTACTGCTCTTACTACTGCAGAGAAAACAGCACATAACTCCCACAAATTCGCCTTCACCCTTTCTCCTACTAACTATGGGTACTGGAAGGCGATGCTTGAACCATTCTTAATCTCCAATCATCTGGTTGGCTATGTCGATGGCACCATCAAATGTCCATCTCAGTACACTGTTGCAACTGCAGAAACTCCTGCGGTTGAGAATCCTGGATACCAGCATTGGATTTCTAATGATGCGCATGTCAAGATGCTTATCATCTCTACTATTTCTGAGTCGTCTTTCCAACACGTTCAAGGATCAACCTCTCGAGACCTATGGCTCGCACTAGAACGTGCATATTCTCCAAACACTGCATCTCGTGAGTATACATTGAAAACACAGCTTCTTAAAATCGAAATGAAGGGAGAGGGAGATGAAACCCCAGTTAATTACTTAAGCCGTGCACAAGAATATGCCACTGCTCTTGCCAACATTGGCGAGCCCATGAAGGACAAGGATCTTGTGATGCTTGCCATCTCCGGTCTTAGGGACGAATACAATGGCCTGAAAGCGAATCTGTTGGCTCGACATCCACCTATTACTTTTCATGAACTACATGGGTTGCTCAGTGATCATGATTACCTTCTCAGCAAAACAACCCCCACAGCCTCCAACCCGCAAGCCTTCGCTGCCTTCTCTTTAAACTCTGCCCCAACTCTTACCAGCATTCAATCTCAACTCAACAACCTTCAATTATTGGCAGCACAAATGGGTTACCAATTGAACCCCATTGCCCCTTCTCCTACACCACCACAAGCAGCCTTTGTTTCTCGCTCCTCCAATCAAAATCATGGTCGTAGAGGCAACTTCCGCGGTACTTATCGAGGCACAACCAGCAACCAAAACAGAGAACATGCTGGAAATTCTCGGTAGTTTGTTTGGGCCTCCACACAAAATATGGTGTATGGTCACTGCAATAGGTGTGGCATAGGCCATCTCCCATCACAATGTCCAAACCAAGCTGCCTCCTCAACTAGGCAGCCACCTCAAGCCAATTTTACAGCTTTCTCAGATGTTGGTTCGACATCAGGAGCAACCTGGCTCCAGGGGCTACAAATCATACAACTCCAGACTTATCAAGCTTGGATAACTCCAAGGTTTATCAAGGTCATGACTCACTCCATGTTGGTAACGGTATGCCTCTCCCATCTTTCACATTGGCTCATCCAAAATATTCTCGCCTCACAAAACCTTTAATATTTCTAATGTTCTCCATGTCCCCGAAATTCAAAAGAATCTACTATCTATTCAACAGTTTTGTCTAGATAATAATGTTTTCTTTGAGTTTCATTCTTCTTTTTTTGTTGTGAAGGACGAGTCTACACTCACTACCCTCCTCACGGGTCCAAGTGAAAATGACCTCTACTCCATCCGCCTTCCTCACTTCAAGTCACACCCGAAGCTTGCATTTTCAGCCACCAAAGCATCATCCATCATCTGGTATCAACGTTTGGGCCATCCACATGACCGTGTCTTTAAAACTATTATCTCTAGTTGTTCTTTACCATTTTCTACCAAATTATGTTCATCTTTATGTACTGCTTGTCTGTTGGGAAAGTCTTCAAAATTGTCATTGTCTTCTTCTAATTTTCGAAGTAATAAAATTTTAGACTTAATATATTGTGATGTTTGGGGACCTTCACCCACTCTCTCTATTGATGGCTCTCGGTTTTTCATGTTGTGTGTTGATCATCACACTCGTACATGTGGTTCTATCCATTGGCAAACAAATCTGATGTTTATTCCAATTTTAAAAATTTTGTTACAATGGTAGAAAGGCAATTTAATTCCAAAATAAAAGGTGTTCAAACCGATTGGGGAGGTGAGTTTCGAAATTTGTCTCCTTTCTTCACCTCCCTTGGCATCATTCATCGGCGCTCTTGTCCGCACACTAGCAAACAAAATGGTTTTGTGGAGTGTCGTCATAGACACGAGGTGGAAACCGGCCTCACCCTTCTTGCACAATCTAATCTTCCATGCCGGTTTTGGAACTTTGCATTTAACACCGCGGTTTATCTTATTAATCGTCTACCCTCTCGCATCTCTTCCAACAAATCCTCGTTTCAACATGTCTTTAACCGTAAACCCTACTACACTTTCTTAGTGTCTTTGGTTGTGAGTGTTTTCCACACCTCCGCCCATACAATCGACATAAAATGGACTTTCGTACTACACCCTGTGTCTTCCTTGGGTGTAGTCCTCTTCATCATGGTTACCGATGCTTTGACACACAAACCAAATGAGTCTATGTAGCCAGCCATGTACGTTTCAACGAGCATGTCTTCCCATTTCAAATCTCCCCCTCACCACCACAATCTCACCCATCCCCATCTTATATTTCTGCTTTTCCCTCTCCATCTCCTCCTCTCACCACCTCCTCCTCCCCTCCTCCCCTCCTCCCCTCCTCCCCAACCGCAACCTTCACCTTCGTTTTCTGCACAACCTGACTCTCATATCCCACCTGACACATCACAACCTTCTACCCCACCAGACTCCCTAACTCAGACCACCCCTAACGGTCACCTCCTTCCCCATCCAGTACACCCATCCCCACCTCCTCTCTTGAACAGCCCACTAAACACCAGACCACTCCTCCACCCCGACTTCGACCACCAAACCTTCGTCCTAACCCAAAGCCAACTAATCCCTCCAGTTGCCTATCACACATCCGTCACTTCTGAACCCTCATTGAACCAACTTCCTTCATTATTGCCAACAAGTCTCCGAAGTGGCGCCAAGCCATGATCGAGGAGTTTGAAGCGCTTCATAAGAATGGACATGGTCTTTAGTCCCTCCGGTTCAAAACACTAATATTGTTGATTGCTAGTGGCTATACAAATTAATGAAGGATCCTCAAGGTAAGCTTCTTCGATACAAAGCTCGCCTCGTCACCAAGGGGTTCACTCAACAACATGGGGTGGATTATCATGAGACGTTCAGTCCTGTCATTAAAGCTACCATTATCAGGACTGTCTTGTCTCTTGCTGTTACAAACAAATGGTCCCTTCGACAATTAGATGTCCAAAATGCTTTTCTACATGGCTACTTGGAGGAAGTCATTTACATGAAACAACCTCCTGGATTTATAGACCCAACTAAACCAGATCACGTTTGTCTACTTCATAAGTCGTTATATGGGCTGAAACAAGCCCCCCGCTCATGGTTTAACAGATTGTCAACGGCACTTCAGCAACTTGGCTTTGTCGGGTCCAAAACTGATCCATCTTTGTTCATCCTCAAGTCTGGTGGCACACTAGTCTATGCCCTTGTCTATGTTGATGATATCATCATCACTGGCAACAACGATCTAGCAATTGCTAAAGTCATTAACCACTTGGGCTCAACTTTTGCTATGAAGGACCTTGGCAAACTTCATTATTTCTTGGGTATTAAGGTCATACACTAGGGATGCAATCTCATATTGTCTCAGCAAAAATACATCCTGGACACTTTCCATCGCTTAGGCTTGTCGAATTGCAAACCTGTTTCAACTTCGATGAGCACTTCTCAGATCCTAACTAATGATGATAGTCCCCCTCTTTCGGACCCGACTCAGTATCGTCAAACAGTTGGTGCTCTACAATATGCAACCTTGTCTCGTCCCGACATTGCCTATGCAGTCAATAAGGTTTGTCAGTTTATGCATGCTCCAACTGGAAACCATTGGATAGCGGTTAAACGTATCCTAAGTTACCTTAAGGGTACCACCAAACAAGGCCTTCTTATTCGTCATGACTCAGGATCCGCACTGCAGACTTTCACTAATGCACATTGGCAGCCCAGTACCACTCACACCATTCAGGCGTACTCTGATTCTGACTGGGCGGGCTGCCCTGTTGATCGCCGATCCACGGGAGGCTTTACTATATACTTGGGATCGAACGTTATCTCTTGGGCTGCCCGAAAACAACGAACGGTTTCAAGATCTTCCACTGAATCAGAGTATAAGGCCATTGCAGACACTATGGCAGAACTGATCTGGTTAAAAGCTCTTTTGCATGAACTCGGCATCTCAACAAAGTCTCCACCTACACTTTGATGTGATAATCTAGGTGCCATGTATCTGTCAGCCAATCCCGTGTTTCATGGCCGCACAAAACATGTTGAGATGGACTTTCATTTCGTTCGAGAACAAGTGGCATAGGGACAGTTGAATGTCAACTTCATCTCTACAAGTGATCAGATTGCTGATGTTTTTACAAAGCCGCTATCCTCACAGAGGTTCCTATTCTTACGATCCAAGTTGCACGTCGTTCCCCGCCCTCAACTTGCGGGGGTATGTTAGACAATATGGTTATATTATGTTTAGATGGTATTTAATATTTATAATATTAGAAGGTATCTTAGTGTAATATCCTGCTCTATATATAGAGCCTCCTTTGTAATTCATAATTGAACAATAATACACGGTTTATCTTCGGTTGAGTTGATGGTTCTTGGTTCAAAGGTGCAAGAAATTGAATTACATAAGGTTATGTGAAGGAAATTCATGAGAACCAGTTCTAGATTCTTCTTGTCATATCTTATACTTCGGGTGAAATTAAATCAACACAAAACTAGTTTCTAACCATTCGGGTTATTTGAGGTTTTTCTTCGACCAATGGCTTCCACGTTCATCTACTCATTTCTTCTACCTTTGAGGACATGATTCTACAAGGTATTTGTTACCGTTATTGGTGGGAGAAATTACCATTGCATCTTGTTATCTTTTACAGGTTCTTCTTGTAATCATGTCGTATCTTCTTTATCTAACTTTAGATAGACTGCATGACTATTTTCTATGGTAGATCATTTATTTCAAATTCTTCTTCAACCAATGGTTTTTGGGTTTATCTTCATGTTCATTATATATTCGGAAATATCTTTCTATGTTAGGATGTTCGTTCTCATTTAGTGGTGCGAGAAGTTATCATTACATGTTATGTGACAAGTTCATGTGACCTGCATCTAGGCTCTTCTTGTATTATTTTCTTTTTCAGATGATTGCAAGTCTTCGGGCAATGGTTCCAAGGTTATGTGCAATAGTTCCGAGGTTATCTTCTTCCTTCTTCTATATTTGGGAATATAATTCTACAAGTCATGTGCTATGGTTGGTTGATCGTTTGTTCTCATTCATCAGTGTGAGAAGTTGTCACATATTGTTATGTGAAGAGTTCATGAGACCTTGCTCTAGGTTCTTGTCATATCTTCTTTAGATAATACTAGATAGATGCAATGCTATTTTCTATGGCCTTTCATTTGGGTTATGTCCCGTCCTTCCACCAATGGTTTCCAGATTCGTCTTCTTGTTTCTTTTATATTTTGGAATATTGTATTTCCCGCTATACAATTGCTATTACTGTTCTGTGCATTTGACATAGGGGCTTGCTTATGGCGTGTATCTTAGTATATTGAGAAGCAAAAATTAGAAATCAGTTTATTTCTCTTGGTACTTTTATTTATTTTGTTATTGTAGGTTTATTGGGCGTTGAGCTATCATGATGACAATAAACAGTTTATCTTTAATCCTTGTGTTTATTCTTTGGTTCCTATGTTCATCTTATTCATATAGCAACATTATATTTCCATATTATAATCATGGAGACGTTTTTATATCTTGCTTATTCACTAATAGGTTTGAAGACATGTGCTTGGCTTGGATCACCGTCCTTCCTGGTTTGTTGCCATATATTTGCAATGTTTTCAGCTTTGTGTTGAATTGAGTTATATCATGTCATTAAAGTTTATACTCCATTGTCCATTGCAGCTTATATATTTAAATCTCCAGGCTGATCACAAAAGGGTTCCTATGTGGAAGTGCTAGAAAAGTATGTCAACCCGGTCACTAAGATCAGCAAGAGATGATCTGCATGTCATGTTTTTGGATTTTAGCTTTATTAGCGAGACTAGAATATTCACAATGAATCTAGAACTTGAGCTGGAGGAAACTGAAAATTGACGGCTTCTGTTCTCAACTGGTGCCATGCATAATCAACTTGTTCAGGTATGCATGGGTATTTCTAATTTATTATCAGTGCAACTTTGTTTTTGTGTTTAGATATTTTTTTTAATTGTTAGAATATCAATTGTTCTTAGTCCTAGTCTTGTGGTAGTTAAGTGTAATATTCTATTCTATATATAGGGCTCATATGTAATCAATATTCAATCAATAACATAATCATCATTCACTCGGTCTATCTTGGTATCAGAGCAAAGATACCGAGTAAACCCTAACTGCCGCCATCGGCTTCCTCCTCCTGTAACCAACCTCAACAATTCTGATCAGCCATGGCTCTTCTTGCAGCTATATCTACTACAGATAAAACAACCCACAACTCTCACAAATTCGCTTTCACTCTTTCTCCTACCAACTATGGATTTTGGAAGGCAATGATCGAGCCTATCCTGATTACAAACAATCTGTTCGGATATATAGATGGCATAATACCGTGCCCACCCAAGAAAGTTCCAGTTCAATCTACATCAATGGAATCTACATCAACGGAATCTGCCACTGATAACCCCAGCTATCCCATCTGGATAGCCAACGATGCCCATGTGAGAATGATTCTCATCTCCACCATCTCTGAAGCATCGTCCAACAGGTTCAAGGAACAACCTCCCGAGATCTGTGGCTTGCTTTAGAACGTGCATATGCACCGACAAACTCCTCCAGAGAATACACATTAAAAACACAGCTCCTTAAAATCACCATGAAAGGAGATGAAACAGCCATAGCCTACCTTACTCGAGCCCAAAAATACGCCACAGCCCTTGCAAATATTGGAGAACCTGTCAAAGATAAGGATCATGTCATGCTTGCGATTTCTGGCCTGCGGGAAGAATATAATGGCCTAAAATCAAATCTTCTTGCCAGATACCCACCAATTGCCTTCAATGAATTACATGGACTTCTTAGTGATCATGACTTCATGATTAACAAAACCTCTCCAGTCCCTCCCCTTTCAACACCTCAAGCATTCACTGCTTCCACCAACCCTCTCCTCTCACAACAAACCCAACTTGCTGCCTTGCACCAGTTGGCATCTCAATTGGGTTTCCAACTCAACCCCATCACACCCTCTAACCCTCAACCACAAGCTTTCAATGCTGCTCGGCCTCCATCGAACAATCGTGGCAATCGTCGAGGCACTTCACATGGCAACTACTGGGGATATACCAATCAGGGGAGAGACAACAGTGGTCACAACCGACCACAATTCGGGTGGGCTTCCACTCAAAACACTGTCTATGGACATTGTAATAGTGTGGAATTGTTCACCTTCCATCACAATGCCCAAAGCAATCATCTGCAACAACTCGGTCTGTCCCGCAAGTCAACTTCACTAATTTCTCTGAAGCCGGATCGACGTCGGCTGCTACTTGGTTCCCGGACACAGGGTCAACCAGCCACGTCACACCGGATTTATCAAGCTTAGACAACTCCGACATCTATCATGGCAATGATGCTCTCCATGTTGGTGATGGTAACCTCTTCCCATTTTTCACATTGGTTTCTCCACAATCTTTCCTCACATAAAACATTCCATCTTTCTAACATACTCCATGTTCCACAAATCAAAAAGATTTTGCTTTCTGTTCAACAATTCCGTCGTGATAATAATGTGTTCTTTGAATTTCACTCGTCTTATTTTCTTGTTAAGGACACGTTTACACGTACTACCCTTCTCACGAGCCCAAGTAAAGAAGGTCTCTACACCATCAGCCTCCCACAACTCAAATCCATCTAGAAGACTGCTTTGACAGCCACTCAGCTCGAGCTTCATCCACAATTTGGCATCAACGACTTGGGCACCCACATACTCATGTTTTTCAATCGATTGTTTCTGCTTGTTCTTTACCTGTTTCTACAAAAATATTACCTTCATTATGCACCTCTTGCCAATTAGGCAAATCTTCTAAATTATCTTTAAATGTTTCCAATTTTCGTAGTAATAAAATTCTTGAATTGATATATTGTGATGTTTGGGGTCCATCCCCCACGTTATCTTTTGATGGTCATAGATACTTTATTTTATGTGTTGATCATCACTCACGTTTCATGTGGATTTATCCATTAACCCAAAAATTGGATGTCTATGCTTGTTTCACCTCTTTTGTAACCATGGTTAAACGACAATTCAATACCAAATTTAAAAAATGTGCAAACTGATTGGGGAGGAGAATTTCATCGTCTAACAAACTATTTCTCTCAACTTGGCATCATTCACAGACGTTCATGTCCTTATACTAGTGAACAAAATGGATGTTGTTGAGCGTCGTCATCGCACGTTGTGGAAACTGGTCTTGCACTTCTTGCACAATCTCATCTTCCACAACGTTTTTGGTACTTCGCCTTTGAAACAGCGGTGTATCTCATCAATCGCCTGCCATCCCGTACCTGTTCCAACGGATCACCTTTTGAGCACGCCTTTCACCGTCGTCAGGATTAATCCTTTCTTCGCGTTTTTGGATGCCAATGTTTTCCATATCTTCGACCCTACAATCCACACAAACTGGACTTCCGCTCCACACCGTGTGTCTTTCTTGGCTATAGCCCTATCTACCACGGATATCGGTGCTTGGATTTATCAACTAAACGCCTCTACATAGTCCGACATGTTCGGTTCAATGAGGAATTCTTCCCTTTCCAAGACTCTCATCCCTCCCCTTAATCATCTGATCCCTACATTTCTACCTGTCCTACCTCACCTATACCACCCACACCCTTGTCTCCCTTATCTCCATCTTCATCACCCCTAACAAACCTTCCTACACCCAACATTGATCAAAATGATCACCAATCACCCTCACCTCCACCATCTTTCTCACCAATTTCTCCATCAAACACCAGTGAACACTCTATACCAAAAAATCTTTCTACACCCAACACTTATCACATTGATCACCAATCACTCTCATCACCACCTTCTTCATCACCAAATTCTCCATCAAACACCAGTGAACCCTCTATACCCCCACCAACCTCACCCACAACAATGTCATTGATTCTAAGTGGTTATACAAGTTAAAAATAGATTCTTAGGGCAAGGTAACTCGACACAAAGCTCGTCTCGTTGCTCGTGGGTTTCGATAGGAACCGGGTGTGGATTTTCAGGAAACATTCAGTCCTATCATTAAGTCCACTACCATTCGAGTTGTTCACTCCTTAGTAGTTACAAACAAATGGTCCATTCGTTAATTGGACGTGCAAAATGCCTTCGTACATGGTGACCTGACTGAAACTATCTATCTCAAACAACCACCAGGATTTGTTGATCAACATCGCTCTAATTATGTGTGCCTTCTTCACAAGTCCATCTACGGCCTTAAGCAGGCTCTAAGGGCTTAGTTTCATCAGTTGTCCACCACTCTCCATCATTTGGGATTTGAGGGCTCTAAAACAGATCCGTCACTCTTTATTTTCAACAAAGGGGGCACCTTGATTTATGTTCTTGTATACTTTGATGACATAATAGTGACCGGCAACAATAAACAGGCCATTGAAAGCATCATTCAGCATCTCAGCTCCACATTTGCTCTCAAAGATCTCGGTAAGTTGAGTTACTTCTTGGGCATTGAAATTGTCCCTCTTGGCGGCAATATCATCTTATCTCAACAAAAGTACATTTCAGACCTTCTTCAAAGGTCTGGTCTATCTAATTGCAAACCGGTTTGCTCTCCTATGAGCACCTCTCAAGTCTCAACAATTGGGGACAGTCCTTCCCTTGCTGATCCATCCAAGTATCGCCAAGTGGTAGGCGCCCTTCAATATGTAACTCTCTCCATGCCGGACATCATATTTTCGGTAAAGAAGGTTTGTCAATTCATGCATGCCCCCACAGAAAATCAATGGTCTGCTATCAAATGGATATTACGTAAAGGTACCTTGGATCTAGGTTTGATTATTCGTCTTGACTCAGGAGCGACTCGTCATGCATTCACTGATGCTCACCGGCAAACCACTTTTAATTCCAATGTCCAAGCATACTTAGACGCTGATTAGGCAGGATGTTTGGATGATCGCAGGTCCACGAGAGGATTTGCCATATATTTCGGTTCGAACCTCATCTCTTGGTCTTCTCGCAAGCAACGAACCGTGTCTCGATCCTCCATAGAGTCGGAATACAAAGCCCTTGCGGATACCGTAGCTAAACTAACTTGGCTAGAAGCTCTCCTTCATGAACTTGAAATCACTGACTCATCTTCGACTCTTTGGTATGATAACCTTGGTGCCACATATCTATCCACGAGCCCGGTGTTTCATGCTCGTACAAAGCACGTTGAAGTTGACTTCCACTTTGTCCGAGAAAAGGTTGCTCAAGGCAAACTAAAAGTTTAATTCATCAATACCGGTGACCAAATCGCAGATGTCTTTACAAAGCCTCTTTCATCTCAAAGGTTTCTGATCCTTTGTTCCAAGCTTCATGTCTTTTCCCGCCCTATGCTTGCAGGGGAATGTTAGAATATCAATTGTTCTTATTCCTATTCTTGTGGTAGTTAAGTGTAATATTATATTCTATATATAGGGCTCATATGTAATCAATATTCAATCAATAACATAATCATCATTCACTCGGTTTATCTTTAACTAAGGTCATATTAAGTTACGTTTTAGGTTACTTCAAGCTCTTTAAGACTTGTGAGATCAATATATTGGAGAATAAAGAAGCGACTTCAAGCTCTTTGCTTTATGAACTCAATTTCACTCATAATTTATTATCGGTCTTGGGAGATCATGATTCGACCATTCCATCATGAATAAAAATAACAATGAACAAAGAATGGGATTAACCCTAACATGAACTTGTATTGATGGAATAACATTTACATTTGAGACTTTACAAGTATACATACAAAATAACTGTACTTACCAGCATGGTTAGTTTACCTCGAAATAACTATCACTTAACTAACTTAAGTAACTTAACCATCCTAACTAACTAGTTAACATAACTACCATAATTAACTAGCATTCCCTAAGTTTAACTTTCCATGCATATTCAAACTTGGTTAAACAATAAAATCACCTCTCTAATTGTTTATCCAAGTTCGAGTCTTCTTTTTGTTGTACTTTGTTCCATGATCTTCTTGAATTTGAAACAAACATCAATCAACTTCAAATGCATGAGATCAAAACGATGATTCTCTGAATCAAGTTTCAATTTTCCTTGATACTTCCTTTTTGACCTATGAGTGTGAAACCAATTACCGCTCTACCTGAATCACTCATTGCACCGTCAAGACAACTAAAATTTATCAATGTTTTTCTAGTGAATGTATATATTCTAAGGTGGCATAATAGGCAGCTCGTTTTCAGTATATCTCCAACTTTTCCTCTTTAAGAATTGTTGTCTTTGTGTGCAACAGTCTCTAAAGAAAACCACCTCAACAAATGCCACATACGGTAAGACCCCCTATCTTCCTCTCTTCTCCTTTCTTCCCTTCCCAAGCCTCCCGTACACCTCTTTTACTTCCTGTGGGCCAGTCGGGAAATACTAACAACATTCACTGCTAACCTTCAACTCTATCCCCTTCCCCAGTTCTCCTTCTCATCTTACCCACCACCAACAAACTAAGCTAAAGTAAACCCTAATCTCTTCAATCACCGACCCACTAACAAACTAGACATTGTTTAGTGTGATTTTTCAAGTGCAGGTAACTATATCGACCCATAAATTGTTGAAGTCAACCACAAGCAGACGACACATGCGCCATAAACCACCCACGCGTTGCTGGACACCAGACTTTGTTTTTTGTGATTTTTTTGCTGCAGGTAAGCAACCGGATTTTTCAGGCGGATTGCAAAGTAAGTTTCTCTTTGTTGTATGCACTGTAAGTACCCCTACATTTTATTTCCATAACCCTGTTTCTTTTGATATTTGTAGATTTAGTGCAAGTACCCTTATTTTTATTTCCACAATGCTGTTTCTTTTGATATTGGTAGATTGCACTCATCATGTGTTCATTTTATTGGTGTAATATTGACATATCAGGTGCTTGTGTTTTCACTGTTTGATGCATGTGCTTTATGTTGTTCATTGCCACTCTATGCCCTTGTTGCTCATAGTGTGCTTTTTGGGATCATTATCATGGTATGATTTGTGTGATTGCACATTGTATACTTTTGTTCATTGTGGCTATTTGTTGACCCATGTATATTGTTGCTCATTAATTGGTCATTGCTATTATGTGTTGCTTGATTAGCATATTGCCGGTGTGTGCGCCCTTTTTGATTATGGTATAAAGTTGAGCATGGTGTGCTCTTTCTGGTCTATTTGTGTTGATTGTCTATTGACCATTATGTGCTCTACTTAATGGGTGCTTTGGTGTACATTTGCTCTATTGACTAACCTATTGCAATCATAGACAGTAGGGAGATGGCGGTTCCTTAAGACTATGTCTAGGGGCGAGGGGCGAGGGGCGAGGGGTGTAGGGATGGTTTAGATGTAGTAGTTAGGTCTATACCTGGGGATGAGAAAATTGTCATAGGAAGAGATTTTAATGGTCACATTGGTAAGGATAACGATTGATGTTTTTAGTAAGTCCACAGAGGTTTTGGTTTTGGTTTTGGTTTTGGTGATAGGAATGAACCTGGTAGAGATAAAATAATCTCCTAGACATCGACTCAATGAATTGGGGACACAAAGTGGATGTGGAAGGCTATGACGAGCGTCATCATGCAAGTTGCGAATGAGACCTTGACTCACAATGGAAAACACTAGTGGACATAAGGAGTTGTGGTGGCGAAATAAATAGGAGCAAGATAAGGGATAAGAGAATGAGTTTTAGGTGGTGCATGCTTTTTGCGGATGATATTATCTTATTAGATGGTTGTGTATTGTCATCGTTGGCTTCTTCTTAAGCATTGTATGTTGCTACTCATTGTGTGCTTACTGTCATTTGTATATTGATTGCTTAATGATCCTAGTATATTGTGGCACATTGTATATATTTTTGTTTCCACTTTATATGGATTGCTTACTGTGTGCCGCTTGAGGATTATTGTCGTTGTGTTCTTCATATTTACTATTGTATATTGTTGCTCATAGTATGCTTTGTATGGTCTACTATTTATTGATTGTAAACTGAGCATTGTGTTGTGGGTGCTTTGATCTTTTTATGTGTAATGGAGCTAGGGTTCTTTTTGGAAGCAGCCTCTCTATCCCGATGGATAGTGGGAAGGTTTGTCTACACTCTACAGCCCACCCTTGGTTTTAAATTGCACGCATCTTGCGCGCATAATGCGCTCATCAGCGCTGATGCGATGTCCATAGCGCAACGCCACGGGTGTTGCGATGCGTTTAAATGATGCGCCAATGTTGCGCTGCAATTCGCAAGATGCGCTGCAATTGCAAGATGCGCTGCAATTGCAAGATGCGCTTGATGCATGCAACATGGAAGTTTTAACTAGATTTGACTTTTTTCTTGAACAATCTGTGTTCTTTTGTAACTTTAAGCATTTCAAGTCTTTGTTTTGACTTCTCTAAGTATCAGAGACACTTTTTTAAAAGACTTTTTTTTGATCTTTTTAAATCGTTTATAAGTTTGTTATCATGTTGCCAATGTATATTTTTTTGTGTTTCTTAAAATTCTTGTGAAACTTAATGATTTATGTACATATAATTTTTTAATTAACAATCGCATTGCATATGTGATGTGTGCGCATCACGCGTCAAGATTTTGGATAAAACGCATCGGAGCGCATAACACAATTTAAAACCAAGAGCCCACCCTCCTAGCCCCATCAATAGCTATGCTATGGATGAATATCATTGGGTATAGTTATAATTATGGTTATGATATTTTACTAGTAGGATGGGTGGTGGCTCGGACAGGTTGTGTAAATGGTTGAAACGGTCTGATTTGGAAGGGGTCAGGGTTTGATTGACCAACAAATACCTTTTTGGTCCATTTTTATAATTTTCATATAATTATTTAATGTGTTATTATGGTTAGAAGAAGCATTATTAATGCACAAAGTCTATTTTCAATGTGTAATTATAGTTTAAAGAAGCATTTTCAATGTCTATTTTGGTATAAGTGTTTGTCAAGATGTCTAGTTTGATGGTTTTCCCTATTATCAAAAGCTGATTGATGATACCGGTAACTAGTCCAGACCACATTTATTTGGTTGGGACTTATGTGATGGTGAAAAAAATTCATATTCTTGCAAAGGTTAGTTCATAGGAGAACTTTTACATTCTTCATTATGAATTGTACAGGAAATGAGGTCCATGATCTCAGCCTTAATATCTTTAAATTGTCAGAAATTTGGTAACCACTCTCCATTGTCTGTCCTATTAATAAAGTGGAACAAGACAAGGCCCTCACTTCCAAAACTTACCAGCTTTCCATTTCTTGATGTGGAAAAGTGACCTGTCAAATTCATGTGTTTATATAGTTTTATATCTTTTTATAACTTCTAAACTTCATATATAGATGTGTATCATGACACCATGATTTTCATAATATTAAAGATTGACAAGCCTGCAGCTTTGTGCCTTTTCTTGATTCTTGAATCTTGAGATAGTGAAAAGAAAAAATGGGGCTGTTTGGAATGAAGTTTGATCCAAGATTCCTTTTGGGTTTCGTAGGGATCTCGGACCAGGCTTCATTCTTGACAATCGTTTTTTCTGCATTATGTTTGGTTGTTTGAAGTGAAGCTTGATCCAGGTTCTTTTCAAGTTTTAGTTAGTAGGTGAAAGATGTTTCATCGAGTTCTTTTAAGTAGTTTATTATACATATATGTTTTGTCTCTTTATATGATGTTTCTTGTATATTGAAAGTCACATTCACTTCATATTGCTTATGAAACATACATATTGTAGAGGATTCATACTTATTTGCTAAAACTCGAGATGTAAAGGAGTGAACATGATGGTTTGATTATGACTTTAAGTATAAATGTATGCTTTGATCACTCATGATTCTTTTGACACATGCAAGGAACCCTAAATATCATAGCTAACCACCTTTTTTTAGTAAATTTAACATCAAGTTTTATATCAACTGCCATGTCATACTTAGTTGATTTATTAAAGTTTAGAGTTTAGCAGATGACATAAAGTGTTGTTGTGTGTGAGTTTACTTTTAGAAAACATACTTTCACACATGCTTATGCATCGATGGAGGTCAAAGTCGTCGATAATGTGTTGGAGTTCACCAAATTAGTGGAGGGGGGTTAATGGTCACTAGACTGACTGTACTTATTCACTCAAAGTTAGTGACATCATTTTGTTTTTCCTTCACTAACTCTCATTCAATGCTAGAAATGACTATCATTCCCTTTCCTAACGCTCTTTCTCATAATTATACATGGTTTATTGCATTGATTACACGTGTATGTGAACAAGAGCCATGTGGCCCGCCTGAGTGAGATGGATCGCTCCTCTCATCTCTCACTTCATTGAATCAAGAGGGTGGGGCGATGGTCATTAAATTACGATGAAATTCACCACTGATGGAAACATCCATCATGCTAATCCTTTGACGTCCTCCATTATAAACTTCGACTTTGGGAGCTCCCTATCTAACTTGCTTACCGTGAAATGGAAACTTACATCATGGCATGACTAGAATCCTAATGAATACATGGTTTTTGATAATATGGTGAACTTTAAAATAAACTTTTTTTCAAAGAACCGAAAGGGGATGAAAATTAACATATAGCCTTGGAAATTACCAATCCACTAAATCAAAATTTTGAATGAACATTGAATTTTTAAACCAACAAAACCACATGTACATTTTTGGGAAGAAAATGCTAAAATTACGCAATGGAGGTGGACTAATAGGCAAGGAGACTGACTGTTCTCTCAAGAGAAATTTACATGGGAGTTTTAGAATACGTAGTTGTAGTTATGTATATGCATTATATTTGCCAACTATTTTTGTGTTTAAAAGATTAAAAGAAACCTACGATTTTGTATATAAAAAAAACACCAAATTCGAATGACCAAACCATCAAAACCTTACGATTTGGCCAATCCAACCAACCCAATTGGTTTGGTTTTCGGCTATCCAAAATAGTAGTTAGTTGTTAGACCTAGAATTTGTCAAATCTTGTTGAGCTGATTGTAAACATCCTTAGTCGACACAAATGTCAAACAAAAGCTCAACTCAACCATAAATCTTGAAGATCGACTCAACCATGTAAGTTTGGTGAGTCCGTAATAATTATTACTAATATTCTTTGGCTCCACTCAACCCAAATACGAGTATTAGAATATTAGTAATAATTTTTCCAAGAGTATGTTTGTTATGTACATATCTGTTTTACCGAGAAGGTCTACAGTTCGAGTCCGTATAGCCCTAGAGCCCTAAAAAAAAATGAAAATCAAATCAAAAAATGAATATTCAAATACAAAAAATCGTATCGTTTTTTATTTGAATTTCCTCGTTATTGTTTTAACTGACTTATTGCTTCATCAAAAAACAATCATTCCTATAAGCCCATTCATTGGGATCGTTTAAAGTAGAATATCAAAGTAAAAGCAAAAACACATTTCATTTCAATGGACCCAATTGATCTTTTTCTAGTTGTGGATAAACAAACCAACTTTTCTTCATTACTCTTCGTAGGAAAATTCCGTATGAAATTTCCTCTTTTCCTGTCCAAAATCAACGAGTTAATTATACTACCCTTCTTTGGTATTTGGTATACCCAATTCTAGTGAATTTTGTATCATAACATGAGTCTGGTTAAAAACTCCAACCTAACCCAACCCCAATCAAGTCTACAAATCTAATAGTAATTTACGTCGGTATTGTGCGGTATTTGTGCACAAGATAAAGTTTGAAAACTAATCTCTTTGCTACTACTAAGTTTCATTGTAAACATTGTCAACAACGTAAAATAGGCTTGCCTTAGACCTAGTCTTCTCTTTCGATAGAAAATCCTCCATTGGGATTGGATTCTAATCAAAGTAATATACCAAGACCCATTTATTCTAAAGAAAATTTCTAAACATTCTCTTATTTATAATATAAAAAAATGAAATTGAATAGATTATATTCAATATATTATATAAAGATTATCAAATAGAAAGTAAAGATAATCAAATAGAAAGGATAATACAAATAGATTTCAATTTAGACCAATTTCTAATAACTACCAATTTCTAATAAGTAATAAATAGAATTCAAAATTCGAAAAAAAAAATGAGAATTCTATTTAGAATCCCTTTTCTTTAGAGAGAATTCTCGGTAAGATTGAGATGAAAACAAGAGAATTTGGATAAGAGCAATAGTTAGTTTTAACTATAACTAAAAAAAAAGGAAAAGCTATGTACTAAAAATAGGATTCTAATCGATGAATCTTGAAAGAAAACACGCCCCGCAAAAGGAAACTAGATGGTTCGCCCAAAAGCAATTCTTACTTTAACTAAACAGTTATGAACGACTTAACAATTTCAAGTCGAATTGACTAATCTGGTATATTTTCCACGTTATAGGAGTGCATCTATGTTTCTGCTTTACGAATATGATCTTTTTTGGGCATTTCTGATAATATCAAGTCTTATTCCTATTTTAGTATTTTTTATTTCGGGATTTTTAGCTCCGATTCGCAAAGGACCGGAGAAACTTTCTAGTTATGAACCAGGTATAGAACCAATAGGTGACGCTTGGTTACAATTTAGAATCCGCTATTATATGTTTGCTCTAGTTTTTGTTGTTTTTGATGTGGAAACGGTTTTTCTTTATCCATGGGTAATGAGTTTCGATGTATTAGGTGTATCTGTATTTGTAGAAGCTTTAATTTTTGTGCTTATCTTAATTGTTGGTTTAGTTTATGCATGGCGAAAGAGAGCATTGGAATGGTCTTAGCTCCTGAATATTCAGACAATAAAAAGAAAAACGGAAAAAATTGAGATAGTTATGAATTCCATTGAGTTTCCCTTGTTTCATCGAACAACCCAAAATTCAGTTATTTCAACTACATTAAATGATCTTTCAAATTGGTCAAGACTCTCTAGTTTATGGCCGCTTCTCTATGGTACCAGTTGTTGCTTCATTGAATTTACTTCACTAATAGGCTCACGATTCGACTTTGATCGTTATGGACTAGTACCAAGATCGAGTCCTAGACAAGCGGACCTTATTTTAACAGCCGGAACAGTAACAATGAAAATGGCCCCTTCCTTAGTGAGATTATACGAGCAAATGCCTGAACCAAAATATGTTATTGTTATGGGAGCATGTACAATTACAGGGGGGATGTTCAGTACCGATTCTTATAGTACTGTTCGTGGAGTCGATAAGCTTATTCCTGTGGATGTCTATTTGCCAGGCTGTCCACCTAAACCAGAAGCAATTATAGATGCTATAACAAAACTTCGTAAGAAAATCTCTCGATAAATCTATCCAGATAGAATTCTGTCTCAGCGAGAGAATCGGTGTTTTACTACCAATCACAAGTTTCAGGTTGGGCATAGTATTCATACTGGAAATTATGATCAAGGATTCCTTTATCAACTGCCATCTACCTCAGAGATTCCTCCTGAAACATTTTTCAAATACAAAAGTTCTGTATCTTCCCACGAATTAGTAAATTAGACAGGATTCCTTTGCACAGAATAAAAAGTCGTGGCTCAATTTCAGAAATTTCATTGTAAATCTAAAATACTTATACAAAAAAATGCGGGAGAGATAAAAAAGATGCAGGGTAATTTGTCTGCTTGGCTAGTTAAGCATGCGCTAATTCATAGATCTTTGGGCTTTGATTACCAAGGAATAGACTTTACAAATAAAACCAGGGGATTGGCATTCCATTGCTGTCATTTTATATGTATATGGTTACAATTATCTCCGTTCCCAATGTGCCTATGATGTAGCACCAGGCGGACTATTAGCTAGTGTGTATCATCTTACTAGAATAGAGTATGGCGTGGATCAACCAGAAGAGGTATGCATAAAAGTATTTGCCCCGAGGAGGGATCCTAGAATTCCGTCTGTTTTCTGGGTTTGGAAAAGTGTGGATTTTCAAGAACGGGAATCTTATGATATGTTGGGAATCTCTTATGATAATCATCCACGTTTGAAACGTATCTTAATGCCTAAAAGTTGGATAGGATGGCCTTTACGTAAGGATTATATTGTTCCCAATTTTTATGAAATACAAGATGCTCATTGAATGATAAAAAACTAATCTTCACTTCTACAATTCTATAGATTCAAGGTTCTGCAAAAGGGTATGCGTGTACTATGGCACAAGCTCAATGAGGATCATAGAGAGCTTTACAGCCTGAGTGTTAATACTAGAACTTGATCAACTTAAATCGAGCCGATTTCCTATATTTCACAAGTTAATGTCAAATCACTAGTGAGTTGGCTCGACTTGGATACATCTTTTCCTTGTCTAATCGTATGTATTTGTCAACTTAACTATGGACAACTGACTTAAAATAAAAGATCCAACTAGAAGTTTATAGGTCAAAATATATCAAATATGTATTCAAATGAATAACACCGTGTACTTGTTTCTATTAATACTAGTTGATTAGCAAGATAATATAGGTTTTATTATATTTAAAATAGTATTTTATATAAATTCAAGATAATGATGAAAAAAAGTTTTTTTGGCCGGTACACCATAACCATTTTCACCTCGTGAGATGTGAATTGTCGTGTTGCGATCATGGTTTGGCATGTTATCTAACACAAGTATTTCTCTATTGCTAATATCTAATTAGGAGTGGTTGTGATGGAGAAAAACCTTATCCGTATTTTATCGGAGCTAATATATAACTATGAAAGTATATTTAAAAAGCTTTAAAGTTTTAAATGAAATACTAGAATAGTTAGAAGTTACGAAATTGTTAATCATCCAAAGTGTAACTGGATCTTGAAGTACAAAGGTTTAATGTACACACAGATACAACCAACTAACTATAATTAGAATTTGATATCAAGAAGCAAAGGGAGAAGTATAAAATTGTGAAGTACAAAGGTTTAATTTACACACAAATATAATCTTTTGTTTGTTTCATTAAACATCTAGAGAGTCTATTGAGCCTTTGACGAGTAAGATTTTTATTAATAGGGTTACTAATGTTTTCGTTTCATTGTCTATAAAATAACAAAATCATATGTATGTCATTCTTATTAACCGCTTTAATTATCTCCAGTTGAGTAATGTAGTTAAAACGACTCCCGTTAATAAGTTTTAACTTGTTTAACCCTATAGATTAGTGAGACCACATACATGGTAAAGAATAATTTTTGTTAGATCTAAATTACATAGATCCAAACAATTGTTGCAGAATTTATGGAGATAGGTCAAAAAAGTGAGTTGGAAAAGAAGGCCAATGACACAAAAGGGAGCCATCTTTGTCAAAAGCATTAGATTTGTTTGCTGGTCGGTTGATTCCATAATTATACCATCGCTACGCTACCACTTTTGCTTCATATTATTTTACTTTATTGTTTTCATATTAAAACAAGTTAATAGTTACAAATAAGTTTTTACCCTTCTTTTGTAGAAGAAATTGTGTGAATCTAACATGTTTAGAAAGTAGATGAATACTAGTGTTTTTTAATCAAGACTGGAACCGGTTCGGTTGAACCAATTAGCAATGATAGGTTAATGGTCTACACAGCCACACAGGCTAAATAAGTGAACGGGAATTATGACTGGGTTGGATTTTCGAAAAAACATATGTTTTTTTTATTTCACAATCTCAATTTTTTGGTTTAGTATATTACTTTTGTTTGTATATCTTTTTCTTTTCTTTAAGATAAGAAGACTGGTTTAATGACCTAATCAGTTATAAAAAAAACATTTGTCAAAACAAATTAAGACTAAAACATTTGTTTATTAGTTTAGGTTGATAGAGGTGGGTCCTTTTTACTTTTTATATAGTTTTATATATATTTATAGAACTATTTGTAAATTAAACACTTATAATTATAATATAAGTATAATTATTGAATTAAACGATTAAAGAGGAGCATGGGTGTACATACAACTAGTGGGGTTTGCTTGCGCATTGAGATGTCTCGATTTATAATAAAACTAGTTTATACCCCGTGCAATACACGGATTTAATTAATAAAACATTAAATAATTTATAATAAAAATTAAAAAATAATATAAATCTCGTTTTACAAGATTGTTTTTTTACATTTTGTTTTTCAAATATAATTTTATTTTTAATCACCTTTAAAATAAAAAAGTGGTTTTAAAAGAGTTAGAATATCTAGAAAAGTTTTTTGCTTAAGAAAATTTTTGTATCTTATTTTTCTTTAAAGTTTATTTATTTTTTATATAAAAATCTAGTTTATAATTTTTACAATATCTTTTAATTTGGAAATGTTTTAAATAATATAATTTCCATTTATTATTATTATCATTTATTATGAGAGAGATGCGGGAAAATCAATATAGGAAAGCATAATATTTCGACACGTGGCGGCTTAAAACCTTCTTTTATTATAATAGATAGATTTATATTGATGTGTAAGTAGAAGATTAATTTTTTGTGAAAATTTTTATAAATTTATTGTGTTTACCTATTTTAGTTTTGAATAAAATTTACACCGAAATATAAATATGAATATACACATCACATTGGTGTATTCAATTCGGAAATTTATGAAACAATAAATTTTAAAAATTATAAGAAGTAAACATAAAATTTTAAAATTAATTATAATGCTAAAACAATTGTAGGTTTGTGGAGTGGTATCCATACGGTCACTTCGATTTGTAAATTGTGTATATATACTATAACATAAGGAAAAATATCACATACTAGTTTAAAAGTATTCAAATTAAGTCAATCATATATATTTTGCTCAAATTAGATCTAAATCATCTCATTCAGTCATCATTAGATTTTTTTGTGTCAAAAAAGAAACTACAGAGAAGATGTGAGGGTCAAAAATTTTAATATATATAATTATATTAAAAAATAATAAAATGTTAATTATATTAATAAAGAAAAAAAATACTTAAAATCCACGTTACCACTCTACCTTAGCATAAAAAAAATATTTACTAATTAAAAAAAAAATACTAAAAAACATGATAAACCTTTAATTGAAATAAAATATAAAAACTAAGTGACTTAATTGTAATAATTTTTAAATTTAAGTGACTTCGTTAGATCACTTCTAAAAATGCATTGATTACTATTCCGTAAAATTACCATATAATATAACAGCCAGAGTTGTTTCGAAAGCAGATGTTTTGAAAATACAAGATACGGATTTGAATCCTTAGTCATAAACGGGTACTTAAAAATAAATTTATGATTTTCTCTTTTTACGAATGCGATTATATAAAAGAATATTAAAAAAACAATTATAAAATTGGCAGAAGGGAATCTTAGAGAAAAGGAAAAGGCCCCCTGAAGCAAAGCATAATTTTTCATATTTATGTATTGTTTGGTATAAAGAAAAATAAAAATTCTATTCTTTTCTAACATGCCACTCAAGATCGCACATAGCAAAACAAACATTCTTCGAATGAATTTCAATAGCTTGTGTTATACAATATATATTTAGTTTACCTATTAGCAGTATTTATATGTTATTGATAACTTGTAAATATTTTCACAATTTTTTATGCTATGTTACCGTTAAATGTCGTTTAATGTATTTGATTATAATAAAATATATTTATTTAGAGTTACATATTAACACATAAAAGATGTAACATCAATGTATAAAATTTTTGCAACAAGAATATATTATGAATCGCATCCCTCCCTTCTAATTTCACCAACGCACAATTACATTAAAAATATACGAAACTCATAATTGTATAAACTTTATACTTTGAAAGATTGTACGTTTGTTTGTGTACTTTTGAAGAAGCCACTAACCGTGTTGTTCCACGTCTTCCGCTCATCACTCGTCAGATCTTTGTCCCACCTATTCACCTACTTTCTTAACAGTTTCTTTGGAAACAATTATGTGATGAATTATAAATCCCATATGATATTGTTTTAAATAACAATAATAAGTTGATAATTATTTTTTTCATAGAGTATATGTTGTTATGTATGTTTATGAAAGTTACATGTTTACTTCCTTTTGCATTTATAAAAAAAAATTAGTTAGATTTTCTTATGCAGATAAGTCTTAATTACTTACTATAATTATAATAAAGATGATATTTATTCTTATCTATTCAATAAATCGATGCACCTCACGATTGATAGATAATTTCCCCTCTCACATAACGTTTAGTAAACGGAGTGCATTTAATCATATCTTGTGATATAAGATGCGACAAATAAAAGAAGAGTCTACTATAATCAAATGCAGAGATAGAAAAGAAACAAGAAAAAGCATAAATAAATATTAAATAAAACTTCATAAAGAATTTGTATCATTATAGTATAAAAGCATAACGTACTTAATTACTATTCTTAATTATAATAAAGATTATAAGTGAAACCATAGATCCAACCATACAAAATTTAATCTTGATGCCAAAGGATCTTTGATCTAACGATACTTTGGTGCATAGTATAATGTTAGTTCACATGAGATAGATGATTCGAGTTTCACAATAAACAATAATATGATATTAAAAGTAGTGTAATATATATTTTATAAGAAAAATATGTAATTAATGCCGTGCAAAAATATATTACCCCAAGGGGACATCTTAAGATAATCTGTCTTTCGTATATTTAAAAAGTCTAGAAAGTTTAAATCTTATAAGATACGGATATATATGGTTAATAAATCAAAAGTTTTAAAGAAAAAAAAAAGTAGAAAAGAAAATATTACTTAGCAAGAAAAGAAAAGAAAAGGCAAGCAATGCTAGAATTTAAGAAAGCAAAAAAGATGATTTCCCTCCATTAATAACAAGAAATAAAGCACCAGCAAAACAAAAGCTTCTGCTTGCACATGAAGGCAACCACCCCCTTTTTCTCATCGTCTTCCACCCAATTAAGAATCTCAATCTCTTTCACCAAAACCCTCATCAAATTTCCTCACTTTCTCACATATAATGTGAAAAAAAACCCTAATTCACTGCAAAAATCATCTGTTTCTTCAACATTCATCAATGGCGACAGTTCGAAAGCTCATAGTAGAAGTAATCGACGCCCGAAATCTTCTTCCGAAAGACGGGCATGGCGCGTCCAGCCCGTACGTGCTTGTTGACTTCCACGGCCAACGCCGAAAGACCCGAGTGGTGGCGAGGGATTTGAACCCTGTTTGGAATGAAGTTTTGGAGTTTAACGTCGGAAAACCATCGGATGTGTTCGGTGATATGCTTGAAGTTGATGTTAATCATGATCGGAACCTCGGTCCGACCACGAGAAATAACTTTCTCGGTAGAGTCCGGTTGGATTCACGGCAGTTTGTGAAGAAAGGAGAGGAGGCTTTGATTTATTATCCTTTGGAGAAGAAGTATTTGCTTAGTTGGATTCAGGGTGAAATTGGTTTGAAAATTTATTTTACTGATGAGGTGGTTCCGCCAGCGCCACCTCAGCCAGCGCCTCAGACAGAGGCGCCAACCAAAGAGGTGAAAACAGAACCAAAAGAAGCAGTATCAGAAGCTTCTGGCGCTGGGGAAGAAAAACAAAATGAAGAACCGACTCCGGTGCTGGAAGGGGCTGATATTGAATCTTCAGATCATAACACTGAAGATCTAAAGAATGATGGTGGTGTTGATCCGATACAATCGGGTTCACCAATGAAGCAAGAAAGACCTATTCATGATCAACTAAGGACGTCAAGATCTATGCCGGATATCAAAATCAGCGGTGATATTCCGATTGGTCCGCAACCGATCCCTCGGGTATCGTCGATTAGTAGCTTCACAACTGACACATCAGATCGATTTCCAGTCGAACGATCATCGTTCGATCTAGTGGAGAAGATGCATTACCTTTTTGTTCGGGTAGTGAAAGCGCGATCTTTGCCTACACCGGGCAATCCGGTGATCAAGATTGTTGTTTCGGGTTGCCAGATCACGTCGAAACCAGCCCGGAAAACGATGTACTTTGAGTGGGACCAAACATTCGCGTTCCGACGAGACACTCAAGATTCGGGCTCGATCCTTGAGATCTCGGTGTGGGACCCGTTGGTCTCCAGCTCGATGTCAGATGTGGCGGGGCACAACTTTTTAGGTGGTATATGTTTCGACACCACTGAGATTCTCCTACGAGACCCACCTGATAGCCCATTGGCCCCACAATGGTATAGGCTAGAAGGAGGTGGGGCTCATAAAGGAGACCTTATGTTGGCTACATGGGTCGGAACACAAGCTGACGAGTCGTTCCCGGAAGCTTGGAAAACCGACACAGCCGGTAACCCAAGCTCCAGATCCAAAATCTACCAATCTCCGAAATTATGGTATTTGCGAGCAACGATCATCGAGGCTCAAGACGTTGCTCTCTCGTCATCATTCCAAGTCAAAGCCCAACTCGGGTTTCAAGTTCAAAAAACAAAATGTGTTACAACCCATAATGGATCCTCTTCATGGAACGAAGACTTGATGTTTGTAGCGGCCGAACCATTCACCGATCAACCATTATTGTTGTTTTTGGTTGAACAACGCAGCTCCAAAGATACCACAGTTAAAGGGGTTACTAGTATCCCTTTAGCCATTATCGAGCGTCGCGTGGATGATAGAGAGGTGGTCTCAAAATGGTTAACATTTGAGGATCCGAATGAGGAAAAGAGAGTTTACCGTGGTCGAGTTCAAGTCAAAATATTTTTCGATGGGGGTTACCATGTGATGGACGAATCAGCTCATGTTTGTAGCGACTATCGACCTACCGCAAAGCAGCTTTGGAAGCCACCAATCGGGACAATCGAGCTAGGGATAATCGGGTGCAAGAATTTGCTACCAATGAAGTCTATTAATGGAAAGGGGTCAACTGATGCTTATGCAGTGGCAAAGTATGGTAACAAATGGGTACGGACACGAGCCATATCGGATAATCTAGATCCGAAATGGAACGAACAATACACATGGAGAGTTTATGATCCGTCCACAGTGTTAACAATTGGTGTTTTTGACAGTTGGGAAGCGTATGGATCCGATGTTCAAAAAGAGCCCACAAGGTCAGATTTTCGTATGGGAAAAGTGCGTATACGTATATCGACATTAGAGATTGGGAAGGTCTACAAAAATACGTATCCGTTAATGTTACTAAATGTAGCCGGTCTAAAGAAAATGGGTGAGATAGAGGTGGCCGTGCGATTTGTGCGTATGACACCAACACTTGATTTTTTGAGCGTATACTCACAACCCTTATTGCCGATAATGCATCATATCAAGCCGATTGGGGTAGTGCAACAAGAGGTACTTAGAACGATAGCGGTTAAGATAACTGCGGCTCATTTTGCACGATCTGAGCCACCACTTCGTCGTGAAGTGGTGACTTACATGCTGGATGCAGACTCACATGCATTCAGCATGAGGAAAGTCCGTGCCAATTGGTTAAGAATCGTCAACGTATTATCCGGGGTCATCGAAATGGTCAAATGGTTGGATGACACGCGCTCGTGGAAGAACCCAACTGCTACAATCTTGGTTCATGTACTACTCATGATGCTCGTATGGTTCCCGGACCTAATCATCCCAACACTAGCGTTTTACATGTTTGCGGTCGGGGCGTGGAACTACCGATACCGGTCTCGGGCCCGGCCCCCACACTTTGACCCGAAACTCTCATTGGCTGAAACAATCGACAGTAACGAGCTTGATGAGGAGTTTGACTCGGTACCGTGTAATAGACCTAATGAAATGGTAAGAGCGCGATACGACAAGTTACGTATGCTAGGAGCTCGAGTGCAAAGCGTACTAGGCGACATTGCAACACAAGGGGAACGGTTGCAGGCGTTGGTGACGTGGCGTGACCCACGTGCCACAGGGATCTTTATCGGGATGTGTTTGGTGGTTGCAATCATATTGTACCTCATACCATCGAAAATGGTCGCGATGACCCTTGGGTTTTATTATATGCGACACCCGATCTTTAGGGACAGGATGCCGTCGCCAACGTTGAACTTTTTCCGACGACTACCTTCACTAGCAGATCGGATGCTTTAGGTTCAATTAGTTTAACTGCACAATAATTATTTGTATAAATCAATCACATGTGTGGATGTTTGTAAGTTGAGTTATTATAGCTTGCCCTAAATGCATCTGAGGTTGTAGGCCATATTTTCAATAAAGTTAAGGTAAGTCTGAAATATATGATTATGCTAATATTCTCTGTTTTCACTTTTTTTCTATCTTTTTTTATTTTTTATTTGGTTGTCTTTGCTTCATTGATTAATGGGTAATCCTACATATAACGTTGGTGTCTGGACACTTGCTTATTACTTATTACCATAGTATGTTCAACTCCTAGAGGATTCTTTTTGATGACTGCGGTCTGGATTATCTTGTTCCGAACTATAGGTATAGTTGTATTGATGTCAAGGTACACCTCAGAAACAATGTCATACCGGATATCTTATCTTGCCTTTCTAGTACGCGCGGAGTAATATATGCGATACGATAAAGAGTGTTTGAAACATAAGCGGTTTTAACACACGTTTAGATCAACTTTTCCGATGATCAGTATCTGTTTAAACTACCAAATTTAACTAAATACGCAAGGCTTCTAAACTATCATTTTATATGAAAAAAACATCACCATAACTGAATCTCATACCATCCTGCTTACTAAGTTCTTCCTGTACGATGGTAAAACAATGAAGTTTGTTAATTTTAATAGCCTTCTATGAAGAATCAATGATACTTGGTTTTATTAAGTTACAAATAAACTTGATTTGGTGTGTATTGTGTGAAGTTCACTAACACTTATCATCATCATCGTATATATATGATTAAGTACCGAGCTTATAATCACTTTACTAATACTTAGTCGTTCACGAACACTTATTATTATTATTATCGTATATGTATGATTAAGTACCGAATTTATAATCACTTTCATAACAGTGAACAGTCTATAAATTGAATATGCATCAAATTTCAACCGTGAATAATATGATTGTCACTTGATTGATCTTCTACTTCATGTTTTTTAGCCATTTTTTATGTATATTTTATTCTCATTGCACCTTTTATCATAAAAACACATTTATCATCATTATTTACATTAAGATTTAATCATATTTATTATCTTTATCTTTATACTAATAAATAATAATAAATCTATACACTTGTCACCATTCTATGCCATCAAATAATTTGTTTTTTCGCTTCTATATCATATTAATTATGAATTCTATAATAGCTATTCATTAATTAATAACTATACATAATTAAAATTTTAAATATGTTAACTTCAAATTTTCAAATGTGTAACACATGTGTTATTTCAATTCGTAGTCTTTCTATTCTAATAAAAAGGTATATATGAGGACACGTGACAGCACCACATTAATTCTAATCAAAATAGCTATTATAGTATTCATAATTAAGAGAAGAGAGAAACGAGAAAATCAATTATTAGATGGCGTATAATGATTACAAGTGTCCGGAATTATTTTTATTTATTAGTATAAAGGTGTGTAATCAATTCTTCCTTCTTTGAGTGTATGTGGGTGGGGGACACCAAATTATCCAAAAGTATAAAATCATTCTCCAATCAAAAGATCACTTCATTTATACAAAAAAATTATTTAAAAGTATTTAAAATGAAAAAGGTGAAACCCGGAAAACCCTATAATCTCGAAATAAATAAAAACATAAAAATTAATAAAATATTAAAAATAAAAAACATAATTTTCATTAATTAAAAATACATAATTTTCTTTTTGTTAACTTTTGGAACCAAATTATCCAAAAGTACAAAATCATTTTCTAATCAAAATACGTCACCTAATTTATACACAAAACTATTTAAAAGTAATCAAATTAACAGAATGAAACCTCGAGACCCCTACAATTTTAAAATAAATAAAATATAAAAAGTAAAATAATAGTTTTCATTAATAAAATATTACATAATTCTTGTTTTGTTTAGTTAAATGAGAATGATGTAAAAATGGTTTGAATATATATTATTTGTCGTTAAAAAATATTAACGTAAAGATGGTATTCATAACGATTAAAATTTTAAAACGGTAATGGTCAAATCAAACGACTCTATAAACGAAGCCGCCACCCAATGATGCTGCTGATCTACCTAACGAATTCAAACCTGAGCCTGAGCCTGAGCCTGAGCCCACCGAGTCCACCCTTTCTTGGTTAAAATCTATTAAAAACTAAATCTTGCAATTTAAAAAGTAAAATAATAATAATAAAAGTATTGTATCACTTATCAAGACCCTTTTTTTTAATAATTTTCAAACAAACTTAGAAGTTGAAATTCGTATCACAATAAAAAAGAATTGAAAACAGAGTATAAACCGATAAGAAAAGCCTGTCTTCACGATCTGTCACCAATACTCTCTCTCTCTCTCTCTCTCTCTCTCTCTCTCTCTCTCTCTCACCTTGCTCATCATCCTTCTAAACCCAAACCTAAACTCAAATCATCAATTTTAGTTTCCCAAAATCAAAGATACACGAAATTCATCGTCTTCACAACAAGATCCACCCTCAATCCACCATGAACGATCTTTTATCTGTAAGTTTCTGTCATCAAAATTCAATCTTTTTTCTCTTCTTTTGTTTGTAACTGGTGATTCGAGTTATTGATCACCAAAAGCTGCATTGATCACAGATATGGAGGTTCAGAATGTTGTTATGAAGTTTTAATTTGATGTTTTGGATCTTGTATTTGATTTGATCTTTGTGGGTGTCGAGTGTTGGTCTTGAAGCTTGTAATCAGCTGGAATTGGCGAATTTGTGTGTGGGTTGAGTAGCATTAACTGTGTAAATTGTAATCGATTGGTTTGATTGATGTTTGAAGTGATTGTAACCTCTGAATTTAACCCCATCGAAAAGAACAAAAGAAGAGGAAAGAAATAATTTTTAAGCTAAGGAATTGGTTTTTAGTGATAGATATAGTAATTAAAGTGGATTTTTGAGATTAATTGCTCTGTTTTCTGTTGCTTGTGATTCTTTGACTTCAGATGCCAAACTTGTATTAGCTAATTTATAATAGGCATCTATAATTTCAGTCTTTAATTCATGCCCCTTTGCTAATTTGTGGTGTTTCTTGTGACTTTTAATGTGGTTTTTGGTTCTTTAGTAGAAATCGAAGGTAACTGCATCGAACTTGGATTTTAAAGTAGTTCATACAGTTCTCAAAAGTTGAATGTGTCATATAAATTATGGTTATCAGGGGGTTTGTGTTGGTTTGCATCTAGGAATCACTGTGTAAAGAGTGTCATAGTGGGTTGAACTGGAAACGTGAATGTGAATGGGTATGATTATCAAGAAGAAGAAAGGTGTGATTTGAGACGAAATTTTGTTGTAAGAGGGGATAAAAGGGAAACAAATAGGAAGAGAAAGGGAATGATCCGCAAATGGATTTTCTAAACCCGAACCCTTCTTATGGTTCAAACGATTCTCACATTTTTGGGTTTCATTCCCGTTTTAGAACCCATACTCATCACACCACACCCTACTATCATAAATGATAGACATTCTTTTTGAGGATTTGAAGGATTCCCACATTTTTTGGGTTTCATCCCTGTCTTTATGCCCATAAATTCAATAGTCCTATCATGAATGATACTCATTCTTTCCTGTCCATGCCCATCAACGTGTTCCAAGTTAAATCAATATGTATTTCAAAAGTTGGTAAAAAGAAGCGTGAGGCTTTGTAGCTTGTATGAGCTCAATGTTTCAAGCTATTAGTTGACCTAGAGAAAGGAAATGATTGGTTTTGATACATTCTTTTTTGATTTAGGAGTGTCCATTCAACAGCAGCGTGACTCAATTTGTTTGTCCCTTCCTTAGATGGTGCCATTATTTGGAAATGTTACGGTTGTTATAAGATATTTATGCCAGTGATGGTGCCCATTTTCATGAAATGAAATCTGAATTTGCTTTCTATTGTTTTGGAAGAAACTCTCTATTCTCGCATTAATTCACTCTACATTTCTACCTATATTACCATATAACATGGATAGTTTTTGCAAAATTTAATTATCATGTGTTGAAAGGTATGTATTGAATGATGTTTTTGTAGGAATCATTTGATAATCCTCGGGGTCAAGATAATGGCTATGGAGATCTTGAAATGGGAACACAACGTAATGCGGATTCTGGAGAGTTAGGATTGGATGATTTTTTCAAGAAGGTGAGAAATCTACTTTCTATTTTATATATTATATAATTACAAATATCTAATTTCTTTAGCTTAACTTACGGTAGTTATTAACTTTTTTTTTTCTTTTGCTAGGTTCAAGCAATTGAGAAACAATATGAGAAGCTAAATAAACTACTACAGAAATTACAGGTTTCCCTCCTTCCCTCTGCGTGTATGTGCCACAAAAAATATTACTTTTTGAGCTACCTTTAGTATCAGAACAGATTCTGGATATTAAGATAACTATTAGCAAAGTAATTATGTTAACAAAGTTCTATACAGGATGCTCATGAGGAATCAAAGGCTGTAACCAAAGCTGCTGCTATGAAAGGTAACATTCAATTCTTTTATTTTGGTTCAGTTGTAATTTATATTTGTAACATGAGCATTGGTTGTAACAAGGTCAACCATAACAGTTAACACATAGCGGAAGCCCAAAGATAAAGAGAACACTGTGAGGAAAATTTGTTAAACTTTTGAATGCCTTAAACTATTACAGCTTGTTTTGTTTGTACGGAATCTAATTTTGGCAGGTTTGGCCAAATCTAGGGAAGTCAAAACGGACAGCATATGATGGAAAATAATTGCATTAATAGAAACTGAATTATAAATTCAACGATTTATGTGTTTTTACAATAAAAACAGAATGAATTAAATTTGCTAAATTTGGGGAAAAACCGTCAACGCGAAAATTGGTGCTCAGGATGATGGAATCCGGGTCCAAAGGTCGAGGCAAACTGCCTATGGCTTTTGTCGCAAAGTCCGGCCCGTTTGGACGTTTTTGTTCATGGCATATAGGTCCTATGGTCCCCATAACTCCAAAGAGATCAAAAGTTGTGTCTGTTTTAAGCTGAGCCCTTTTCTAGCCCACTTGCCTTTCTCTTGTTGCTCCAAATACGAATATGCTAACTCTTAGATAGACTCCGTTTCAAAATTTGTATTCATATGCTTTTATGATTGTTAAGTAAGTCTATCTCGATTTATGAATTAATATTCTCTATCTGCCTAGTGAAAGAGGAGTTGACTATATAACCTAAATGGAATCTTGAGCATAAATTACTGGATAGTTTAATGCTTGATTACGTACAAACTATAATAAGGGCGATTTACATAAAATTAAAGAGTTAAAGAAGATTAGGGAAATCTAGAAACATCACACTTATCTTAATATTGATTTCAAAGTCATACTTTGTTTTTGGAGAAAGGAAATTGTAGTGGTCTGTTTACTTGGTACTAAGCAAGGTTGGACATATCACAACATTCACCGTCCTGATTGACATAAATAAGATTTCAACCTTTTCCGTTATTGATATAGAATTGATGGTTAAATGTTTGTCAATCTGCAGCAATCAAGCAGCGTATGGAGAAAGATGTAGACGAAGTTGGAAAGATTGCGCGGTTTATTAAATCAAAAATTGAGGAACTTGACAAGGAGGTTATATCATAGATAATTTGTTCAACAATAAATGTCTGTATCTTGTGCAATTATTTAGTCAATAATTCATACTTTGTATTTTGGAACAGAATTTAGCCAACAGACAGAAGCCCGGGTGTGGAAAAGGAACTGGAGTAGACCGATCAAGAACTGCAACTACACTGTAACTTATCATCTTTGCCAGTGCAAAAATTCCTATTTTATCATGGTTAAAGATAATTACTTAATCAAAATTAACGGTGTTCTTCTTTTGCAGTTCCTTGAAGAAAAAGTTCAAAGACAAGATGTCTGAATTTCAGGTATTGCAGATGCATCTATGCTTCTAGATCCTCTGTTATTCATCTTCTGTATGCATTTTCTCAACCTTTTACTTGCAATGAATGTATATAGACTCTTAGAGAAAGCATCCATCAAGAGCATCGTGAGGTGGTGGAGAGGCGTGTCTATACAGGTTATTACAATTTATTGCGTTATATAAACTGATATTTATTTTATTTTGATTATTATAACTATTATTATTGTTATTCATGTTATTATTAATTTGAATTTTCAGTGACGGGAACTAGGGCCGATGAAGAGGTGTGTTATTTTCTATATACTTAAGCCATCTTGATTTATAGCATAAACACATATTCTAATTGTTTCTTATTTCTACAGACTATCGATCGACTCATAGAAACAGGTGATAGTGAACAGATTTTTCAGAAAGCAATTCGGGAACAGGGGCGAGGACAGGTTAGTATCTCGTGGGGTCTTCCTCCATGATTGTCGTTTTAATTAATATAATACAATTCTAACACGTTCATTTTCATTAAATTTCAACTTTAGATAAATAATCCTTTTAATGAATTATTTTTGTATTCCGGTGTTGATGTTGCATTGCGTAGGTACTTGACACCCTGGCAGAGATCCAAGAACGCCATGATGCCGTAAAGGAAGTAGAAAGGAAGCTTCTTGATTTGCAACAGGTGCAGATATAAATATATCTATGAATATATTATTCAATAACCATGAAGCAATTGATTAATACTTAGATCATTGGAGTTTAGCCAATTTCCCTCAACAGCTCATATTGGTATCGTGATGATTTGTTCCATGATTTTTCAATCACATCACATCTTGAGAAACTAGAACCTATATCGCCTATTGGTGTCATTCTTTGACTTTGATGTTGACCGCTTGTCTATCTTTCACTTTATGAAGAAACTAGAACCTTGTTCACTTGTTGTGTGCACATAAGTTGTTTGATAAGCACATAATGCGTAAAAGCCAACTTTAAAAGAAATCTTGCCACCATGCCCGATCTTTACATAGGTGCCACTATATGTGAAGTTATTTATGGTGGTATTTTAGGCATTTGACTTAATTTCAACCATCTTGGATGACCTGCTAGTTCTACAAATGTTATAATTATTTTGAGACAGGTGAAAATTTGATGTTTTTTTTTTTTTTAAATTTTCATGCAATAGAAATTATATTTGATTAGCTTGCTAGTTGTTTGTGTGAGATTTTCTCATCATCCTAAATTTTGTGCAGATATTTATGGATATGGCTGTATTGGTGGATGCGCAAGGGGAAATGCTAGACAACATAGAGACACAGGTAATCAAAAGCCATTTTTATAACTTGTTAATCCACATTACTCTATAAAACGCATCACGATAAAGTTATAAAAGCTCCGTTATATGCGGACGTATCTTATGAGTACCTTTGACTTTTGGTGGTCAAATCCATGACTTTTAAAATGAAGAATTAGTTGTGCAACAAATTTATCATTTTATTTGCACAATATTTTACCAACTCCGACCTACTAGTCAAATTGTTAAAATATTCTAAACTATCAGCTCAATAATAAAGCTGAAAGTTAATCGGTCTGACTTCGAAAGTCAGACCGACTTATAGTTGAATTTTATTGTTATAACTTTGGTCAATTGCATGCAAATAGGTGTCGAGTGCAGTAGATCATGTGCAGGATGGGAACAAAGCCTTACACAAGGCGAAAAGTCTACAAAAGAACTCAAGGAAGTGGATGTGCATCGCAATCTTGATATTACTTATAATTATTGCAGTCGTTGTGGTCGGTGTGCTCAAGCCATGGAAGAGCGGAAATGGTGCTTAGCAAATCCATGTATTGTGGTTGCATCGCGTGTTTGAATGTAAGGTCTTGTTCTGGAGCGCGTGATATGTGGTCTTCATAAAACATTCTATACCTTATTCTTGTGTAAATTAAGTTCCTTTTTGTTGTTGTTGTTGACCTTCAACCTTTCTCTATATGCCATTGACTCTGCTTGCTCTTACATTCTCTCCATGTTTGACTTTTATTTTATTTAGTGTTTTATGAAGCACATTATTATAGTGTGACTAGAACTGGAAATATGGTTTTGTATTCAAGATGTGATTGTGCAACGGATCAAGGAGTTTAAAATATTTAATCTATAAAATTTTGAGAGATATAGTATTATTATTGTTTTAAATTTTGATAATGACAACCCTAAAGGTAGACTACCAAAAATAAATTAAGTAAAAGTGTTACAAACACACATTAAATTAAAAAGTTAAACCTGCTACATCTGTCTTTTGTTTTCGGGGGTGTTGGACAATCGGGTTACTTTAAGGGGTTAATGTACATGTTCTTACCCTCGTATTTTAATAAGAGGTTTTCACGACTTGAAAATGTGACTTGATGGTCACATGACAATAACTTTACCATTACTCTAAGATTCACCTTTCAACGCACGTTACAATATTAATACAAACTCAAAAATTAAACCGTTATTAACTCTATTGCATAACACAGCACAAGATATGTATTATATATTACAAACCTTTCGTCATTTGCGTGTCACATAGTGATATTTATTAAAACCAGTAAAACAACATGATAGATTAAAAAAAAAAATTCACGCGAGAAAAAACATATTATATGTATACATTCAATTAAACCTACAAGAATTCCATTGTCGTCCAGCGGTTAGGATATCTGGCTTTCACCCAGGAGACCCGGGTTCGATTCCCGGCAATGGAACCTTTTTATTTTTTATTTTACTGGGTCAAATCAAGTTGGATCTACAGCTTTCTGAATATAACTTTACTGTTTTAACCAATCAGGTTGTATGGGGTATGTTGAATAATTGATTTGCGTATGTGTGTTTAATTCAATTTTACAGTAACCTGGGTTGTTGGATACAACTTAAAGCAGTAGAAATAAAATGAGGGACTCAACTGAACTAATAGTGATTGTGTCTAAACTTTTATAAATACCAGTTAATTTTTAAAATTCACTGGACATTGAATATCAAGGGCATGACATGAACAAAGCCAGCCATTTTATAAAGAAAAAACTTCATAGGGGTCGAAATTCGACGCCATATACAAGAAGACCAGACATGGTCCCTTCATAACATCTCAATTTCAAACTCATAGGAAGATGATTATCATTGGGCTTCATGTTACCTGAATTGAATTCCCAAATGATAACTTCCATCAACCCATCTTCTCTTAGGTTGGGAACCCTTCCATTACCTTGTAAATTTACTACCCTTGGAGATCTAAAGTAAAGAAACTTAAATTCTTTGTTTTTCCTAAGGAGTTCATCCCGCACCTTCACGGGACAGTGCAAACCAAGACATTGTTGTGGTATTTGAAATAGGAGATAACATGCATAATCTGTATCTGGTGACAACTTTTGGGCTTCAATCTTGCATTTGATCCGAAATTGTTGGTGTGATAAAAGCTCAGCCACCTTTACAAATCTACATTTATGATCAATTGCATCCATGTTATTTAGAACGAGTTGTGCGTACGAGATTAAGAAAGTTCAAAATTTGGCTAAAAATTTAAACCTGGATACAGGCTTAGCAAGAGATTTCCAATTGTAACAGTACACCTTAGACGGAGCGTATAGAACCATCTTTGCTGGAAGCATGGGGCATTTCTTTCCATTAGCTTTGCTTAGTGACGATAACTGTTCATCAAAAGAGTTAAACAAGTATATCATATCGTTACTTAACAACAAAAGATTTTTTAATTTTTCTACACATATACAATTTCTTGTTTCATGTACACATTTGAATACAGAAAAGAATTAAAAAGAGGAAAGAAATAGTATACTTTCAAAGTTGCATCATTGACGGCTCGAAAATGGATGCCTTCAACATAGATTGCACCACCTCCACAGTAGTATCGTGACAAGCTCTCGAGTAGTACCTCAAACTCAACATCTTTCTTGTGAGGGAGGAGGCGACACAACTCTATCATCATCCACTCGTCGTCTCCACGTGTCGCAAAATATGCATGCAGGGTTTCACTCCCCATTTGGTACTTGAGGTTCACATACAATAGATTAGCTGAACTTTTTCTCGGCTCACAAAATTTAAAGACAAGATGAGCCCCATAAAGCACGTTCGGAGATAAGAACTGAGTTTTTATCTTGATATGAATATTTAGATTTAAGATGTTCATAATCTTCACCACTCTTTTAAATCTGCACATGTAGCATTTAGTTGAAGTTATTGAAACCAACTATTCAATCCTGTGCGACGCAAGCACTTCCATTTTGTAATTTAACATTCATATTATCCCAAATTTTTATTTTTTGGATAAAAGTTTAGATACAATTAAAATTACATATTCTTTAACTCATACGTAGCAACTAATCATCTATTTCTGTTCGCATAACTCATCTAGCTACTTGTTGTTGAGATATTTTATATACTATAAATGAGATAGAACTCTTTCAATTCATGAGAGAAAGTGCTTTAGTAGAGTAGTGATTCCAATACGCTCACTAAACTATATACTGATGAAATGGCAACATCGACTTTTGGTGATTAGTGGAAGTTGATGTGCTGGATGCTTGATGCTGATATGGTCCACGTAGTCACTGCTTTAGTTTATTTAGTAATATGTGGTATTTTTATTTGTGTTAATTTCTGCATGTTCTAGTAGTGGTTGGTTAGTATGTAGTGCAAGTAGTGGGAAGTTATGGTTTCCTTAGTATTTCTATTGTAGCAGATAGTTCTTGTTTTCCGTATGAACATTTTTATCCAAGTTTTCTTCAGATATAAGTGTGTGTTTCTCCTGTGTTTGATTGTGTATCAAACTTGTATCACTTGTTAAGGTCAACAAGTGGTATCAGAGCCTCCATTTGAAGATGACGGAACTTCAATTGATCGGTGGAGTGAAGAAGTTGAACAACCACAACTATAATACCTGGTCTACTTGTCTTAACTCTTACTTGCAGGGACAGGATCTGTGGGAAGTAGTCGGCGGAGCAGACATTGTACCACCGGCGATAGAAGATGCGACCGGGACCTTGAGAAAATGGAGAGTTAAAGCAGGAAAGGCGATGTTCATCCTAAAGACGACAGTCGAAGAAGACATCCTTGAACATATCAAGGATTCGAAGGATCCCAAGCAAGCATGGGACACGTTGAAAGAATTACTGTCCAAGAAGAACGATGCTAAGTTGCAGGTACTGGAGAATGATCTGTTGTCAGTCACACAAAAAGAGTTGTCAATTCCTCAGTATTTTCACAAGGTGAAAACCTTGTGTAGAGAAATTGGAGAACTTGATCCACAGGCGAAAATAGAAGATGCAAGAATGAAGCGCATTATTATACATGGCCTAAAACCGGAGTTCCACAGCTTTGTAGCAGCAGTTCAAGGGTGGCCAACGCAGCCGTCCCTGGTGGAATTCGAGAATCTCTTGGCAAGCCAAGAACAGTTAGCAAAGCAGTTCGCTGGTGTCTCTCTAAAACCAGAAGGTGAAGCCCTGTAAGTTGAAAAGAAACACAAGAACAAGACCGGTTTCTCTTCCCACTATTCTGCTAAGAACCGTGATCGAGAGAAGCCCCATGATGGTGACAAAAAATGGCGAAAAAGTGAAAGAAATGAAGGGAGTAGTGATCGGAAGGTTAAACAACATGGGAGGCAGTTTCCTTTCAAGTGCTACAATTGCGGGAGAAAAGGTCACATTGCTAAGAATTGTCCGAAGCCTCAAGAGGAAGGGAACAGTGCTATGGCAGTCCCTGAAGAACCAACGTGGGATGCTGAGGCCTTGATGGCTCAAGCGGAGGAGGTTACGGCTTTTGCAACAGGTACTTCATCAAACAAATTTGATGATTGGATTGTCGACTCCGGATGCTCCAATCACATGACTGGAGACAAAAACTGACTCACGAAGCCGGTACGCTACGAAGGAAGCCAAGTGATTGTTATAGCAGATAATTCAAGACATCAAATTGCACATGTTGGAGAGGTGACAGTTGATTCAAATGGCGAACAGAAGGAGTTTGTGCTCAACAAAGTGTACCATGTACCTGGGATGAAGAAGAACTTATTCTCAGTTCCACAGATCACTTCTGCTGGAAAATATGTTGTGTTTGGCCCAGATGACGTTAAATTTTACGATGAGTTCGTGACACCGTCGAAAGCCGTATTGACTGGGCATAGACGTAATACCGTATATGTCCTTTCAGCAGAGTCTGCCTATGTGGACAAGACGAAGGGAACCCAGAACGCTGATCTGTGGCACGCTCGACTTGGGCATGTTGCATACGACAAGTTGAGCATGATGGTGGTAAAGGGCTTAGTAGCTGGACTTCCACAATTACAGGTACCGAAGGAGATTGTATGTCCGGGTTGTCAATTTGGAAAAGCTCACCAGCAGCCTTTCCATTCCTCAAGTTATAGAACAAAGACTCCTTTGGAAGTGGTCCACACCGATGTGTTCGGTCCCGTTAAGCAAGCATCGATCGGAGGAATGAAGTATATGATCACTTTTATAAATGATTACTCACGTTATGTTTGGGTGTTTTTCTTAAAGGAGAAGTCTGACGCCTTGGAACAGTTCAAACTATTTCGGTTGGAGGCTGAGAAAGAAACGGGTCATACCGTCAAAATGCTTAGATCAGACAATGGGGGTGAGTATCTGTCCAAGGAGTTCACCGATTTCCTCAATCTACATAGGATTCGAAGACAATTGACGTGCCCGAATACGCCACAGCAAAACGGCATCTCAGAAAGGAAGAACAGGCAACTGTCGGAAGTCTCGGGGAGTATGTTGCATGACAAGAACGTGCCTGGAAGGTTCTGGGCAGAGGCGATGCACACAGCAGCATTTGTAATCAACCGACTTCCGCAACAAGGTTTAGATTTCAAGTCACCCTACGAGAAACTCTTTAGTCTAAAGCCTAATGTTAGCTTTCTTCGAGTGTTTGGTTGTGTGTGCTATGTCTTTATACCAGGTTCTCAACGACACAAACTGGAGAAAAAGGCCGTCCGATGTATCTTTGTTGGGCATGACAATGAGAGGAAAGGCTGGAGATGTATCGACCCTGGTACCGGGAAGTGCTACGTGTCACGCCATGTGGTGTTTGATGAAAACTCAGCATGGTGGTCCTCAAATAAAGAAACACTTCCTGATACATACCAATTAAAAGAAAGCCTAGAGAGTAGTCGCGTGAACCTAGCCTTTGATGAACCGACGATTGAAGAAGAAGACGGTGATGTTGCGAACATTGATCAAGGGCCGTGGAATACCGGTGTGTATCATCGTTCCCAGGGGCAGAATGAATACCCGAGACGGTCAACAAGAAACAGGAAACCCAATCCGAAGTATGCTAACTTTGCAACCGTTGTTGATGATCCGGTTGAACCTGATTCGTTCATGCAGGCATACAAAGTGAAGGAGTGGCGTGCAGCAATGCAAGACGAGATAGACGCATTGAATCGCAATGAAACTTGGGTTTTAGTACCCAAGCCTGCTGATGTGGAACCTATTTCATGTAAATGGGTATTTAAACTCAAGTTCAAGCCTGATGGTTCTGTGGATCGGTACAAGGCCCGGTTGGTGGCTCGTGGCTTTACTCAGCAACAAGGCTTAGACTATGAAGAAACATTCAGTCCAGTTGCGAAACTGACCACTGTTCGTGTGATTCTAGCACTAGCAGCAGGTAAGGGCTGGAGTCTTTTTCAGATGGATATGAACAATGCCTTTTTATATGGCACGCTGGATCATGTTATTTACATGACACAGCCTTTGGGGTTTGAGAATGAAAGTCAGCCGAACTACGTGTGTAAGCTCAAGAAAGCGATCTACGGTCTCAAGCAATCACCGAGAGCTTGGTACGCAAAGATCGGGGAATTTCTAGAAGTGAATGGCTTCAAAAGCACAAACGCAGATGCTAGTCTGTTTGTAAAGGTTGATGGATCAAGGTTAACTGTTGTGCTAGTTTACGTGGATGATTTAATCATCACCGGGGATGACATTGAAGAGATTGAGCAGTTGAAGAAGAATCTATGCACGCGATTTAGAATGAAAGACCTGGGTAATCTTCAACGGTTCCTCGGGTTAGAAGTGAATTATCAAGATGAAGGCGTTTTACTGCACCAAAGTATCTATACCACAGATATACTTCTCAAGTATGGGATGCTAGACTCAAAACCAGCTTGGACCCCTATTGATACCAGAATCAAGTTATATCCAGGTGAAGGGAAAGTACTAGAGGATGCCACCATGTATAGAAAAATTATTGGGAGTTTGATCTATCTTACGTTGACCCGACCGGATATAGCCTTCTCTGTGGGAGTGCTTAGTCGATTCATGCAAAATCCTAGGCGTCCTCATTTACACGCGGTCAGAAAGGTTCTCCGCTACATTAAAGCAACACCTGGGTTCGGTGTTATGTTTAAGAGGGAGCAATGCTTAAGTGTGAGTGGATTCTGTGATGCGGATTATGGTGGAGATCCAAGTAACCGAAGGTCAACTACAGGGTATGTTGTTAAACTTGGTTATGGAGCTGTCTCATGGTGCAGCAAGTTGCAACCAACTGTGTCTTTGTCAACAACAGAGGCTGAGTACCGGGCTGCAGCTATGGCGGCGCAAGAAATTACATGGCTGGTTCAATTGCTAAAGGAGCTGAAGCAAGATGTGGCGGAAAGAGTGGTTCTGTTCTGTGATAACAAACCCGCAATCCAGCTGGCTGAAAACCCGACGTTTCATGCACGTACGAAGCATATTGAGGTTCATTACCATTACATCCGTGAGAAGGTGTTGAAGGGAGAAATAGATCTTGTTTATGTTGATACTTTAGTTCAAGTAGCAGATATCTTTACTAAAGGATTGTCAAGGGATAAGATGTTGAACTTCATGACCAAGATGGGAATGCACAAAGTCAATGTTGAGAGGGAGTTTGATGAAATGGCAACATCGACTTTTGGTGATTAGTGGAAGTTGATGTGCTGGATGCTTGATGCTGATATGGTCCACGTAGTCACTGCTTTAGTTTATTTAGTAATATGTGGTATTTTTATTTGTGTTAATTTCTGCATGTTCTAGTAGTGGTTGGTTAGTATGTAGTGCAAGTAGTGGGAAGTTATGGTTTCCTTAGTATTTCTATTGTAGCAGATAGTTCTTGTTTTCCGTATGAACATTTTTATCCAAGTTTTCTTCAGATATAAGTGTGTGTTTCTCCTGTGTTTGATTGTGTATCAAACTTGTATCACTTGTTAAGGTCAACATATACGACCAATTACATATTGTAGTATGCATGCATAAGTAACATTTAATCTCCTAGCATGCATACTTTTAGCCGTAGTCTATGATCAGTAGATTGACAAGTCTCATGTATGCATCTTTGGGATGTTTAGAAGTTTGTGATTTAGAAAATTATGTTAGAGAAATGAACCAAAACACAATTCACATATTTGCACAATTTATCTTTTTGCCTATTAATGGTTCAAAATTACAATTTTTCATGTCATGTATGCATCTTTGGCATATATTCATTACTATATATGTGCTAATGAAAACGAATCATTATCAAGCCAAGCAGTAACACTAATATTCATTACTATATATGTATGCATCTCCTTGGTAATGCACACTTGTGTAATAATAAAGAGAAAGAATTGTACGTACGCGTACCTTGAGTTTTGAATAGTAATGCGCTTATTAAATAATAAGTTGTTTCCAAATGAAAACATTGTCGCTGACACCATCTCGTTTCTTTCTCCATTGCTACTTACTGATAAGCACTGTTACACGAAACAAACGAAATACAATTAATCATTTTCTTTATCATTCATCACTTCAATTGGGAACGCTTCACTAAACGATTCATTTAAATTAAAAGAAGTGAAAATGATGTAGTAAAGCTGAGAAATGAGAATGAGTTGATTACCACTTTGTCGTTTTGAAGGAGGATTCCTTTGGAGAACATTTCGTACAGATCTTTGTTGCTTACGTTAGAGTACTTCTTAGGAGTTTTTGACATCTGGACTATTTCTTTGTAGTCTCTAGGTAGTTTGGCCTCCCATATTTCAATGTCCTCCTATATACAATTAGTAAGAATATATTGTTGTTGAATGAGTCCATTTTCATTTCTCATCCAAGAATTTTCCATTATGATATCCAACAATAGATGGCTTTAATTGAAAAAAAAGTCAATAAGTAGATAAATAATATTTCTTTCATAATTTGTTTATCGGTCTCATGATTATAAGAGGAAAACAACAAGTCACGTAAATGAAAATTACTTACCTGGAATTCCAATGCTTTTTTTAGTTGTAATGCCACCTTACTTGCTGTCGGCCGTTTCTTTCTGTCATCATGTAAGCACTCATACGCAATCTTTACGAAAGCAGTCAACGATTTTGACGCGATTTTATCTTTTATACCCTCAAACACCAACTCATCAACTCTTCTTTCTTCATAGTAATGTTTAACCAAATTGACAAGTGACCTACTACGTGTATCCTCATGGTCTTCCACAAAAGCCAATCTTCCGCACATCAGCTCAAACAAAACCACACCAAGTGAATATATATCAGAATCCCTTGTTAAGAACCCGCTTGTGGCGTATTGTGGGTCAACGTAGCCAAATGTGCCGCAAGCATCATCGATCACAAAGTCAATTTCGTTACTTAATGAAGTTATTATGGACAACCCAAAATCTGTAATTTTTGTTCTCCAACCATCATTTAGTAGAATGTTGGAGGATTTTATGTCCCTATGTATCACAAGAGGATCACCTCCATGAAGGAATTCCAACCCGATCGCAACATCTATTCCAATCTTAAGTCGTTCGGTCCATGTAAGACTAGCATCTTTCACATGTCGATCCAGACTTCCTTTAGAGGCATACTCATAAACAAAAATCTTTTCATCATTTTCGATACAATAACCTACAAGACCAATAATATTCTCGTGCTTATACTCAAAAAGAACTTCGAGCTCTGTCAGAAATTCTTTATCTCCTTGACCACGCAATCCATCCCACCGCTTAACGGCAATAGTAGTGCGTCCATTAGCACGTAAAATTTCTCCTCTATAAACCCTCCCAAATCCTCCATCTCCAATTAGATTGTTAAAGTTTTGTGTGGCCAGTATTATGTCTTCAAATGACATGCGGAGGTTGTCCTTGTGAGTTTCCTGTTTAAAAGATAGAATGAGACTATTAACGGTTGTTTAAGGTCTATTTAAAAGGTCCTTTAAAGGGTGTCATAGCCCCATAATTGTCAAATAGCTGTTTAAGGATCCGACAAATGGTCGTTTGAATGTTATTGTGTCATAGCCCCACACCTTTAAACGGCCGTTTAAGTTCTTCGTCGAACAATCAATTGAGTATGGGGGTGGCATATTTAGCTTTTGAGGTGGTGTGGGAATAGTAAACATACTTTTATTTGCCACAAGTCCCATGTTTCTTTTGATATAAGAAAGATCGAAAATGAACACTACTTGTCATATATAAGATATCAACATTAAAAAATGAAAAGTAGTTTACATTGTTATGACTTTAACTAACCTGGAAGTTTAATGCTTTCTCAAGTTCCTCGATGACGGCTTTCATTTTCGGACGCTCTACTTGCTTTTCGGCCAAACATTTATACCCGATTTCTAGGAATGTATTCAAAGAATCTTGATTGGGTCCTTTACTTAGTGTAAAAGTACTTTCTTCCTTTAAAATAGGATCTACCAAATCTTTTATTGTTCCGTTCTTAAAGTGTTCTTTCACAACGGGTGCAAGACCCCTTTCATTTTTGTATGTGTATACAGGATCATAAGCTAACGTCCCGGACAGAATCTCAAATAATACTACCCCGAAAGAATAAACATCAGATTCTTTTTTTAACTTACCTGACCTTTCATATTCTGGATCCAAATATACTTGTGTGCCGGCAACATTCTTGGTGTTAAGAGTGCTTTTTGTATAATTGAGTGGGTGGAGTTTGGAGAGTCCAAAGTCAGCAATCTTCGCTTCCCAGTTCTCATTTAATAGAATATTTGCGCTTTTTATGTCACGATGGATTATCTTTTGCTTGTTGTACATGGTGGTATGCATGTAATCCAATCCACGTGCAATATCAATGCATATTTTTAGTCGTTGCACCCAAGTGAATTTAGTCATCTTTCCTTCGCTTCCCAAATAATCATCAAGGCTGCCATTAGAGACATACTCATAGACCAGGATCATACGAGGAGGTTCATGAGAGAAGCCATAAAGAGAGACTATGTTCGGATGCACACAACTACTAAGTGCTTCTATTTCTGTAATGAACCCTTGCTCTCCTTCTTTGTCATCTCTTTTGAAGATGTCTTTTATAGCTACAAGGCTACGTCTCCTAGGAAGTTCTGCTTCCTTATCGCCTTTCATTGCAGAAGAATCAAAGTGCTCAAGTTCCGCTTTATACACGACACCATATCCACCAAACCCAATGCGATATTTTTCAGCAAAATTTTCAGTGGCTAACTTTATATCATCAAATTTAATCTTCAAGTGTTCCAAATCTTTCCCCTGCAACATCATGTTCTTAGAGGAACATTAAGCCCATAAATGCTAGTAATTAAGAATTATGTTTGAGAGTTAAAAAGAAATTATGGCTAGATAAAGTTATATGTCCCCCACTAGAGAAGTGACGGGTTATAGTCTTACTTAAGACATGAAATTATTCTAAACTATAGTACAATAGAATTAGATTAATTAGTGCTGTTAAAAAAATTATGATCGACGCTAGTACCTTGTTCATTGACTTCATTCCTATCTAGAAATTATAATTTTTCCATAAGCTAGACACTTAAAATTAAGTTACTTTGTACAAGTAACTAGCAGGCCGGTGATACCCGAGCTCACACACGTCAATTTTGCATAGAATTAAATATGTCGCAAGTATATGGCCGATTCTAAAAGAACATGTTCTTGTGAAATAAATGTTGAGTAACATAAAGGCTAGACAAATGATCACAATCTATGGACATAGATAAAACTAAGCTCATTATGAGGGCATGAATTTCAGAGAACACCATATTGTTGTAATAATAAGCTTTGACGAACACGAATGGTAATTTAAAAACAATGATCACGATCTAATGTATAAACCTAGTCAAGTATACGAGGAAAATAAAATATATCATAACTAATAATAACTTAAATAAAAGACTCAAAAAAGACAATACTGCATAAAAAGACAAAAGAAAATCACCATATTTATGAAGTTTATAATTCTGTACGAAACAAAACAAAACTGCATTATAAATTTTAGAAAAAATTACATAAATGGTTCATGTGATTTGATCATATTATATGTTTGATACTTACACTTTAAAAATTACAAAATTAGTTCAAATTTTAGTGTACTCATACACATTTGGTCACTAACAATAAATTCTTTAGTTTTTATACATTTTATAAATATTTAAACTAACTTTTATTTAACTTTGGGGGCCAAAATTACAATGTCTACACAAAGTTTAATAAGATTAATATATATAGTTTATAATTAGATTGAGTACTGCTCTAGGACAATTAATAAGATTTATATAATATAATTTATTATTATAATAAGTAGAAATTTGTTTTAAAGTTAGCAAACTGATCAAACTTGTGGGGGCGTCATGAAAATGTTGGAATATTAAAAGACAATATGATCAAACTTGAAACGAGCCCAACAAAGAAAAGGAAAGGCGTCATGTCCAAAAGCTTAATAATAATTAATAGAGCAAATTACAATTTAAATCTCTAATATTTTTTTAATTTTAACTCCTTTCTAATTAAAAAGTATTTAATTTTTTTAGAACAGCAACTCCTAAATTATTTAGGATATAATGGACAACACCTAAATAACCTATGAGTAATCCCTACCAAAACTAAAGGGCTGTTTGGCAATATTTGAATGATTAAGTACTGAACCAATAAAAGGTTTGACCCATTAAATGCTGAACCATTAAGAGATCTGAACCATTAAGAGCTAGTATATCGTTTAACTATTCAAAGGCAAATGTCTTACCAATTCAGATAAGAGTTCTTAATTATTCAACATTAGACCTCTTAACCATTCAGCATTAGTATAATGCTTAACCATTCAGAGGCAAATGTCTGAACCATTCAGACATTTGCTCGTGAAACAAACAGTCTGAACCATTAAGTGCTGAATCATTCAGACATCTGAACCATCAAGAGACTGATTAAAAGGGTGCCAAACAGCCCCTAAAACTCACAACCTTTGGTTGGGATGAACACACGACTCTAACTCGTATATAATTACTACTACACCAAACCAACACCTACAAAAAAAAATGCATTTAATTACCTTCCAATGGTAGGCAGAAGTACCTTCAACCGAACTTTCCTTTAATACCAACTGCAAATTAACAAATGGCTGGATTGATACATATTTAAAAGTTAATATGGAGAACAAAATGATAGAAGTGGAAAAATAAGCTGGGCTTAATTACCGAGTTTTCATATGCGAGTTGAAGTTCCAGTGCTCGGTTAAGTGCAATGATAACCCGATCTATATGAGGACGTTGTACTCGTTGCTCTTTCAAGCACCAATACGCTGCCTCCGAAAACACTTTTAACGCTTTCGAGTCCATTTGGTTCTTAATATGAACATGAATATCCGGATGGATGATCTCACTGAGTGTTCCCTTTTCATAATGGGATTTCGCCAATCTAGCCAATGGCTCCCGGTATGCTTTCCTCCCACTCAGCACTTCGAATAAAACCACACCAAACGAGTAAACATCCGACTTGTGATTCACGCTCGCAGAGTCTACATACGTTGGGTCTATATACCCCCGCGTGCCACACGCACGGTCTAGGACAAGACCATGCCTTCGAGCCGCTGGTTGCATAACGGACAGCTCAAAACCCGATAGTTTTGGCTCCCACTCGTCATCTAATATAATCTTCGAGCTCTTGATGTCGCGGTGTATGATGCTTAAACTGCGCCCCTCGGCGCAGTGGATGTAACTGAGTGCACGCGCAATACCAAGACATATGTGTAATCTTCGGGTCCATGTGAGCGTAACGGGGTCACTTAGGTGTTGGTCTAGACTCCCCTTGGCCTTACAGTTAGTTATTATGACCTTCTCGTCATTCTCGTCACAAAACCCGACAAGAGAGACGACATTTTGATGTTTGAGACATGACAGCGTCAGAATCTCTGTCTGAAACTCTTTGATCCCTTGTCCGTACACAGAATCTAACCTTCGTGCGACAATATCAATCAGTTCTCCGGACCTTAGGGCCAGTTGCCCCTTGTATTCTTTTCCAAATCCATCTAGTCTGATGAAATTTTCATCAGAAAAATTGTTGGTAGCTGTTACTATGTCTTTGAGGGGAATTTTTAGGTGATCAAACTTTATGTCGAAAGAAGACATATTACATATATATATGATGATCGATCTACTTGTGTTTCTCAATGAGAGAAAAGGTTAGAGCTAGCTAGCTAGAAATGAATGGATGTGAAGGAAGATATGGAATATTAAGAGGATCCCCTAAATACTTTTAAGAGTTAATTACGCAAATGGTCCCTGTGGTTTATTGAAAATAACAGGTTTTGGTACTAAGAGTTTTTTGTAACAAGTATGGGTATTGTGTTTTCAATTTGTAACGAGTTAAGGTATTAACACTAACAAACATTAACTTTTCAGTTAAATCTAAGGGCATTTTTATCATTTTACCTTACATGGACTATAGATGTCATTAATACATAAAACTAATTGTTTGTGTAACTTTATATATACATATAGATATATGAATGCGTAGAGACACACATAAACACTCACTTATGTTCTAAAACTAATTTCACCACCACCATCCCCGCCGCCTGGCGACCATCCCCGTCGCCCCCATCGCCCCCACCGTGGTGAGGAATTCGATCCACTAACCCTAATTCTTCGCACATTTTGAATCTTTTGTAGAACGCGTAAATGTTGCCCAAATTTCCTCCCGGGATTATCACCCAATCAAATTGCTTAAGGATCTCAATCGCTGCGATTTTCTGACCTTCTAATCGCTAGCTGTTCAACGAATTTGCAAGGTAACTCGGTAACTCCGATGTGATTTCTCGAATTAGCTTTATGCAACCATCGAAATCCGTATCGATGCTTATTACAAACGCTCCGTTAGCTATTGGTTGAACTAATTACGCCATTGAGATCTTGTTCGCCGGTAATTTTACTATCGACGGAATTCCTACGGCGGTGCAGTAGGCGGAGAGAGCGGCGGAGGTGTCTCCGGTGGAAGCGCAACCTACGCCGACCACCGGTTTATTCATCTTATGGAGGCGGTTCACATGGCTGACTAAAACAGTCATCCCTAAATCCTTGAAGCTTCCGATGTGGCTTATACCGTAGTGTTTGACCCACAAATCATTCATTCCGTCGAGATGTTGTTTTCCGAATCGCTCTGCCCAGAAGAGATTTGTGTTGCCTTCGAAGCAGCTTATTATATCGTCGTTGTCGATCTCCGGTAACACCCATTCTTTCTTCGACCATACGCCGGAGCCGTAAAGCCATGCGGTCCGACCGACGCGTGAGTCGAAGAGCGAGTGCGAGTATTTTCCATCGAACTGCTTCAGAGCGTTGAGGTCGTGTTGGACGGTGAGTGGCGGCGGCGACGAGCAGGGAGATGATGTTGGGGGTGGTTGGGATTGGATTATTTTATTTTTATATTCAATAGTTAATTACACAAATAGTCCCTGGATAAAAGAACTATATAAAATTACAAAAGTAATCCCTCAAAGGGTATTTTAGTCATTTTACTTAAACTTAACAGAAAAACTAACGTCCGTTAGTTTTAGTACCTTAAATTGTTACAAAATTTAAAACACAATACCTCAACCTGTTACAAAAAAATCTTAGTACCCAAACCTATTATTTTACATAAACCACAAGGACCATTTATGTAATTAACTCTACTTTTAACAAGTGGTGTAGAGGCACAAAAAGTTGTACCATCAGCTTTAAATGATGTATAATACTGTTTATTTCCCCACATCAATAATAATAGAGTATTTTGACTTCATTCTTTTTTTTTTTTTTTGAACGGCTGGTTAGTGGTTGGTAATTAGTATCTTCAAGTTAGTAATATTCGTCAAAACGTCAGTATTTGACTTCATTCTTTTAAATGGTCATCTTTATCATTTGGTCAAAACGTCAGTATTTTGATGTCTTTTAAAAGGTCATTGCTGCGATCAACTAAAATCATGATCCCTTTGATCATGATGTAATATAATCAAACAAGTTGGATATATGAAGAGGAATTCAAATCAAAATAGTAATTTTAGCGTTACTTTTTTAAATACAATAGTAAAGTAATATTGCATTTGTTTAGAATAGTGCTACTGATTATATCATTATATATTTAAAAGTAATCCGCGTATTAATTATCTATATATTAATAAAGCAAATTAAAGGAGTAGTGAGGGTTTTGAGTTTTTGAAACCGGCCACAAAAGTCTCTTTTGTTTTTATATTAGCCACGGTCATTTTAAAAAATTTAACACCAAAAACTAACGGCCATCCATTCCAGGAACTAATCGTGCTACGATTTCGTAAACAGTTGAGACCAATGATGACTTGTGTAATTTTTTAAAATTTAAGATCAATACCGTAATACGAACACACCACAAAGACCAATCGTGTAATTAACTCCATTAAAATATAACGTTTGGTTATTTGTAGCCACATTTATACAATATTTCTAAGAATTCTAATCGAGAATTTTATCACTGAGTCAGGATCCGCTAGTTGGTAAATACATGTGCTACTGATTTTATTATTATTATTAATTATTAAAAAAGTAATCCGCGTATTAATCACTTATCATTTCCTTGGACTTTGACGCGTAGTAGGTGGTGTCAGTTTATGAGTGTGGGACCGCAAAGAAGAAATATAGCCCACATGCAATGTTGTTTTTGAATTGCTTAATTTTATTTTATTTTTTTAACAGCAAACCTATATTACTTATATTTTTAAATTACTTCATATTACTTTATTTTATTTTATTTTTTTTGAACAACAATTATTTTTATATTAGATTAACTAGCAAGATGTTCGACAGTTACATAGTATATTTTTATAATTAAAACATTTGCTATAAAATTCTCTTTACTTATTTTATTAATCAATTTATTATTACCATTATTAGTTTTGTATTCAAATTAAAAAATTTAATATAAATTAAAGAAATATTAGTTTAAATCAACCAACATTAACGTAACCTCTCGCCAAAAAGAAATTGCCTCAAAAGAGGCTCTCGTAAGAAATTTAATTTGTACAACTTAGATAATTTTAATTTGTATGTTTATAATCGATAAATATTAGTTTAAATTAGATAAATTTGATAAGCTAATTGTTGGCATCTTTGTGTAACTTTAATTTGTAATATTTCTTTTTAACTTGTTTGTTACTTAACATCTGGCTAGTTTCTTTTAATATTAGACTAGCGTTTTAAAAAAAATAAACATCAACTTTATTGTATTTTAGAGAAAATATATATGTTTTTCTAAACAAAATTGTAAGGCTTAAATAGATATAATGTTATTAAAAGGTTTTCTTAATACTAAAAACCTACGTCTATTTAACACCAAAAATCATAACAAAATAAAATCTCTAGACGTAATAGTACTAAAATCTTCGAATTAGACTCGCACAACTAAAATCGGCTTTATTTGACGAAAAGAAGTAACTCACCATTTAAATAAATATTTTTAATCATTAAATGTTTTAAAAATATTTTTTTAGATTTTGTTTAAAATGTCTTTCTTATTGAAAATTTACAATTAACTAAAAACGGTTTTGGATATATTTTAAGTCTTTCTTAAAATTTAACAACAAACTATTACAAAAAAGATATTTAAAGAATTTCAAACAATATGTTAACAAAACATTTTAAAAATATTAAAATTTAAAATATTAGTTTACATTATTAAATTAACATTTAATTAAAGTTGTATTTAATGAAAATCTCATAATTAAAGATATTACATTTATTTACGATGGTTAATATTTAATGTTAAGTAGTAGAGTGTTATAGAGTAAGTGCAAATAGCAACACCCTATTTTGTATTTATTTAAGAACTAATAATTGTTAAATGACATATTTAGATGGTACAGTAGAATATTTAACGATCAAATATAACTCATACTTTTATTATACGACTCTGAAGCAAAGTAAAAACTAATAATTAAAACCAATAATCTCACATGACTTTCGTAAGCGTGAAGACATACTTATACCAACGTACCTTTTCCTAGAATATAATGAAATAACATAATTAAACTTAATAGAGTTTTAAATAAATAAATGTTTGTTATTTGTAAATAACAAAAAGAAAGGTGAAACTAAATAGGTGTCATGGCCAGAAAAAATAATATAAAAACAAACTAAATAATAGAAGATTAAATGGAGCAGCCGGAAAGTCACCTCAGGTGACTCAAAAGTCAAACCTATGCAAATATACTTTTCTTAAATAGTTAATTAGATCATCGACGGACGGATAACCCCTCTAATAATCTCAATTACTTAAATACGAAACCTGAGACTATCATCAACAAAAAATTCATAATATGTGAGAAACCTCCCTGGCTCACCTGAAACACCTCCTTTATTTTTGTTACAGGTGAAACTTAAAGTTAAGACCTACATCTATTTTATAAGATCTTAAGGCACCTCAACTTAAGAATTGGGATTAATCAAAATTATTTGGATTGAAATTTTATATATAATTTTACAAATATATATATACACACACACAATATTTTTTCAAAATTTAATATACAATTTTTCAGTTTCGTCCCATTTTGACCTACTTTCTCTGTTTGTAGGCTGATTTTGACCGAATTTGTCCTTTGACTGATTAATTAAAGAACGATTGCTGAAATCAAATCGAGGGACCCGGTGCCTTTAGGCTCATAGTTGGAAAGAGTTATGGGTTCCATCCTCTGTTGTACTTAATTCTTCAGGTGAATACATATATATGCAATGATATTTTTTTACCTTTGATTTACATTGATGGATGCGTTTAACGCAATTTACTTATATTACCACTAGTTTAATAACCCGTATAATGCGCGGTTGAATAAATAAAATATTAAAAAGTTATTAACAAAAATCATGAATTATAAAATGATCTTTTGATAGAAGATATGATTGACATTACGTATAAATGTTAGAATGACAATATCATTTCTTAATTTTTTTTATTTTTCTCAAAAAAAGTTGGGATTTAAACTAACTGTTTCAAAACAAACCGTTTTTAAAAAAAGTTTCGTTTTTAATAATTTTTTTAAAACTTTGAATTTTAATTATTTTTGTTTCATAAGAATTTTATTTTTAGAAAACACGGGTTTAAAAATATATCGTGTTTTTTAAAAAGTTTGATATTAAAAAAAATCTTGTTTTATAAAAAGTTATTTCTTTAGAAATTGTAATTTTAGAAAGATCTCTTTTTTTATTTAATAAAAAAATTGATATGAAAATTAATTAAATAATATTATTAGTAGTTAATGTGATATTTATTAAAATAGATAAGTGGAATATGAAAAAATAATTAATTAATATTATTAGTAGTTAATGTGATATTTATTAAAATAGAGAAGTGAAAAAATAATATTTATAAGACCTAGAATTATGCCATGTGCCTTCCAAAAACCTTTTTTTTTATTAGTATAGATAGATAGATTTCATGAACGACTGTGTGATAGGCTTCTCTTGTATTATGTTTCTATCTGTTGTTGTAAAGAAGCTTACTAGAGCCCGTGTAGAAGGTTAGTTCTTAACTTTTGACTGGAAACTGATATTTTCGGTTAGAGAGAAAAGCTTAAGTGACGTTCTATTCTCTTTGATTGTTATAGATTAGAGATATTCATTCACCTTCTAAGTCACAAATGTAGAAAAATAAAGTGAAGGGTTCATTTCTAAAATTTACTGAAATTAACATCTGAGAAATTAAGTTAAAAAAGTGATAAAATTAATATTAAGGACATAATTAACATGGTCGATGTTCTTCTTTTGTAAAAGCCTCATATGGGTAGAAATTCAATGCCATAGACAATAAGACCAGACATGGTTTTTTCGTAACATCTCAATTTCAAACTCAAATGAAAATGATCATCATTGAGCTTGTTGCCTAAGTTGAATTCTCACACAATAACTTCCATCAATCCATCTTCTCTGAGCTTAGGAATCCTTTCATTACAATGAAAGTTTACTAATCTTGGAGATCTGAAATAAAGAAATTTGGACTCCTTGCTTTTCCTAAGGAGCACATTCCTAGCTCTCATGGGACAGTGCAAACCATGACATTTTTATGATAGTTTGAACATGAGATAACATGCATAATTTGTATCTAGCGACAACGTTTGGGTTTCGAGCTTACATTTGATCCGGAATACTTGCTGTGATAAAAGCTCGGCCACCTCTTGAAATCTACATTTAAGATCAATTGCATATAAGTAAAAAACACTTATTACGATCCCTGTTGAAATAATCAATATAAACATGACTCATGTATTTATACGTATGAAGTATACCAACTCTAATCCAAACAAATATAAAGTCATGTAACACGAACTTAACTCGTATAACTTGATTACTTTAATAGGTCAGACGGATTAATGACTAAAAACATGTTAACGAGTCAGTTGAGCAAATCCTAATAGTGCTATTTACAAATAATAACATCCCAAGTGATTATGTAAACAACCAAATGGAATTTAACCCAATGGTATCATAATGTTATGACTAATATTTTAAGAATTTAAGTGATAAAAGTTTAAGTGACATCATAAATATAACGAAGTAGACATAAAGCATACGAGCTTGTGGTTAAGAATAAAAAAACCAAACAAGTAATATATTTTGAAAACTTAATAATATTTTAAACGGAAAAAGCGGGAAAAAAACGCACACAAATATGATGGGCAACAAGATTTGTTATTTGTGGAGTGAATCAGTGAAAGATTTTATGTAACGGCAACAAGATTCGCAGAGCCGAAGATCTTGAGCAACGAAAAAGAAAGATTTTGTGCAACGGTAACATATAATCGAACCTCTACCTATTAATATTTCTTGTCACCGTCTTCTGTTTTCTCAAATTAACATTCGATCGCTTCTATGATATATATCTACTTCTCCGGCGAACCCCCACCCAATCGATCTATTCAAAACCCTAATATCTACTTGGGGATTTCTTGAATGCAATCAGGGGGTTTTCAATTCATGGGGATTTCTTGTAATCAACAGGTAAATTTTCTAGACTATTATCCACTCTCTACACTTTGAAACGAAGAATCTCTTCAATTCATGCAATTAGGGTTTTTTGGGGTTTTCAATCCGCGCAGAGTTTTCTTTAATCTGTTCATTTTACTCAGTTTTTGTTTGCTTTCAGTATAATCTCGTCCCCAATCCATAACTACCGACTGTTCTCTTTTCAGGTTTCAGTTTGATTAAATCATTATTTGAGTATCAGTACCTCCACTTCTAATTGATTTGATATAAGGTATGTTGTTCGTTACTTTCTTAGAGTTTCATCTCAAGAAATGATGTTTATTTTAATGTTTTTCTTTTTTATAAAGGAATGACATGTGTTTGTTTTGTTTCATTTGTTGGATCATCCATTGCTGTTTTTCTGCTCTTTCCTGTGAGATTGCATCTGTGGACTTTCTGGAACCGTAAGTTTTCTATGTCTCTGTTGTATATGTAAGTTTAATGAACTTGTTTTGACTGTTGACAAAATGTATAAAATGCTTTGTGGACAAAATAAAGAAAAAAAAACAGATTAACATTTTGGTTTCAAAGTGTTTTTATAAAGGAAATTTAATTTAGAAAGAATATTCAAATCTGATAAAAATGAAAAATAAAGAACAATGGATCTTTTGTAGTCGTTTGGCATGTTTCAAACATAGGAGTTTATATCTGCTTGATCTTGAGTGCAGAGTTGATCTTTTAATATCCAGTCAATCTTATGCTCACAGCACTGAAGTAGAGGTATTGATATCTTATCCAGAGTTGTTCTTCTAACATTCGGTTGATCTTGAGTGCAGAGTTGTTCTTCTAATATCTGGTTGATCTTATGATTGCAGCAATGGTTGATGATAGCAAGGTCCGAGGGCTTGCTTAGTTTCTTACAGACTTTTTATACTGAATGCAATCAGGGGTTTTCAATTCTTGGGAAGTTCTTGTAATCAACAGATAAGTTTTCTAAACTCGTATCCGGTCTCTAGACTTTGATGTTAATAATCTTTCTGCAGACTTGTAATTTAGGTTTTTGGGGGTTTTCAGGTCACGCAGAATTCAATCTTGTTTGTTTTCAGTATAATCTTGTCCCCAATCCATAACTACTGACTGTTCTCTTTTCGGGATTGAGTTTGATTAAATCATTATTTGAGTATCAGTACCTCCACTTCTAATTAATTTGACTGATTACTTTCTTTGATTTTCATCACTATTAAATGATAATTTTGATTGCACTCTATATATCTATAATCTTAAGTGATGATGTTTATTTTGCTGTTGGTTTTGTAAGGAATCAATGTGTTTATTTTGTTTCATTTGTTGAATCATCCAATGCAGTTTTCCTGCTTTATCCTGTGAGATTGCATCTTATTTATTTTGCAGGCTTTTTACATGGAAGTGCAATAGAGTATGTGTGTTGTCTGTGTATATGTGTATGTAAGTTTAATAATCATATTTTGACTGTTGATAAGATGTCTAACATGCTTGTAGACAAAATAACAAGAAAACCAATTCATATTTTGGTTTCAGCATGTTTTTATAAATAAAAAAGAATAAATTTGAAAGAATATTTCGTAATCTTTTGGCATGTTTTTAAGCATAAGACGTTATATTCAGTTAATCTTGAGTGCAGAGTTGATACTTGTAATATCCAGTTGATTTAAAGAAGACCATTATGCTTGCAGCAATGGTTGACAAAGACAGGGTCCGAGGGCTGTTTGTTAGTTTCTTACATAACTTTTTTCTTTTATTGTTTTTAAGTTTTATTAGCCTGACTTACATCTCAATACAGTCTTAAATTACAGGAAGCTGAAGAACTCATGGGTTCGGCACCAGAAAATGTTCTTCTGATCTAAAGAAAGGTATGTGGTCATAAAGAAATATGAAAAATGTTGTATTACACACTTTTTCCAAATCAAAATCACGTGTAGGACAAAGAGGCGTATGCATGCTTACTTAATGTCCTTCCCCTTGAACATAATACCACAACACTAGATACAAAAGGTCCTACAGAAAGAGCAAACTTGATTCTCGAACCAATCAGAGAAATTGGTATGTTACTTGAGTGCAGAATTGATCTTGTAATATCCAGTTGATCTAAAGAACACCCTTATGCTTTCAGCAACGGTTGATGATAGCAAGGTCTGAGGGCTTGTTTAGTTTCTTACTTACTCTCTATTAATGATTTACAGTTTGTTCCTGATTACATCTCGATACAATCTTAAATTACAGGAAGCTTAAAAACTCATAGGTTTGGCATCAGAAAATGTTCTTCTGGTCTGAAGAAAGGTATTTGGTCATGATTGATATGAAAAGAGTTGTATTACACATTGTTTGCTAATTTATCAAAACCGTGTGTAGGATGGAGAGGCGTATGCATGCTTACTTAATGTTCTTCCCCTGAATGCGGTATCACAAAAAACTTTGGATACAAAAGATCGCACATAAATAGCAAAGTTGATTCTTGAACAAGCATTGGAATGTAAAAGGTATGTTGTATCTAAGGACGTTGTTTAAGGGTCCACAAATTTGAATCATGCATTTGTTGCCCAAATATTTAAGCAAAGGTGAGTCTTATTACTTTTTTTCAAGTGTATGAAAGCTAGACTAAAGGTTTAATTATGAATTATATGATATATTATGTGTAACTTGAATGACAGGAATGAGCTTACTATAAAACGAAGTCTTCGTTTGCTGAGATGGTGACCAATGTTTTAGAATGTGGATCAACAGTCTTGGAGTCGAAACACATGTTTAATAATGTGTGGGAGGATGTCAGAAGCTGCTGATCTTAGACTTTAATAAGAACATGCTTGCATGAAAATTATAAGTGATTAATTTTGCATTCAGATGCTTGAAGTTCTTTAACTTTCTTTATTTAGATATTTCCGCTTATATTAGGAAACATGATTATATCTATTAAGTGATAAAGAACATTATCACTTCATTTTGGAAAAGACAAGTTGTAAGCTTTTATAAAAAGACTTGATTTAGAAAGAATATTATGTTAAAGAAATCATGTTATCAATCATGTTATTTTTGATTTATCATTTTATTCTATATTACATGATTACATGTTCAATTCTGTTATCACCTGTCTTTTGTTTCTCTTATATACAGAAGAGGTTAAACATAGCACAAACAGTCTATTACTAAACAATGATGAGAAAAATGACAAAGAATATGATGAAGGATGTGCAACTCTGAATGCAGGAAATTTTTGTAGGATTTCTCATCACTATGTGAATCTGCAAAATCTCAAATTCATCTAATTACACTCTTAATTTGCTGTTTGACTTTAGCAGCATATTGTTTTTGTAAAAATGCAGGCATGGGATATTGGTTGCAAATCTCTATGTTCCTTGGTGCTATTCGAGCAAGCGAATGATATTTTCATTGCCTCTTGGCTGTGTTTTCTGAATCGAAAAAAGTATGCTTCACATCATTTAAACATGACACACCCAAGGTTTCTTCTCCTTCTTCTTCTTCTATTTATTTATCTATTTATTTATTTATAATTTCATGTCTGAAAACCCTCATGGGAGATGACTACCAAAATAACAAGGAAAGGTGTAAGTTATTGCTCATTTGTTTTGAGAACAAATTTCTATTTGTTAAATTGTAAGCCATTTCTGGTTAATATATTTAATTGCTTACTTATCTTTGTGTTACTAGACATGATCCATAAGCGGATGGCCATATTATAACGGGGAAAGTTTACTTTGCTGAACAACCTGATCTGTGTAGAAGGTAAAAAGTTCAGATTCTTGCTTAAAAGTAGATTTATTATATTAATTGATTTGACTGTATTATTTTGCAGCCTTTGTACATGGAAGTGCAATAAAGCAATGTGTGTGTCTATGTATATGTGAATTTTGACTGTTGATAAGATGTCTAAAATGCCTTGTAGACAAAATGAAAAGAAAACCTATTCAGATTTTGGTTTCAACATGTTTCTATAAAAACGAATGAATTTGAAAGAATATTTCGTAATCATTTGGCATGTTTTTAAGCATAAGAGGTTAAATTCAGTTGATATTGAGTGCAAAGTTGATCTTGTAATATCCAGTTGATCTAATGAAGACCCTTATGCTTGCAGCATTGGTTGACAAAGGCAAGGTCCGAGGGCTTTTTTAGTTTCTTACATAGTTTTTTTTTATTGATTTATAGTTTTATTTGCCTGATTTACGTCTCAATACGGGCTTAAATTACAGGAAGCTGAAGAACTCATGGGTTCAGCACCGGAAAATGTTCTTCTGATCTAAAGAAAGGTATTTGGTCATGATTAATATGAAAATATTGTATTACACACTGTTTGCTAATTAAAATCACCTGTAGGACACAGAGGCGTATGGACGTTTACTTAATGTTCTTCCCTGTGAACACAATACCACAACACTAGATACAAAAGATCCCACAGAATTAGCAAACTTGATTCTTGTAAAAGCAGAGAATTTGAAATGTAAAAGGTATGCTACTTGAGTGTAGAGTTGCTCTTGTAATATCCAGTTGATCTAAAGAACACCCTTATGCTTGCAACAGCGGTTGATGATAGCAAGGTCCGCGGGCTTGTTTAGTTTCTTACTTACTCTCTTCTATTGAATTACAGTTTGTTCGTCTGATTTATGTCTCGATACGATCTTAATTTACAGAAAGCGGAAGAAATCATGGGTTTGGCATCAGAAAATGTTCTTCCGGTCTGAAGAAAGGTATTTGGTCATGATTAATATGAATAATGTTGTATTACACACTGTTTGCTAATTTATCAAAATCACGTGCAGGATGTGGAGGCGTATGTACGTTTACTTAATGTTCTTCCCCTGAACACGGTACCAGTGCAAACTTGATTCTTAAACAAGCATTGGTATGTAAAAGGTATGTTGTATCTAAGGACATTGTTTAAGGGTCCACAAATTTGAATCATGCATTTGTTGCCCAAATATTTAAGCAGAGGTGAGTCTTATTATTTCTTTTCAAGTGTTTAAAAACTAGACAAAATGTTTATCATGAATTATGTGATATTTTGTATGTGTAATTTGAGTAACAGGAATGGACTTCCTGTAAAACAAAGTCTTCATTTGCTGAGATGATGACTAATGATCAAAGCACATCAAGGGAGGAAAGATGTTTTAAATTGTGGATCAACAGACTAAGAGTCAGAACGCATTTTAATAATGTGTGAGGATGTCAGAAACTGCTGATCAAAACTTTAAAGGAACACACTTGCAAGATAAGTAGATAACTGTTAGCTGTTTAAGATTCGCACGTTTGAAATTTATTTATTTGTGCATTTAGATGCTTGAAGTTCTTGAATTTTGTTTATTTTTTGCATTCAGGAGCCTTTCTCAAAAGTCGAAAATTACAATTGGGTTGAAAGGATTGAAAGGAATTATATGTCTCTGTTGTAACTGTTGCTGGAGCTGACATTGTTTCAGGAAACAAGAAGCTTATATTGGGTTTGTTATTTAAACATAATTTTATTCTTTAAATGATGAAGAACATCACTAAGATAGGCTTAATTTAGAAAAGGACACTTTCTACTTAGTTTAGAAAGATTATTCTGTTAAAGAAATCAGGCTACAAAAAAGAAGTTACAAACTTTTCATCTGATCTAAGGTATATATCATTGTTTTTATATTAAAGGATTACATGTTCATTTCTGTTATCAATTGTCTTTTGTTTCTCTTATGTGCAGGACAGGTTAAACATAGCAAAAACCATGCACAAATAGTCAATTAATAAACGACGACGAGGAAAATGGCGAGGAGTATGTTGAAGGATGTGTTACATTAAATGCAGAATTTTTTTATAGGATTTCTCATCAGTATGTGAATCAACAAAATCTCAAATTCAAAAAATTACACTATTAATTTGTTGTTTGACTTTAGCAACATATAGTTTTGGTTAAAATGCAGGCATGGGTTTTGGTTATAAATTTCTGTGCTCCACGGTGCTATTGGAACAACCGCCCGGTACTGTCATTGTCCCTTGGCTGCATTTTCTTAATCGGAAAAATTATCCTTCACATCTTCATTTGAACATGACACACTTAACATTTCTTCCTTTCTTTTTCTTTCTTTTTCTTCTTCTTTTAATTTCATGTCAGAAACCCTCATGGCTGGGAGATGGCTCTCAAAATTAAAGAGAAAGGTCTAAGTTATTGTCTATTTGTATTGAGAACAAATTTATATTTGGTAATTTGTAAGTCATTTTTGGTTATTACTATTAATTGCTTACTTATCTTTGTGTTACTAGACATGATCCAGAAGTGGATTGCACCAATCACCAGGGGAAGGTTGACTATACTGAACAAGTTGATCCGTGTAGAAGGTAAAATTTCAGATTCTTGTTTAGAAGTAGATTTATTATATGAATTGATTAGACTGTATTCTTTTGATTTTTCAGGCTAATTTAGTTTATTCTTTATTTGGTGATGCACTATTTGATTTTAATTTTTTCAGCCACCCTTGGTTATTGTGTTATTCTGTTCATTTCTCTATATTATTCTACTTATATAAAATGTTATTTAAATTTGATTTCAGTTACCACATACAAGATTATACATCTATATGCATCTTATGTAAGGTTAGTGATGAGTAAGTCACTTGTATTCTTTATCATATTTTTGTCAATTTCAGTATGATTCGTTCTCCCTTTGATGGTTTTTCAAATATGTAGCTTGATACCCCACATGCATTTTAAAAAATATGTGTTCAATTTTCAGTTCACCCTGAACATGCTCAGCAATCGATTTTGGCCCGGCCTGAGAACACCCTAAATTCACACATTGCTCTTGACATTACCATTAAAGCCCCTGGTACTTGGCAAAGCCCGGTTAGGTGTACCTAAAGATATTTTTCCATGTCATATATAAGTAATTATACTATATAATACTTTTTGATTAAAATTATTTTTCACATGTCATTGCTATGATCTTGTTTTCTGCCATTACTTACAGTACCAAGACGTCTATCATAGTTGACAAAAGTCCTTATGAGGATTACTTACGGATTGATTTAATACTAGGTATCCTGTTGATTACTTTCTTAGATTTTCATCACTATGAACTATAATTTTGATTGTACTCGATATATCTATCATCTTAAGTAATGGTGTTTATATTATAGTTATTTTTTTAATAAGGAGTGACATATGTTTGTTTTCTTCATTTATTGGATCATCCATTGCAGGTTTCCAGCTTTATCCTATGAGATTGCATTTGTGGACGTGGGTTAGGTTCTGGGAACTGTATGTTTTCAACACCATCTTTATTTTGCTGTCTTTTTACATGGAACTCAGCAGGGCCGGCCCATCTGTTGTTAAAGGGAACCACTGGGCTTCGGCCCCATTTTTTTCTTTTAAAAGGTCTGTTATACCTTAGGCCCATTCACCCATCAAACTCTCTTAGTTTGTTATACCATATACAGACTTTCCTTTTCTCGGTTACACTGTGTTCCCGAGTCTCATTTAACGAGAGACATGAAAGGAAATGAGTGGAAAGTGAAAAATAATTGTGTTCTTGAGTTTTTTTTATGGAGGGAAATAAAAGAAAACAAAAAAACTTTATGTTCCCGAGTTTTTTAAAGGAAGGAAATGGAAAGAAATAAAAGGAAAATATTTAAGGATTTTCCTTTCTAACTTTCCGTCCAAAATGGAAGGAAATGGAAAGAAAAGAAATATAACACATAAAATTCTAACTTTCTTTTCATTTTCTTCGAACTCTGGAACACGAAAATTTAATATGTCTTTCCCTTTCTCTTCATTTCTTTTTTCTCTTTAATTTCCTTTCTCTTCATTTCTTTTCTCTCGCTAATTTCCTTTCCTTTCCGTTCTTTTTTTTTTTTTTCTTTCGTTTATTAAACTCGGGAACATAGCGTTACGGTTCCAATTTCCGACCGTTCGTGACCCATCACTTCATTCGTCCGCCGCTGCACGGCTGCACAGTGCACTGTGCACCGCCTACACTTTGATGGCCGGCGAGGGGTCGGCTGTGGGCTGCGGCCTGTCGCCTTCTGCAGTCTGCGGTCTGCTGCGTCCGCATGTTAAAGGGGACCAAATCTTGGCTTGTTTTAATATCAGAAACGAAGGCTCTCTAGTCTCGACTCCTCGTTGAATCTCTGAAACGAAGGGGGAAGGCATACTCAAATCTCAATACTCCAGTCTCTAGGCTCTCTAGATCTGGCATCTCTACTCCTTTTTGACTCTATTTGAATCTGTAATAGCAATTAGCACTTAGCAAGTTAGCAGGTTAGTCTCCTAAATCTTAAATCTTAATTGATGAATTCTGCTTAACTGCTTTAGTGCTTTGAATCTTTGATATCTTGATAGTTCTGTTTAAAGTTTGGAGGCTGCAGCTGCTCATTAGTTCTGTTCAAAGCTTTAATTATTTGATTTGGTATTAGTCTAAAATCATTTTGGTTTTACATTAGGTTAGAGCCTTAGAGGTTGGGACGGCTTTTGATATGGTATTAGGCTAAAAAGTTTGGATAGGGGCCCATATTTTCTAATTTGATTGGGGCCTAAAAAAACTTTTGGACGACCTTGCATGGAAGTGCAATAGTAATGTATGTCTAGGTATTTATATGTATGTATGTATATGTAAGTTTAATGAACATATTTTGACTGTTGATAAAATGTCTAAAATGCCTTGTAGACATAATAAAAGCGTGGAGTAGTGTTTTGGTTTCAAAGTGTTTATATAAAACTATAAAAGACTTAATTTGAAAGAATATTCAAATCTATAAAAACGAAAAATAAAGAGTAAAGAATATTTCGTCATCGTTTTGCATGTTTTAAGCATAATAGTTTATATTCAGTTGATCTTAAGTCCAGAATTGATCTTGTAATATCCAGTTGATCTAAAGAAAACCCTTATGCTCACAAGAAGGTCTTGTTTAGTTTATTGCACATTTTTTTATTGATTTATAGTTTTATTCGTTTGATTTACATCTCAATCTGATGTTAAGTTACAGAAAGCTGAAGAATTCATTTGGTTTGGCAGTAGAAGAAGTGCTTCTGAATTCTGATCTAAAGAAAGGTATTTGGTCATAAATAATATGAAAAATGTAGTATTTACACACTCTTTGCTAACATTATCAAAATCGCGTGTAGGATGGATAAGCGTATGCACGTGTACTTAATGATCTTCCATCTGAACACGGTACCACAAAAACTTTGGATAAAAAAACCCACGGAAAGAGCAAACTTGATTCGTGAACAAGCAGAGCAATTGGAAATGTAAAAGGTATTTCATATCTAAGGACCAAATATTTAAGCAAAGGTGAGTCTTGTTACTTCTTGGAGTCAAAACACATTTTAATAATGTGTGGCAGTATGCTAGAAGCTGCTGATCTTAAACTTTAAAAAGAGCATGCTTCCAAGAAAACTGTAAGCGTTTTATGATTCGCACGTTTCAAGCTTTCAAATTTATTTGTTTTTTAGCATTAAGATGCTTAAAGTTCTTGACAAACTTGACCTCGTTTCAGGAAACAAAAAGCTTATATTAGGGTTTTTTTTATCTAAACATGAATATATCTATTTGAATGATGAATAGGGTTTACTAACATAGACTTAATTTAGGAAAAAATACATGTAAGGTTTTATAAAACACCTGATTTTAGAAAGAATATTCAGTTAAAGAAGCCAGGCTAGTAGGCTACAAAAAATCAGTTTCGAACTTTTCATCGGATTTATAGGTATTTCTCATTGTTATAAATTGTGTTATTGTGTAATTTTTCACTGATTTTATATTGCAGGATTATGTTTATATCTGTTATCACCTGTCTTTTGTTTCTCTTGTCTGCTGAACAGGTTAAACATAGCAAACACTATGCACAAATAGTCAACTAATAAACAATGATGTTGAAAATGACGAGGAATATGGGGAAGGATGTGTTACTCTACATACAGAAATAATTTATAGGAATTATCATCAGTATGTAAATCAACAAAATCTCAAATACGAACAATTTCACTCTTAATTTGCTGTTTGACTTTAGCAACAATTTGTTTTGGTCAAAATGCAGGCATGGGAATTTGTTTGTAAATGTCTATGCTCCTTGGTGCTATTGGAGCAACCACGTGGTATTTTCATTGCCTCTTTGCTGCATTTTCTGAATCAACAAAATTATCCTTCACACTAAACTTTTTATTTATTTTTATATTTTCGTTTCAGAAACCCTCTGGAGATGGCTGCCAAATTTATAAGAGAGGTCTAAGTTATTGCTTATTTGTTTTGAGAACAAATTTATATTTGGTAAAATTTTAAGGCCATATCTGGTTAATACTGTTAATTTCTTACTCTTTGTTTTAATAGACATGATCCAGAAGTAGATGGCCCTATCATGATGGTGAAGGTTGGCTGTAGTACTGTACTGAACAAGTTAAGCTGTGTAGAAGGTAAAAATTCACACTCTTTCTTGAATTTATATTTATTAAATTAATTGATTTGATTATATTCTTTTGATTCTTCAGGCTAATTTAGCTTTCTTACTCTTTATTTGGTAATACACATTGATGCAATTTGATTTACATCATGTTATTATTTTTCAATTAATAAAAATAGTTATTTCTGTAAGAATAGGTCAATTCCAAGATGATAATTTCACTGATCTCAATAGCCTTATAAAGGAATACAAAGAAATCTCCTAAATATGGAGATAATATTTACAAATAAATGCTAGATAAATTCTATAACAGGCTATGCACAAGACTAGCTGATTATGTGCTATTACACCCCCGTAGTCGAAGCGGGAGGAGGTCGTATGCTGAGACTGGACCGGAAGACGTCAAAGAGGACTCGTGGAAGACCCTTCGTAAAGATGTCTACGATCTGATGACGAGTGGGAACATGAAGAACTCGAACTTGCCCACCTTATACCTATTCACGAACAAATAAAATATCGAGCTCGATATGTTTGTTACGTTGATGCTGAACCGGATTGCCTAAGAGGTAGATTGCACTCGCACTGTCACAGTAGACAAAAGTGGCTTGTGTGAGAGGAAGATGGAGTTCAAGAAGAAGGTTGCGAAGCCAACATATTTCTACAACAACATTGGCCACACCTCAATATTCAGCTTCAGCACTGGAGCGAGAGACTGTAGGCTGACGTTTGGAGGACCAAGAAATCAAGTTGGTACCCAAGTAGACACAATATCCAGAGGTGGAACGACGGGTGTATGGGCATCCAGCCCAATCGACATCAGTATAAGCAATGAGAGACAGGGAGTGTGCAGGTCCGAGAAGTAACCCGAAGTTAGAAGTACCCTGTATGTAGCGGATGATGCGCTTGAGAGCGTTCCAGTGCTCAATAGTGGGTGAATGGATGTGCATGCAAACTTGCTGAACAGAGTAAGATATATCTGGATGGGTGAAGGTGAGATACTGAAGTGCTCCAGCTAAGCTTGGGGGTACAAAGTAGGATCTTCAAATGGAGGACCAGAAGAGTTACTCAGTCTAAACTGAGTATTGACAGGAGGGGCGACTAGCTTGCATGGGCCCATACTAGCATGCTGTCCTGGTGTTGAGATAAGAACATGTTATCACCAGTGCGATGAACAGAGATACACAAGAAATATGTTAAAGGGCAGAGGTCTTTCATAGCAAACTCTCCGGCAAGAATACTCATGAGGTTTTGGCCAAGGTTGTCCGAGGAGGTAGTAAGTATGATATCATCCACGTAGATTAACAAATAAGCAAGCTGGGTACCATGTCTATAGATAAATAGGGAGTTGTCCGACTTGCTTTGTGTGAATCCTTGAAGAAGCACGAAATCAATGAAGCGCTGATACCACGCTCACGGTGACTGTTTCAAGCTGTAGAGAGACTTCTTTAGAAGGAAAACATGATCTGGAAAATCTCGATGATGAAAGCCATCGGCTGATGCATGTAAACCATTTCCTCTAGGTGTTCGTGTAAAAAGGCGTCGGTGATGTCCAGTTGATGGATTGGCCACGACTAAGAAAGAGCCAAGGAGAGGACTATGCAAATGGTTGCCGGTTTTACAATCGGACTAAATGTTTTACCACAATCAATACCAATCTGTTGTTTTTGACCATCACATACCAAACGAGCTTTGTATCGTTCTAAACTGCCATTAGATTTAAATTTATGTTTCAAAAACCATATACTTCGAATGATATTCATGTCAGGACGTTTAGGTACAAGTTACCAGGTCTTGTTTTTAATAAGTGCACTAAACTCGTTGTGCATGGCATTATACCATTCAGGTGTGGATAGAGCAAGCTGTGGTGTTTTTGGTATTGGGACAAGGGTAGATGTGTGAAAGTCAAAAATAGGTTTTGAGGAGTCGTAGGGGCATCATGGACTAGAATAGGAGAGAGAACATGGGAATGATGGGCCACAGGTGGTCGTTGGGAGTTAAGAGGGGTGTTGTCGGATGGTTGGGCCTGCTGGACGGGTCGTCTAGAATAAGTGATGATAGGGGGAGGTGTTTGAGCCGCTGGGGTAGGGTGAGTGTGGGCTGAGGGAGTTGGTGGGTGTTTGGCCGAAGGGTTGGGCCTGTTGAGAGATGTGTTTCTAGAATATTGGGTGAAAAGAAGGGGTGAGAAAATCATATGAAGATGGGGTTGTTGGTAGACGAATACTATAAGGAAAAATTGATTCCTGAAAGTAGACATGCCGGGAAATAAAAGTTTTGTGGTTTGTGAGGTCAAGGCATTTATAACCGCAGTGGTTTGGGGGATAACCATGAAAAACACATGGTCTTGAACGGTTGGCGAGTTTATTAATAGTGGTGGAGGGGAGGAGACGGTAGCATAAGCAATCGAAGACGCGTAAGTGAGCATATTCGGGGTTACAATTGTAGAGAAGAGTGGTGGGAGTGAGAAATTGACGGTTTTTGTTGGGTAGAATATTGAGAAGATAGGTTGCAACTTCAAGGGCGTGGTGCCAGAAGTTGGAAGGTAGAGAAGCTTGAGAGAGAAGAGTGCGAATCATGTTGTTGATGGTGGGGATTTTGCATTCTGTTTTCCCATTTTGGGAGGACGTGTGAGGATAATAGAAACAAAATACCATGCCTTGTTGTTGGCAAAAATTTTGAAAATTGTGATTTTTGTATTCACCCTCGTTGTCACATTGGAATTGTTTTACTTTTCGCTCAAATTGTGTACAAATGAGGTTGTAAAAATGAGTGAGTTTAAGATTTATGACTAAACGGTACGGTCCAAAGGAAGTTGGTGTAATCATCAAGAAAAAGGATGTAATATTTGTGTCCACCGGTACTAATAACAGGTGAGGTCCATAGGTCACTATGTATGATGTCAAACTGTAATAAACTATGATTAAGAGAGTCAAGAAATGGTAATTTAATGCTTATACCAAACACACAAGACTAACAAATAGTTTTATTACTTTTATTAAAGTCAATACAGGACACGGACTTTAAGGACTGCAATAAGTTTACGCCGGGGTGCCCAAGTCGTTGGTGCCAGCGATCTTGAGTAATGGTAGCAAATGTTGAAGGAGAATTAAAATTGCTAGGAAGAGGAGAGGTGAGGGGTATAGATCACCTGTGCTATTGCAAAGTAAGATAGGTGGCCGTGTCTTGAAATCCTTCATGACAAAACCGAAAGGGTCAAATTCAATAAAAATGAGGTTGTTGGTGGTTAGCCGATAGACAGAGATTAGGTTTTTGATTAAATTGGGAGCATATAAGTAGTTTGTAAGTTTTAAAGTTGGGAAAGGGGGTGGTAAGGTCAGATTGCCCTGTCTAAGGACAGGAATGGTCATGCCATTTCCGACAATAATATTTTTATTAGTGCAAGAATTAAAAATAGACGGGGAAGATATACCTTGCTGGTTACCCATGTTGCACGGGTGTCCAAAATGGTGTTGTCAGGTTGGTTGAGAGACAAAGTATAGAGTGCCTGAGTATGTCAGTGGGCATGTAACCTGTAGTGTAGGCCTGTGATGGTGGCTTTCCAAGTATACCCGGGCCAGGTATGGAAGTGGGCCTAGGTGTGGATGGGTAAGGGCATGGTGGTTGGGCCATTATTGTTGTAAAGATGCCACAACTTGGGCTGCCCATGGATTCGGAGCCCAAGAAGCAGGAAATAATGTTTGTTGTTGTTGCTGATTAGGGGTTGCACGACCACCGCGACCAGTGTTAGACCGGCCCCTGCCACGACCGCGTCCACGAGAATTGGTTTGACTAAGGAGAGCTACCACGGTTAGACTGAGATCCGCGCTAGTCATGTTAATTGTTCTGAGGAGATGAGGGTTGGGTTGATGCGGTGAGAGCAGTGGCAGTAGTGGTGGCAGCGGCGGTAGCTTGCTGAGTCTTCTTCTTCTTCTCTTCCATGGTTAAGCGAGAACGAGCTTCATTAAAATCAAGAAGGGGATCCCGATTTTGTAGAATGGTAGAGATGCCCTCACACTGTTCATTAAGACATGCGAGCAATTGAAGAACGAGACATTGATTGTCAACAGGGCAGCCGACACTGTTGAGTTGATCAGAGAGGAGTTTGACTTTCCGACAGTAGGCAGCATGTTGGGGTAGTTATCTTGACGGATGTTGGCAAACTCTTGTTGAAGATGGATGGCCGAGGAGTTTTTGTTATCTTTGAAAAGATTCTCCAGGGCGGTCCCGGCTTGATGAGCAGTCTGATGAGCAGTCTGACCAGGTGAAAGGATGATAGGAAGAAGGTCGGTAGAGATGGTACTATAGATCCATTGCTTGACAATGGCATCTAGACGGGACCAGTTTGCTTCAGCGGTGGTTTTGGCCACTTTTTCTGCATTGGTGGTGGCAGCAACCGCATCTGGTTTTGCTACCAAATGATCGTACACAAGATATGCACGACAATGAACTTGGAAAAGTTCGGACCATGTGGTGTAATGATCTGTCTCAACTTCAATAGTAATAGGAATGAAGTTCTTGATGTTGGAGACAGTCATGGCATGATGTAGTTTAGAGGAGTCCATGGGATAGGATGAAGAGTGATCCGAGAAAGGAGGCTAGCGGAAGAAGGAGGTTGGGGGCACTAAGAGCAGCCGTCGTAGGGTTTGGGAGGGGGTTTAGGATCAATATTTTCTTGATACCATGTAAGAATAGGTAAATTCCAAGATGATCATTTCATTGATCTCAATAACCTTATAAAGGAATACAAAGGAATCTCCTAAATATGGAGATAATATTTACAAATAAATGCTAGATAAATTCTATAACAAGCTATGCACAAGACTAGGCTGATTATGTGCTATTACTTCATCACTCTTTGAAATTTGCACATGTAAGATTAAAGATTTAGAATAAAAAGTGTGTACCTACTATTCCCATGTCACATAAACACGTTCGTTCTTTTTTTATTCTAACATTTTATCTCATAATAAAAGAAAAAAAAAACTACATAACATGTAGCAACTACTTTAAATAATCAACCGTAAGTAACTTGATTTTTTAATAGGTCTCCATTTTGGTAATCCATGGTTTTCATATGAAAACATTGTAGAGGATACAATTTTGTTTATTTCTCTGTTACCGCTTATAGACAAGCACTGTAATACAAAACAAAACAAAATAAACGAAATCAACGAAACAAAAGATACACAAAATGACCAAGACATGAGAACAACGAAGGTAATTACCACGTTGCCCTCTGGTTGAGTTAATGAAGTGATAATCTTAAAATTTAAACTAGCTATTAAGTATTAGGGTAACTGGAATATTTATAAGAATTAACACGTAACATACTTAATTATTGGTGAGGTGCCTATGACATGTAAATACTAGGAGGTCATGGGTTCAAGTCTCACTCTGGGCAAAAACTGCTCAGAGTTGAGCCACGGGTTTTTCTCAACAATGGGTTTCTTCCTGAGGGAGTTGGGGGTGCGGTCTCGACTGGGAAACGAATAGGTGGACCCAATTAAGATAACACCTATTCTCCGAAGCAGGGTCGCACATTTGCCATTCAAAAAAAAACTTAATTATTTAAATAGTTTTTAAGAAATTTTCAAAGCATGTGTTAGTTTATATTATTAAAATTATAAATTATTTTTTTTTCATGTCAAATATCTTGAGGGTATGTGTCAAAATCCATGGGTTTGGTGTTTAAATTTTAGAAAAGTCACCAAATTTTATGAGGTTTGGTCTTAATATTTATTAGCATCGTTCGAGATTAGATCGTATATATACTATTTAAAGATAAAATTTTGTGGTGTAAGAATAACAATATGGCAAAGTACAAATTCTCATAGATAAAAGATGAAATTTGAGAGATACAAAAAGGAATATGACCAATGATCTTTAATCCAAGTGTGATTGAGTTGAGACATCCCGAGACATAATAAAAATAGGGGGATGTTTTGTGTTTAGGTCTCACACTCTCACCTGTGAATCTGTGATAGGTTTCTTTTGTATTCTGTTTTTATTTGTTGTTGTAGAGAAGCTTACTAGAGCCTGTGACGTTCTATTCTCTCTGATTGTTATAGATTAGAGACAATCATTCACTTTCTAAGTTACAAATGTAGAAAAATAAAGTGAAGGGTTCATTTCTAAAGTTCACTGAAATTAACATCTGAGAAATCAAGTTAAAAAAGTGATTAAATTAATATTAAGGACATAATTAACATGGTCGATGTTCTTCTTTTGTAAAAGCCTCATATGGGTCGAAATTCAACGCCATAGACAATAAGACCAGACATGGTTCCTTCGTAACATCTCAATTTCAAACTCATATGAAAATGATCATTATTGAGCTTGTTGCCTGAGTTGAATTCCCACACAATAACTTCCATCAATCCATCTTCTCTGAGATTAGGAACTCTTTCATTACCATGAAAATTTACTAATCTTGGAGATCTAAAATAAAGAAATTTGGACTCCTTGCTTTTCCTAAGGAGTACATTCCTCACTCTCACTGGACAGTGCAAACCATGACATTTTTCTGATAGTTTGAACATGAGATAACATGCATAATTTGTATTTGGCGACAAAGTTTGGGTTTCGATCTTGCATTTGATCCGGAATACTTGGTGTGATAAAAGCTCGGCCACCTCTTGAAATCTACATTTATGATCAGTTGCATATAAGTAATTTTGAACGAATTGTGTGCACAAGAATAAGAAAGTAGAGATCAAAGTTAGCTTAAAAGTTAAACCTGGATTCTGGCTCAACAAGAGATTTCCAATTGAAACATTTCACATCAGAAGGCTCGTATAAAACCATCTTTGCTGGAAGACTGTGACATGTCTTTTCGTTTGCTTTGCTTTGGGAGAATATCTGTTCATCAAAAGATTTAAAAAGCACATCACATCCGCACAATATGAAATATTCAAGTTTTCTACACATAAGAAAAATTAAAAAAAGAACCTTTTCACCATCTTCAAGTTGGGTTATTTCTTCATAATCAAGCGGCACTTGCTCAGAATCAGAGTTTGATTTGAAGACTCTTTGTACTCCTTTTAGTTTCTCATATGTTTCGAGTGAAACCTGTAATTGTAAAAAAAATGTAATTTGAACAAAATAAAATATCTTTTTATATATTATATAAAAAATAAATAACGAGAGGAAAGAAAAGTACTTTCAAAGTTGCATCATCTATAGCTCGAAAATAGATGCCTTCAACGTAGATTGCGCCACTTCCGCAATAGTATCTTGACAAGCTCTCAAGGAGAACCTCAAAATCAACGTTTCTCTTGTGTGGTAAGAATCGACATAATTCTATCATCATCCATTCGTCTTCTCCGCGTGTTGCAAAATATGCATGCAGGTTTTCGCTCCTCATTTTGTACTTCAAGTTCACATACATTGGTTGAGTTGAAAACTTTCTTGGATCACAAAATTTGAACACAAGGTGAGCTCCATAAATCACCTTTGGAGTTAAAAATTGAGTTTTAATCTTGATTTGGATCCTTAGATTTGAAATATCCATCATCTTCACCACTCTCTGAAATCTGCTCATGATGTAAGATTTAGAGTAAAAAACGTGTACCCACTTTTCCCATGTCACATAAAAACGTTCATTCTTTATTTATTTTAACCTTTTATCTCATTATAAAAGAAAAAAAAAACTACATAGCATGTAGCAACTACTTTAAATAATCAACCGTAAGTACCTTGATTTTTTTATAGATCTCCATTTTCGTAATCCATGGTTTTCATATGTAAACATTGTAGAGGATACCCTTTCGTTTATTTCTCTGTTACCGCTTATAGACAAGCACTGAAACACAAAACAAAACAAATCAAAATAAACGATAAAAGATCGATGAATGACAAAAATGAACAAAGCAAAAGATACACAAAATGACTAAGACATGAGAACGACGAAGGTAATTACCACGTTGCCCTCTGGAAGTTGGATTCCTTTGGAGAACATGTCGTATAGATCTTTGTTGCGTATGTTAGTGTATTTCTCGAGGGGTTTTAATACATCAGTGATTTCTTTGTAGTCTCTAGGCAATTTGGTCTCCCATATTTCAATATCCTCCTAAAAAATTAAAAAAATTTCAACAAGAAATTAATAGATTAATAATGTTTCTTGATTCATTATTTGTTCTTGAACAAAAAATAGTCATGTATGTAAATAACGAAGACTTACTTGCAAGTCCAATGCTTCCTGTAGTTGTAATACCAGTGTATTTGTCTTTGGTCGCTTCTCTTTCTCATCATGTAAGCACTCATACGCAATCTTTACAAAAGCAATCAACGATTTTGAGATGATATGATCTTTTATACCCTCAAACACCAACTCGTAAACTTTTCCTTCCTCATGGTGACTTTTAACCAAATCGACAAGATTCTTATTCGGATCCTGAATTCTTCCACACATTATCTCAAGTAAAACAACACCAAATGAATATATATCAGACTCTTTCGTTAAGAACTTCTGTTTGGCGTACTGTGGGTCCACGTAGCCAAGTGTGCCATGAGCTTCATCGACCAACAAGTCAGTTATGGACAACCCAAAACCTCCAACTTTTGCCTTCCAATCACTATTTAGTAGAATGTTGGAGGACTTTATATCCCTATGTATCACAGCAGCGTCACCACCTTCATGAAGGAATTTTAATCCCAATGAAACTTCAATGCCGATTTTTAGTCGTTGTGTCCATGTAAGACTAGCATCTTTTAAATGCATATCCAGACTTCCATTGGAGGCATACTCATAAACGGTCATTTTCTCATTTCTTTCATCACAATAACCTACAAGACTAATAATATTCTCGTGCTTATACTCAAAAAGAATTTCTAGGTCTACTAGAAACTCTTGATCACGAGTACTAGCCCACCGCTTCACAGCAATAGGGGTAGGCCCTTTAGCACGTAAAATTTCTCCTCTATAAACATTCCCATGTCCTATTTTGAGACTGAAGTCTCGTGTGCCCGACTTTAATGCTTCAAATGATAATCGAACGCTAACCTCGGAATTTTCCTGGATAAATTTGAGAATTATTGATCAAATGTAAGTTTCTTAAGATAGAGTTTCTACATTTCTTTTAAAATAATAATTACAGAATTCATGTTAGCAAATAACAATCAGATCAGTAGCAAAACCAAAGAAGAACCGATGAAGAAAATTCTGTCTGCTGCTTCTTCTTATTAATTGAAAATGAAATACTAAATGAAAAATTACATAGAATACCTATTCTATATAAAGAACAGAACATAAAGAAACAGCTGTAAAATACTAAAAATTAGACTCCTTCTAAAAAGAAAAACGCGGTATTCCATAAATAGGAGATCTTGCACTCCATAATTGATTTACCGAAATTAATTATTAATCACCCCCTTAATTTCGGTCTTCACTTCTTTAGGTCCTTTCACTTTATGATTGTTACTCCAATAAGCTCTCTCATTTCTCCAAATTTGATTCTTGGCAATGCTTTAGTAAGGATATCAGCCTTTTGTTGATCCCCACTAATATGTTCCACTTTAATTTGCCCCCTTTCGACACACTCTCTTATGAAATGATAACGAGTGTCAATATGTTTATTCCTCCCATGAAACACGGGATTTTTCATCAGTGCAATGGCTGATTTGTTATCAACTCTAATCAGCACTTGCTCCTCTTTCCAACCTGTTAATTCTGCCAAAACACTCCTCAGCCATATCGCTTGACAAGCGGCTGAGGTAGCGGCCATAAACTCGGCCTCACACGATGATAAGGCCACTGTTCCTTGCTTCTGTGAATTCCATGCTATTGGCCCCTCATTATAGTAGAAAATCAGCCCCGTTGTGCCTCTTCCATCATCAGCATCTATTGAATGACTGCTATCACTAAAACCCTGTAGTATTCTATTGTTGCTTCTTTGATAAACGATTCTCAGTTCTGTTGTTCCTCTCACGTAACGCAAAATTTGTTTTACTGCTTGCAAGTGGGCGCCTTTAGGCGTTTGCATGAAACGACTTGCATACCCGACACAATAGGACAAATCTGGTCGGGTGTGGGTCAAGTATCGCAGACAGCCAATCAGCTTCCTGTATTCAGTTGCATTAACAGGTTCTCCATCTTCATTTTTGGACAGCTTTAACCCTGGTTCCATGGGAAATTAGGTTGCATTACATTCCCATAATCCAGCCTCCTTGAGTATCTTCTTTGCATACCCACTTTGCCTTATCGCAATACTATTAACACCTTGAATTACCTCGATTCCTAAGTAGTAGGACAAGGAACCGAGATCACTCATCTCAAATGCAGCCTTCATTTGTAGTTTGAATGCTGTTACTTCACTTTGGTTGCTGCCAGTGACGATCAAATCGTCCACATACACCCCAACAATCAAGTGATCTTTATTTGAATTTCTTTTGTAGACAGCTTGCTCATGCTTACATCTCTGAAAGCCCATCTGTCTTAGAACATTATCCAATCGAATATTCCAAGCTCTAGGCGCTTGCCGAAGACCATATAGTGCCTTTGTCAAGCGATAAACCATGTTTTCCCTGCCCTTTTGGATGAACCCTTCTCGCTGTGAAACATAAACTTCCTCTTTGAGTTCACCGTGAAGAAAAGCGCACTTCACGTCAAGATGGTGAACTTGCCAACCCTGTTGAGCTGCTAAAGCAAGAATCAGACGAACTGTCTCGAGTCTAGCCACCGGAGCAAAAGCTTCATCGAAATCAACTCCGGGTTGTTGCACGTAACCCTTTGCTACAAGTCGAGCCTTGTGCCTAGTGACATTGCCATTCGCATCCTTCTTCAATTTGTAAATCCATTTCAGTCCTATGGATTTTTGATTAGGAGGTAAGGTCGTGAGCTTCCAGGTGTTATTTTTCTCGATAGATGCAATTTCACTTGACATAGCTTCTACCCAAGCTCTATGTCCTGCTGCTTCAGTGTAGTTTAAAGGCTCACCCTCCAACAATAGAAGATTAACATCTTCAATGTTCAACCGTGAGGCCCTCGCATAGACATCCCCCACAGCCCGAATTCCCCGTGGTGGAGTATCATCATACGTATCTGGATCAAGAGGAAGTGGACTGCCAGATCCACTGCTTTCTGGTTGAATAGGCCCACGATTCTGAACAAAATGTGGGCTGCTCCGATCACCAAAGTTCGTTGGGCTTTCACTCTCAAGAGAGTCTTCAACTGGTCCAGATAAATCTCCAGTAAGTGGGCTATTTGGCCTAATTGCATCTGCCATAAGTGGGTTGTTAAGCCCGGTACTTGCTTCGAGAGAGCTGCCTGTGGGAACTGAGCTGCTGCTTGTGACAGGGCTGCTCGTATCTGGACTAGAAATATGAACTTCATCTTCATTTTCAGCTTGTTCAGCTGATCCAGCCATTGTTTGATTCGAGTTCGGTTGAACTAGAAATTCAGTCCATTCAGGACCCTTTGTATCATGCTGTCCTAGATAAGACTTCCTATCCCATTTTTTCTCTTCTTCGAATCTTACATCTCGGCTCACTACAATCCTCCTCCTTTCAATATCATATAACCTGTACGCCTTTGTATTCGGTTGGGTTCCTAGGTGAATCATCTTGGAACTTCTGTCATCCAGTTTGGTTAGCCCACTGATTGGAACCTTTACGTGTCCCACACAGCCAAACACCCTTAGGTGTTCTAGATTCGGTCGCCTTCTTTTCAAGACTTCATACGGTGTCTTGTCTTTTAATGCTTGTGTGGGTGATCGATTTAACAAGTAAACATCATGTCTAATTCCTTCTCCCCAAAAGTTTTGTGGGAGTTCCATGGCCTTGAGTAAACACCGAGTAGTGCCAAGAATGGTTCTGTTTCTCCTTTCCACAACCCCGTTTTGTTGGGGAGTGTAAGGAGCAGTGAACTGATGTGTAATGCCTGCTTCATTACAAAAATTAGTAAAATTCTGAGATGAGAATTCCCCTCCGTTGTCTGTTCTTAGGTTCTTCACCTTCAAACCCAGGTTCATCTCGATCAAACTTTTAAATTTTTTAAAACAGTCCAGAACTTCATCCTTTGTTTTAATCAAATATTCCCACATGAATCGACTAAAATCATCGACAATAAGAAACATATACCTGTTTCCTCCTTGTGTGGTAGGCGTGATTGGTCCACACACGTCTGCGTAAATCAGTTCCACCGATTGAGAGGCTCGATAACTTGATTGAACAGGGAATGGAATGCGTGACTGTTTACCAGCCAAACAGCAGTCACAAATCTTACTGGTGTGTGTGATTCTTGGAACTCCTTGTACCATAGTTTTTGCTGCTAATTGTTTGATGGAATCAAAGTTCAAATGACCAAGGCGTGCATGCCATAGCCAAGCTTGGTCATCAATATTAGCAAGTAAACAAACCGGTGAAGCAATCTTTAATTCAATTTTATAAAGTCGGTTTAGAGATCTTGGTACCTTCATTAGGAGGGTTCCACTTCTTTCATACAACCACAGAAAATTGTCTTTCATCAATACCTTGCATCCAGCTTCAGTAGTTTGGCCAAGACTAATTATGTTGCTTCGTAAGGATGGAATAAGGTAGACATCCGATAGCACCCGCTGTTCTCCATTTCTACACTCCAGTAAAATTGAGCCTCGACCCTTTATCTCCACACATGACCCATCACCGAAACGAACTTGACCAGCCACATTGCTGTCCAAGTTGGAGAAAAATTCTTCATTCCCTGTCATGTGGTTGCTAGCACCATTGTCTAGAAACCACATGTGCTTGTTTTGAACCGAAGTGTACTTACTCGGTATCACGCTTTCTTCATTTAAGAAAACTGCTTCAACTCGAACAGTCATTAGCAGTGCTGGCTCGTCATCTTGGGCTTGTGTTAGATTGACTTCCTCATCCCTTCTTCTCGTAGGACATTCAGATGCAAAGTGTCCCATGTTATCACATTTGAAACACTTTATTTTTGACCAATCCTTTCCTGATTGGTTCCTTAGCTGTGACATGTTTTGAGTTTGACCAAGACCTCGGCCTCGACCTCCCGATCGACCTCGTCCCCTTCCTTGGCCTCGATTGTCAACGTCGCCTGTCCCTCACCATGCCCACTGCTTTTCTGCTCCTGTTTCTTTTTTGCCTGCCAGTCGCTATAGGACAACAGAAGCTGGTCATTCTTGGGTGCTTGAGACTTTACACAAGGTTTGATCCTTTCTTCATATGCACGTAACCTGCCAATAGCATCTTGAAATAACATAGTATTCAAATCAGCGAATTGTTCAATAGAGGCCACTATTGGTAAAAATCGATCATGAACTGAACCAAGAAACTTCCTGACTAGTTTCTTGTCTTCGTAAACAGCCCCAAGACTGTTTGCTTTGGAGACGATTGCACTTATACGTCCAGCAAAATCCTCAATGGTTTCTGCTTCCTTCATCTTCAAAGCTTCAAATTCAGTTTGCAGTGAACCCAAGTGGGCCTGTTTCACCCGATCAACACCCACAAACCGAGCCTTCAAAGCATCCCAAACTTCCTTTGCCTTTTCGAACTGCGCAACTTGTAAAACAAGTTCCTCAGGTATCTCCTGGTACAGATAGGCGATTGCAATGCTGTTTTTCTTCGGGTCAACATTCTCTCCAGGTTCAATCGCTTCCCAGACACCATGAACATTAAAGATAGCCTTTATTTTAACTGCCCAAATTGTGTAATTCGTAGCAGTCAAAATAGGGCATTGAAGCGATAGATTTGTATTCTCCCTTGATGTACCAATCTGAGTTGTCGGAACTGGAGTCTCAGCCATCTTTCTCTACTTTGGTTTCTTGCTTCTTCTCTGATCAGTTGCACGGTCCTTCGGCTCTTGATCACACCCTTTGGATCAAGTTTGAGCACTGGTCGTCCTTTTGAAACCAGGCTCTGATACCAATTGTTAGCAAATAACAATCAGATCAGTAGCAAAACCAAAGAAGAACCGATGAAGAAAATTCTGTCTGCTGCTTCTTCTTATTAATTGAAAATGAAATACTGAAATTCTGAATGAAAAATTACATAGAATACCTATTCTATATAAAGAATAGAACATAAAGAAACAGCTGCAAAATACTAAAAATTAGACTTCTTCTAAAAAGAAAAACGCGGTATTCCATAAATAGGAGATCTTGCACTCCATAATTGATTTACTGAAATTAATTATTAATTCACATTGGTAGGTTTTGATTTACCTGTAACCTTAATGCTTTCTCAAGTTCGTTGATCACATCTTTCATTGAAGGACGTTTAGCTTGTCTTTCTTCCAAACATCGCATCCCAATTTTAATGAATGTACGCAAAGACTCTTTATCGGGCCCTTTGCTTAGTATAAAAGCTTTTTCATCACTTTCTTCCTTTAAATTAGGATCTACCATTTCTTCTAATGTTTCATTCTTCTTGAAGTTTTGTCGCACAACAGGTCCAAGACCCCTTACATGGTGGGAGGTGTAAACAGGATCATTAGCCAATCTCCCTGTCATGATCTCAAATAAAACCACCCCAAAAGAATAAACGTCTGATTCTTTTTTCAACTTGCCCGTCTTATGATATTCTGGATCCAAGTACTCTAATGTGCCTGCAATGTTAGTTGTGTGGATAGTGCTCGCCGTATTTTCGTGTGAGTTGAGTTTGGAGAGTCCAAAGTCAGCAATTTTCGCCTCCCAGTTCTCGCCTAATAAAATATTACCACTTTTTATATCCCGGTGGATCATCTTTTGTTTCATGTCCACAGTGGTATGAATGTAATCCAACCCATATGCAACATCGATGCAAATTTTTAATCGCTGCATCCAGGTAAGATTAGTCATATTTTTGTTGTTTCCCAAGTGATCATCAAGACTTCCTTTAGGAAGATGCTCATAAACAAGAATCATATGAGGAGGTTTATGACAGAAGCCAAGAAGAGAGACTACGTTGGGATGCCTACAACTACTAAGTGTTTGAATTTCAGCATAGAACCCTTGCTCTCCTTGTTTGTCAGCTCTACTCAAGATGCGTTTTATGGCTACAGTGCTACGTTTCTTAGGCAACTGTGATTCCTTATCGTCTTTCATTGCAGAGAAATTAAAATGTTCAAGTTCTGCTTTGTACACTGAACCATACCCACCTGTCCCAATGTGATGTTTTTGATGAAAATTCTCGGTGGCCTTCTCAATAGCTTCAAATTCAATCATCAATTTTTCCAAATTTGTTCCCTGAAGCATTATATTATGTGTCAAGGTTGAAGTACTTAAGCCCGGTATGCGAGTAATGAAGGATGCGAGTGAACTAAAAACAACCATAATGCTAGTACAATTTTATTCGTGTCTAGAAATAAATAAACGTATGATGCCTAAAGACAAAGGAATTAAAAAAACTAAGTTCTACTAGAAAAGTGTATTACGCAACATTAACAAACTTTGCCCTTTTTATCACGGAACGCTGACGTGCATTTTGGAGAATGTTGAATACTCGAAGTATATAAGGCCGGGGCTGAGGCTACTATAAGGATAAAGATATGCAATATGCTGTTAATGCTCTATGTGGTGGTGGATTGGTAGTTGTCTATGGTGACTAGTGGTGGTTGTGACGAAATAGAGGCTGTAATCGTGAGTACCAGACAGTATCGCCATTGATTTGGAAATTGGGTTTTCTGTTGGTTGATCTGAGGTAGCTAGCTGGAAAAATTTGTGTAAGGTTTATCTTCATCTCACTATTCAGATATCCTACATTTGTTTGTTTTTGTTATTTATAACTCTTTTATAAATTTTATATCGTTCTTTGAGAACTTATTGTATTTTCCATTATCACCTAAAAGACAAGAAATTAACTACCTTCAAGAGCTTGGATGATGAAACTTCAGCAGCAACAGTTGAGTTTACTTTTATTACCAACTGCAACAATAGGATGTGAATTAATAAACTTATAACTATATACGATAAAAACCCATGGGATTGTGGCCTAGTAGTATCGACCGGTGTTACCCCTCACAAAAATAATGTGAATTTAAATCTTTGTAAATGCAAGGTTAGTTGGAATTAAAAGAAAATTTTACTGTTAGATTGATAAGATGAAAGAAACGTAAAATATGGGGGTAAGGAATAGGATATTACCGAGTTTTCATATTGGAGTTGAAGTTGCAATGCTTGCTCAAGAGAAGAGATAACTCGATCTATATTTGGGCGTTGTGCTCGTTGGTGGTTCAAGCAGCAATACGCTGCATATGAGGATATTTTTAATGATTCTGAATCCATTTGCGATCGTAGACCAGGATGAATGATATCATCGAGTGTTCCGTTTTCATAATGGGGTTTGGCCAGTACAGCTAATAACCCCTCCTCTTCAGGATTCAAGCTGGGAAGGCTTTTCATGGTAGTCATGTATTTCTCATACATAGTGTAGGAGTATTCTACTCTTTTAGGCCCAAAAGATTCTGCTGACAACCTCTTCCATGAAAGTATTAGATTTCTTAAATCCTTGAATGACGCTTTTGAATCCAACTGCCAGCTTGCTATTTGTGATTGCTGCGCTACTGATGGTTGAAACGATACCTTCCATTTCGGCAATGCTACCCGGTCCGATGCAATTGGGTATTTCTGTAGCATCCACTCCATCGAGTCGCGGGGTGCTATGTAGATGCTCGTTCCACCAACTCTAACGAGTCGGGGGGTGATGCGTCGTGGCCCGTCCATCTCGGTTTTTGGTGTGATGCTTCATGGCCCCGTGGCGATGACAATGCTGCCTGCTGCAATCTCGGTTCATGATCTGATGGTATGTTCTGCTCTGCTGTCGACTTGGATGGCCTTTTGACATGCGAATACGACGATTGTAAAAATGCTTTCCTCCCACAGAGGACTTCGAAGAAAACTACACCCAAGGAGTACAAGTCCGACTTGTGGGTCACACCTTCATCCTTCAAGTACGCGGGGTCCACGTACGCATATGTGCCGCTTATAAGGCGGTCGAGGACAATACGTTGCCTTCGATATGCAGGTTGGATGACTGAAAGCTCGAAACCATATAGTTTTGCTTCCCCACACTCATCTAATAATATCTTTGAGCTTTTGATATTACGATGTATGACGCTAAAATCGCGTCCTTCATCATAGTGGATGTACCTGAGTGCACGAGCAACACCAAGACATATTTGCAATCTTAGTCTCCATGGGAGCGAGGTTGGGTCATCTAGGAATTGGTCGAGACTTCTATTGTCCTCAAACTTGTAAACGATGATCTTCTCATCGCTCTCGTCACAAAACCCAACAATAGTGGCGAGATTCGAATGCTTAAGACTACAAAGCATCGTAATCTCCCACTTAAACTCTACGAGGCCTCGCCAAGAATCACGATCGAACCTCCGGGCAACAAAATCAATCCATTTTCCAAACCTCAAGATTCTTCCCTTGTACATGTTTTTAGATTCCCCTTGTCTGAGGAGATATGCGTCAGAAAAACTATAGGTAGCGTCTTTTATGTCTATGAGAGGAATTTTCATGGAATTAATCTCTTCGTCAAAAGAAGACATGATTATCTTTGTGTTTATCAACGGAGGGAGATTGAGAGAGAAGAGAAAAAGGATTTGACTTGAAGTGAACGATTATGAAGGAAGAAAGTAAGGGGATATCCCACTAACATCATGTGCTGCGACTTCGTGTACTCCCCGACTTGGAGTTTTCAAAGAAAAAAAAAAAAAAGAAAAAGTGGCCTGCTGAATTAGCACATTGGATTATTCTGATTGGCTTCCGGTTCTCTCGCTGCTTGAAACAATTGACTGTATATATGTACTAATAAATAATCAATATTCAAAAACCAATGATAATTTAGTTTTAAAAAAAAGTTAAACTAATTTAGGATTAGGTACAATTTATAATCGTATTTGAGATGACAGAAGGGGCGTGTAAACATGAATAAAGGGAGAATCGTATTTTAATTTTATAAAATGGAACTAAGTTATGTTTTAATTAGTTTTAATATACCCGACGGATTGAATAAAAAATATTAAATATAATAAAAATTTATTAATTATAAATCGATATTCTAAAATAAGATATGATTAAAATGTTTCTTATAATAAATAAAATAAAATTTTTGTTTCAAAACAAGCGTTTTAAAAAATATTATACTTAAAATTTTTTCCTTATAACACTCAATAATTATTTTTTGTTTATAAAAATTTTACTTTCTAAAACACCAAATATAAAATATTTTGTATTTTTTAAAAAGATTGATGTTCTAAAAGTTTTCTATTTTTATGAATAATTATTTCCTTAGAAGTAACATTAGTAAAAATATCTTTTACTTAATTTATTAAAAGCTAATTTAATCTAAAAAATAAACAATATTATTAGTAATTAATGTGATTATTAAATAGAAGAGAGAAGCGAGAAAAAGTTATTGAGGAAAAATATGGTGTTGACATGTGTTCCTGCTAGATTTTTTTTATTAGAGTGGGTAGATTATTAGGTTAATTGTTTAGTGGTTGAGTTAATGGAGTGATAAGCTTAATTATTTATAAGAATTACTAGAGTAACATACTTAATTATTTAAATAATTTTAAGAAAATTTTCAAAACGTATGTTACTTTATATTTTTAAAATTTTAAATTGATTTTTCTTTCTATGTCAAATTTCTTTAAGGTATGTGTCGTCAGAGATTAGATCGTATACATACTAATAAAGATAAAATTTTATGATGTGCGAGTAACAATATTACAAAGATAGATTCTCATAGATATAAGATGAAATTTGAGAGATACAAAAAGGAATATGATCAATTATATTAGAGACTTATAAAAATAGGGTGGATCTTGTGTTTAAGTATCACACTCTCACCTATAACAAAAAGAGGGATCCAGGTTTGACAAATGGTTTTCTCATCTATGATGAGGTTTTTTCTGAGGGTAGTCTCGGTTTCATACTCGAGATATGAAGATAATCACGTGGGGTCAATGCCCATCGGTGGTTCTTCAGCCATTCGAAAAACAATAATGAAGAATATGAGAGGGTGGCTTCGTGGGTGTTTTGATGAGAGAGATAAATGATAAAGATGAAAGCCAGCGATACTTAGCCCAACTGGTTAACATAAGATACACATGACATTTAAATATAAACAGGTAATGAGTTCAAGTCTTACTTTGAACAAAATAGTCAGGGGCTTTCGCTTTCATAAAAAATGATAAAGGTGAAATTCGTGTGGAAAACACCTACTTTTAGTCACCCTCCCATATGTGTCATGTCAAAAGAAAAAGAGATGCATAAACCCATTGTACATTGATGCTTCAAGTGAATTGTGAATCATTTTTCCTACTCTTTCTTTTTAAATAGGGTTATTGCATTTTAATAGTCCGAATTTCTATTTATTGGTCAGGATTAATTTTAACTCATAAAATATTTACGGGCACTTCTAATTTTGAGCTTATTTTTCTCTAATAATCCCTTACTAACTGAGAGTTAACCCATGTAAGTTCTTTTTGATGAAATGGGGCCAACTTTTAACCATTTTTCAACTCTCTCGCTGCCCAGCGTCCATCTGGTCCGTTTTCCATTGTCTAGCCTCCATTATCACCTGACATATACCTCTAATGAGCCAAATGATTCAAATCAGAAATCGTAGATTGACGTGCTTCTAGGTGCAGAAGTTTTAGATTGATGGACCTGATGATATACCTCAATTTTTTGCTTAGTGTTTTGCCTACATAAGCAATCCATGCCACAAAAAACTAACAAGGTTAACTCTCAGTTAGTAAGGGACTGTTTGAAGAAAATAAGCTTAAAGTTAAGAATGTCTGCGGATATTTATAGAGTTGGAATTAGTACCAACCAATAAATAAAAGTTGAGAATATTAAAATCCAATAACCTTTTTAAATATCCTAGTAAAGTAATATTGCATCGGTTTAGAATAGTGCTACTTTTTAAATATGGTAGTAAAGTAATACTGCATCTGTTTAAAATAGTGCAACTGATTAAATATTATAATTAAATATTTATATGTAACATGTTATTTTTTCACAATTATTTTGTCACATGTCACTAGCATAACAAATTAACATTTAATGTGTTATGAACCCAATTGGTAGCCCACACTCAAGTAACGACCCAACTAACAATCCATATCAAGCCCAAGTGAGAATGGGAAATTGGGTCAGGAAGCTTCCCACGAAATTGAAGGATTATGACGTGGGGTCCACATCATCATCAACCTAACAGAATATAGGGATGGGGAGAATAGGTTTTGTAATGAAAAAAAATTGTTTTGTTGAGTCTTCTTCTTCTCTCATCTAAGTCTGTAATTTCCTTCTCTCGTCCTTTCTTAAATATTGAATTCTACCCTATTTGAGTATATTCCATTGGTGCTTTCATTGAGCTTCAGCATAGATGGCTGACGGTACGCGATTTAAGGTTTTAGATGACAATCTGAAGATGATGTAGGATAATCAAACCACGCTTCGAAAGGATGTCGATCTTCTACTCGCCTCTCAATCGAAACAAGAGGCTTTGCTTAAGGAGGTGTTGACTCAATTGGCTAAACTTCCATCAAAAAGGATTGAACACGAGTCCGGCGGCTCTTCTGGTACCGGTGATAGCGGTGTGTCTCACACCGATGGCTTCAGCGTGTTGGGCAAACATAAACCTGCTCCTGTGTCATTAGCTCGATTCGCTGGTGACAATCCTAAGCGTTGGCTTGCTCAGGGAACAAGGTATTTTGATTTTTACTCTATTTCCGATTACGATCGTCTCACGATTTCCTCTTTTTACTTGGATGATATGGCTGCCGATTGGTTTGATTGGGTACAACGACACCATCAGGTCACTGATTGGGCGTCGTTCAAGGCTGCCTTATGTAAACGATTTCGTTCTTCGGAATTGGAGGAGCCGGAAGGCCGATTGGCCAAATTACAACAAACATCCACGGTGGCTGATTATCGCTGCCGCTTTGAAGCTATCTCGAATAGAACTATTCTATTGCTGATGGCATTTTTGGTTCGGTGCTTCATTTCAGGTCTCCGGGGTGATATTAAGCATTCGGTTTTGATTCATCAACCCACCACATTGGATGAGGCTATGGATTTAGCTCATTTACACGAGCAACGCATTCAATTAGAAAAGGGACTGGGTCGTTTGACATTGGGCAACAGTCCTCCCTTACTGCCTACACCGAAATCATCTTCAGTGGATAAGACTTCAACGTCTGGAACTAAACTTTCTTCTGCTTTTAATGCACCTAATAAGTTGGGTTTTCGTCGATTGACACCTACTGAGATGGCTCAAAAACGTGCCCAAGGGCTATGTTATCGTTGCGATGAAAAATATACATGGGATCACAAATGCAAAACTACACCTCAACTACTTTTGTTTGATGATGATTCCACTGACATGGAGGCTGTTCCAGACTCTTTTCCTTCCACAACCACTGCTGATGGTTTTCCTACTGACAAGCAACAATTAGAGGAGGTGAAAACTCAATCCGCTATTTCTTATAATGCCTTATCCGGTGGTTGTTCGTCATCCACGTTAAGATTTTCTGGGTTAGTTAAAGGTAAACATGTACAAATTCTTTTAGATGGGGGTAGTACCCATTGTTTTGTACAAACACGAATTGCTAACTATTTGGATTTCACGGTGGAGGCCATTACTCCATTTTCTGTTTTAGTTGGAAGTGGTGAACGACTTCCGTGTTCGGGTATCGCCCGCCACATTGAACTTATTATTCAGAATCAATCTATTTTTGTGGATTTTTATGTTCTGCCTTTACAAGGGTGGGATATGGTTTTGGGTGTATCTTGGTTAGCAACCTTGGGTCCGGTTATTACTGATTACGCTGCTGCTACTTTCGAGTTAACTCTCAATGGCACTCAGATCCGTTGGCAAGGGGAAATGGGTCCTGTTGCTCAGCCAATTCAATTTAATGGGTTACGCCACTTAGTTCATACTGGTGCCATTGGTCAATATTTTCACTTAACCTTGATTGCCCTTGAGTCCTCAACTACCAACACTTACCCTACTGATTTGCAACTTTTGCTAGCCCAATTTTCTACTGTGTTTGCTCCAACACAGGGGTTACCTCCCCCACGTACCCAAGACCATCATATTGACCTCCTACCCATGAGCAAACCGGTTTCGGTTCGTCCGTACCGCTATCCCCACTTTCATAAACAGGAAATTGAACGTTTGGTGAACGAAATGTTACAACAAGGGCTGATTCGCCCCAGTACCAGTGCTTTTTCTTCTCCGGTGTTGTTAGTTCGAAAGAAGGATGGAACATGGCGTTTTTGCGTTGACTATCGCGCCTTAAACGCAATTACAATCAAGGACCGGTTTCCTATTCCTTCTATTGATGAGTTGTTTGATGAGTTACATGCTGCCTGCTTTTTCTCTAAGCTTGACCTTCTCGCCGGGTATCATCAAATTCGCCTTGCAAATGGCGATGCAATGAAGACTGCCTTTCGTACGCATGATGGTCATTACAAATTCCTTGTCATGCCCTTCGGTTTGACAAATGCCCCTTCTACATTTCAACGCCTCATGAATGATGTTTTCCGCCCTTATCTTCGGAAGTTTATTTTGGTTTTTTTTGATGACATTCTCATTTACAGCAAGACTTGGAAGGATCATTTACACCACCTTCGAACTACTCTGCAACTACTTTTTCAGCACAAGTTAGTTGCTAAATTATCCAAATGTGTGTTTGGTCAATCCAAGGTGGCTTATTTAGGACACATAATTTCATGTCATGGGGTTGAGGTTGATCCTGAAAAGATTCTTACCATTCGACAATGGCCCGTTCCAAAGAATGTCAAATAGGTACTTGGATTCCTCGGGTTAACCGGGTATTATAGACGTTTTATCAAAAATTATGCGTCTATTGCGGGTCCCTTAACTGATATGTTGCGTAAGGATGCTTTTTCATGGAACTCCACGGCTATGGGTGCCTTTTCCCAGCTAAAAGAAGTGCTTAGTTCCACACCCGTGTTACGATTACCCAACTTTACAAAACCTTTCACAATCGAAACGGATGCTTCAGGTGTGGGCATTGGTGCCATTTTATCTCAGGATAAACACCCATTGGCTTATTATAGCAAGAAATTGTGTCCTAGAATGCAACAAGCTTCCACATATCATCGTGAAATGTATGCCATCACACAAGCCATCGCCAAATGGCGCCAATATCTATTGGGTAGCCGGTTCACTATCCTCACCGATCAACAGTCCTTAAAGAATTTACAGGATCAAGTAATTCAGACGCCAGAGCAACATAAATGGCTAACTAAATTACTTGGCTATGACTTTGATATTATCTATCGACCGGGGCCTCAAAACAAAGGCACTGATGCCCTTTCCCGTTCTCCTTCAGGTCACCTTCTTGCTTATTCTTCCCAAGCACCTTCTTTGCTTCAAGAACTTCGCCGCTTAACTTCCTTGGATCCGGAGTTACAGACTCTAAAACAACAATGCCTCAACACACCGCATGAGGTCCCTGATTTCCAGTTTAAAAAAGACCTTCTTCTATACAAAGGTCGCTTGGTTATTCCTTCGTCAGCTCCACTTCGCACCCAACTGTTGGACGAGTTCCATTCTTCTGTTACCGGTGGGCAATCGGGCATTACTCGCACTCTGCATCACATCTCCTCGAACTTCTACTGTTATAATGGTCGTTGTGGATCGTCTTTCTAAGTACAGTCACTTCATTGGATTACCATCTTCTTTTACCAGCTCTTCGGTGGCTACTGTTTTCATTAATGACATAATCCGTCTCCATGGTGTTCCGGTTAGCATTGTTACTGATAGAGACCCTCGTTTCATGACAGAATTCTGGAAAGAGCTTCATCGATTACATGGTACCACTCTATCGTTTAGTTTCGCTTACCATCCCCATACAGATGGACAAACAGAAGCCTTAAATAAGTGTCTTGAGATGTATTTAAGCTGTTACGTGGCAGATTACCCTAAAGAATGGATGAAATTTTTACCTTGGGCAGAATTTTGGTACAATACTTCATACCAAACCTCATCACAAATGACCCCCTTTGAAATTCTTTACGATCGGAAACCCCCAACTGTGCTCGTTATCTTCGCAATTCAACCGGCAATGTCACTCTTGAAAACCAGTTGGTTGACCGTGATAAAGCTTTGACTCTTCTTAAGACCAATCTCTCTAAAGCTCAAACTCGCATGAAGCTTTATGCAGACAAACATCGACGTGATCTCAATTTTGCTATCGATGACTGGGTTTATGTGAAACTTCAACCTTACCGTCAAGGCTCTTTACGATTACAACGCCACCATAAACTGGGTCGACGTTACTTTGGGCCTTATAAAGTTATAGCCAAAAGTTGCTTATAAATTGGATCTTCCCGAGGCTGCCAAAATTCATCCTGTTTTCCACGTTTCTCTACTTCGTAAATGTGTGGGGCAACCAGACCAACAAATTACCCCCTTGCATTTGGTTGATACTACTGCTACAATGGTTCTTCAACCTACTGCTATGTTACAAACTAGAGTAATTACCAGAGGCGACCAATTAGTGCCTCAAAGTTTAATACAATGGGATGGGTTCTCTTCAAATGAAGCCACTTGGGAGGACAATTCAAAGCTGCTGCAACAGTTTCCAGATTTACACCTTGAGGACAAGGTGGATGTTAATGGGGGTGGTATTGTTATGAACCCAATTGGTAGCCCACACTCAAGTAACGACCCAACTAACAATCCATATCAAGCCCAAGTGAGAATGGGAAATCGGGTCAAGAAGC